>JARFXM010000007.1:0-1200000 GCA_029532625.1 Lomentospora prolificans | reverse complement strand
GAGTCACTTCAAGGTTTATTACTGCAGGCCGCTTTCTGCAGGTAGTGACCTGCTCGATCTCTCTGGTCCCGGCTTGGCTCGTTTGCCATGTTCCCTGTTCCTTTCCTCCGCCGCAGTACAAGTCTGATGCGGGCGACGTAATGTTTGGTAGAAGAAAACTGCAATACTCTTGAGGCTTGAGGATAAATTGACAGACCAGTGAGGAGGTCATGTATACTCAATAGCGATGGTGCATAATATCATTGATGCTGTGAGTAGCTAGAATTGCGTTCGGAGCAGCCCTTGTTTCGACTCTGGAGAGATACAGAGATCAAGAGAGATAAACTGGGTCCAAGTACAGAAGGAGTACTCAACTCGTCGTGGATCATGCCACAGGGCAATCTCGTACCTGCTCGTACACGGACTTGGCCTTCCACAGATCGACAACTATGGATACGTCAACAATATGGGGCCGGTCAAACCCCAGAAAAAGAAATGGAATATGGATACCACGCCGGGTCATCCAAACGGCTTGCAGCTAATTCCCCCAAGGTTTGTCGATGGGCACCGTCACCTAGGAATGCTGATTCTTGTTGTACGCGACACCATCAGCGCAACATCCGCCCCTCTTGTACCGCCAACCCGTCTTCTATTCCTTATCTAGCCGTGCTTTCCTTGCTCTGGCTCTCACTCCCTGACCACTTTCCCCGTTTCTGTTGCTTTTCTTCACTCACCCTACCCCTCTACATCCAGATCCAAGACGCGCCCGAGATATCTCGGGTGTCAACCTCATCGCACTTGCTCTTTTCGCCACGGGCCTAGCGCTGGTAGGTAGCTCGCTGGTTGTCTTTCCTCTCGCGTCGATCCACCATCGTATGCTCCTCTTGACTTGAACCCCCTGCTCTCGATTCCGCCCCTCTCCCCTTCACTTTCCTTGGGCTTATACTCCCCTCACATCAAGCACAAGCGCCGTCAACTCTCTTTCCCCCAGAACTCACGCCCCCCTTCTCCACACACCTCCTTGGCCTCTGCTCTTTCCTATTCAAGGCAACTTCCCATCGACACGGCCTAGGCCACCCACCCTCCTTCCCCCCTCATATCTCCATCGTTTCCTTTTAGGCCGAGGCAGGTGCCACCAAGGCTTCCTTCCTTCCATGCATATATTGCCCCAAGGATCCGCACAAGCTCGACCTCTCATCCCCCACGCCCACCGGTCCTACCTTCTAATATAGGGACTCCTAGCAATAATATCGTTGTTCCCTGACCGCGTCCCGAAGGTCCCCCCTCTTTTCCCTTCTCGCATACCTTATAAAACCACCCTTTCCCTGGTGTCCCTGCGCCCGTCTGCCCTCCTTCTCTATCGCAAGATCTCCTTCCTCCTCTCATCAATTTGTTTCATTGTTTGCAGGGCAACAGACAAATTTGTCCTGTTTGCGCGAAGTGTAGCTCTATCTGCCGGCAGACAAACGCTTGGAGCTACTCGAGTGGTCAGCCATGGCACACTCAGATGAATCGCCGCCTCTCGGGGCTGACCCCGAAAAAGTGGTCTCTTATCCTCCCGCCATTCTTCCCGGGTACAACGAGGGTGGCCGACACAAGGACGCTGCTGAGACAGTCCAAGATGAAGACTTCATGACCCGAAATGGTCTCAATTTCACTTCTTTCAAGAAGAGAGAGTATGGCGTTGGTCTCGTCGAACTCGATCGCGCTATGAAGAGCCGCCACCTGCATATGATTGCTATTGGTGGTTCAATTGGTGCTGGTTTCTTTGTCGGTTCCGGTAAAGCTTTCGATCAAGGTGTAAGTAGCTAACCAAGACAATTTCATTCTCGTTCATAAGCTCGGTTTGTGGGATGACCGCAGAGATGCTAATGGTGCTGCCAATAGGGCCCCGGTTGGGTTTTGATCGATTTCATGATTATCGGTGTCATGATGTTCAACGTCGGTAAGTCGCGAAATGTTGGATGGCGCTCCTTGGGATGTACGTGCACTTCCAAAAGGAACTATATACTAACGGTTCCGACTCGGTAGTCTATGCACTTGGTGAACTCGCTGTTATGTATCCTGTCTCTGGTGGCTTCTATACCTACTCTATCCGGTTTATCGACCCCTCGTGGGGTTTTGCCATGGGCTGGAATTACGTTTTCCAATGGGCAATCGTGTTACCCCTAGAACTCACCGTCTGCGCTATTACAATCGACTACTGGCAAACTGACGTCAGCGAAGCCGTATGGATTATTGTCTTCCTAGTGGCCATTACAATCTTTAACATCTTCGGCACCGTCGGATACGCGGAAGAAGAGTTCATCGCCTCGGCCTTCAAGCTCGCTGCAACGGTCATTTTCATGATTATTGCGCTGGTCCTGGTCTGCGGAGGTGGCCCTGCTGACGGCCAATACAGCGAGTATTGGGGTGCTCGTTACTGGTATGACCCTGGTGCATTCAAGAACGGCTTCGTCGGTTTCTGCTCCGTCTTCGCTACTGCTGCTTTCTCCTTCGCCGGAACGGAGTTGGTCGGTCTCGCAGCGGCTGAGTCAAAGAACCCCGTCAAGGCTCTACCGGGTGCTATCAAGCAAGTCTTCTGGCGTATCACCTTGTTCTATATTCTTGGTCTCTTGTTCGTTGGATTCCTTGTCAGCTCAAACGACCCGAATTTGTTGTCCTCCGACACCAACAAGGGCTCTAACACATCGCCCTTCGTGCTGGCTGCCAAGTATGCTGCTCTCCAACCGTACGACGACTTCATGAACTTTGTCATTCTGGTGTCAGTTCTCTCTATTGGTGTGTCGGCCGTGTACGGAGGATCTCGTACTCTTACTGCCCTTGCCCAGCAGGGTTACGCTCCCAAGCTCTTCACTTATATTGACCGATCCGGTCGTCCTCTTCCCGCGGTCCTTCTCCACCTAGTTTGTGGGTTCCTTGCTTTCATGAGCATGGACGACAGGGGTGCTATCGTATTCGATTGGCTTGTTTCGCTCTCGGCGCTTGCCGCTTTGTTCACGTGGGGAACTATTTGCCTTGCCCACATACGTTTCCGATCCGCTTGGAAGCGTCAAGGTCACACTCTCGACGAGATTCCTTTCAGAGCCGCTGCTGGTGTATATGGCTCCTGGGTTGGCTTTATCCTCTGTATTCTTGTTCTTGCGGCCACTGTAAGTTTCATTCCGGTCATATCCCCTACCTGGTCTTCAGATACGGTGGCTAATGCGAGTTGCGTCTCACCAATAGTTCTACAATGCCATTAGGGATTTCAATGTGGAATCCTTCTTCAAGAACTGGCTCTGCGTTCCCGTTATACTCGTCTTCTGGGCCATTGGTTATGCTTGGAAGAGGACTGGTTGGCTCCATATCGATCAGATCGATGTTGATACTGGTCGTCGTGAGCATGACTGGGAGTCTATCCACGCATACCGCCAGGAAGTTGCGACTTGGCCCGTGTGGCGCCGTCTTCTTCACAAATTCTTCTAGGATATCAGTAGTGGCGACGGCGGTGGTGTCGGTGGTGTACATTTCGCTTTGCGGATACCACTTTGTTTTCTCCAGGTTCCGCGAATATTTGTGTTATTGTAAATTTCTTTTGTGATACCGGGTCGATGGTATCCGCTCAATCTTCGTATCTAGGGCAGCGGCGGTGGATATCGCAGAAAGTCGTTGTCGGTGTGATTCGGGCATCATGCGCACAAGAGATGGACCTGGTTTGCTCAGATAGACCTTAAGATGAGACTCGTCGCACATTCTCCAGTCGCTTCAAAGCTTCAGGCTGTCGTATCGACCACGTGAAAAATGAAGTGCAATACGTGAAGTCGCCCGGTGGTATGGGAGTTTGGCGAGGCAGGTCGAGACTGTCGCCCATTTCCGGGTGTGTGGACGATTGTCCGTTGTGTTCGCTTTTTCAGATGTCCATTTATCAGCTATACTCTCGATACAATCGTCGAGACCTCAGGCGCATCGTCGGCACGCCTGTGAAGACGTCTAAGAGCACCAAGAGGGGTGGACTATACCGTAGGCTGACTGCTATGAGCAGGTAGTGATGTGATTCGGCTTGCGGAGCGAAGCCACCGTGAGTATGGTCGATAAAGTCCCTGCAGGAAACGGTCTGGTAGATGAACCGGCATTGACAAGTGATGGACAGGAGACCAGGAAGCATGGTATTTATGAGAGACTGGGTGGTGGAGACGTCGAATCACGGAATCTACCCATAATCAACTTGAGCCAGCGTTTGCAAGGGCGCCGGATGGCGTTCCACCCAGCATGTCATTTTCACGCCTTTTGCAGAATGGGGCGTGGGGAGCCTAGCGCAAAGAAGGAAATAAAGTATCCCGGTGGGGGTTCATCCCGAAGACCGGGAACTGATAGTCACAGTGGGACGCGGCTGTGGAGAAGCCAAGCGGCAGAGGAGGGCATTATTAGCTCGTGTTATATGAGTTGAGCCAGCCGCCGTCGACATGACTGGCACCAAATGTGGTCGTGCCAAGTGTGGTGAATGGAGGTGGCTTCCTTCTTTTTTCCTTTTGTGGTGTGTGATATGGAGTGGTGTCTTGGGATCCGTCTTTTTGGGGAGATATTTCCTTGCAAGGAGAGGTCTCCGCGAGTGCCGATGGGGATTCCTATTAACAGTGCCAGCGGCTGGGCTGAGCGCAAGGGCGATTGAAGAGGAATCTGGACCTTGTGGTTGGCATATGGCCAGCCGAGGCAAGCGTGGCTCTGCGTAGATGGTGCAAGAAATGGGATAACTACAGGCCGGATGGAAGCAACATGAAGGGGGGCCAAATTCTCAGCGAGGATTCTGGCCCAAGGAAGAAAAAAGAAAGAAAAACAAAATTACCTGCGGTGCAGGTGTGCGTGAGATTCTAGCAATTCTGTATATGAGAGAATATTTTTCAATATTTTCCCACCCCAATGGATGGATGTGCCGCCAGCTCTAATAATAATATTTGCTGGCTCTTTTCCTCTCTGGGATGTTCGGCGCCAGGTTCATAACGAGATAGATGCCTAGTCCGCTTTGACATTTTGACATGACCGCGCCCTTCGCCGCCCAAGGTAATATCACCCACCTTCCAAGCCCAAGGTGGGCCGCTTGACAGAAGGATCCCGCCAGCCCCTGCTCCACTCCCGGAAGAACCAACGGAAAGACATTGATAATGGAAATCAAGGGTCGTCTGTCGGAATGTCGATGTCGATAACATTCCGAACATTGCGAGATGACAATGCACGAGTCCCATCTTGTTCGGGTCCGTATCTTATTTGCACTATCCCCGAACCAGCCGTCACGCCAAGAGTGTTCTTTCCATGCCGTCGGCCGAGAGAGTTTCACGTGAGGGAGCGTCGCGTCACTCCAGGCTGCTGGCGACATGGAGCTGGTGCGGCTCCTTTGTCAAATCCTATTCTGGCGGAGTCAGGTCAGGGGGGAAAAAAGAGAGAGAAGGGAAAATAATAAGGAATGAATATGATAAGTATGGAATCCCGTATTACTTTCCACAGAGCTTCCTAGTTGAACCGTGACCCCGCCTCTTTCGAGAGTCCATTGTAATATATTCAATTAACGCGACTCGGATCTCAACTCGGAGCCACCTCTCAACCCTACTTCGCGACGCCGTGTAACGCACCGTACCGTCTTCGCCATCTCGCTCGCCATCCCGAGCCCTTGGGCCCATCGGAATACTCTGTCCACGAATCCGCCTCCGACAATGGGCCACCTGGACATCGCCCCACCCCACTGCCCACCCTGGCTCATCCCAGCCTCAACCGCCCTCCTTGGCGCCGGCATCTCCCTCTGGCTGGTCACCTACGCCCTCATGGTCCCTCGCTCCCTCGCCACCAAATCCTCTCCCATCCCCCTCCTCGCCCTCGCCATCAACATCTCGTGGGAGGTCGTCTTCACCTTTGCCGTGACCGAGAGCCTGATCGAGCGCCTCGGCTTCGCTCTCTGGCTGCTCTTCGACGTCGGCATCATCTGCGTCACCCTCGCCGCCGCCCCCTACGAATGGGGTTCCGTGGCCCCCGTCGTGGGAAGGAATCTGGGCCGCATCTTGGCGGCTATGGTGGCCGTGGGGTGTTTCGCCCAGTGGGCTTTTGTGGCCTGGTGGGTTGCCGAGCCGGGGAGGGGCCACGGCGTCAAGACGGGCAAGGTGTGGTATGGAGTTGAGGAGATTGATACCACTGAATTGGCCTACTGGACTGCGGGGTTTGCGCAGGTCGTTGGGAGTGCGTTGAGTTTGGGGGAGCTGGTTGTTAGGGGGCATTCTGGGGGGACGAGTTACAGTATCTGGTAAGTCTTTTTTTTTCCTTCTTACCTGAATGGCCTTGCCTGAGGAATTGTGGTTCGAGCATCTGTGAGGAAGTGAGCGGTTAAAGAGGTCCTACTTGGCTTTGGCTGGCCCCGTCCTCCGGCGAAGACTTGCGCAACAAGAAATAGTGGTCCATCGCAGGAAAGATGGGCGACAGAAGCACGGAAGGCACGCCATCACAAGCCGTCTTCGCCTCATGAAACACTAGAGAACCCACGCCCACGATCCCATCTCGGCAGAAAGCTCTGTTGTCTTGCCTTGCAAAATCAAGAAGCACCGCTCCGCATCTCGGGAAACCTGCCCGATACGCTGTCCCTGGGCTCAGATGATGGGCCCCATGTGAGCCAGTATCCGCGAAGAACAACCATCGCTCACAATCATACATCAAACTAACCTCTCTCCATCCTCCAGGCTCGCCCGAACCTTGGGCTCGCAGTGCGGACTCACCCTAAACTCGGGTATCCTCTGGTGGTACTGGCCCGAAGCCCACGCCTACTACCTCACGCCCCCTTCCCTCTTCATCCTCGGCGCCACAACCGTCTTCGACCTCATCTACGGCGCCGTCCTTTGGTACGTGCGGAAGACCGAGAAACAGCTGCCGGACGGGAGATTCGTCGCGGGTGCTTGGCACGGCCGGAACCTGGGAGAAGTAAGCAAGAAGGAACAGTAAAGTGAGGGGCATGGAAGGGACTGAGAAACTCCCCGGTGATCAATCCCCGTGTCTTTGTTGTTGTTGGCGGTTGTTCTTGGAAATCTAGTGGCGGTAGGCATCATGTTGAGAGATGAGTTGTCCTTGCGTGGACGCAAAATCGGCCAACGCGTGTTACCGCGCCTTACTCCCGCGTCACCTACGCTTATGCTCGCATCTGCTGCTTGAAAGGGCGTAGCATGCCATGGATATCAAGCGGTGAGCAGAGCCATATCTGCAACGCCTGGCCTTATCACATAGCTATTCGGTGAGCTCATACGATGCTATTGATGGGATATGTATTTTCTCACCCATAGAGGTGGAGATAGCAGGCAACCTCTAGGACTAGGTAGTAGATGCGTTCAATCGGACATCTCCGATTATATTTACAATATAGTAAGAATAGAGAATGATAAACCATGCCTACTTATTTGACCGTATCATGCTAAACTTTGCTCGAGGGCCAGGACTACTTGCATGCCCAGAGATCCATGGTTGAAGATATGATACAATGCTTTCCCCCAACTGTTGTTATCTCCCACCGCCTAGGCTCTAGCATCGTTGTTATCTATTTAGCAAGATATTTCAAGTCTTAAGATGAAAAGACCCTCCTTTTGCTTTTGCTCGCTGGAATGCTATCTTGCTATCGCGTCAAACCCCTGGCCCCGCGGAGATGGCCACTTCCGGCTCTAACCATATCAGCCCGATACCTGCAATCGATATCCCCCCTATCGCCCGATATCAGGCCCACTTGGTAATATCAGCTCCAACGCAATACTGCGCACTTCATGCCCAGTCCTCTATTTCTTCCTAACCTCCTATTCCGGACAGGTTGATATCCTTGGTAAGTGGGAATTGATTCTATTCGGCGACCGCGGAACGGTGAGAATCAAGACTCCGACGAACACACCCTCACCGTTGCTCGCTGCAAGGATACCAGTGATTGTAGTAAGCGCCACTAGGGGTGGCTTAAAAAAGCTTGAGAGAGGAGAGGTCAAAAACCATCTTGGGGCCCAGACCCTGCACGGAGGCCTTAATCCTGATCCTTTTTTATCCTCTTTTGTTCATTTACTTGTCCCGGAAGAGGCTATCGCAGGGCGTATATGCAGACATCCGAGCGCTTGCATCCGGCTATGCACGAGGGCAGAGCCTGGGAAAGCCACAAGCTATCTCGAGGGGTTCTTTGTGGTGACGGGGAGTACGGATCTGGACCAAGAGCCACGGAGGATAGTTTTTCCATGGGCGGCGCTTCACGGCTCCCTTTCGGATCATGGACACACCCAACAGAATCCTATCAATGCCACTTCACCCCAGACAGGCTAGCCAGCCATGCAAAGTCTCATCGTCATCACACTAGTTGCTCAATCTTCCAAAAACGGAGGGGAGAGAAAATATGGAGGTTGTCCAATTGAAGGGTTCGAACGCGTTGTTTCTTACCCCAGACCCGCCCTGCGCTGCAGCCGCTCACATGAGTTTCGGGCCACGCGCACGCCCATCCGCGCAAAACGAATCTACCGACAGTCGGTGTTTGTCACCCACGCTCTTTAATATGCTGATGCCTGAAAAGAAAAGAAAAAGTCAAAGCCATCTCCGCGTTCCGCGATGCAAGGGCTGAAGTAGGGAGAAGAAAGGGAAATGGCGTCGTGGCTGAGGCCAGCCAAAAGGGCGGGGGGTTTCTCACTGGCTGCCCTGTAATAAAAGATGGGATGGTCCAGTTTCCTATTCCGGCTGGATCGACATAACAAGCAAGGGGCGAAAGCTCGAGAGGGAGAGCAGTGATGCAGGGCTCAACGATGCGAATCAAGGCCAAATCTTGTATCGCCAGCAGACCCAGCAATCTGTCTACGCTGTCCTGCCACAAACAGTGCTTCCCCCTTCAAGTCCATCAGCGCCAGTGTCCGCTTCGAGCATTGTATGCATGCAAACTCGACCTGATGCTTGCCTACTCAGAACTGGCCTCATGCCTTGGGGCGTTGGGCCCTAGACCTTACGCCTATGATCGCCCCCATCTTGTGCCCTTTTTTGCCCTGAAAACTTCCTGTGCAAGGTTTCCGGGGTCTTGATTTCTCCTCGGCTGCTGGCGAGGTCGGGTGTAGGTAAAATGTCCGATAAGGCGCATACGGGCTGCAGGGATTAGCGCATAGCAACGCTGTGCTGAAGATAAAACTAGCTCCGGATAGTATCCGTCGGCATGCTGTCCGGCGCACATTCGGCGAGGAGATTGATAGTTGGGCTTGGCTTCTTTCCTCGTGATAACCTTTTCCGAGGGCTGTGATGCACTTGCTCACGGGCTCTTGCCAACAAGGGAAATAGTTTTCTCACGACATGTGATGGCCACATCTCTAGGTTGGCAAACTGTGATGTGACACTAAACTGCAGGGCTAGATGCACCGCGTTCCACATTTGTGACATCTGACGGCCTTCCGCCCTAGTTGTAAACAACTACACCACTTGGCCAACTTTGACGCATATGTTTGGAAATAGATGGGTGGCACCAGGACTGCGCAAACATCTGCAGACTTCGGGAGAGCTGCTACCGAGTAATACCACGCAAATATCACATCTCCTATGCAGCAAAGCGAAGGTCCGTATGTCTGGGTGACGGATTGACCCGGTGTGCAAGAGTGGGAGTTGAAACGAGGTGGTTTGCCAAGCTCATGTATCGACAAACTGTGCAGTGAACTGCATGGGCGACCGGGGTTGGTTTTGTCTCCACTCCTCGTTACTACTTCGTACCAGTGCCGGCCACCCCCAGCCACCAGGGGAAGACGAAGATAGTCGACACAAAGTATTGGCGGGCAACGTGATGCAACAGAGTCGGACCATCAAACCACGCCGCAAAGTCGGTGAGGGTCTCGAGGTTTGGTAAGGAAGCTAAAACGAGCTCTTCCTGGCACTACTGGCGCGGAAGCGCCCTATCCAAAGTTGGCAGTTTGCCAGTTTACTTCCGAGGAGGTGCGAGTTGAGCAGGATTTGGTAGCTCGAATAAGATCTAACGGGTTGTGTTAGCCTTCAAAGCTCAAAGCTTTGATGATGAATATGAGGGCGTCTCGTGCATTTATCCGCAGGAGAATAATCGTCCTATTTCGACTCACGGGATGTTTGAATGATCGACCGGAAGGACGCATCATTTTGGAGACGGAGTGTTCGTCATCTATGTTTCTGGTATTTTCTTGTTGGAGAATGTATAAAAGCCTTGGGCTTGAATATGGTATAAAAGCTTGACATGCGCGGCTGGAGGTGGTTTCGAATGGGGCCTGGCCAATGCTGGGCCACGTGCTGGAGAAGCCAGTGAGAGCGCAAGGAGAACGTGTGTTGGATATAGTCACAGGCCAGCGGTTTTGTCACCAAAACTTCGGGTGCGCCCACACAAAAGTCTATTTTAGCCATCGTGTATGGTATGGTGATGCCGTCTCTGTCAATTGCGAAGTCGTAGCCGATGAAGCAATCACGGCGTTCGTATGCGCGGTCGAGCCCGCCCCGGTAGCTCGACACTGCAAAACCCAAGTCATTTGCTCGCCTTTCGCTTATGTAGCTGATCTCTCTTCTTCAACGCGAAGTTAACAGGGAACACATGAAGAGGCTTCAACGGGAGGATATGATGGCGTAGAGTTGCACCACAACATGTCCTTTGGCGGTTGTCCTCGACACGCGTCGAGCGCCCACCTGCGACAAGGGTAACATTTGTGGGGGCACCATATAAGGGTTGGTTCCAGGGCCTGGCTAGACCCGGCAACCTTGTTCAACGCTCCACTGAAACGCCCACGCGAGGGATTCCACAGCTGGCCTTTTCCGCCTGGTTATCTTTCTAGAACGCCAGTGAGAAGGGGGCGCCAGGACTTAGCGTCGATTTGACAGGTGCCCACCACTACCCTGCAAAGTTTCGGAGACTGAATGGTGGGTGACCAGGTGAGGGTTATTCTTGAACAAAAGGACTGAATTCCCGAGAATCCACTCACCCCGTTTTTAGCACGACGTCCGAAACATAGTGGAGCCAAACTGACCTGAAAGCACCGTAGTAGCCAGCGACGCGTAATATGACCCGGGCTGGAGGCTGTTGACAGCGTTGGACAAAGTACTTCCTCCGTAGCAAGTTACCTCTCATCAAGGGGCGAAACTCGAGAGTCGAATCAACGATGGAAATCGCCCTCAGCGCCCAGATCGCCTGGCTTACTCGACACCCCTGCCCTGCGCTAGGGCCGGATATCTGATGCCCTCAGCTGGGCGGAAGGAAGCGTCGGGATGGAGGAATGACAGCCAGCGGCGATAGAAGCCGAACAGAAATACTACCCTGGGCCAGCCGTAGGTTACTCCTGAGTACGACACTCTCTGAGCCAGGGTTTTCGAGCGTGGACATTCTCGCCTCTTTGATTTGATGAGCAGATTTCAAAAAGTAATCTCGCGATGAAACCAGCGGCTGTTGGTCGGTGAATCTTGGAGCAGGTCATGACTCTCTGGTCCCATGCAGCTGGCTATGAGATATTTAGAGACTGATTGAAACGACGTCCTGTTCCATTCTCTAATTTACCTTCCCCAGACCGGTGTGAAATAAACGTAACGTGACTGGTCACTTTTTGTCAGAAAATGCGGAGAGGAGTGAGTGGATCGAAGTGAGAAAGGACCATTCGCATCGGAAACTGAAAATAACGTTTAGAAGCGTCTAGGATGCCACTTGGAGCTCTGGTCCAGTACCAAGGTTCCAGTTGCTTCTCCCCAAAATGTGAGAGTGTGATTAGAAACGGAAGGTGCGATACAGCGCGGCGAGAGGTGGGACAGAGTGCCTGGCGGTTTGCTGGCTCCTGGTACTTCGAGGTACTTGCGCTCACTGAAGCTGGTGACTTCCCCCAATTCCTCTCCCACATGCCATGCTGGCTATTAGAGTCGCGCCTGTCATTCTGGAACACTGATTTTAATTTGGGAGGGTGGAACTATTTCCAGTCTAAAATTGGTAGCGAGATGTAATTGTTACCGAGCTAGGGCCGATCAAGAGGCTGGCTGTCTTCAATCAAGGTACTTAGGGATCAGTGCTGGCAGTCGATGGCCAGCCAGCAAGAGCCGAGAGTAGCGGCCATGAATCTGCGGCCAGCAAGAGAAAAGCTGGTTCAGATTTCTTCAGAAACCCACCCCCAATGCTACTATGGGTCATCTACCCGCTGATAGCAAGGTCTTGACACACCCCCTTCTTCGGAGTTAGAGTCGGCAGATGCCATAATAACTCCACTTGTCCCGGTGGAGTTCGTTTCACGGGGCCACCCTTCTTGGGGCTGATGAGGAGATCCCCAAAGAAAAGGATGTTGTTGCTGGGCTGTGCCGAAATGGAAGCGATGTACGCAGCAATACGACCTCATAGGCTTGCGGGAAGTGGGTGGAGAAGGGAGACATCCTGCCGTCCTTGACAGGCGCATCTACGAGGAATCAGGTGATGCCGCGGAGACTCTCAAAAAGGGTGTATATTCTTCGACAGTTTTGAACCGTGGCTGCGACTTGAAGATCGTCTGCAGCGGCCATTCAAACAACCCCGAGGCCAATTATTTGTTTCTAATGTAATAGGTCTCGTTTTCCAATGTTCAACTGTAAATTGAATCCTACCCGCCCTCCACCTCAGTATGCTAGCTCGTGCTCTCGGTGTACTCGTACAATTAAATATGTTCTCCGGTTTGGAATGATGACATGCAGACCGTTCCCCGAGATCGCTCAGTCCCCCCACCAATCTTAGATGCCACCATAATCAGATTTCACCATTCATACTTGCGCCGCCCCGGCCCGTCTTATTCTCGCATGTCGCTATCGGTATTGTGGCAGTAGCATTGCTTGTAACGGAGTATTGGGATTGCATCATTTCCAGGAGCGAGATTGCCCATCCCGAAAGAAAATAGGGACAAAAGAAAACGACACAGATAACACTCCATCCGTTTCTCCCCGTTTACCAGAAAATCGCAAGTTCTGAAAAGATGGAACAGTGTGCACTGTAACCTCGGTGAGAGGACGAGTTACATTTATTGCCTGGCCGTTGAGATCCTGGCCCGTTCCTTTCGACTCTTGGGTTGCCTTCCGTAGGCCAGGAGCTTCCGACTGTTGGGAATTAAAATAACGCGCGTCATTTTGTTACCGTGGAACCAGAGGCTAAAATGCGTGGAAACTCCTCATTCCACCAGATCATTGTCAGTTGTCAGTTGTCACTTCTCATCTTTTTCTTCTGTGTGAGCGCGGTGGTCTGCATAGCTTGTTTGTGCTGCCGATAATAGCTCAATCTCTTTGTCAACTCGGCCAGCTAGGTGTCGGCGACATCCTCAATAACCAATGGGCCGGCTTGTTCCCTGTAGGGCTCTTAGTTCGGCTAATTTGGCTAATGAAATATTAAGGGAAACCTCAGTTGCGGCTAGCTGGCTGGCTGTCCCCTCGTCCGCTGGCCATCTCGAAACACACTAACGGAGCGTGCCATCCCTAGTCTCCGCCCGCTAATCAGTCGGATATTTCCATCGCGCCAAATTACACAGTCAAACGAACGTCGATCGAGGGAGGTGATGAAAATGCCGCGGATACTGCGTACCGACCAGGATGTGCTGGGACGAACGTTCCAAACCAAAAACACTTTGAGAAACTCGCACGTAAATAACTGGTGACTGATAATCATGGAGATAATAGCTCCATGTCGGCCTCGCACACCCCAAGTCGTGACACAATCAGAGTAGCCGAGCCTGCAGTGGTATCGGTATTCGAGGGTTTGTTTATATCGGTTGCGGGTGCGTGTGCGTCGAGTCGGTTTTGACGAAATACATGGATGTTGAGCAAGAATAAAATGCGCATCTTTAATATTGCCAAGATACCTATGACTTCGTAGAGGCATTCACACGTGCTCGTCCAAGTAAAGCTTTGAACATCTTAAACGGCAGGTCAAACCGAAGCTACGGTATGAAATAGTGTGGCGGCAATAAAGAATTTCCCACGTATCATCACCCTTCCCGAGCCGAACAGCCCCCATCCGATCCCGACCCTCCGACAATCAGGAAAAGAAGCAATTTGGTGCCAGGCATGGACTAATATTAGTTGCCTCTTCCCACAAGAACACTGTCTGACGGGGAAGAGTGCACACAACCAACGGCTTTTGCTCGGGTACCACCGCCAGGCCTTCGTTCTTTCCCGAACCCCCCTCACACTTGTTGAATAAGCCAGGCGGCAAACCACCCCATATCAATGCAGCATGTTGTGTTATGTATTGTATGTGTGGTGCACGCTGGCCTGCAGTTAACGAGGGGTTTTCTCATCCTCTCATCTCACTTGCTGGAAATGACTCGCACAGCATTCTCATACTCCTCCCTCAGGATATCCCTCAGGATAAGATCAATACCCTGGGTGGATAGACAGGATGAGTTGCACAATTTTTGGCGCTTTGCCAAAGGATTTAGCTTCCTGAACAAGACATGCCCCTTCGGATGGACTTGCTTCCGACACACCTGGCTTTTGGGCCTTTGAGGAAGCGAAGAAGTGGGAGCCCGACATCCATGGATGGGCACAACCAGCCGGCGTTGACCACTGAAGTAGAAACGTAGGGTTCCAAGGCCAGGCCTCCTTCCAGTTCGTTCGAGCTCCCTTGACGTTTCTTGTCAGATGGCCATGTTTGCTTTTTTTTTTTTTTTTTTTTTTTTTTGTTGGTCCTTCATCCCCTTCGTTTTGAATCGAACCGCCAGTTAAACCCACGCGGCCCTTTTACTTGGTGAGTGTCTCTCAGCTAGTTGGGACTACCCATAATAACCCAAAGGGCCAAATGGGTGGCGGCCCCTCGTCTTGCTCTTCCCTGGAGGAAAATAACCTGGAACATTGAACCTATTTCGACATTCCCCCCTGGCCGACTGAAATAGCGCGAATGACTTTAGCAACAGAATGAGATTAGGAACGTGGCGCCTTGCGTGATGTGCCAGTGGTACTGCTCATAACAAGGTCGGACTTCTCACACCTTTCCCATTTTTTTCTTCTTTTTGCTCTGATATCGAAAGGTGATGTGACCAGCTCTTGCTTGCTGGCCCCCCGCGCCATCACGGCCTGGCCTGCAGTATCGTGCAGCTTTTGGGGGTGAAAGGGGAACCGGGTGGGGGGGAAGCAGGGTGACTTGGAATGCGGATAGTGTACCTAACTGGTGGTACAAACATGGATAAGTGCGAGACCCCGGGCGAATAGCCCCCATCTGCAGGGAATAGGGAAGAACCCGTTGGCTTCGAACCAGGCTCTGCGAGGACCCAGACAAGAAAGAAAAGGAAATATGGTGCGCCAATGTGAACCACTTTTTCGCGTTGAATATCAATGGTTCGACAACATTGATTTGTCCGTATGAACCGGCAACCGGCAACGTAGAGCTAGCCAAATTACGCAACGAAGTCTCAACCTTGGGCGAGACCCTCTACTGAGAAAAAGGTCGCGTTGGCGGGCACCCGCTGTGTTCTGCAGCCCTGGACCTTGGAAAGCTAGCGACAAAACAACTCACGACTCGATCAAATCAATAACGAGGAGCCCAAATGACCTACCGGCCCTACCCCAATTCGAGCCAAGCAAAATATGCTAGGGTTGGTTTTTTTTTTTTTTTTTTTTCCTTTGGGGGGGAGGGGGGGGGTTTTAACCAGGGGCGTACGGCACATGCAAATGTAAGAATGAACTCCCCAAACTACCATTTCCGCTCTCGGAACAGATTCTTCTAATATGCAAATGTACAGTTGTAAATGAAGAAGGTTAAATGATAAACCCAGTAGCTGTTCTGTTGTATATCCCACCATGTCCATTCCTTCGCCAAGTAACAAACCCAAAGAAGACATTCGCCAACCCATGATAATTCCAAAAAAATGCTCTAAATATCCACAAAGGAAACGTAAACCCCCCTGGCCCCCGGCCAAAGAAAAAAAAAAAGAGAAACCGAGGGGGACGACTTGCAAGTGATGATCCCATAAAAGGGGATTCTCCTCCACCTCCATTGAACCACAGAACCAGCTAAAAATCCCCCGATCAGAAGGATCATCTCAGTTGGGTTCAAAAGGCAAATAAAACTCGGGATCCACCCTCATCGACGTGCCTCAAGCGGTCATGTAAGGAAGGGGAAAGAGACTACACCCGCTCTTACCAGAGGGCCAAAGCTCTGCCGAGGAGCAGCTTCTTAATATGGGGACAACAAAACAAAAATAAAAAGGTCCTGTACTTTCTAAACGCCTGGTTTGCACCAAAATCCCGTGTAGATGTGCTTTCGTGTTGTACGAATAACATTGCTGTGAGCCGTCCTTTGATGGTCAAACACCTGGCGAGTCTGTCCCAATACTATTTTGTGGCGTGTCTTCATCCGGTTGACCGGTGTGAATTCATCCCTTCTGTTTGGAAATAGTGGCTGGCGAGCTTGGGAAAAATTCCCCTTTGCCGTCCCGGTACCAGTCATAAGCTCCAGAAGGATGGTTTTGACGAAAAAATTTCGACCCGCAGCGTTGGTTTGCGTTTTGGGAAACCTACGTACCGCGCCGGGATGGTTGTTTCGTCGAAAGAGCCTTGTAGCGTTTTCGCCGTATGCCCATCAGCCAATTTAACACTGATACGAATTGAATCGGGCATGCAAGACAGGAGCTGTAGCCAGGCAATCGGTGAGCTCTACAGGCTAAAGGTCGTGGTCTTGTTTCGCTTGATCATGCTCTCCCACGCCGGGGCAAGCGGTTTTGGAGGCTGGCAATCACCTAATGCCAAAAATCCGTCAGTATTCATTCTTGGGCAACCAAGTCATTGTGTAACAAAATAACCAAGATTTCTCCAGTTTCGCAGACAAGGGAAATGCAAGTTGGGTGGGGGCTTGGATTGAGCACAGGCTCGGTGTGAGACTCTGATTACATGCGTCCGAACGGCAGCACCCAGAGCGAGGGGGTAGGAAAAGCAAGGAGTCGCGAGCTGCCCACCACCGACTGCGTGGTCGAGTCAAGCGGTAGTGGTGGTGGTGGTGGGGTGCGGCGGTGGGCCAAGCCAGCAAAGCGGCACCTGGAAACAAGCCAGGCTGTTTGGTAGTTTGATAAGGGGAAAGAGAGCGCTTCGGCTTCGGATAGTGAACTCACCGCAAACCCTGTCACCCCTATAGAAACAGTAGATTGTCAGCATTTTTGGCCTAGCATTTTCGGTTCTGCCCATTGACAAGGGGAATGGCGTCGTTAGGGTCAGCTTGCATGGGCTAGCTCAAACATACCAATATTCCCAATGCACCACATTCGGCGGGCATGGCCTCTCTGTTTTCCTGTAGTTTGGGCACCAAGCGGACACAATATGTTTGACGTGGCCGCACTTGAGTGATCTCTGTTCGGGGCGAAAGATGCATTAGATTGAGGCACGAAGGAGAACCCAGTACCCAAAAGGGTATTCCAGTTGCACAGTACCTGTATGTAGTCGCACATTCTGAAATGAGAATTAGTAGGATTGGCAGGAGGAGGTGAAGTTGAGGAAAACCCCCAGGCAGTTCTCTGCGAGAGAAGTTGAAGGCGGGCAAAAGTGAGAGGGGTGTAAGCGAGGTGTCAAGGTGAGCCGATAGGTCCACGGCGTAGAAGTTAACCCTGCCAGATGTTATGTAAAGCTGGGGTTCAACCAGGCTCTAGAAGTGGCTAGAGTGTGTGTAAAAAGGCAAATTTTGTAAAACGACGATATGGGAATCGCGAGGTCCTGTCTCGAGCTAAAGAGTGCAATGAGATTAGTTGAGGTGGGAGGAGAAGTGTATTTAAGCTTCGGCAACATGTTGCCAGAGAGCCCACGGCCTAAGACTCGTGAGTACCTTGTAGGACAGGGCCGAGTACATCGGGAAGTACAGACAGGGTCGGATATGGAGGAAGGGAGGAGCATCTCTCATGTCATGGGTATTTTTGCATTTACCTAGCCAAGAGAAAGAACGAGACACGCCCCAGGTTTGCTCCGACGGTCCAGTGCAAGTCCGAGTCCTCGAAATAGGGAGGAGACAGGGGAGACCGCTGCTGACCAGAGTGTCCAAACGGGCCTGGGGTCAATGCATCAAACAGCCATCCTTTCGTTCTGATCCGGGGTGTCATCTTTCCCAAGGAGGTCCCAAGGAGAGGCCGAGTGCTAAGGTACCCTTGTTTGGAGATATCCATGCCCCAGTGGAGCCCTCTGAGAAGCAACTGCCGCTAGCAATTGATCTAGTGCACTTCCAGGTTTGTTTCCCATGCAGATCCGTCCGTATCCTCCAGTGGCCTGGCGTAAGTTGAGTGGACAATTGGGTTACGACAGGGCCCACGTGCATCGCACTTTATCTGCAGATGCTTTCTCAACTAAAAAGTACGCTTTGGAGCTTGAGCTGTTTATGTCTGTCATGGAGTGCTTGCGAGACTAAGGCAGCAAGCCGTCAGCAGCCAGGCGTGTTACCGAGTCTAATGCTAGAAACGAGTTGACTAGCCAACGTCTATCTTCGTGTAAAACTACCCGAAACTTTTTTTTTTTCCTCTTCGACTCCACATCAAGTTTGCTCTCTTGGAGAGGATTTATCAGTCACCTCGCCTGTTCATAAATCCCAAGTGCGTGTAGGAGTTCACGTGCCCCGTGGCTGGCCCTTTGGGGTGAAGCAGGCGAGCAACTGACTTGTGATGCCTAGAACACTAGAACCACAAAGTGCAACGCTCTAAACGGAGGTGTCTTTTCCTCTTCGCCCATTCACAGCTGGCTATCTCTGGCACCTATCGCCTGTAACGTGTTTATTGGGCAGGAGCAAGCGGGACAACCGAGTGTCCAACGTAGAGTTGTATACTGGATGGTATTGCCCCGCTCTCGTGTGCTACAGTGGCCGTTATTCGCTGCCGAGGGGAAGGACCACACCTTCGACAGCCAGCAGACCGGCCCACCTTACGCCTATTCAGGCAGTGAGTCCTGACACAAACGGAAGAGGGCGGTCCGAGTGTGGTCGTCTATTTTTCATGTGGAATTCACCTATGTCTGACGATGGAGCTCCTGAATAGAGGTAATCAAGAAGGCGGATCCAAAGGGACGCGCCGAACCATTGTTTTGCCAGTCCCATGTCCAAAGTGGGCAGTATCGCCGAGTTTACGATTCAGTGTCGTCCCGGCTTGGAGACATTCTCCCACGCCTATGGACGAGAGTGCCCTGTGCTCTATCCTAACTAATCTCCAGTGCTCCGCCAGTCTTCTGAACCACAAGTCGATTCTCCGAAGCCCGGGGGACTGTCCTTCGAGCTTGGGACTTATTAATGCACAGCCCCGGCGTCAATTGAGCCTTCTGTAAGTGGGGCAATCGAGTGGTTTGGGGAGGCTACGGGTCGATTCAGAGAAAGAGCCAGCATTGGAAGAAGTACCAGTAATTCCGGGCAACTCCTTTCGGCAGACTAGCCGATGTAGCCAGTTTGCTAGGGGAGTTTTCCCCCTTTGGTCCCAGTGATACAAATAGATGGACTGTTGCCACTGTCCGGGCCCATCTCGAGAGTTCCCAGGTTTCGAGAGCCAGCCATGGAATTTGATTGAACACTGGCTGTTCCCATGTGAGCAAGTCACAGCCAGTGGCTTGCAAATCTCTCCAAAGACCAAATTAACAAAACCAGAGGCTAGTGAATTATTGCAAAGGGGCTCAGTGGGTGGTCAAATTTAGGCGGCACCCAATAGTCTACCAGTAGGCTCGGTTACAGGGCGTCAAATTGCTACGACGCTGGCCTGTACATGTATTACCAGTAAACTTCGCCAGCAGACGCGCGCAACCTTGACACTTTCTTCTTGGCATGCGCCTGCCTTCCTCTCAGCACTCCACATGCAAGGTGGCTTAATTAGGTTCTGTGCTCGGAGTAGCGGAGTCACGGATTGCTAAAGGTGGGGCGCCAATCCTTATTGGTGAATGTTTCACAGGCTTCGAGAACACACCTTGTGGCAGATATTGACCAGGGGTAAGTATTAAGTCGCCCCCTAGCTCGTGCTTGGGAGGAAGGCTTGCCTCTCTTGGGGGATCGACGCGAGGGAAGGGCATTTTGCTAGTGGTAGTATCTATTGAGTCGCCAGCTTCCTCTAGATGCCTGAAGCCAAGCTCCTCAGCTAAAACTGCCATTTGCTCACACTCGGTGAATCTCCCTCGCGTGGCCAACCAGCCTCCAATGTTTGGAGCGACTTGCTGAATGGCTATAAAGCCTGCAAAAGTACCCGCTTAACCCATTTTTGATCAGTCACTTACACGGCACTCGGTGGATTTCACATCCACTATCCATCAATCAATCAACGGAACTCAATTCCTTCCGGTTCCTAACTTTATCCACCCTGTCTCCTACACCCCGTACCTTCGTAGACCTTTCCCAGCGAGTCTCACAAGTTAATTGTTTCTGACAAGGTTCCCACATGACACATAACCCTGGTCTGTATCCCAAAGGTCACGCTTTTCGCTTGTGGCGAATCGGAGACATGGTCCATCAGAGCCACCATTGTCAGAGATGGGCCGTGCGTGCTTCCCTCCTACTTCGTATGTTGCGCCCCTAAAGCCAGCCATGCGGAGCAATTCTTTGTTCCTATCCTCGTGCAGGCGAAACTCATACAGAGAAGCGAATCCCGTCTTTGTTTATCGGCCGTTAAATACCGGGGACAGAGGCAGATTGCCCAGCCTCCCGATTCGAGGGCAGAGCCATAAGCAACGATATCCCTAAGGAAACGGAGACAGGAGACGCGGCATTGAGCATTGACCTTGAAAATAATGGTCACGGCGCCCAGAGCTCGATGAACAGTGATGTCTTCCCCACAGAGATCTACTTTGCAGAAACTTCTCAGTCTAACAAGGGAAGTTGGTCAAACAGAAAATGAAAAAAAGTGTACTCCGACCCCGTATGGATACGAGCCTTTCGTATAGACTTTCTTTACCTTTCCCATGGGCAGATGTGGTTCTCGCCACCACGCGCTTCCTATGCTCACGCCACGGAATAATCCCCTAATTCAAACGGGAGGACCGTAGCCAGCCAGAGTTGTCTCCTTGATTAGCGCTCGTTTCCCGGAGCCCTAACAACCCTCCCTGAACCCGCCTGCTGGTTCCTTTTGCTTTATCGGGGACGGCAAACGAACCCTGCCATGGCATTCTCTATAAGGATGCCTTGAACCCGCCCCGCTTACGACAATTTTTGGGCTAGGCAACCAGACTGGTAAAGCTACGGACTCAGGATTCTCATGCTATGGAGCCAGCGGTCCTTGGTTCGGTACTGTTCTAGCCCATAAGGGTTGAACGTGGCGGGTCCCTTCTTGAACTCAATATACCAGAGAAGAGAGATATTAGTAAGGCTCTCAACACTTTCCGATGCCTTTCACTGTAAAGAGGAAACGATACCCAGAAGCGTGGACTCGACCACTACAGTTCAACCCCAAAAATGTTCAAGTGTAAGACTGTCCCCTAAGCCTCGCATATGCGGGGTTAAAGTCTACGAAGACCGGGCCATCGAACGCCGCGAAACAGTATTGGCGAGAGTTAGGGACGGTATATCTACTACTAACATGGTCGCCCATTTTCGAGATAGGCCTGGATCTAAGTAGTGACCCTGTGCTTGACTAAAGAAGTGAAGGCCTTTAGTACACATGTGTGCTCGAGCAGCGTGTGTCAAGACAGGACAGGAAGTCATGACGTTCACACCATTCACGGAGGTAGCTGGCGTTTGAGCTAGGCCTCCCAAGCTGAAACAGGGAAAAACCTTCTGTTGAAGTCTTGCGGACCTTTTACGCTAGTAAAGCAGCCGGAATCTGAGAGCACTGAGCAATAACTTTTTGTGAAGACAGGCCACAGTGATGGCTCCGGTTATAGGAATGCGTCGGGCCTCGCTTGGATGCCTGTGTATAGATTGATGATGACACCGATAACAAAGGGGCATTATCGGCCTACCTCGTGAGATCGTTCACTAACTCTTTACTTAGTAGCTTGACGCATTTCAGGAGACAGCTGATTTCTACATAGGCCAACCTCCAGCCCAGTTGCGAATCTCTATCACTGGTCACTATTATCCAATCGTCGAAACAACATATATCTTTGGCCCATAGGGTCGGTTATAGATATGGCGCCGACAGTGGATGGTGAGAGGATGACCTGCAGTCATTGGCGACATAGTTTATCTAATGGTCGGTAGGAAGGATCAAAAATCTCAATGCGAATCACACGAGTGCGTATGCGTCTAGACATGGCACCGTTACGCTCATCCGAGGCTACTCGGTATCGCCACCCAAACGTGTCATATGCAAGCCATACTTGATATCCATGATTCTTGGAGTGGGTGTGCCGACTTTGAGGGAGCTGGCAGAAGATCCAACGTCCTTCGAGGAAACAAAGGTGATTGCTGAGCGCTGGGTTGCCGCGTTGTAAAAATGTTGGAGTGAGGCTTGCTCACCCAGCGTTTGTCATGACTGGGCTACTTCTGAGTGTCAAGGTCATCGAATGCTGTAAGAGCCATTGGTGTATCATGGCTATCCGTGGGTACGTGACTCGCCTGTGTTGCGCGTCAATCATTGCTGGTTGGCACCAGGAGCGGTCTAGACGAGCAGCTGGCTAGGAGAGCTCGCAAACCCCGAGCGTTGCCAATCTTGATCGTCAAATCTCTCCTCGTTAGACCCCACCGTCCTTTTCAGCACCTTATTATTCGTTCAGGGTGATGCATTGGATTCTTCCACCAGGAAGGGGAAATAGCTGAAGACTGGAACAGTCGGAACTACGAATATTCTCGTGCGCCGCGTAAGCTTGCGCCATACAGCAGGAACTCATCTAGTCGAGACGCTAGAGGGATGAAGGAAAGGAAGACTGGACATTGATAGAGGAAGGGGAGGGGACGCCAGTATTCGTTCTCCATCTCCCTTCCTTGACACAGGCGGGTGTAGCCGAAGTCCAAGTCACCCTGCCAAGCTCATCATGATCCTGCCAATATCCACGTTCGAACCCGACTTGACCCAAGAGATTGGCAACGTCCATAATCTCGGCAATTACGTGTTCGAAAGAGATTAGAATGGCGGTCTAGTGCTAGTGCCATCAATAGCAGGTATCGAAAATTTCGACCGCGACAAATAATAGTCAGTGAGCGTCAATAGGGTGGGAAAAAAAGAAAAAAGAAAAAGAAAAAGGAGTTTGCCAAGGCCTCTAAAATTAATAATGGAAAGAAGGGGGAAAGCTGAGGATTCGCCGTCAGGAAGGTTGTGGTGGAATACAAAGCATGCTGGCCCGGTGCTCGCAACAGCTCACAGAGGGTGTTTATATCCACGAAGACCTTGGTGCTCTCAGCCCTTCACTATCCTGGAACAACTTACTGCCCAATGACGTGCGTCGAATGTGACAACAGATACCGAAAGCGTGGGTCAATTGCGATGCAGGGGGATGAAACGGGTAAGAGGATGGTTGGAGACCCCGAAAGCCAAGGAGACGGCGTTGATGTGCAGACGAGCTATTTTTCCGTCATTGGCGATGGTTGGGTGCCACTCATCGGGGGCACGGTACAGAAAAAAGGTGAGAAGAGAGAATGGGGTGGATGATCTCGAAGGATAGAGGAGCAGGTATTGTCAAGACGAAGAACTGCAAGTCATAATTCTTAGACGTGATACGAGGAGTCGCCGGAGCTTTTTCTGATGCAGGCTGGGGATCTTATCCTGAAGTGTCCGATTGCACCAAGCCTCCTGGGATGACGATGGGAGACGAGGGTGAGGGCCCCCCGCCGCTCCCCCCACCCCTGGCATTCTATTTGAAAGAGACGCATACGGATACGAGATAGGCGAGGCCAGCCCAGAGACAATGCAAGAGAGATCAGGCATCAAGATTATGGTTTGCAAATTACAACTACGCCTAGCAGTGTGAGGGGATATACAGGTCGTCACCGTTGTCCCTCACAGGGGCGATGACACCACTTCTTCGTTTTCTTTTTTTTTCATTTTTTTTCTAGTTACTTTTTTGTTTCCTATCCTCCGCGTTTTCGCGCCGTGAACATGGCACGCCCGAAGTGTTGATGCTACCCACCTTAGCCATTCTTGCATCACATATGTCCGGGGGGCCAGCTCCGGCGTTGACGTGCTGAGAGGATCCGGGGGATTCTCCTTCAAGGGTCTTGAAAGAGGGATTGCGGGTCAGGCCCTGAATCCTTGCGCGAGGGATTGCTACTCTGCCTGTCTTCACGATGTGCTCATCGCGCTTTATGTTGCATGGTTAGGGATCATACCTACTCCAGGGGTTTTTGCCCTATCCTTCTCGTCTCTCCCAGCTGTCGTCATCCCGGTCATCGGTGTATGTGTGAAGTCGATTTAGCGATGTTTGGTCGCAAAAGTCGGTATGGGCAGAGGAACCAAGTCAAGGCTTCCAACAGCCCCGCCGTTTATCAAAAACCCGTTCGATTCGTCCCCGAGTCGCGGGATGGATGCCGCCCATTGCTATCTCCAGCTTCGTGCGTCAGGGGCCTGTCCAGCTGGAAAACCTCCTTCACTCGCTTCCAAATGAGCTGTGAGTGTCCTAAGTCGCCAGCTCTTGAGCCGACAATCAAATCTGTGAGACGAGACAGAGCCAGTCACGGTCGGCGTCTTATCTTTCCCGTCGGCGGGCGCGTCTCAGAGGAAACTCGACACCTGCATTGTTGACTTTCTCGATTTCCTCAGGAATAACAGCGGGCGTGCGTGTCGACGGCAAGCCTCCTCCCTGCCTGCCGACTAATGCCTGGGAATAAACCACAGTTATTTCTGGCCATGGAGGAGGGCTCGGTGAGTGAAAATCCGGGAGTATGCCTGATTTGGCCAGGCGTGCAGCGTCCTAGGAGGAAACGGCCAAATTTCGCCAGCCACACCTGGTGGACAATTAATAGAATCAAACCGAGCCTTTCTCGTTTGGAACACGCGTTTCTGGGGCCCCCTGTTCCCTCAAAACGTTCAAAGGAGGTTACTCCGCTAAAGGCATCTCGCGTAGAGCGAAAGTCGGGCTAGAGGATTAGGGTCGCTTGGACTTAGTGGGCGATAGGTCTAAAAAAAAAAAAAAAAAAAAAAGTCTCGAGACATGGACCAGGTCAGGAGTGTATCGTTTTATGCAACCCGCAGAATCAAGTTTATTGCGGAGACATTCGAATATCGCGATGAACGAAAACTCGCTTGGTGATGGAGTAAAGTCGAGAAGACTCATGAGAGAATGAGAGGGCCAGCTCTCATAAAAACCACCTTGGCTTGTTCGGACTCAATCCTGGAGTTTAGAGCAGATTCCGAAATCGCGGAGTTAAAAGAGCCTGCCTGGCGTTGGACAGAGCCTGGCACTGCCTTTATGTCCGGGCTGCTTGGTGCGCCTGGCTGGCGATGGAGGCTCATCAGCGGGGCAATCTTCTTGCCACTATCGTCACCGCTCAATTAATAATCAGCTTTCGACTGAAACTCCTCTGGTCAACGGGAGCTCTGCATCACGATAGTACACGAACGTAGAAAGGTTTTCAAGATCCCCAATAGATAGAGCAACAAATCGACATCATGGAAACCGGCCAAAATTCGATTGTCGTCGCGCGATATGCGCCGCCCGACATGCGCGACCCCAGCGATGATTGGACCGGCGTCACCAGCAGGGAGGAAAGGAAGAGGAGACAGAACCGCCTAAACCAAAGAGCACACCGTTAGTATCTCTTCCCTTTGTTTCGCCTACTCTGGTGTAATCGTGGGCAGAGGCGCAATTCCCCAAGTTGCATATTCCGAGACTAAACGCACCCGTCCAAAAAAATAGGAAGGCGGAAGAACAAACAGCAGCAGCAGGCGGGGCCGTCCGGAACGGAAACGGAAGACATCAAGGTACTCCCGCCTCCGGCCCTGACATCAAGCCCGGCCCGCACCTGGAGTGTGTCACCGGCAAGTAGCAGCGCCTCGGAATGGGAAGCCCAGCACGAGGGCCTCCTCATCATGACGTGCCCGCGCACCGTCGAGCGCATGCGCAGGTTCCTCCGCGAAGCCTACGAGGAGTACACCCTGCACGCCCCCAACGTGGGCCACCTGCCGTCTCTGATACGTCTCAACCTCATCGACGCACTCGCGCGCAACGCCATCCGCATAGGCTTCGACCCGAACGGCCTTTGCGATGACGACCTCATCTCGCCCCTCAACTACCGCGGGCCTCCGCTCCCGGACGGGTCCCTCGTCATGCTAAAGTGGCGCGACGACGCGCGCCGCGGTGCCGACTGCCCGCAGGCCCTAGCTCCGACGCACCTGCAGAGGACGGTGCTCCATCATCCCTGGATCGATCTGTTTCCCTTTCCGCAGTTTAGGGATAACGTGCTCACGTCGATTCAGGCGGGGATTCTGGACGATGATGAGCTGTGCTTGGATCTTATCGAGTTCGCCGGCGGCGCTGACGGGAGGGCGCCGGCGTTGATTGTCTGGGGTGAGGCGTCGGACTGGAGGAGCTGGGAGGTTACGGGGGAGTTTTTGAGGAAGTGGGGGTGGTTGGTGAGAGGGTGTGCCGAGATGGTGGCGGCTACGAATTATTGGAGGCAGAAGAGGGGGGAGACGAGGATTATCTTTTAGGACACGCGTGAGGACGTGGAGATGGTGTTCCGGTTGGGCTTTTGGCTGGCGGTTGGGTATTTTGGAGTTTGGATCGTATGTATGGATACACACAGCCTTGTCTAGGAGCATATGAGCCTTTTATTGCATTCGCGCCAGAAGCTCCTTTCCATGGTCAAACATTCGTGATCGAATTGGAACGTTCGAATCAGATTTGAAATCTGGACGTGAGACTCAACATACATAATGTTCCTTTTGCTCTAACCAGAAAAAGGGGGACGACTGTCTCCTTAAGATTGGGTCATCAACGTAAGCCTTGCTCAGATGACAGTTCTGGTTCCAAGAGTTTGAAGCCTCTTGCGAACATCGAAGAGGGCTAGATCGCACTCCATGACAACAAGGTGCACACAGATTAATTAGTGATTCATGTCTCATTTAAACTATCTATCTATTCCGGGAATCATATCCAATACACTACCGCCATGAACCAACGATGCAATGCAAGCCCACTTTGCCCAAAACTCAACAACTCCGCCTCATACACCCCCCCTTTACAAGTTGGACTTGCCAGCATGCTTCTCATTCACCAACACGTACCTATACCTCGCTTTTCCAGCATCCATATCGACAACAGCCTGGTTGGCATCCTTGAGCGGCCTGAGCTCAACCCAAGGCTTGACATTCTTCTCGGCGGCAAAGTCGAGCATCTCCTGGATCTCCTTTGGCGAGCCGACGAGGCTGCCACCAACCTTGATACCACTGCCAATGAGGGTGAAGGCGTTGATGGGAGGGAGGTTTCCACCATCGGGAGCACCGACCTGGATAAAGGTGCCACCAACCTTGAGGAGCCTGAGGTAGTCCTGGAGAGGCATGTTGCTGCTGGAGACGGTGCAGACGATGAGGTCCAAGGTGCGCCTGTTCTTCTTAGCCCAGTCTTCGTCATCAGCGGTGGCGATGTAGGCGTCGGCACCGAGCTTCAGAACCTCGTCCTTCTTGGAAGACCGGCGGGAGATACCGACAACCTTGTCAGCGCCCAGCGCCTTGGCGAACAGGACACCAAAATGACCTAGACCGCCAACGCCGACGATGCCCACGTTCTTGCCAGGACCGCAGCCATTCTGCTTCAAGGGGGAGAAGACGGTGATGCCGCCGCAAAGCATCGGCGCAGCATGCTCGGAGGGGAGGGAGTCGGGGATCTTGAGGACAAAGTGGCCGTTTGTTCGGTTGTAGTCAGCGTATCCGCCGTAAGATTTGCCCTCTCCATCGGGGTAAACGGAGCCGTAGGTGTTGATGGAACCGCGCGAGCAGTAGTTCCACTTGCCGAGGCTGCACTCGGGGCAGTCAGACTGCATACAGCAGCGACCTTGGGCACCGACACCGACGCGGTCGCCGACCTTGATGTGGGTGACGTTCTTGCCGACGCGGACGGCCTTTCCGACGATCTCGTGGCCGACACAGCAGGCTAACCCATATATGTTAGTCTCGGGCGTTATACTTTATAAGGGAGAGTATTGACAGGGACACAAAACTTACGGTAAGGAGTCTCGCCCCAGCCGGAGCGGAGAGTGTGAAGATCGGAACCGCAAATACCGCAGTGAGTGATCTGGATGTCGACGTCGTCTTCGGTCCACTTCTTGGGCTCAAACTCGGCCCACTCCATCTTTCCGTTGATGGAGTCGGGAGTGCGGCCAAGCCAGCCCTCAAACTTGTAGTCGGTCATTTTGGTGAGGTGAGAAAATGTGGTGGTAGTTTTAAAGAGATTTATCAACTACGGCTGGGTAGAAGTAGCGTGGATGAAGAAAGTGGCAGAGGTCGGTTGAGTAGGTTGCTTGATGTAAGTAAGGAGAGGGTAGAAGAGACTTGAACAGGGTGGGAGGACAAGTTTCTTATATAGCCTCAGAAGCTATCGACTTCCCAAGCCATAGCTCTTCTTTTCATTCACGCCTCTTGGCTTAAACTCCCGTCATCGACGCTTCCTAACCCCGCTACGCCTCCCAAGAGGGGTTTCCCAAGGAACGGCCGTGGGCGCTAGTGGAACCCCGGTCGACGCCGGGCCTATCTCCTGGAATGGCGTCAGGGCTTGCTCGCTTCGAACCTACAGAGAAGAGTAAGAATGGGAAGAAAAAAGAAACACTTGTTGTACCCACTCCGAGAGAGCAGAAATGCCGAAAATACAGTAGCGCCGTAGCCAAATTTGGCATGATGTCAAGGTAGCGCCGTGACGACAACACCAGCGAGTGGATACCTCGGCTCTCTGCTTCGCATTAGATACTACTATCGTCGCATTTGGATTGGGTGTTACTAATGTTCGGATGAGTTCGTTGGCTGCAACCGGCTGACAACGTGGGCTCGGAGAACTTAAGACCCAGGCGGACTAGTCTCTGGCGGGAAAGCCATCCGTGGCTGCAAGCCTTGATCGGAATGAAACAAGGCGTGGGCGACTTCTTGTCTCTTCTGTCGAAGTCTGCCCCACATTTCAGTTTTTCGCGATGAATAATCCAGGAGATAATAGACTTCTTAAGCCCGAGATTACAGTTTTTCCAGAAGATCGGGGCAACCTCGTCGGTGGTGGCGTGGGCCCTGACTAGATGGCGAACTTTGTAGATGGTGACTTTCGTTCGTAGAGAGTCACCATTACTAATTAACTGCTGCATACCTTCGTATATTCCGCCCGATCTCTCGAAACCCGCAAAAGGCGGATATCTAACAGATACACCATATCGAGCTCCTGAATGCGTTCGATGGTTGCCAAAAGCTACCAATCTCTTAGGTTTCGAAGGTTGGGCTCAATTGGCATCGCAAGGCTTAGTCGCCTCCAAGAGTCCCTCTGGATACACCGGGGTTCTCTTTCTTTTTTTTTTTTCCTTTTTTCTTTCTTTTCTTTTCCTTTTTTTTTTTTTTTTTTTTTTTTTTTTTTAAAAAAAAAAAAAACAAAAGTGGGGTCAAGCCCTCTCGGAGGGTGTCTCCGGGCGACGAAAGACGTGGAACCCGTTCTCGGCCGACAGGGCGCTGGCTAGTGTTCCAGCTTTTAAAGCCTTACAAAGTCAGCCAGGTGCATTAGCGCCTTCTCATATCTCGAGATAGGGCTCGGCTCCAGGGCCTAGCGTTGTATGACAAGTAATTGGCCACTATGGCCACGAGACAATGGGCCACGCAATCGTCCATGTTGGATTTGTAGGTCTGCAGGAACTTCAACTTCGAGGGGATATCAATACAGACTGGGTGGAGCTCATTGATAAGGCTGAATCCTGTCGAGGAGCCGGGGTCGTCACGCTGGCTACCGAACCCGGCTCTGTCCTCCCCAATGTTGCACGACATGCGCCTGTCAGCACTTAAAATCGCGAGCCTGTCAGCCAGCTGCAGGACTCTTACCCCAACAGGGTTAGCCGGGGTTAACAGCTTGGGATCTACGATGTATGAACACGGCGACACACTTGAGACTTGGAGGATTACCAATGAACCGCATGCTTTGCCGTTGGCGTTATCTCCGTAGACTCGAGTAGCTCTACCGGCATAATCGTTAAGTCCGCCAAAAACGGGCCGAGTGTTGGGACTTGCTGTTCTGCAGGATATCAGGCTGCATATTGAATGGCACGACGCCGGAGAGAGGATGATTGCATATCTCTCCTCGACCACGCCAACCTCTTTGGGGTTACCCCTTGTTCTAATTTCGGATAAAAAAGCCGTAGGATCCCACACGACCTGCTAGTTGCTGCCACTCGCATCTAGCGGTGGGCGAAGCCGCATCGACAAGTCCATTGATTGCAAATCCAATTCGACGTTGCTCTATGAAGGAATCTTGCATCCTGCTTGTTTGGCTCTTGCGTACTCCGCATTGCAGTTTCTGCCTAGTCATGGACTGGACTGCTTAAGTCATCATCATGGGTTCGGGAAGAGACCTCGAGTGATCCTGCCTTCAAGATGTGGTGTTGGAATTCGAATTCTTCCCTCCATGCATATTCAGCGGTGTTGCCCTCCAATTTGAAAAGCATTGCGGAACCCAGAGTTTAATATTTGCTTGAACTGCTGACTATGATACCGATTCACCGGCCGAGCCACGAATGGCCATGTGATGAAGCGGAAAGGTCGCCAGTATATGGTCACATCCAACAACCCAAGGGACAACTAGATCGCCGTTAGCTACAGGAACTGGGTGCTACCACAGGTGAGTTGACAGATGCATTCGCGACTAAGATCTCTTCGATCCTTTCTGTCCCATGCTCAATCTCGTACCATCGGTGTGCCCTAGCTCTACATCTAGGAACGCAGCCAAGGCAAAGTTCCGACATTTGAGGGCACTCTCTAGGGCTAATCGGGTGAAGAAACGAGCTAGTATCATCACCTGTCAACGGGAGAGCTTCAAGCTTGTTCTCCGCGGTTTTAAACCCCCAGGTGTGGGAAATGCATCACCCTCTGTAAAGGGAGGATATAAAACGGCGATGGCTATATCCGTCCTTCGTATCGATCGCATTACTTGGTAAGGGCTTCACCGCACCCATGAGAGTCGTTTATCCAGTCAAGGTGAGGAGGAGTGTATCGAAATGTGTCGGGAGGGTGCTCAACTCGGCACAGAGCAAGCACAGCACTAGGATGCCACCCACGTACTCCGATGGGGTCTCCCAGAAGTCTCCTTACTCCCGCTTCCCGCGTCATTGGCACATCAATCTCTGCTCATATATCATTGTGAGGATGACGGAAGCATTCGCCGGCATGGTGCCAACCTTGGAAGGATGCAAAAGATGCAAAAGAGGGACATGTATTCCATGGAGCGGGAAGACAGAAAGATGAGTCGATGGCATCTCTGATCTGCTCCCACTGCTGTTCCTTACGTGACATTCTAGGCACCCATCTCGGCTCCTCAGAACCAGTACCGGACACGTAAAAAATTGCGCTCTCAAGAACTCGATCGGATCCATTACCAACGAAGCCTGTCTTCCTGCCCGAAAGGATTTCCCAAAATGGCCTGAAATTGCGAGAGTGGCGGGGATTAAGCTTAACCACCATTCAGCAACTCGACGAAACCAGTCTTTTGCTGCCTTTTCCCGCTAGGCCAGGACCTGACTCGACGACACAATAGTTCCTCATCTAAACCGCCTTGGAATGCAAGACTGTATAATCGATCTGTGCCCTCACAAGCCTCCAACAATCGGCGTAAGAAACCATACCAATTGATTGGCTCGAATTCTCTCATCGCCCAGGCTCCAATAACCCTCGCCAATGAGCATCAAAAATCAACAAAATTTCCTCCCTCGTCGCATAAGCATCCTTTTGTACTACTGCGGGTTTCGACTCAGTTCGAGACGCCTTGAGCACTGCGTTCGATTCTAGTGGGGAGCTTCAGAGCCGTAGGGCTGGCAACCTTCCCTATCTGGAAAGGCGGGAGTCAATCTTGGCGCTGAACGTGCGCCGTATTTCGTATTGTATTTTATTTTATTTTTTCTGGAGCCTTCAATTTGCGATAGTGGCGGGGTGTCGGGGAGCTACTTGTAGCATCCAGTCAATCGATTTCTTTGGGGGAGTTCGGGACTCTGCATATTGGTCGGATCAACGAGCAGGGCTCCATGGAATCGGGCATGGTATGACAGCCGATCGCGATTCAGGGATCTACAGCTTCGGTTCATGGAGGGGGAACTGAAAGATGATGGGTGGCGTCAGGTATTTATGAGGACGAAAGACGCCCTCTTTTTCGGGGGTGAGGAATATCTCATGTTCCAATCCAAGTCAAATATCCAATATTTCTGCTTCTTTGCTTTTCTGGAATAACGAAAACGAGGAGCGAATCTTTTTCCATCAGTGCTTTTATACAGCTTTTTTTTGTGACGTCTATCCGATTCCGAATTCGAGCAACCCACTGCTTGTGCTAGTTGAAAGATACCCCGCAGTCATAATGGAAGCCAAGCTCAGTTCCATCCTTCAAGACCACATCGCCACCGGCGAGGACACCAAAGGCAAGCTCCTCGGAGCCTCCTTCATCGTCGTCACCAAGGATGACGTCCTCTACTCCGGTTCGGCCGGGCGCATCGCCCCTGCCACTTCCTCGCCAGCCTGGACTGATAAGTCGTTTACCTGGCTTGCGTCCATGTCAAAAATCATCACCATCTCCGCCATGATGCAGCTCGTCGAGAGGGGCCTCATCTCGCTTGATACCGATTGTAGGCCCCTCGTGAAGGAGCTCGGCGAGGCGCAGATTCTCAAGGGCTTCGAGGGGGATAAGCCTATACTTGAGCCCAACACGAAGCCCATGACTTTCAAGTAAGTTCGACGAGACCAAACTCTTAGCCCCGGCTTAGATTTTAACAAGGTCTCCCCTTCCAGGCACCTCCTCACTCATACCGCAGGTTTCGGAGTCGACATCGCCGACCCCGATCTCATCAAATGGGCCAAAGTCACCGACCGCAAGGTAAACTGCCACAGCTGGTCCAAAGCCGGTTTCAACATCCCCCTCAAATTCGCCCCCGGAGAGGGTTGGTACTACGGTTTCAGCACAGACTGGGCCGGCCAGGTCCTCGAGGCCGTCACCGGGAAGCGCCTGAGCGAATACGTACAGGAAAACGTCTTCGATCCGCTGGGCATGAAGGACTCGGGCTTCTGGCCCTACAAGATGCCACAGATTACCGACGATCAAAGAGCCGCGTACTTGTACCGCCAGGAGGACGGGCAGCTGAAGGCTGGACCGCCCGAGTTCAACGAGAAGGAGCATGAGATCGAGAGTGCCGGCGCTGGCATTTTCACCACCCCGAGAGACTACGCCGTCTTTTTGAGTGGCTTGATCGCGGGCAAAGTGGTCAAGCAGGAAACGCTCGAATTGATCTTGACTCCCCAGATCAACGAAACACAGGAATATGTCCTCAACTTGATCGCTAAAATGGTCAAGGAGGCTTTCGCGCCCGAGTGGCCGGGAGAGCCCAAACTTACCCACGGCATCGGAGGTGTGATTAGCATTGAGGACATCCCTGGAAAGCGCCACAAGGGCAGTCTTGCCTGGAGCGGCGCCGCGAACTCGAGATGGGTAAGTTGAAGGAAGCACCCCCGAGATCTAAACGAATAGCTAACAGCCTACAATATAGTGGTATGACCCCAAGGCGGGGATTGCTGCGTTCGTTATCACTAGCGTTCAGCCCCATGGTGATCCCGTCATGACCAGTCTCTGGGACAAGCTTGAGAGAGCTGTCTATGAGCACCTTCCTTCTACCAGTGCCTAGATGGATACTACGTGCGTTTTGAGATTGGTCGGAAACGTACCAAGGGCTGTTGGCTGTTGACTGTATCCATATATGTTCGTTCGCGTAAAACCATGTGGACTACGGAAGAATACAAATCTACCGCACCGCGCCTCTTTTCAATTACCTATTCCCATAAGTGAGATAAATCGACTATCCTCAGTAGAATCTTGTATCGAATCCATGACGTTGTGTAAAATATCTCGACATTTTGCCCTAAAATTCAACGCGAGGAGTTGATTTTCGGAAAGTTCCTCATCTTCAAACGGTTGCGGCTCGTTTTCGTCAAGCTTTTCGAGCTCTTGTAGTGCCTTTTGCTGAATGGTGGCGAGGATTATTTGCAGTATCGGTGCTTTTTCTGGAGGGATATCCGCAACAAGAACCCTTCGGAGATATTCTTCGCTGCTAGGAATTGAGGGGTCTACTAAAGCCTCGTTGTTTTTAAGAATCTGCTCGAGAATGTCCAAGACCATGGCTGCTTGAACATGTTTGAAAGCAGGGAATAGCCTTGGTTCAAGGTCCCGGTAGTTGTGCTGTGAGATACCGCCAACATAGCAGCTAGGATCCATCATAGGTCTGAGGGAGAAAAGATACTCGGGCGCGGGGGGTGGCGGCTGCGAAGAGTTGGGGTCTGGCACAACTCGCTTACGCACGTGAACGTAATCGTTTTGGAGGCTAGGTGTCTCATCAAGGGTGAAGCCATATGCAAGGAGGAGTTTTGCGTTTGTCTTCATACCATAGTTGTTGAACACTTGGCTACCGGATGTGTACGGCCGCTCGTTGGCGGTGACAAACTCGCACGACCCGGCGGCGTCATTGTTGATCTTCCATGATGTTAACGCCGTCATGTCATGGTTTCCAATGTCGAAAAGTGGAAGAAGAATAGAGAAACTGTTCCAATCAATTTCCTGCGCATCGTTTTGTGCTGAAATTCCTGGAACGACAAGCGTTGGCATGAAGCTTCGGCTTGTGAAGATGGAATAAGCCCAGTTATACAAGACGTTGGTATAGTCACCCCAATTCTTCCAGCCTTCGAGTAACCTTTTGGCCTTCTCGTACTCATCCTGAAGCGTCGACCTTATTTCCCGTATGGATATCTCGAGGTTAGTGCCGTGGAGGTAGGCCACGTCTTCATCGGGCCAGAACGGAGGAATGAGCCAAGAGGATTGCTGATCTGGCTGAGGCAATGCCTGGATATAAGGCCACCAGAAAGAGTCTTTTCCAAGGAGGTATTGTTTTATGAGAAAGAATCGACCTATTACATGCGGGGGAGCTCCCTTAAGGAAGTGTGAGGGAAACTGAGACTCATCCGATTCCTGACGAAAGCCCGGAGGTGGGTTGGGAAGAGCGTTAAGATATGATAGAGTGATGGACATGGGACATGTGACAACGGTATCACCACCATTGACCTGTAGTCCGGGTGGGTTGGCCTTTACCTGGAATCCGGCCCCGGTGACCGGATCCTGGGCGATTTCGATATTAGGGTGAAGCTGAGCTCCGTGCGAACCGGCCCAGCTACGGAGGGCATCGTAGCGATCCGCTTGGACAGCAGCGCCGTTACTCATTATCGGAACCTGCGCTATGGGGAGTACTCTGTGAAGGGAATGAGCCGTGGACGGTCAAATTATTACTTCCCCTCTAGTTAGTCTTAGGTCTATAAATATTTCTAGCGGCCAGTGAGGGTGGGTGGGTGCTCAGCTGGCTGGCTTTTGGAGCTTTGGAGGGGTCATCCTCTGGCAGAACGTCGGTAAAACACACCCCGCCACAATGCCTGACCTCGCCTGGCCTGGCAGCTTCATGTTATTCTCTGGCGGACCTGCAGGCAGCGGAATGTGGGACACCCCACCATCGTCATCACTTCCAAACCTCGCCCTCGAACCATCCCAGATTCCCCGTGTCTTCAGCCTGGCGACAATTTACCGCCCACACCCCCTCGATATACCTTATTTCGCGAGCGACCAAAGAACGAGAGAACCTCCTACAGTTGCGCTCTATACCTTTCTCAGTAGCAAACCCGCCCCCAACTCCCCTTACCACCTCCTCGCCTCCCTCCCAGCACACCTCGCAACAAAATGAACCGCTTCTTCGGCGCAGCACCCAAGGGCCCCAAACCAACCCTCAACTCCGCCATCTCCAACATCGACGACCGCATCGCCTCCATCGACGTCAAGCTCGCCTCCATCAACGCCGAACTGACGACCTACGCGTCCAAGCTCGCCAAGATGCGCGACGGCCCCGGCAAATCCGCCCTCAAGGCCAAAGTCTCCAAGGTCTTCCAGCGCCGTCGCATGTACGAGGCCCAGCGCGACCAGCTCCAAGGCCAGGTCTGGAACATGGAGCAGGCCCAGACCATGCAGGACAACCTCAAGAACGTCATGACCACCGTCGACGCCCTCAAGACCACCAACAAGGAGCTCAAGAGGCAGTACGGCAAGGTCGACATCGACCGGATAGAGAGGATGCAGGACGAAATGGCTGACCTGCTCGACGTCGGCAACGAGATCCAGGAGAGCCTGGCGAGGACGTACGACGTGCCCGAGGATATTGATGAGGCGGAGCTCGATGCCGAGCTCGAGGCCCTCGGCATGGAGGTCGAGATGGAGAGGGAGTCCGAGTTGGGCGCCGTGCCGGCGTTCATGCAGGATGAACTGCCTGAGTTCGTGGACGAGGCCCCTGATATGGAGGGCAAGGTGAAGGAGGCGGCGGGGTAGACGGCGGTGGCTTCAACGGTATAACGTGGCGTTTTGGGGCGTTGACTTCTTTGTCATGCAAATGCAGTTTCTAGCATCTTGTATCGAATCACGAATACATTAACCGTCTACATGGGCTTTGACGAACTCGAGAAGATTATTCTTACCGGACGAGATTGTTTTTGTTAGGCGGAGGCCACTGTCCTATAGTATCCCAAAAGGCCGGGTTCATAAAAGCAACACGGTGCTTACTCAAAAATGAATCGTGATTGTAAAAGGAGATACTGTTATTAATACAAGGCTGTACCGGATGCTCTGTCCACCAAATACTCTTTTCCTTATCCGCGCCCATTAGCGAGTGTGGTGGCGATCCTATTGGAAGCTCGACGCCTGTGTGACAAATATGAATGGTCCGGTCGATTGTGTTCGTGTTTGCGCCTCGCAACAGCCGATGTGCACCGATCGAGAAATAAGCGATATTCCGTACCCATGTTCCCTAACCATCTACAAAGTGTAGAAACGGTTTCCTGGATACGTAGCCCCAGTCCGTTTACAGTTCATTTTCCATATTTTCTTTGCTTTTCTTTTCTTTACCTCGCCCCCCTTTGAGCATGTTTCTCTCCTCTATTTGTGTTTGAAATGATCTCACGGGGGCCGACTCTCTGAAAGGTACATGATCCTCAAAACTCCTAGGATAATTACTCGATAGGCCCAAAAAACCTAGACACCGCCTCGAGCTCAGCGTCGCCATTGCAGAAGTCCCACCCAACGATAACACTCGTCTGGCTACAACAAATGATTCTCCGGGCGTCAAACTGTAGCTTGAATACTCTCGCTGGCGTCCCGTCAGCCATGTGCTGATGATGCGGCTGTGGCGGGTGCGCTGCGGCGCCAACGTGGAGATGGTGATGGGCAGCAAATGCAGCCACTGCCCCGTGGGTTGCCGCATGCTGGGCAGCGTGAGGAGCGGCGTGGGGCGGAGCCTGGGGATTGGAGTGCGGGGCCGCGCTCACTGCTGCGTGGGTGGCAGCCGCCGTCGCCGCCGCGTTCGATACTTGCGCAGTCGTGGCCTGTCTACCGGGCCCGTGTGATGGGGTAGAGGTCTGAGAGGGAGGGGGAGCCGGAGCAAGAGGGGTCGTGGTAGAGGAGGAAGGAGCAGTAGCATGAGATGTAGGGGAGGGTTGCTGAGGAGCGAGGTTGGGTAACGTAGGGGCGACTGTTGAGGGCTGGCCTGCTGACGTCGATGCGCTCGGCGCTTGCTGGAAATGGGAGGCGGCTGCCCTGCTGCGCTCTCGAGAACGTTCTACAGCGTTGTGTACCGTCTGACGTAGCTGGTTACGCACGTACGGCGAAGTGACACGGTCAATAGCGCTCTGCAGCTGACTGAGGTTGAGAAGCATGCCAGGGTAGGCTAGAAGAGCCGTCTCGAGGTCCGAAGGGCCACGCGCGACGGCGGCATTGATCATGGGCTGGTAAGAGTCCGGCGGTGTTGTAGGGACGAATGGCGGAACGCTTGGAGGACCCTGAGAATGTGCTGTCTGAGTGGGCGGCGTAGGTGGTGGTGGGCCGGCGGTGGGGTGGGTTGGGGCCCGCACAGAAGGGTGGAGCGTGACTGGAGGGCTGCTGACCATCGGAGGCGCTTGCCGTTGGGCGGCGACGGCGGCTTTCTCCTGATGGAGATGATGGGCATCCTTCCAGATGCCCTCCTTGTCACGCCGCCATATGATGATGCTCTGATCGTAGGAGCCCGACACAATACGGGCATATTTCCCCCCACCACCACCGGGTGGGAGGTTTGCACCGTAGGCGGTGATATCCTCTGGTCGTCGACTGCCGGCATTTCCACGTCGTCTTGAATGCGAACGCGTATGCACAGACTGTGATACGGCACCTGTTTCCAAGGCCTTGAAATACTCTTCATCAATAAGCCTGGCGGCTTCGCGATCCTCTTCTTCACTGTTGGGCAGGTCGCCGAACCCGGCTTGCACGGTCCTCACCAAGTGGGTATGCGCACGCAGGCTCGCTACCTCTAGACCGGTTGAGCTGTCAAAGACCTTCACCTCGTTGTCGCTGCTACCGCTAACGACGCGCCTGCCGTCATACTGAACACAGGCAATGCCCTTAAGATGACCTAGGATGGTTCTAGTGCACTTTTGCTTGGGCCAATCCCAAACCTTGATCGCCTTATCGCCACTTGCGGAGACGACCTCGTCTCCGCATATTTGAACCGCGTTGACAGCGGCGTTGTGACCTTGCAAGGCACCAATCATGGTGTATGGTGCGATCACGGGGAGCTCGTCGGCAAGATTGGGTTCGTAGCCGTAGTTTTTCACCTTGAGCGGCACAGGGTTGACGAACTCGCTTTGCGGGTAGCCTACATCGCCGTATCGGAGTGGCCGACGATTGAAGATTTTGATTGTCTTGTCCTTCGAGCAAGTCACAAGGATTCGCTTGTCGAACTTGACGTTTAACACCGACTCGCGGTGAGCTTTGTGAAGTCGCTGAATAAGCTTACCAGTAGAGAACCTCCAAAGAATGACATCGGAGTCACTGCTCCCTGAAACGATGAGATCTTCTTCGGGATCGGCGTCGAATTGCAGGCATAGAACAGAGCCTGAATGCGCGGCAAGCGGCGGCAGAACCAGCCTCCGGGTGTGCATGCTCCAGACCCGGAGGGTTCGATCTCGACTGCCGCTGACTAAATATTCAGACGTGTATTGAAGACTGTAGATGCACTCTTTATGACCCTCCTCAGGATAGTCAGGGTGCGGAAACTGGAAGTTTGTGAAGCGACCAAGTTCCCAGTTCGACTCGAGACGCCTCCTCATTGAGTAGAGGTATTTCCAGTTGATGACATATTTGTCGTCGCGAGATTCCCAATTCCAAAGTGTGGACGGCATTAGGCCGTCAACATGCTGGGGTGGAAGACTTTCGAGGAACCGAGCAGATTTCGCATCGTCACTGGTCGGGGCCTTGAGGCCCTGTGGCTGCGATGTAGCTTGCTCGTTGCCAAGCAACTCTACGGACTTACTCCTCGCTGCATTGCCCATCTCGATGTCACCAGAGTCTGGGGTAGCATGGTCGGATGGGGTAGTAACAGACCCTGGAAGGGTGGCAATCGACCATGATGGACTCATTAGAACTGTGCTGAGAAATCCGGGCTCATAATGTCGCTGTGTCCTGTCGGCATCGAGCATCTCGCAGTCGGCATGGTCTTCAGAGATAGCCCGCTTTCGGTTCAAAGGCCGACTTTCGAGTTGGGCTGCGGCTTCGCGGTTGGTCGCAGCCACTTTGTTGACTCTCTCTTGCCACTTCTGAATCTCGGAGGGGACAACTGACCAACCCTCCATATGATAAAGTCGACGCCAGAGCTTCTTGTCGAGCGCAAGAGCGTGCCATGTTCGGCAAGATCGCGCAACGTTGATGAGAGACGTAGGATCGAGAAATTCGAGAATTTTTAAGCATACTTCGGGGGGAAGGTAGTGAACGAAATCAATATAAAGTCGCGGGTTAAGGGCCTCAACGATTTCTGCGATAGCTGATGTAGGTAAAGCATCGAGAACTGCTTGGGCAATCTCTGGATAGCCAAGGTTAGCACATGTACAACCCCCCCTCAACCGTCCCCCAGGCTCCACATTGTTTGAATCGGGGTGCTTGGAAATATATGAATGACGCGGTAGATAGGCACCGTCACGGATCATGCCGTTCCAAGGGGGATGAAATCTCGTCCCCATGGGGCGGCGGGGACTGCCAATATCCAACTTACTCTTCTTGATTGGAAGGGGCATGCCAGGAAGCTGCCTTGCGAGCCAGTCGGGCATATCTGCAAGGCTGGGAAGACCTGGGACGGCCATGTTGTGTGCGGATAAACTGGGGTTTAGGGGATCTTCGGAGTAGCCCTCGTCGGGCTGCTGGGTTGGAAAGCTGTCCATGGCGCAGTCGCCAGGAGATTGGCTTTTCGGGGGTATGCGGTAGTTCAACTTGAGGTGGCTGGGTAAAAGGGCTCGGATGGAGGTTCGAAGGACCTAGGATGACTGCAGAACGATCATTTGGATGAAGGAAGTCCTTGGCTTGGGTCATGCACAATCGGGTCTTGCGAGGGATTCCTGATGCTGTTGGAGAGTGTATGTGGGATGACTTGGCGGTGTTACTGTTTGATGGCCAGAAGGAAGGGAAAGGATTGAATCTACCACAGCGAGGAAGCGATGCGCCGCCGGGAAGATCAAAGCACGATAATCTCGTTGGAGTCCGGAGCAAGCAAACGACGCGCCACAACTGTTCACCTTGTTTGCTGTTGGAGTTGGTGGTTACATTGTTGCTGCCTCACCAGGTGTATTACTAAGCTAACCGGCCTGCATCTTTTGCCTTGCGCTGAGGCTGAAATAAGCTTTCCTGGCTTTTGCCTCCCCGCCTTGCGTTCCGCATCATATGAGGGGAGCCAGATATCTATCGGGTAGACTAACTCTTCACCTCGTAATTATAGTTGCTACTGTAGACACGGCTATTCCGAACACCTTATTATGAAGTTGCATTCCTCGTTGTATATTGAGATTTAAGGCGGGTTCCACTCCAAAGCAAGATGTCATTGTTACTGCTCACGTGGCTGTAAAAGTGGCATCTTCCATGGTTATATCGAAGCGTGGCATAAGCCTCGGCCCCAGGCGAAAGCCATATGGGATAGTGTCCTTAACTTGAGCTTTCATTGCGGGCTTATTGATAGCGCACTGTCGTTGGAGCAACACCCCGCAAGGTTTCCTTGCAAACGTGGCGCCCCTCTCTCCATCGGACGACCACAGTGCCCTCGAATTTTGACGATGTCTTCGCCTTTGTGATTCTTTGATCAATCTATTACATCGTAATGGAAGTACCTTTCGTCGCGATAACTCCTTCCGCAACCTCCCGATATTACTGTGTACTCCGTACTGCTTTTTACACCGGGGGCCCTTGAGTTATGGTACGCCATACCCTATTCCTTATACTATTACCTATGTATATCGATTCATCGGATGATGAGAGGTTAGCTTCCTTCAGAGAGCCCCCGTAACTTGCATGAACGGACTGTTTCAATCTTTAAATTAGCCGCTCCTCGAACCCTAGCATGGGACGGGGGCTGTTGGTCTCTTTGCTGCCCTGTTCCCGCACGGCCCTGGATTCGCTGCAGCAACTGCTTAGGGACCTATACAGTGCCTTATACTAACCTAACTTTTTGTAGCGAGGGTGCTCCCGTGATGCTCCCGTCGATGGGTGCAATGTTGAGGTCTCGCTGGCGTGGTAAGTACCATGTGCTACTTGTTATCCCACCCCGCGAGCCATGAATGCACAGAAGCCCCAAGGAACATTCCTCTTAACCTAGAGCTGCCCCATTTTTCAAGCAAGATTTGCCCCGTCTTGCCCTTCCAGACCGTTGGTAAAAGAATAGTTTCCTTCATCCGGGAGGAACACGAGAAGCCTGGTGACCATGTCTTTGAACAATGACGGGGGAATGGCCTTTTCAGAGAAATGATTGCAGTTTTAGCTTTGTTTGACTTAGGCGTTAATTGGCTGACTGGAACCACCACACCACTCGGTCCTCGCGCAAAGCGCCCTGGAGTGGTCTTGGCCGATAGTTGGCTTTCTGAACTAATTCATCTACTTCTTAAACGCGTGACGCGAAGGAATGGAGAAGAGACAAAGAAGGGGGGGATTCCTGGCTGCCATGTGTCTTCTTGCCAGGCCTAATCTCGCTGTGTAGTGGCGAAGAAATCTCTATCTGCATTGCCCTTCGTATTCCATGAAATACTTGGGTAAGACAATAGAAGGACTGAATGCATTCCATGCATACTGCTGTGCCAAGGAGGCAGCGACAAGACCGGCATTGCTGGCGGGCGGGCAATCTTTTCAGCGAGGCAAATTACTGGAATAGGGTCACGGACTGTCAGGGGACCGGGGCGGCATATTACAGATTCTCTCTCAATGTTATTGGTGCCGATTTCACCTGATACCCTTCCCGTTCAGCCAGATGTTTCCGGTTGCAAGTATTTGAATTTGTGTAATATTGTGCCCAGTTCAACATGTTGGGTCCCGCGGAGAATTTCTGGACATCGAGTCCACTCTACTTTTATGCTCACTCGATTCTTATCTGTACTTCGTTGAGCTGACCGGGCGACTTCTGGTGGAATGACTTGTGCACATATGACTCCATCAACGTTTTCCCTTCGGCTTTTGTTTTGCGCGTTTTACCCTTGCAGGGAGTAGGAATATGGAAGAATACTTTGTTCACATATGTCAGTTGGTCAGGCAAGCCTGCCTCCATCGTTCCACTCTCGACTGGACAAGGGAGTGACATGATGATCGACATGGCTGCTCCCCTTGTGATGGAGAATCTCGATCTCATTCGGGCCTAGCGTCCCTCGTCACTGATTTGAAACAGACACCGTCCATCTGCGTCAATGCCTCGAGGAAGCAGAAACTCCCCGCGATGCGACAACCCGCAGAATGGCCATGCGTCCTTGTGCATTCTTCGCAGTAGTCTCCTTGTTGCGCTTGGAGTGTGTCGTGCTAGTCTAAGAGCAGATCGGTATTACGGAGTATACATACGCGGCTTGGGGTATGATCCCTACGGAGTATGTTTCCACCTAGCTTTTTAGCCAGCGCCACAGCGTAAACCTTTCCACCTGCACCTTCCCCTGGACCTGCTCTGGAAGTCTTCGCTGGAGACCGTGTAATATAACGCCAGCTGTCTGAGGGGGTCCCTTCGAATAGTTCTGGAAGCGGGCAGTTGCTCTTGGCGCAAACCTTGCGGATACCGGACCTGAACCTTCAGCAGACCCTGGACACTGTCTAAGAAGCATGACTTCGGTCCAAGTCAGCGGTCAACGCGAAGAGAATAGAGGCGCAATAATAGAACTTATACACGCGTCTGCGAGATAATCGCAGACACGCTTTGACGGGCGTCTATTTCCCTCTCTTTGAGAGGAAGTATCGAACCCACCATCATGATACAGACTGGTTCCGAGCCCAGTTCAAACATCACGTGATAAACAAGGTCGGTCTCCCTGTTGTACCTTCGTACTGTGGTCTATGTTCCATTCGTAGTCCAATTAAGGGGCCCTGGATTGAAATTGGTGTGGTCTGGTTCATAATATTGAACAAACCTTGGATTGGAAGCCCATCTCCTTGGATAAGACCCACTGTGAGCACTGCTCCAGGACCCATTAGGCATGTACGGTGTCAAAGAGACACTGAAAAGCCACTAAGCTGTTCACTAAATCTAGGTCCCTGAGCTTTTAATGTAGCTTCCCTGAAGGTAAGGTTCTTTTTCATGGCAGAAGAAATGCGTCTTTTTAAAGGATGAACAATAAGGGCTCAGATGAGTCCGCGCTTTTCAGCTTGTATGTACCTTGCTGCTTTTCTTCAATTCCTGTCTGATCCCGGGGAATGTGACGAGGTTGATGAATACTGTTTGTCTGCTTGTTCAGGATCCTACTGCGTACTTGTTTCGTTTACACTGTATAGTCAATGTTGCGCTGTTACAACCAGACTGATTGAGATTAACCACGAGCCACGAGCATGGCCTCACCTTTTGTGAGCTTCTTCGCTCATGTACTCTACCTTCTGGCTGGTTCTTGTACTTTCAAGGGCCTGGTTGGCACGTGCGCATGGCAATAGCTCCAGCTAATTATGAGTAGGGGGGCATGGGCAGCTAGCGCCTGTGAACAAGTTAGGGCTGTACCGCCAAGTAGTGTACACCGACTCTTATCAAGGATCGGGTGGCCGAAAGTAAAGGGTAGAGTCCCATGTACACTCATATTGCCCCATCCCCAGCGCTGGTCAATGGGAAGAGGTGGTACCTAGAGACAAGGGAGAAAAGAGCTGGAGTCCAGGGGCAGGTGAATACCGTATGACTCGAGGCCCCGACACGGAGTACCATCGACCTTCAACTTTGGAAACTGGGGTCCACGCCGCCCCCTCCTTCTGGCACAATGGCACCCACCACCCCGTCGTGCTGAATTTCCATTAATCCATCGTTTCGGACTGCCACCAAGCAGTGTGCAAACTGGCAGCAACAACTTGACAACGCGGGCTGGTTTCTTGCTGGCAAAGAAGAAGAGGTCTACTACGAGACTTTTTGCCAGTGGTATTCTCTATATCAACGTCGCCTTTTCTGCCTGTCACTCGCGGCTTTAGTTGGCATCCTAGCGCCTGTCCCCGTAGTGTAGTGGATGAGAGGTGGACATCTCGTCGACCCAACCACCTACCCGCCCTCCTCCCAGATCGCCTGCCTCCCTCCCTGAGACTTTCTCTTCGCAACTCCCACTCCCATTTATCGCAACGAATGTGCTCGCCTCCGAAAACAGCCCTACCGTGAGACAGTCTTGATAGCACTAGACCCGACCTCACTGGCATTTTCATCGCTTGCGCCGCCGATTCGAACTGCCTATCGAGATCCCGCCGCCTTCCCCTCTTTTGCCCGTTTTTCGCCTGCCGGGTCTAATCTACGAGCGCGAACCGAACGTGGGAGAGGTAAACACACTCGTTCAAAAATTGGAGAGACGTCCCCCGACTTTTCCGACGTGTGGTTTTGGATTCGTGGCTCGAATGTTTCTATGAACGACGTCTTGCCCGTCCACCTATTGTCGGACTCTCTCACCGCCGCACCCCGATCTTGAGGAAAACGGTCCACAACAAGACGCCGCCAACTATCACACACCCCAAGGGCTCAGCACTCTCTCCTCACCATGGATGTTATGGCGCATGCCCCCCTCATACGAAACAATACGACACCCATCTTCAAACGAGACCGAGATAAGGAAGGCATCCCCGCCGGCAGTATGAACAGTGCACCACGCACCAGCCAGCTTTCGGGCTCTACCGCCTTCAACAGCTCCACACAATCGCTCAACTCATTGTCGAGCGCCCAGACCGCCGTTGCAACACCGATGAGCGGCGCTGGCGGCCCTGTCATTGCCACCGCCAATATTATCAACCAGAAAGCCGATGCATCCCGGTCTCTCTACCAAATATGCTTATCTCTCCGCCAGAGACTCAACCAGGTTCCCGGTCTCGAACCGTACCTCGAAGAACTTGACCCCAACGAGCCGGTCGACTCGTTATGGAATCTTTTCCGTGCGGGCATGCCTTTCCTCATCATCTTCAATGCGCTGCAACCTGCCGAACCTATCGGAATTGATGAAGCGAATGCGAACGCCCCCGAATCCAAAAAGTCAAAAATCGCCGTATTTAAGTTCGTGCAAGCCTGCTTGAAAGACTTGAACATTCCTTCTGCGGATTGTTTCGTGATTAGCGATGTCCTGGGTAACGATACCAGTGGTTTTGTGAAGGTATGTTGACACTTTCTCCGTGCGTGGTATTCAACAGCTTCACATTTGGAATTTCCTGGATAGATGTGGAGTAGCTTCGCTAACATGACACGTAGGTTACACAAGTCGTAAACTATGTCCTTGACGTCGCTGAGCAGCGCGGTCTTCTGCTCCAAGCCCAACCTTATCCTGATGAAAATGTTATGGACGAGGCAGCTGGCTCACAGATGAGCTATCGAGACCATATCATCAAAGAACTGGTTGATACCGAGCGCAAATACGTGCAAGATCTCGAGAACCTGCACGACCTCAAGAAGGCCCTGGAACAGAAGGGAGTCGTACCTGGAGATGTTGTTCACCAGATCTTCCTCAATATCAACGCTATTCTCGATTTCCAGCGACGATTCCTCATCCGAGTCGAGACGACCAACTCCATGCCTGCCGGTAACCAGTTGTGGGGCAGCCCCTTTGTTACTTTCGAGGATGCATTCGACATTTATACACCATTTATTGCGAACCAGAGGAAAGCAGCGCAGACTGCCAACATGGTCTTTGACAAGATTCAGGCAGCTGAGCACCCCGTTGCTGTAGACTTTAATACCCTTGACGGCTTTCTACTAAAACCCATGCAACGGCTGGTGAAATATCCTCTTCTGCTCAAGGTAAATCCTCAACCCCTCTAAGGACTATGTTCATCTCTTGTGACATTGGAACTCACTCTCCCGTAGGATCTATGCAAGAAATCAGAGGATGAAACTACGAAGCAGGATCTCACTCTTGGCATCGAGGCTGCCGAGAGGGTTTTGACTAAAGCAAACGAAGCTGTAAACCGCGATCTCCTCGACGAAGCTATGGAGGACTTGAAGACGAGGGTGGATGACTGGCGAAGTCACCGTATTGAGCAGTTCGGGAACCTGCTTCTCCATGGTGTTTACACGGTCGTGACGGGTCGAACTGACCAAGAGAAAGATGTGAGTACACTCCTCTCCCTACCTACCAGACCCTCCAGTTCCGATGCTAATTCGGAGGCTACTCTAGTATGAAATATATCTCTTCCAGTACATCCTGCTATGCTGTAAGGAGGCATCGGCCTCTAAATCCAAGGATAAGAAGGATAGGACGAGGTCTACCGGTCCCAAGGTGCGAAATAAGAATGCGAAGCTACAATTAAAGGGACGAATCTTCATGACGAATGTTACTGAAGTTGTAACCCTGGCGAGACAAGGTTCCTACAGCATCCAAATCTGGTGGAAGGGCGACCCCGGTGTTGAAAATTTCACGATCAAGTTCTCCAACGAAGAGACAATGAAGAAGTGGGCCGCTGGTCTCGAGGCGCAGAGGAAGGCTAATTCCGCTCCGAAATCTACCTCCAGCCCGGATCTAGCGCCTCCACAATTCCCTTGGCTAAGAGCTCAGGCTAACAACATTAGCGCGATGGAGAACCCGTACAAGGAACAGGACATGGACGATGATGAAGACTACGGTGCTCCTGGCTCTATCCCTTTCGGCGTCACTCAATCTACCGGAGGCACCATGCTTCCCCGCAATGCTTCGAACACAAGCCTGCGTCAGCGGTCCGCGACGAGCGACAGTTCCCAGTCTCTCGCAGGTATTGCTCGTGCCCCACCGCCTCCTAGATACCCATTGCCGACTCCCCCAGCACCCCTGAGCCTTCAGACCCAGCTGTCAGGCCGTGGTGCACCCTCTCCAGGCGAGCGCCTCGGTGAATCCTACTTTTCGCCTGTCGCGGATTCTCCTGTATCGTCGAGGACCAGTACTACGAGCGGCATGATGGCTACCCCCGGTTATCCGTTCCCGAAAACGACAACCCCCCAACCCCCTTGGGAGGATACAACCAACCGATACACCGCGCCTGCCATGCCTCGTGCTCCCTCCCGAGACGGATCGTCACCTAATGCCTATGGAAGGGGTAACCGAGGCCCTTCTCTTCCCGGCATGCCACCAAGCGCCGCGCAACAGCAGCGTAGCCGATCGTACAGTACCCCAGATATCAATGGCCAACCGAACATGAGAAGGAACACTGCCGGTGCTGGTCCCTCATCTGGCGTACCTGCGGTGCCTGGCATCCCTGCCCATCTTCATCATGACAGCACTATTCCTAGGTCGCAGAACGGTTCTCCTCGGATGGATCTGCCTGTCCGAGCGAATACGCAGAGTCCTGGTGTCCAACGCGAACGGATGCACCAGGCGTCTGGAAGCATCGGCGGCACAATGACGCAATTCCCGGCCCAACCCGTCTATCCTCGTCAGACTACCCCTGGCCCGGCGCCTGGTCAGCCCCCCATGGCAATGGATGGTCGAACCGTTTCTCCCCCGCCAAATATGGCCAATAATGCTTTTAATGGCGAGCTACCTCTGCCCACTCAATTGAAGGTCAAAGTCAACTGCGAAGGCGGCACGTACTTTACTCTTGTCGTTGCTTTCAATATTACCTACCAAACCCTCATCGATCGCATTGATGCCAAGCTCGCGAGGTTCACAAGCAGCAGCATTGGTAGGGGCCTGTTGAAGCTTCGATACCGAGACGAGGATGGCGACTACGTCAGCATCGAGAGTGATGATGACATCCAGATCGCTTTCCTTGAGTGGCGCGAGGGCATGCGTAACATGTACCCCGGCGGCGTTGGCGAGATCGAGCTGTTCTGCGTTGGCGATACTCCCGCATGAGCTTGACCAGCGAATACTGCACGTGGATCGGAGACGTTTGCCCGGCGAAATTTCATCATCTCTCTACCAAAAGATTATCATTTTTCAAAATACCACAGGAGCATTGGTTGCATGTTTTTGGCGTCTTGGTGGGAGTGTCCAATCCCTAGCTCTCGATTCTTAACACTCCTCTTTTACTTTGATTTTTACTTTTCGCTTCTTTGATTGTTGCGTCTGGGATCATGCTTTTGATTCTGGAATGATTTCAACTTTTACCTGCGCAGTTTATGGGCGGGTTTTCACGATAAGGGGGCCACATATACTGCGAAATGACGCGCATGATACCACTTTCGTTTTTTTAACGAAGACCCTGGGTGCTGCCTATACCCTCTCTTCATCTTAAGAGTCACGCATGGTTCGAGAATGGAGTGCCATCCCGGTTTCCGTTAAATAGAACTACTTGATCGCCCTCTCCGGCTTTTGGAATCAATACCTGCTTTATGTTGTTTCAGTCACCTATCAAACTTCAACCTTGTGCTAGGAGCGCAAGGCTGCGGTGCCATTAGTCTCAAGTCGCGCGGGGTCTCAATGGCGTATCCAAGAGCTCTCCTTTGGTTTGGACAGCGCTATCTGGAAAGATGATGCGGCTCCGGTTTTGTCTGGAAAGGTTAATTTGTTTTCTCGCTTAAGCACTTTCTTCCTTAAATATAGAGCATGGTTGGGAAGCTCGGATGGTATATTGGCATAAGGGTTGCAAGAGATGGAAGTCTGTGACCCAGTGGAACGGACCCTCAGGTGCTTGGGAATGCCTTTACCCCCCTTTTTTCTTTCCCCATCGTCCCGCTTCCTAAGGAAGTGAGGGGTTTTATAGCATATATCCATTTCCGTCACTGTCCTATTGAAGATAGGTGCGCGGTTTCCGGGCCTTTTCATCAACCTGTGTTTTCCGAGTATTTAGCGTTGTGTCATGAAGGCTAGTCTTTAGTACGGAATACAAGGAATGATATCGTTATTTTACTTCTACCTTACCTTGGGTCGCTACAGTCGCGTAAAATTGGGCATGATTGACTAGCGGCGGAATCGGCTCACTCGCTGGGCATAGGGACTGGGCACGTCGTGTGGAGATTGCAGAGGTATCAAAAAATTTGTTATAAATCCATGCGTTTTAACACCGTCTATGAGAAGACATAACTGGTTGTACAATGTATATCAAGTACAAGCCCGGCCGTAGATCCGGGGATACTCATCCACCCACATCATTAGCTGTCATCCTCGATGGCCAAGACAGCCCATTTCCCCCAGCATTATATCACGCCTCCTTCACAGTAGACGTTCGGCGTGACCGCGGACACGCGTGTTTCATATCAATGTTTCCCTATTCCTCAGGCGTGTATCATCAACTCCTTCCTATGTCTCAGCAGGTTCCTCTTAGCCCAGCATTCCACGTTTAGCTGCTTTTCGTCGTTCCGGTGAACCTCTTCTGGAAGCGTCCCAAATGGTAGTTGATGTTGCTCTTGGGGAGAGGTGGTGGCCTCTTGGCGTCCATGCATGTGCGTAGTTGCTGCTCGATGACGGCGCATCCGGCGGTGTTGTATCCCGAAGAAGCCCAGCAAGCTACTTAAGCGTTAGTTTCAATGTCATTTACCATTTCTATTCCAACTTGAAGACGTCACGGGAGGAATATAAGTATTCATCCTGGAGCTACACGAACCTAGGAGAGAGGCCATCACCCTTACACAGGGGTTCTCCTGTTTGGGATTGGGGTTCTTAACGCGAAGGCGGTTAAGGGTGGGAAGGCGAATGGGCTTTTGCCCGGCCATTTTTGGTTATTTTCGGAAGGGATGACGGCGGTACAGCTCTGGGGTTAGGTGTCGGAATAAGTTCGGTGCAGCGTGGACGGCGCGGTTCGCGGAAGGAATATTCTCGTGCGTGGATGGTCGTCAAAATTTTGAGGATGACTTTTCGAGATGCGATACGGATGGCTCCTGCCGCGATTGAGAACAGGAGATCACGTGCGATAAGAGGGCGGTGAGACACTATCACGGGTGGGTCTAGAGGTTCTAAATTCAGGGACCTCGAGTTTTGGCCGGCAGAAAAGAAGACGCGCATAAGATGCAGCTTGCAGCGAAGGGTTATGCGCGCGGCCTGCTGATCAAGTGCGCGGACTGATACTTCTTGAAGCTGCCTGTTCGCAATAAAGGCCAATATTCATTTAAAATTACGTGTAATGACTGTGATATAGAGTCAATCGCGAAACAATAGAGGTTGGAGGGAAAGAGCTGGCTGCGAGAGCTAGGACCTGCCTTGTCGACTTGCTCTGAGTTGGCAGGCGGTCACGAAGTCAACAGTATCAATACAAGCCAACACGCCTATTTTGTAAGACAACAGTACGTGTAGGGAAGTTGCTGTACCCGTGTTTGGAGAAGGAGCCTTCTTGGCCAATCAAACCCACCCACTTCCGCGACCTTGAGCTCTTCCGCCCCTCCACATTGTAAACAACCACTTTGACCTCGCCATAATTATTTCCTCTCTTGCCATCCACCACGATTGTGACCGTCAACCGCCTTCTTCACTCAGTTCTTTTACCACCTTGAGATTTCCGGCTAGTTTACGGCAAGTAGTTTCTCTATCATCATTCTTCTCTATTCAATTTCATTACCTCCACATTCATCAACTTCAATCTTTACGTGCGCCCTCTCTCCCACGATCGATCGATTTCAAGCGCGTCCACGAAGGCCATCTCGCGTCTAGTCAAGTAATATCGCGATCTGGACTTCGTGCGACCTCGAAAAACGTCTCAATTACCTTCCACTCGACATTCGTACTATCACCTTTCTCAAATAGTTACACACCCCTCTCAAAGAACAGAATGGCGTTCCAAGCGTCTGCCGACATGTATGTGACCCAACTGCCATGGGTGGTACTTGGTCGCTAACGTTTCGATAGTGCAATCGCAATTCAAACAAGCCCTATGGGCTGCCAGCACTCTGATGAGGCTTGGCTTAACAATAACGGCCGAATCACGGCTATGTAGTACGTCGGCTACACCCATTTCCCCATCCTCACAACCTCATCGTCCTGAACCGCTACCTGCGGGCCGCTGCCAGTGGTGCCTGCTTGAAAAGACTGAAAGTTAACCGCGTACCTCTTTGAATAGCTCCCCCCCAACAAACCCTTTCTCTTATGCGCAGACTCAGTCGATTGCCCGTGCTTGGGACCCAGTCACAGTCCCCTCTCGACGAGATGGCCGGCCCATGAAGAGGCGCGCCCACTTAATTCGTCGATCATACCGTCAAATCACGGGCCATAGAGCCCATAGTGATAAGAAGCTCTGCACGCAGCCCACCGTCCTTCGCGACCTCGTCATCGAGCATCAATACCAGGCGTCGGGAGTTGAATATCCTGGGTTTTGGGACCAGCTCAGCGCTCAAGGTTTGTAGATATCCTGATCTATATTTGTATGTCGGTCATTAACATCTGCTAGTCCAAACCCGCAACAGTTTATTTGATGACAAGTTGTTGCCGATCGAAGAAAACAGCGATACTGCCGTTGTTCGCCAAAAGCGCAAGCGTGAACCAAATGGCTACGCCCTCGCCCCTACGGCCGCACTTCAACCAGCCCTACTCGCAAAGCTAGATTCCATGTCATCGATCGTCTCGAATACCCTGAGTGTCTCTCTCATGGTACAAAGCCTCTGTGCTAGTATTCATCACGACCTAAATCCCCAAATCAGGCTCCGACTTACAGACCGTGGACAACCCCGTCTTTCTAATATCTTGGAGGTATCGGAGCCTACTACCCCGGAACCCCAAGTGACTCCCGCTCGATCCGGCGGCTTGTCCATCTGGACTCCCGTCAGAAAGATAACCGACTCCATCAAATGGGGCTTAAACCGTTTCTCACCTTCCGCGAAGTCCTCTCCGGAACAAAACGATTCCCCCACCCCGCCCGCCATTACATCTCGAGCCGAGAAGGCGAAGTGTAGCTCTCCCATTCCCATGCTTGTTTTCACGAGCGGAGGTGCATCACTCGTTGACACTACCTCTGCTGATGCCTCCCGACGTGGTTCCCCCACCCCCAACACCCCCCGTTCAGGTGCAAAGTCTTGGTTCGCGGGTGAAGGTGATAGCTCCGCCGTTCCAGCTGTTTTTAGCGGCTCGACAAAGCAGCAACTTGAACACCGCAACCTGAGAAGCTTTAGGGTTGACTTCTCGGCAGAACCCGCCCAAGAGCATCAGTCGCCGGGCTTAAGCGAAGCTCTCGCTGAAGAATATTCCGTTGACACTAGGATGAATCTCGATATCTTCAGTAAGCAGTCGGTCGCCGCTGTGAAGAGTTTGGCCAAGGTAGCTTCGGATGCCTCGAACGGATCCGTTAATGCTAAGGTTACGGTTGAGAAGGGTGACGATAGGTTCTTCGTGAGGTTTAAGATACCCGCGAGGTTCGCCAACATCTTTACGGAGACTTTCGTCCCATCCATCGCTAAGGGGGATGTTGACGAGGGGTTCGCGCCTCCTTCTGAGGGAAGAAAGTCGCAGCTTTCTCTTGAAGTGGAAGACAGCCCGCATCCCAATATAGAAGGGGGGCGAGAGGTGGTTGGCTGGGCGGCGTCGCCAGCTGGCTCCGGCACGCCGTTCTCTACTCCTCAAATCTCATTCCATCTAGCTCATAGTGTCGAGGGTACACCGACAGGCGACTCATCCTTCTTATCCACCAACACCGACGAGCTCATCGCTGGATTTCCAGATACCCCGACGGCCATCGTCCTTGGCGGTGACAACCAGTTTCTCTCACTTGGTCCCAGCATGGCCCCCGACTCCCCAAGCAGTAGCCCGAGTCGCGTTGCCCAGGCTCACAGTGACTCAGTCCTTTTGGGACATGCTCACGAGATCCCTAATAACCCCCAAACGCCTGAACCCCTCCGTTCGAGGCCCGACGTTAATCCTCGTTTCAACTTGAACCTTCCCCAGTCACCTAGCCCCCTCCGTCAGGTCCAGAACGCCGACGATGGTGATAGTGACGAAAAGTCGTTCATGTCCACCAATACCGACGAGCTGGTTGGTGATCTCCCTGACACGCCTACCGGCATCGTACTTCAAGCGGAGACCAATACGCCCCGTTATCACCAAACCGCCCCCGCAAGCTCGCCTACGCCGTCGACCCCACATGTCGAGCATACCTTCTTTTCCATGAACACTGACGAGCTCCAAGAAGTTATGGAGGTGCCTACACCCTCTATATATGGCGCCCACGACGGGCCATTTGCAAGGCTTCGAAATCCCGCGACGCTGACCCAGACACAGTCGGAATTGTCGAACATTTCGGACTCTACTGTTCATGATGTCACAGTAAATATACATAACTTTAACGAGAATGGCTCCCCAATCTTTCATACCCAGTCGCAGCAAGCCTCTCTCCTACCTTCTAGCCCGGTGACTCAAGAGATCACAACCAACGTGGACACACAAGCCGATAGCTCGCCTCAGGCAGAGCACGTCCTTGATAACGTCTCATTCCTTTCAACAAATACCGACGAACTTGTGGGTGACATACCTGAGACTCCTACCGCAGTCGTCCTCGATTCCAACAATCTGAACACTCCGCGTTACAATTTGGGTTCCCAAGCCTCTCCGTCACCCTCACCGCTTCCCCAGACCGACTTGCAGAACACACCCGAGCGATATCCAACTGCGATTGGTTTTACCCCTACCCAACCCAGTACGCACCACGGCATGAGTTTAATTGACGAGATGAATGCTCCCTACGAGACCATCACCTACGTAGGAGACGGCGTTATTATTGACAATGTTGACAATGCACCCGGTTCCACTCCTCCCCAGACCTCTACTCAGCCCACGGGAGAATCCGCGCTTCAACCCACCACCCCTACGCCCTCGAAGCCTGCGAAGGACAGCATCGCGACAGCCCCGGCCACGGAGGCAAATACGGGTACTCAAGAGGAAGCTACCCCGAAGAAACACACGCCCCGTCAGCCCACTCCTAAGCAAATCAACGCACAAGATGCTTCCGATAATCAAGCTACCCCACAAGAACAAGACAGCACTTCCAAATCTCTCAACCCCCACGAAGTTTCCCCTAAGCAAGCCTCACCTCAACCGTCAACCCCTAGCTGCAATTCTGCTTCTAAGCAAGCTACAAAGGATGGTCAAGTTATTGAAAGCGAAGGGCTCAATACCTCCAACCAGTTTACACCTGTTCCGCGCACCCCCACCAATCACTTGGCGAAGACGCCTGTGCCGGTTCCATCGGCTGCTAAGCAAAGCAATACCCCTCGCACTTCTCCCAGGACGTTTACCCCACTAGCCGATTCCCGTTCACCCACGGTCGTCTCGAAGAAAACGTCCCCAGCCGCCCCGAAAGCTCTATTAACAAAGGAAAAGCGCTCCCACGGTAGCTCTCATACGGCAGGCTTCTCGCCTAGCCCCGCGAAACGCACACCCCAGTCCTCTCGCCCGGCTCGGCCAGATCATCTGGCGGAGGCTCAAGAAGCTGAAGACCGGGCTTACCTGGGCAACTTCTTGAGTCAGCATCGAGCTGGTAAGGCCGCTCGTACTGCTGAGGTTCAGAACCGATCCGCTATTGTGAGCACCGGGTCTCCCGCCCCGCGACTTCCCCTCGGCCAAGTCGACGTTAATACCTCGAGCCCAAGGAAGACTAGTAGGAAAAGGGGGCCAGATGAGGGTGAGGGTCAGACGGCGGACCCTTCGGAGCCCCCATCGAAGCGGGCCCGAAGCGGCGACGTCCCAAAGGCCACTTGCCTCAGACGCTCTACGAGAGTAAGGGCTAAGCAGACCGAGGGCGCTGCCGCGCCAGTTGACGCCGCCTCTAAGATCCCAGTTAGGGTAGGATCGGGCGTCATTGGTGGGCAATCCACGGCAAATAGGGAGGATGACCTTGCCGCGGCGACTCGGAGTAATACTCGGAAGAACAAAGGCAAGGCCGTTGCAGTCGACGTTGTCCTTGCGAGGCAACGAGAAGACCCTCATGCGTACCGAATGCAAGAACTTAAGGAGGTGCACGAGGCGCGAACGGCGAGAGCTCGGAATCCCACAAACAAAAAGTCTGTTGCTTGGGGTGAGAACCAAGTTGTAAATTATTCGGACCCAGAGAGTGAGAGTGGCGAGGATGGAAGTGGGGATGATACAACGGAGGCACCAACCCTAGCCCCAGTCTCGACATCCGCCGAAGGAGTCAAACCGGCTTCTAAGAGACCCGTCGGTCGACCACCTAAGTCAAAGGCTGCCAAGACAAAGTCGACCGCAAAGTCCGGGACCAAGCCATCGACCACCGACTCCGAACCTTCGTCGTTCAAGGGCTCTACGCCTACCTTGACGCAAGCGGCGGGGGTCAAAAAGTCTGCAGCGAAGAAGAGCGCGGCCAGGAGTGCAGCCAGGGTAGCTAGCACCCCGAACCGAAGGCAGACGCGGTCTTCAACCAGGGCCAAGCAGTAGAAGAGCCCAACGTTTGGCACACATCCATTGAGATGAGAAAGGAGACCATAGCCACTGTTTGATAGTGTTTGAAAATTTGCACGAGGCTCGGCCACACACGATGTTTCTTGGAGCTTGATCTTGCCTCTCCCAGCAAGCTTGCAGGGAGTGTTAGCAGACCACATAATCCGCCACCAGGGAGGCTTCTGAAGTCAACCGGATTCAAGCCTCCCTCGGTCACCCTTACCAGTGTCTCCGAGGTGAACCCGCGAGCACTGGGAGGGGCCGCACCAAAATAAAGATCTTTAGGCCTCTTCCAGTGAACCCCCTCGGTTTGCTTTGTTTTATGATCAGCACCACCTGGTACTGGAGGAGGCTTCTCATGTCTGCATGATTCAAGCCTCCCCCGGTGCTGCGCATCGATTCCTAAGCGGGAAACCGGCAAACACCGGGGGGACCACACCAAAGTCTGGGCTTCAAGTCCCTCCTGGTGTCCCGCTAATATTGTCCGAGACTTGCCAACTGGCACTTGGGGGGGTACACGAAGCCATTACCATCTCAGCCTCCCCCAGTGCACATATTGACTACTTTTCAAGATATCTCGGCTTTGCACTGGCCGGGGGGAATCTCTTTTGGCCACACTACTTTTTAAGGCCCCCCCCCCCGGCCGCCCTTCCAGGTGCCACACCCTGATCCCGACTCTAGGAGGGGCCACACCAAAACAAGACCTTAGGTTCCTCCTAGAGCCTCTATATAAAGTTGAGATTTAAGCCGGCTGGCACCGGGGGTGGCTCCATCGAGTTACACAATCCAAGCCTCCCCCGATGCCGCACATTGAGACCAACGACGGCAACGATCGGCCCATGGTTAGCGGAAACCTCGTTCCAACCTTCATGCCCCCTTAGTGCCACTGGAGCATTAAGAATGACGACTCAGCGGCTGTCTTCGACGGCACTGGGAGGGGCCTCAACTAGGCCACAAATATTATCACCTCTCCCAGGGCCCCAAACCCGGTGAACGTCATCACAGCTCATCTCCTACCACCGGGAGAAGCCACGCACAGCCACAACTTTCAAGCTTCCCCCGGTGTCATGCCTCGGGCATCTGCTTTGGCGGGACACGCTTAAGCACACCACGACTTTCAGAGCTGGTGCCTCAACGACTAGGTTCGCGATAGATTTGACCGTCACGAGAGCCGACTTACCCAGCGGTGATGTTGGATTATGGTTAGCAGAGACTCCGCTTCTCGCAAGAATGAATGATGCATTACGAAAAAGAAGGAGTTTTAGCGCGGAGTCGATTATGTCTTATGTCGCATTGCGTTGCATCGCGTTGCATTATTACACCCAGGCCGGAGTTTGGCCTTGTTTTCAGTCCACCCTTTTTTTTTTTTTTTCTATTTGAAAGATGATGGATGGACTTGCAGGATTGATCGTTTAGAAGATACCTTTGTTATTGTTGAGATTCGTTTTACCGTTACCACTATTATATATAATCCATGATTCGATGTTGTTTCAATTCATTGGCTTCAAACCCAACACAACAGCTCATCCACGATTCTTTACACCAGCAGCTAACGATCGCAAATACTTTCGCGCTCTGGGAATGGCCAGTCTACCGTTCGCTTAGACACAATCGTGGCGAGATGTGCCCTGGTTTATTTGAAGCCTCGGAGCGGTTTGCACTTCTCGTAGACCCAATCCTCCGATTTTTGAGGGACGGGTGTGGTTTGTACCATGTTTGGAGCATAGGACTTGGAGCTATTGTGACGATTGGGATTATTGGGTTGAATATAAGTAGATGGAGATTTTGGATCGTCAAGCACAAATCGGATTACTGATCTATCTGTATCTGGCGAGCTGGAGGGTTTGGGGAGTTACATATAACTCCGAGAGCGGGAGAGCGGGAGAGCGGGAGAGCGAGTCATCCTTTTCGGGACATCATGCCACCCATACCTTTCCCGCGACTTGGGGACCGAGGCGTGGAAATGTCCTGGTCTAAAATCCTCGACGCTAATTCATGGTGTGACGTGTGAAACCTTCTAGATGACGGGCGATGGCAGCGTCCTGACGTTGCCATCTCTACGCATGGCCGTTGCTATCTGGTGGGATGAAACTATACCCTTTAAGTGGGGATTTTAGCGTGGGGAACCATATTCTCTGATCGATATGCCAGCGGCGCCGCTTCTGGATTTGAAGTAGGGCATGGATGCAAAAAGCGATATATTTAAAGAGAAGATTGGAGAATACTCTTGATTCTTGATTGTTTCAATATCGAAATACGGGAGAGTTATTGGTTTGAACCTATGAGGCTTTCCTGCATGAAAAGTGTAGAAGGCGCCGGACCACTATTGACGGCAGTTTGCTAAAGGCAAAACCGACCTTCCTCCGCACATTCTATGTATCGAGGAATCTACCCTGACTAGCCGTCTGAGGCTTTTTAATGTGCCGCGCCTAGAGCTAGAGCCGAGCCACATAAGCCTAAGACGTGCCGTTCTGGCCGTTCTGAAAAGGTACTACAACCTCAGCCCTCGGCGCAGCTCCATCTAGTGCCAACACTCTACGCATAACCTTCTCTAGCCTTGCTTCGCGATCCTCAATCATCTTCATCGCCCTCCACACGACGAATCGGTCCGGTCTCACGAGGACACACCCGTCTTCTTCCACCTCCCTCCTCCTCGCCCAGTCGAAATACACATCCTCGCAGTCCTGCCTCCAGCCGATGGAATACGCCTTGATCTCTACGCCGACAGCTTCAGAGACGGCAGCTGCAGCCTTTTTCCAGGCCTCGGCTCCCGAAGGCCCGGTTATGAGGCAGAAGCGTCCGTGACCGGCAAGGTCGATCGTCGAGAACGGCTTCTTTGGAGCACGCGTGTTGAGCCAGGCATGGGGGAGCCTCTTACCGGGGTATGTTCCGATTTGGTACTCCTTGACGGGGTCTGCCGGAGTTGGCGGTGGAGGAACCGTTTCATCATCGGCATAAACAGCTTTGGATTGGTATCTCTGATTCATCTCGACACCGAGACCGTGGAATTCGCTCGAAGTGATTTCAATGTTGCGCTGGAATTCTTCGCGGCGTCTACGGCCCTTTTCGCCTGGATCCTCGAATTCGGCAAGAATAGCGCGGCGCTTTTCGACGTCGGGCTCGAGCATGCCGATAGTTTCCATCCAAGGACTGTGATCTCGGAGGCCTTGGTTGGCACGGGTGATGACATCAACACCGACCGGCTGCCGCTCGATCGAGAAGGAGTCGAGAAGAGAGGGTCCTGCTTTACCCGACATCACGTAGTGGATCTTCCAGGCAAGGTTAAAGGCGTCCTGAATACAGGTGTTAGACCCCAGGCCGTTAAAGGGAGGATGTCTGTGGACGGCATCGCCGAGGCAGAAGCTGTAAAGTAGACCGTGAGCAAACAGAACCGGGCTGGGGTTACGAGAGACTTCAACCTACACATTTCCGTCTGTGTACCGCTCTGCTACGATCTCGTTAATCCACCACTTGCTAATGTTTAGGATCTCCACGTCAATCGAGTCGTCGCCAATTAGCTCCTTGACTCGAGCCATGTATTCGTCGTGGCTCGCATTCATAGAGTCGAGGGTGACGTCGGCACCAGGCTGAGGCAGGAAGATGAACATCCATTCCTTCCACGGTTTTACCATACGCACCACGGCTGCCCAACCCCAGATCGGATGTTCCTTCTCCGGAACGAACGCCCAATGGAGGTTTCCGGTGCGGTTCTCCATCAAGTGCGACATGTCTGCACGCACCAAGATGTTGAGTGCAAGTCCTTGGCCCGGCTTCTTAATGAGGGGGATATCAAGATCACGCACGACCTGGCTACGAGCACCGTCGCATCCGAAGAGGAAGCGAGATTGAATTTTATAGGTACGGTTGAGGACTCGGTCTTGGACTTCGCTGATGATGGCATCGGGGCTGGGACGCTCGCAACGAACGAACTGGGTATTGAAGATGAGTTTCCACCCCTTGTGCACGGCACGGCGGAGGAGGATGGGCTCCAATTCGGTTTGGGGAAGGTCTACATGGTCGCAGGGGCTGGCCGCGTCGTAATCACCCTGTTTTACGTTAGCATGAGCGGAGAGGCATGCACCCGCCCTATCATCGGGGCTTTACCTTTCGCTTGGGATCATTGCCCCAAGAGTGAATTCGAGCATACTCCTCACCGGCCATAGTGTGGCACCATCTAGTATGCGCCATGTTGCGCCCATCGGTCGCAAGCGCTAGGCACTGCTCATCGAGTCCAATGTCTCGTAGGCACTCTGTGGCATCATATTAGATTGAATCTAGCGAGACAATGTTGGTAGAAAATCAAATTAATATTCCATACCAAGCCCGGCCATATTAGTGATGTGAGCTCGTGGGGTCTCCGCCGACCACGGGTCTCTTGCGATGATAATACCAGTCCTGCCTACCGTCTGTGTTAGCTTCGATCGAACTCCGATCGCACTAAATTAGCCCAAGGTTAGAGCGCAATACCATGAGAGGCTAGAAAGCAAGCTAGCGATGCTCCGGCAGGACCAGCTCCGACAATTAGAAGGTCGGTCTTGAGAATCTCTTCTTCGGTCATGATGGTGAATCGGTCACGTCCCGCAACTTATCACAGGGGAGAACAATGGCAATTAATCCAGGCGCTGGCAAAGGAAAGAACCAGAAATGAAAAACAAACTTGGCTAACTAGCTGGCCAGGGGGAGCAAGAGCTCCCCCGCCAGCGGGCAATATATAACATTAGAGACGAGATACCTGCCACATCAAACGTTTAATTCCTCACGTAATCTCTTACGAAGACCGGGAAAACACCCGCAAGCTAGGATTCCCGATCTGCAAGCTCGGGCTGGGATAGTGGCCCTGCATTAATGGACAACCGGACCGTTGAAACAACAAGGAGGGGTGGGCGCTACGACGACCGACAGGAATAGTCTCGGCAAGGAGGAATCAAATGTCAGCGATCTGCTTCTTCTTTAAGGAGGAACACCGCAGAAAAGGCCAGCAAGGGCGGGGCTGTCGAATACAGCCAGCGATACAGTCGACGTCAGGGGGAGCGTCAGGTGAGATTCCGCCAAGAATGACTCCATTTTTCGAGCTCGCGCGGGCGAAGGAGAAGACCTTGGGGGAAAATTCCCCGCCGTGCACGGGCGTAACCGAGGGGCTGGCTTATCGAGGGGGTAGGCAGCCTTGCGAGCGGCAGCCAAGTGTTTCGTGGATGTTGATCGAATTGAATCCTTCTCTCCTTCTATGACACGAGCCCTAGAGCCTAGGGATGCCACGCCACTGGCACTATGGGTTTATGGTCGGGCTCTTCCTGGCCGTGCAGTTTTCTTGATATTGGCCTCAAAAGGCTAATAATTGTTCCGGCGGGATGCACTCTCGTTCATCCTGGTGGTATCCGCTAGACCGACGCTGGGGGAGATTGGGATGAACCACTGCAGATAATACGAAATTAACACTCCGTGATTGGCGCGCGGTCAGCATTGAGGGACCTAATATGCCCGGCGGTGAAAGGATCTGGCTTCTTGGTCATCCCTGATGAATCGCTCTTAGCGCTGAAGTGGGAGGGAAGATCGCGGGGTTCAGCCACTGTCGAGCTTAACTGCCAGCATGTTGGGGAAGTTGTGGAGAGCCACGTGATAGCCGCCAATTACTCGGCTCTAGGCTGCTCCAGGCTGCTCCAGGCCAGCTGTGTGCATTGAAGGTCCGCTCTTCGGTTTCTAGCTCCAGGCAGGCAGCTATGGTTCCCTTGAGCTTGCCATGAGCGCACAGCATGGAAAGAAGCGTCGAAGGAATGGTGCATACTATTCTTCACCAGAGCTATAACTTGGTTGCCAGATATCTCTACAATTTGTGACACCCTAATAACCTATCGACATGCTTCACATCCTCGTATCAACCGTTAGGGAAAACCCGTGAGCGGTTGGTGCCACCATGTCAACCTTTGATGGCATCGTGTCCGAATTTCCGGACATTCGAGGTTCGTTTGACTCAGTTTTTAGTGGAAATACTGCTGGCTGGCCATTGAGCGCTGGTCGTCTAACTAGAAACCAGTGGACTTCTTCCGTTACAACCCAAACCACCCCCGGCCATTGGCTTGCTTCCTAAGCCATGTTCATAGCGACCATCTAGCCGGTCTTGAGACTCTTAAAGCCCCATTGTATGTGGTTTGTTTTTATAAGTCGAAAAATTAGCCAGTCATTGACCATGTCCCCAAGCGTATACTGTTCCGCTGCCACCAGAGAGATTCTGCTACGCTTGGAGCGCTATCCTTGTAGGATTAACTATGCTAAGGGTGTTCTTGAGGCGAGGGTGCAGACCTACAAGCACCTGAAGACATTGCTTGTGAGTAGACCTTTACTTTCTAAATGCATATCGTCTCAAGCGGAAAGGAAACCTTGCTAACTTTGACAACCAAGAAACCACTCCCCCTGGAGACACCTACGGAGCTCGAGCTGAAACCCGGCGTGACTGTACGGGTCACTCTATTCGACTCTAACCATTGCCCGGGCGCTGTGATGTTCCGTACGCTATTGCCTTGGTGGTATTGCCTTACCTATTCTAGGTTCACTAACGAGAAAAACCTCCAGTCTTTGAAAACGAGACAGTTGCGGTGCTATATACAGGCGACCTACGTAGCGAACCTTGGTTTGTCAATGCAATCTCGAGGAACCCGAACCTAGTCGAGTATACCAGTGGGATTCGAACACTCGATAAGATCTATCTTGATACGTCCTTCACCAGAAGCGTACCTTTCCAAACGAAAGCTGAGGGCATTGTCCAACTTCTTCGGGCGGTGTCGAAATATCCAGAGGACACTATTTTCCACCTCCAAGCCTGGACTTTCGGGTACGGAATCTCTTCTTTTCCAAGTAGTACTCAAAAACTAAACTATAATACGTAGATATGAAGATGTCTGGATAGCGCTCTCCAAGGCGCTGAAATCTAAGATTCACGTTGATGATTACAAAATGCGCATTTACTCCTCCTTAACACCCCGTTTTCCCGAGAGTGGCCGGCCGGGTCCACCTCTCCACCTGTCCACAGAAGCCGCTGCGTTGACAGGTTTTGTTTGTGGGAATACACCACATGCTGGGTGCCTCACACGGGACGTGAATGTGCGTCTTCATAGCTGCGAGAAGGGGAACTACTGTGAAGTTATCCAAAACTCCCCAGTAGTTTGGATATGTCCGGTGGTTGCGACCTTACCTGATGGGGCCGATCTGATTGAGATGGGGGTTGGCGGTGGTGGCGATGATTTGGAGAGGGAGGCCGAGCTCGAGCACCTTACCCCCGAAGAGATGGATGGCCTGATGAAAATGTCAGTTGTTTTAAGCCCTTATTACCTACAATCTAAGTATTGACAGGGGCTAACACCATGGCAGAATTGTCGAAGATGAAGACATTTCGATTGAAGTACAGGACCGCATCCGCGAAATCCTACTTAACAAGACGTTTGACGGCCGCAGTCTTTCACTAGACTTGGATATGTCTGCTTTTGGAACCCGAAACGAAGTTAATCTAAAACGGGCGGTCGAATCTATATCGCGCATGCCGCAGCTCGGAAAAGCGGAGCGACTCTGCCCAAGTTCGGTCACTCAAGGCCTGCCGACAAGAATTCGCTTTCCTTACGCGAGGCATTCATCATACCCGGAGCTTTGCCATTTTGTCGAGACATTCAAACCACGAGATGTGTGGCCTTGTACAGTCAATCCGCAGGAATGGTTGAAAGAAGGTAGGCATGACAAATAAAGCAAGGTTAGTGAAAACGGGCAGTCTCTAATATTCCGTGTCTAGAGAGAAGTATAAGATCGCTATTTGGCCAGCATTGTATCGGCAACAATTTCGAGCATGATGCCCGAATGGAGGCTTTGAAGCACCACCATTTGGGTCCTTATACACAATCGGAGTCACAAAGATCTCAAACACGGGAAAGCCAGCAGATGGTGGGTTCGGAACTCAACGCTACTAACCAGTCTTTGGAAGATTTTCAAGGGTCATCGAGGCTTGATGGTGACTCCATGACGAAGCCCATAGAGATTTCTGATGACTCCAGCACTAGGGACATCTCGCAACGTAGCGGAGCGGCGTTGCGGAAACGGGATTTTGAGGCGTACTCTCACCCACCCGAAGCGACACAGGAAGTAACAGAGTCTCCTTCGTTCTATGAAGCCTCAGACTCGAATGGCTCTCCGGCGGCGCCCTCACGAGTGCGCATCGACGCTTATAACGCGATGGTTCGGAACTTGCTTGGGGACGGAAGTGAAGGCTGGGAGGATATAGGGCTCATTTCTACGACTCATCACCATACCCACGCAGAGACGGAGCTGGGCGATGGTAGGTAGATATCATCAACATCAGGAATAAAGTTCTGTAGAGAATAGTGCTACTGGGGCTTATCATAATACCGCCGTGGGCATTCCCCCGGACTTTCTGCCTAGGGTCGCTGTTAAGAATGTTGGACGAACATGCCTCCGTCTCTTGTTTTACACCAGAGATACAGGGGAAGGAGCACGTTCCGAAATAGAAGGAAGATGGCTCGTGGGTTCTCATACCGCGGAGGAGGAAGGGAGCACTTGACTGTGACTCGGCACCGACTTCCGCGGAGAGACTGGCGAGTTAACCACCGCGACTCTTTTACGATACTTATGGACTTGGTGAACTTGATCAATACCCTACTTGTGTAGTCTGGGCAGTGTGGTTGTCCCCCGTACTACCAAAGGGGTCGGACAGCAGGCGGATTCGCGCTGTAGCTCTTCGTCACCGACCTTTGAAGTGCGAGAATCAATGAAGGGCCCAACTTGGGAATCCAGGTTGAGAAGTTGAGTAAGCGATTACTCTATCTAGCCCTCGCCTATAGAGAAGATCCCTCGTCGCAGAGACGGGATGAGGCGAGAGGGTCCGGTCGAGAGGTTTAGCCCTCGAACTTCCTATCCTGGCAAGGCGACCGAAATGAGGGAGACGGGACGATTGGTGATTTTCGGCAAGAGGCAGGGTCACGAAGTACTGGAGAGCCGAAGACGGATTGATAGTCGTTGACTAGCAGCGAGATATAACAGAATACTCTCGACGGAGGGGGTTGCCAGCGACGCTTGGTCAGAAGTGGAGGATCGCTGGCGACGGCGTGCTGCCAGGCCAGGCATTAAGACACTGCAACCCTCTAAACCAGAGTTTCCTCGGTGGCTGGCTGGCAACACTAAGTTCGCACGACTGGTTTGACCGTGCTGCATGGTCAGAGAGATATGCGCATTTCGACACCAGATACCCGCCGCACGGGGAAGAAGTTCCCATAACACAGACATCCATACATTCATCATGATCTTTTTTTTTGGGCGGGGGCGGTTTGGGTGGTAAGCTGGCAACCAATGCCGGAGCGATGACTGGGTGAATGGGTGTGCAGCCTGGCCGCCACTGAACTCGAACCGAGCTGTGCGGGCGGCCTCGAGACATAGCTTTGTTCAGGCCTCGCGCACAGGCGCTGCAACATCCTTTTGTGGCGTTCAATAAATACGCCAGCTGGCTTTGTAAGGCGCTGTAGAATAAGCAGGCCGTTTCCTCATAAAACAGACATTCGCACATTTACATGGGTTAATAGCATTCCATCCGAACCAGCAAAGACTGCATTTTAAGATGACAAACTAACGCTTCAGATGAAAGCAAAGATTGATGACCGGCGCTGTGTGTATCAGGGCAGGGTTGATATAATCGGATGTCTGTGTTCTCTGCTGGCGGATGAACGGGGAGCCAGTCATGCCACATGGGTATCCAAGTTTTTTGGCCATGTCACCAACGATAGGATGGACGCTCAATGTTTATTCAGACAAAACCTGCTAATCCCTCTGACACGGACACTCCTACCTTGTTGGATAGGCCCGCGGAAGTTCCGGGAATTGCCAGGGTCTCTTCACTTGATCGTTTTCTGAAAGCTAACATCCAGAGACGAGGGGGAGCATCCTTGACATGTGGGCGTGATCCTTCTATCAAGATGTCCCAACGGGGAGAACTGCATGAACACCTGCCAGTTGAACCAGGAAAGTTAGGAGGAGCTCAAGCTACTACGACTGGGATGATCACGGCCATTTCGAACCTGATCCGGAGGACGTGCGAGTCAGTGCCAGATCAGATCCCTTGAGCAATTCCTCCCGGCTGTCACTGCTAAAGACAAGGCCTGTTCGATCGTAGCCGAACCCTTGCCAAAAGTCCCAGACTTGTTGCGAAAAGCGGAAAGGTCAGCAGGTAATGCTGGCAGGCAACGAAACGCCCCAGCTCTTTGAATGTCTGATGTCGGGCGCATTGCTAGCGATAGCACACGACTCTTCTTCCCGCAGAGTTCTTAGTTAGTGTCGCGCTCAGGCCGCTATTAACCCCGGTGCGTCTCAAGGATTCCTAAAATTGATTGGGATAAGAGACTCTTGGACAAGATCCACTCACAAGAAGCTTAGATTTGCGAGATGTTGGCTGTCGGCTTTAAATACACAATGCAGAATTTGTGGGGATACACGACCCTTCAGATCCCTGATTGACTTAAAGCAGGGTATGGCCGGGCCACCAAGCTGAGGTCGCTTGGCTCCAGGACCCGGACTAGTAATTAAGATTGACAAGACCCTCGACGCCTGTGGTCGACCTCCCGGAGTAAGGTTTAAGCTTGCAGGCCAAGATGTCGGCCCCTTACCCTGGCGACTGGAACAGAAACCTGGGGCTGGCCTGGCGTTCTCAAGAAAAAGGCGGGTTTCAGGGGCCCTCGAGACTCGAGAGGGAAACGGCCAGGCCCTCAAAGGCAAAGACCAACGCCAGCGGCCTAACCATTCGGCCGCAGCTTCTGTCGAACGACAACCCAATAAGGCTAGTGGGTAGTCCGAGCCCTCCAGGATCGACCATCATTCTGGCTGTGATGCCTGGAGATATTAGCATGCATCGACGGAAAACGCAGACAGCGAGTCGTGATGGCAAGCAATGTGCGAGAGAGATATCCTCTTGCCATTGAGAAACTCCTTGACAGTCTCTCAACAGCTGGGTTATGTCGTGCAAGGAGATTCAATCTCCAGTCCCACCTTGCGCATTTCATTGCTGTGGATTTGATTGATTGTAATTAAAGCCACATCGCCAGCGGGAATGAAGATCGCTGGAAAACCTGGTCCCGCTGATGAGCGAGAGTGCACGTACGTCCTCGATCCTGGTCTCGCTAATTCTACCTTAGTGGAACACCAGGAACCAAAGCCAGCTAGCGCCCGATGCCCGAAGCTGATCAAGACAATAATTCTGAGTCGTGTGGCCCGAGAGGGAGTGCTCGCGAGCGCAAGACTAGTTGGTAACCCAAAGCTGGCCATCGCCCTCAGTAGCTGCCTAATTGATCCCCGAGTGCCGTTGAAGTCTGAATTTGGACTCCGCTGAGAGCGAAGCGATCTTCCCGGCCCCAACACCCAAAGCCAAGGTACGAATACAATACAACGGTTACCCGACAACCCAGGCCCGAGGTAATATATCATTTCTCGTACCATGGGGTTGATTCTTGTGGACGGGCCTGGCGGTTGGAACATACTACACCTTTGGTGCAATGATGGCTGATGCGTGTTCTGCAGGGTCTAGAGCTGGAGGGGAGCTGATCTACTGATCTGTTGCAAGGATTTTGATCCTTTTCTCCAGGCCTAGCCTAGCTGGCGATTGAATGAGATTGGAACGTTGGGTCGCTCTCAGAGCCACAATCGACGGGACCAGAACACTCTTCTGCTCATCGAAGACGAAAAGAAGACTGGATTCGATCCGTTGTCACGCAAGTAACACTGATAATACCAAACAGTGCCAGGCTGGAGGGGCCAAAAAGCACAACACGCACGCTTGACATCAAGATGTGACCGTATGCTGGCGTATGCACGCTGTGACCCTGCGACGCTGCATGTCTGTGACGTGTGAGAGGAAGCGGGGAGCGGGATGGTTGTGAGCCGTCAGCGAAGAGCGCTGGCGGCACACATCGCCCGAGTCTAGCTAGCGTAGACGGCTCGGGACTGGCTCGACCGCCAGCTTGGCTTGACTGCTAAACAACCTATCAAGGCTATCAGTTACTTCCTGTTTCCTGGGAATGCCACTCAAAGCCAAGCGAAGAAGCTTCGCTCCTCGTGGCGGCTTCCTAGATATACATTTTGGGAACGCTGAGACCCTCCACCTACACGCCACCATGCCGTGGCGGAAACGAGAAACATCCCGCTGGCCTTGTCGCATCGCTTCGTTCCATCATGCCTTTCATCGCACAAGCTCCATGCTCAGCCCCGCAACCTTGAACCTCCTCACTTCCCGTCCCGCGTGCCGCCCTTCAGTAACCTGTCATATTCGATCTTGTATTACACTGCCCGGAAACCGGCTACTGCATTTGTCGAAGCGATAATAAAACGTGTAACGGAGAACCTATTTTTCAGTGTATCTGGACACCCTTTGCCCCCCCTCCTCCCTTTCAATTTCTGGATCCTCGTGCAACTTGACTTTGAAAGCTCGGGCTTATTCACTGAGCCAGGGGGCTAGCTGGCGGGTTCGCTTCCGTCCTTCCCTGACGCTTCTCCTTTCCGTACAAGGACGAGATGGCGAGCCGCCACGTTCGTTTTGGGCGCGAGGTACCTCGATTTTCTCGCCGTTTGCTGATCTTTGCCTATCTTTGGGCTTAGCCCCGAAGGACCGTAGCGCAAGTATTCTCGTGCTTGCGAGACAACAACTGCAACGCTCGTTCCTTCACCCCTACGAAGTACAATTAACCGATGTCCGTCCCTCCGAGGACACCGTCCTGTTGGTTCAAGTCAATAAGGGCCAGCAAAGCGCACAGACTCTAATACCACGACGGTCTGGGGTTCACCCTGAACCAAGGAGTTGCGCCCCCGGCAGAAAAGGCTTTTGACGTGCCAGGGCAAAAGAAGAAACGCAAGCAGGGTGTAATCGAGGTACATGGACGATAAGGGAGGGACGCGATGCGAAGAAGAAGGGGGTTTCCCAGCTTGGAAGGAAAAAAATCCTGTTGTCGCGCTCTGATGCCCTCAGTCATGAACAAGAGCCTCTTTATAGAGATGAGGTGACTAGCAGAGAATGGAATAGGAACGCTCGACGACGCATTACCCTCCCGGGACACGGATATCTTTCTTTTACCCAAGTACCGTGATCCTTGAACACCTTGTCGGCAACGTCTTTCTCGCTTGCGGAGAAGGGCGCTGAAGACGACAGACTTACTTATACAGACCATCCCGTTACGCCGGTTCAGGATCGCCTTTGTTTCCTCATCCTACCACCGCCCTCTGGCTTCTAGTAGAGATCTTCGAATCCTTTGCTGCTACTTGGTGGTTCTAAGTAACTCTTGCCCACTTCTTTGATTCGTTTGCCTTTCATTCAATCCGGTGTCTGGAGGAGGTCTCTCTCTTTTCGCCCGTGTCTTACAAACAATGTCGTCAAGCAACTTGCCCGTCAAGGGCCAGTATCCAGAGCTGGATGCTGAGACACGAGTCCCCATCCTTGTGGGTACTTCGATTGCTTTTGCTTTGGCGTCATTCATTGCGGTTTTGTTGCGGTTGTACACGCGATTTTTCATCGTTTGCGCCGTGGGATGGGATGACTTCACGATTGCCTTTGCTCAGGTATGCTGGCACTTCTCAGCTTGAAGGTCAACTGTTGCGATTTGGCGGACTAACTATGTGTGTTGGTTAGATATTATCAGTCGGCGTGTCCGTCATCACCATCCTACGTAAGTTGAAGATGACGGCAGATAATCATGATACACCTCAATCCAGTTGTTAACGCGGTTCACAGAGGCCAAATATGCACTCGGGGTCCACGTATGGATGACGACTGAAGAAGGAAACATGAACCAGCTAAAGGTTTGTACATTATCTGATAGTCCCGAAGCATCGCAGCCCATGACTGACGTTTGACAGGCCCTCTTTGCCGGCATGGTCATTTACAACCTCTCCCAAATCGTCACCAAGATCTCCTTCCTCCTCCAATACCGCCGCATCTTTGCCGAGGGCCGCACGCGTGTCGTCTGCCTCATTCTCCTCATCTTCCTTGCCACCTGGGGCGTCACGCAGGAGGTTCTCGTCGGCATGTCCTGCGTGCCCGTGGCCGTGTTCATCCCCAGCCAGCAAGACAAGTGCATTGATGCTTTGACGGTGTGGTATCTCACGTCCATCATGAACATTGTTACGGATTTCATGGTGTTTACCACGCCAATGCCGGCGGTGAGGAAGCTGAAATTGAGGACGAAGCAGAAGATGATGGTGATTTCCATTTTTGGCCTTGGTTTCTTGTAAGTACCCGCCGAAGCACGTCGATTTTGTGCTAAGAGAATGACGAGCTAACACGAATCGCAGCGCCTGCGTCATCTCCATCGTCCGCCTCTTCACCCTCCGCAGCGCCATCAACACCGTCGACCCAACCTGGGACAACGTGCCCACCTCCTACCTCACCGTGGTCGAGCTCAATTGCGGCATCCTCTGCGCCTGCCTCCCCACGCTACGACCGCTCCTCCGTAAGCTCCTCCCGTCGCTCTTCCCGACCTCCGAGGACGCGCCAAGCAACCGGCCCGTCGGCGAAGGCGGCCTCGAGTCGGGCGACTCGCGCAAGTTCAAGCGCAGCAAGCATCCCAACATGTACACCCTGACGGAGATCACGAACCTGGGCAGCGCGGAGGCGCTCAACGAGAACGCGGCGACGTACGAGGGGAGCGAGTACGCAAACTATCCTGGCAAGGCCACGAAGCTTACGACGTCCATCTACGGAAGCAGGGGGAGGGCGGATCAGGACAGGATGGATGGGTATGGGTCTGGACAGGAGATTCGGGTGACGACGGAGATTGGGATGAAGGAGTCTTTGAAGTCGTCGGGGTCGACTTCATCTTGAGGGTGTGTAGTTGTGCGAATATGCTACGTAACGGCCGGAAAAGAAATAGGAATGATATGATACCAACGTGTGGGAGCTGTTAGTGCCCCAACCGCACCTTACCCACCTTAGCTGGAGGGATATGTAAGATCCATGGATGTCAGAAGGGGAGTTTTGAAAGTGAGGAGGGGGATGATCGGACGATGGGAGAAAGAGGGAGTAGCCGCGTCCACTTTGGGATTATTATGGTACGATTTTGGGGATGGTAACTACATGGTTTTTCTTTGATCTTTCCTTTGCTCTGGCACGGGACAAAGGCGATTCTGTACTATTTGGCTGTTTTATCACTTTGCATTTTCTGATACGTGGAATCATCACCCGACAAATGGCCTCGGGCGTATCTCAATCCCCTAGTTGTCTGCATTAGCATTAAACGAAGACACTTCGTTACTGTGTCGCAAGAGCTTCTTGGGTCCTCTCTTGAATTGACTGTAGGCAGCTATATATGCCATGTACCGTCCCAGCTGAAAAAAGAAAAAAAAAAAAAAAAGAGGACCTATGCAGGAGCTTTCCGCTTTGCCGTTTTCGAAACCCTTCCGGTGTGCATATCCCGGCGCGGGCCCGGGACACAAAGCGTGGCTGAGTTGCCGGAGGTGGCTTGCTCGGGTGGGCGGAGGCGATATGCAGGTCATATATCATTTGTCGGGGCACTTGTGGAAAAAAAGAAAAAAGAAAAAAGAAAAAAAGTCTAGTCGGGACACGAGAAGGGTCGATTAAACTTTTTTTTACAGTTGTCTGAGTGGAGTGGTGAGGGAGGGTGAACGTGTTCTCTGGACTTGTGTTTGTGTGTGAGGGTGGTGGTGATGGGTCGGCGTCGGCACCTACGAGGAACGGGGTTTTTCGAGATTTAGCTGGCGGAATCAAAACGGAGGTGGCAGTTTCCTCTGCGTTTACAAGGAGGGCACTGATATGGAATTTTGGGATCGCAGTTTGGGCTTTTTTCGAGTTCCTGTGAGGGTTTGTACGAAGGCAGTCTGGATCCGTCGGGAAGGGTGAAGCGGACATTGTCCAACAAGGCAAGGGACAAGAGGATACATGAAAAGGGTATTAGGGAGTCGAGATACTACACTGCAAAGGATGATGAAGTCGGCAAGTTCGTATGGTGACCTCGGCAAGCTCGAGACAAGGATTCTCGACAAATGTCTCTCCGCCTCTCGCAACTACACTGCATTTGAGAAAGATGCCGGGGCCGAAATGACTCTTTTTTGCGCAAGAGGGACATCCACGACTGGCACTCCCCTCTTGGCAAATCCGTGTTTACCTGGGGTGGTGTTGTAAGGCCAAGGCATCTCTCACTGCCATGAGAGACTGGCGATATTACAGGTATTTAGACAGCGAGATGAGACGAGACACGGATTACCCCGAGGGAGCGATGAATTCATTACCACGAGATTCCCGTCAAAGACACCGAGATATTACGCTTCATTTACCGCCTCCCGTAATCTCGAGAAGCACTCGACGGATACCGGTGATGATTGCCGTCTTGGTCAGAGTCGTTAGATTGACAAGGCCTAGGGTCTAGGACCGTTTGGCTGCAACCGCCCGCGTCCTCTGGGGAAACGCGCACCTGCGACCAGAGATCAACCTGGCCAACCTCGTATTGCCAGCCGTCATGGCGGGCGAACATCGTATTAAGGGGTGGCGGTAAACGGAGAAACCCTTGACACCCTCTGCTGGGTCCTCGAACACCTGACATGGCGGCGACCACAAAGTATCTACTGCCCATGGGTGTGACCCAGTTCTTCACCAGCGCACACAAGTTACTTCTGTCGCTTCCATGGCGGAGAGAGGCAAAGGGTTTCCCGTTCATACGCATCGTGGATAAGCTTTTGCGTTGCGTGCAGTCTCTCCTGCAAGGCCGTTGAGATGGCATCGTGTTCCACGTCAGTCCCTGCAGACGTAATACCACTATGTGCCCCATTGGGATGTAGTTCAGGTGGATAAACGTTTTCAAAAAAAGAATAAAGCTTCGTTGAGCTTGTCGCATGGTCCAACCAGATGAAGGAGAATGCGAAAATACGGAACTGACCTGGATTGGATGGATGGATGGTCGAGTTTGGCTCGGGAACACGAGGTTGGTCACCCGCCGCTTTGTTCATGCTTTCCCTCCGCACGCATCGACTCTATTTTTTCTTTTTTTTCTTTTTTCTTATTTTTCCTCAAGACTCATGCGTAGATCTTCGCAGGACAGGGGGAAGAGGGGCCCAGACGAGGGATGGGGGATTGAACACTCTCGCGATACCGATGAAGCAAGGAGAAAGGAGAGGTCATTTCCCGTCAAGGCACCACGTAGCAGCAGGGGAGCACTCACACAGACCTATCGGAGATTCTGGTATTATTTTGTACAATCTTCATCAACCGACGCCAGCGTGGATGGTACGGGCAAGACGAGTAGGATAATGATATGGGAATTGATGTTGCCAATCCAATGACCTGGTTCCCCTGACGTTTCGTTTTGCCAAAGAACGGGGACGACTGGGGTTTCCTGCTAAAAATATCCCCAAGTCTCCGTCGCTAATTCACGGGTGATCAACAACTTAATTTTGTCTTGGGGTAACAGGGGAACACGGAAATGAGCATAAACCAAACCACGCTCTCCCACGAAGAACCGGATTGAAGCGAGCTCGAAAAATAATAATACTACGATAGAAGAAAAATAAGGGACACCGGCGTTCTTGGCAGGGCGGGGATGATGTCGAGGCATTTCTGGATTCGGCATTGGTGCACGCTCGGGGAGGGCCCAAAAAGAAAAAAGCAATCCAAGAGAGGACGAAGAAGAAGAAGAGAGCCAGAGAGCAAGAGTCTGTGATGCCTTGCCAAGGCGTGAATACGAGGCGACGGTGGTGTGGTTGACCAATGGAGATAACCCACCCACCAGGGACCTCTGGATGCCCCTGCTTGGTGGTTGTGGTGGCCGGACGGCGGGCGAATCTTTGACCGACACGACCATAAGCGGGAGAAGCAAATCTGGGGGACTCTGAGCTTGTTTGATCGGGTCGAGAACGGAGTACATAAATGCGCCCTCCCGTCGGGTGACGACGGCATCGTTCGTTTTCTCATGGCCACAAGAGACATCGAGCATCACAACATCGTCTTTTCTGTATATATACGCTATCGCTGTAATATACTCACCTAAAGTCAATCGCTTTTATCAAACAAACCAACAATATCTTCAAGATGAAGTCCTTCGCTAACGTTGCTGTAACCCTTGCTCTGTAAGTCTCTTCCGCATCATGACAACTCTCGCTTATACACAGCCTCACCCCCAAAATTGCACCACCACCACTTGGCATGCAGCTCCCCTACCCGTTTTCTCGGAACCCTCTCTGCCACATGGGATCGGCTAACCCGCATCGTCCAGCACCGGCACCGCCGTCGCCCTCCCCGGCGGCGGTGACCACCACCACTCCAGCAAACCCGACGAACCCACCCTCACCACCGTGACCGTCGGACCGTCGCAGCCTCCCCCGACCCAGACCGGCTGCCCCACCGTGACGGTGACCGGCGAGCTGTGCGCCACCTGCCCCGTCCCCGCCTGCCTCGCCATGAGCACCGTCACTCCCGGCGGCTGCGACTGCCCCGGCGCCGTGCCCACCGTCACCGTCAACTTCCCCTGCGAGGACAACTGCAAGGGCGTCTTCTGCACCACCACCTACGAAGTCCTGCCCCCCGCCACCTGCGAGCCCACCGGTACGGACTCTTCAACCGACGAGCCCACCGAAACCGACAGCTGCACTGACTACCCTACTCCCACAGGCACCGACACTGAGCCCACCGGCGAACCTACCGGCGAACCTACCGGAAAACCCACCGATGAGCCCACCGGCAAGCCCACTGGTGGAAACTCTACCAGCACCAGTGGCCCCGAGCCTAGCAGCACCGGCACTCGACCTCCTACCGTTCCTCCTAATGCCGCTTCGGGCCAGTTTGGTTCCATCTGGAGCGCTGCTTGGCTTGCTCTTGGTGCTCTCCTCATTTAAGTCATGGAGGGGGAATCTTTTTTCTTTTTCCTTCCTTTCCTTTCTTGTTAGATGAGAATTCTTGGGTCGGAGGATTACGGGCTATGTCCCTGGGGGTTTTTCTGATGGATTGGTAATTAACTGTTTGTGTCTACGCCGGATGTGGATGTAGTTTGAGCTAGGAATATATATTTATGTATGTATGGTGGGAGTTCGAATGAGTGAATGAGGCCATATGAGACTGCATAATACCAACTCTTATTTCCCGTCATTCTTAGATGAGTGTTTGTGATGCTCTCTTGACAAGAGAGTGAAAGAACTAGATGTAATCGAGGATAATGAACTCGCCAGTTTGAGAAGCGCTTATGCAGAATATGGAGAAATGAAAATCGTCAAGTCAGATTTCGAGCTGGTTAGTTTTCGATCCAGTCATGACCCCGGATTACCCTGGATTACTAAACGCAAACTCATCAAATCGCGACCGTCTTTATTAGTGAACAGTCATGTGTTGTGTGCAGGCTCAAGATTCTGAGCCGATTCGACACGTTTGATATCCGCTTTTCGATAGTAGCTCCAAGCTAGATATAGGCTAGTAAGCCCGGAAGCCCTCACCAATGAGTGCTCACCTGGCTCATTAGCCCTTATGGCCAAGCGGTAAGGCGTTTGGCTCGTACTAACTGACACCAAAAGATCCTCGGTTCGAATCCGAGTGAGGGCATTCCTTTTTTCGTTTTTTTAACGCTCTAGCGTTAATTACTGGCGCGACATTCTTCGTGCTCTATTCTACTCCCTTTCCTTTCTTCTTATTCCAAGCAAATTGTTTGCGAATCTCTTTTTTTTTTTTTTATCCTCTCCCGCATTCGCGCCTCAACAGAGCCCGACCCGGCGTCTTTCATCTGTTCAATGTTCGTCAGAGCTCGAGCTCAATTCATCCAATTGTTCGGTAGGCGGCGTCTTCCTCTGGTCCACGCGGTCAAGTGACGCCCAAAACTGGACTGATGGAACCCTCCGAAGCCAGCCTGCGTCAACACCGCCCCTGAGCGACTTTCCCCTTCCAAGACAAGAGCGCCCAGAAGTCAGGTCATAGTTGCACAAAACCCCCGGAACAATCAAATCACCTTGGCCTGCCAGCCTGTCATTACCTCCCGCGGGGTCCCGCTCCCTCCGCCAGCACTCCAACCACACAATTGGCATTAGCACATGTCGGGAACCTTCCGAGGAATCCTTGATGAACCTGGGCAAATATGACGTGTTCCAGCAGCTTCACCTGAACCGAGGGCGAGAGTTCCTAGGGAGCTATCAAAGCCAACATGGAGTGAATGGAGTGCACAGTCTGGTTGGACCGCAGGGTCTCCAGGCCTAGGCCTGGCTGGGCTGAACTCGGCCAAGGCCAAGAGTGGTGTGGTTTTCATTTCATGGTTTGCCAGCAGAGAACCAGGCCTTTCAACGGCCTCGGGCGGGGAGAAGCATGCGAATAAAAAACCCCCAAAAAAGGACGAGGGGCAAATTGGAGCTGTGCATGGAGCTTACGGACCTGCGCAGCCTGTGCCTTGGCTCTGGAATGAGGACATTTCTTGGGTTTTGGGAGGGATCCTGCATATTTTTGTCTGCTTCTCATTCGGATATCTACGTTTGGCAGCTCGTTATTTAGACTTCATCGCTCCTTCCTTCGACAGTTGCTCGCCTCTCTCACCAACTCTCCCTTGCTTCAGCATCACATCATCCAGTCTTCCATCAAGTCCTCTCTACACCCACCAAAGCCCGGAGCTAGGTTTGATAAACCACCCCCTAAGCTCCCCATCGATCTTAACCTCCAGCTTCCCTACCCCACCACCCCCACCTCCAGCAGAAGCTCACCATCACCACCATGGTCCTCTTCGAAACCAGCCGCCAAACAACCCGCATCGCCATCGTAGGCGCCGGCGACGTCGGCGCCGCCTGCGCCTTCGCCTGCATCATGAACCACGTAGCCGGCGAGATCCTTCTCATAGACGTCAAGGAGAGCTTCCGCGACGCCCAAGTGCTTGATCTCGGCGACGCCGCCTACCGCGGCACCCCCTCCGTGCGGGCCGGCACCCTCCAAGAGGCAGGCCAGTGCGACATTGTCGTCGTCACCGCTGGCGCTAAGCAGAAGCCCGGCGAGAGCAGACTGCAGCTCATCGGTCGCAACATCAACATCTTGAGCACCGTCATTGAGGGCATGAAGCCGTTTAGGAAGGATGCCATCCTACTCCTCGTCGCGAATCCTGTTGACGTCTTGACGTGCTTTGCGCAGGAGGTGGCGGGCTTGCCGAAGGAGCAGGTCATTGGGTCGGGCACGTTTTTGGATTCTATTCGGTTGAGGGGGAGGTTGTCGGAGAAGATTGGCGTGAGTTTTGAGCCTTGTCTTCCTTATACCATTGCCGAGCTTTAATGTGAACCAAGCTAACACGAGAGGCTACACCAGATCTCCCAAAACTCCATCGAGGCTTTTGTCCTCGGCGAACACGGCGACAGCCAATTCGTAAGTCCTCCACCGCCTTTCTCTCAGCCCTTTCAGAAAAAGTGAGAGGAAAAAAACATGCCCCTCCAGCTTCTCACACACTTATAGGTCGCCTGGTCCATCGCCACCGTCTCCGGCGTCCCGCTCTCCAAAGCCGTCCCTGACGGCACCTTCGACCGCGAGAAAACCGCCGAAAGCTGCCGCAACGCCGCCGCCACCATCATCGACGGCAAGGGCGCCACCTCCTTCGGCATCGGCGCCATCGTATCCTCCATCTGCTCTGCCATCCTCTTCGACAAGCACCTCGTCCGCCCCATCTCCCACTGGGTCCCCGAGCTCTCCTGCTGCATCAGCCTGCCCGTCGTCCTCGGCCGCCGCGGCGCCTCCAGGACCATCCCCCTCAACCTGAGTGATGACGAGCAGGCTGCGCTGGAGAGCTCTGCTGCTACGCTGAGGGCCGTGATTGAGGATGTGAGGAAGGATTTCAAGCAGGCTGGTGCTTAGTTTGTGGTTAGGAAGAGCGTGTTTCGCTTTTGCTTGCTTGCAGAGTAGTTTGAGAGCGGAGGGAGCGGATGAGTGGATTGGGGAGACGATTTGAAGGAATCCCTTTTCCTCCCCCCTTTCTCCCTTTCCCCCCTTTTTTTTTCTAATACATATATATATATTTTAGAGAACATTCTTGATCAGGTTGCACTAGATGTAGACGTTGATGTTGCCTACTAGGATAAGACATTGCCCACAATTCGACCCTGAAGCATGCCATCGCGCAAGACTGTGTGGCTCTTAGATTGTGTTTTTACCTATTTCCCCCGGTTTGCTTAAAAGATGATCGACCCTCATATCGTACATTCCTTTACCCCTTAGGCGACCGTTGCTGTTGGCGCACCTGCCTAGCCCACAACATCAAAGGTTTCCTCCATATCTGTATCGTCATCATTACCTCGTGAATGCGAAAAATCATCATCAGTGCCGCTCATGAGCACTTGGGTAACGTTCCTTGCGGCCGGTTTAGCCTTCGGCTTCGGCGCGGGAGGCGCCTCCTCAACTACCTCTTCAGCCTCCTCCATCTCTTCCTCTCCGCCTTGTTCACCTTCCTCGCCCTCTTCACCCTCTTCTTCGCCCTCTTCACCCTCTTCTTCGCCCTCTTCTTCGCCCTCGCCCTCTTCGTCTTCGTCGTACTCTTCACCTTCTCCTTCCTCGTCGGAATCTTCCTCGCTACTTGAGCCTGATCCGCCGCTGTCTCCATCACTACCGGGATCGTAGTCCTCTTCGTCTTCGTCCTCCTCATCCTGAAGAGCCTGTTCCACCTCCATTTGCGCCTTTTCAAGCTCAGACATGCCACCCTCCTGTGGAACTTCGGCGCCGTTCATAGACCCATCCTCGCCTTCCACGGTGCCGGCCTTCTTCGCTGCTCGAATGTTCTCCGCAAGCTCGAGCTTCGCTTTTCTCTGTTCTGCCATGCTGCGATCCTGCAGCCTATTCTTTTTGACGTACGACTCGTCGATCCCGCCGTAATCAGCCTGATCAATCATGCCAAACTCAACCTCTTCGGTCGTATCCCCATCTCCGGTAAACACCTCAATCACCAAGTTGAATGTCCTCTGCAGGACGCTCGTGTAACTAACAGCCGAAATGCGGTTGAGAGAAATGAAGAGGAGCGGCTTCTTGTATCCCCACAGGATGCCGTTTTCGAGGAAGAATAGGTATCCGTCTTTTGATCCCCTGAAGCCCTTGACGTGAACGGCCTTCTCCTTAGGCCTATGAGGCTGAGGAATCTCGCTGTGGAATTTGTTGGGATCCGCTGCCACGATGTCGACAGAGTTTCCGGCCTCGCGAAGATGGTTCTTCAGAGCCCAGCTGAAGAGTGACTGGTAGGAATCGGAAAAGGGCGCGGCTTCCGAGGCCTTAGAGCCGCCAATTGTACCCTGCTTCGGCGCCGCCGCTGGCACGGTGAACATGAGGGGGTCGATCGCTGGAGGGCTGCCTTTGAGAGACGCGAGGGCGGTGCCCCTGGGAAAAAGAATGTAGTTGTGCTGAACCTGAGATTTCTCAGGAACTGGTAAATAGAATGCATATTCTGCCAAAAAAAAAAAGAGTCCTCGTTAGATCCCGTTTGGATGCTGCCACGGCGGAGAAAACCTACCAATATCCTGCCAGGGGTATACGATGCCCTGTACGGGACCAGGCGCATTCGCCGCCCTCGCATAGAGGTGGTTTGCTGTAAAACACAAATCAAACTTCTTCCTCTGCGGAATCGAGACGGAGATTTCCTTAATCTCTAGGAGAACCGGCTCCTGAGCAGCATCAACATCGTTCGTTCCATTGGCAGCGGCGCCCCCGGCCGGTCCGTCGTCTACTCGCCTTCGCTTCGTCGCGGGCTCGCCATTTGTCTGTAGCTGATCGTACACGAAACTTGCAATGTTATTGAACAGCGTAACTCGGCTTGGAGTATCTGATAGCGGCGCAATTAGAATATGTCCAAGGAAATGTCCTTTGGGGGAAAGCTTACCAGCTGCAGCCTTGATGCCCTCGATGATGTCTGGGCGGGATTGGAAAACGAGGTCGAGCCTCTGAGAGTCAAGCGCGAGTCGAGGCATTGTTTTCGGGCAACCCTACGGCGTCGTTGACTCGATGCCCTACACGGTTCTCAAATGTCGATGAACAGATGATGGTGAATTGGCCGTCATCTAAACTTTTGCCGCCCTCTGACGCGTTTCCTTTTTGGCCACAGCGCGACCGGATTCATATGGAAGGGCTGACTCAGCCAGCCAGCCACCTGGTGTTGTTCTGGTGGTTGTAGCACAAGGCCCATAGCTGTTAGCGGGTGATTGTGTGTTTGGTTACTTCACGCGCTGAATTATATGGCGAGTGACTTGGCATTACACGGCCTTTTAGCCATCATAACCCCGCTGTGGACGCTAGCTGCCCCTCAAAACACCTTCCATCTGATCATCGCCCTCATTAACATCGACAGCTAAGGACAACCGCTCATATTTGAGGTCGATCCATAGTCAAGATGCAGTTCCCAAATGTCTACGCTCACCGGAAAGTAGCAGAAACAGCTAGCAAAGGCTGCGACATCTGCTACCGACCGACTACGAGTGTACTCCTTGCCGAAGGCCCAGATGGAAAGGTGAGAGAGACTATCAAGTATGCCCAGAGCCTGATCATGGCTAAACAAGGACTCAGGATTTCTTTTACGTCTGTGTTTCGCATCTCAAAGATAGAAACTTTTGCTCGCCCATCATAGACCAGGCTGCTCTTGATGCAAAGAAGCAGAAGGAGCTTGAGGAAGAGGTTGAGAGGGTAAAGAAGGAGTACGAAGAGAAAAAGAAGAAGAAAGACGAGGAGAAGAAGAAAAAGAAGGAGGAAGAGGACAAGGATAAGGACGAGGGTAGTAAAGACAAGAACAAGAACAAAGACAAGGACGAGGACAAGAAGGGAAAGTCGGACGATATCAAGGTATGTGCTGCAACGGCGACAAGCACTATCAACCAGGCGCATCGCTAACTCGGCGACTTTCCCAAGCCCGAGGAGTCTCCGACGCAAACAGCAGCAGAAGAACCTAGAGTTTTTGCCCTGCATCGGTGAGACGACTCCTCAAGGTGTCACTTGCACGTGGTCGAGCAGTAGCTAACTCTCCACAGCACCTTTTATCAGCAACGCGTCCAGAAAAGACGGCAAATGGAAATGGCCAAGCGAAATCGAGAGCGTCTTCAGCAGCCAAGTAACTTTCCCTCAGTTCCCAAGGGCCTGCCCGGTGCCTGAATTGCCGCCAACGACCATGGCATAAGGCTAGAGGTTCGCGAAACTCGGTGGAAAAAGCCATCCTTCCAGGTTTCCTCGCTGATCTCTCTGTATTCACACACCCCTACACATCAAGGTACTTTGGCTTGGCACAATCAAAGTACCTCGCTTTCTTGGAGAAAGTGGTCGTTATCTCACTTTTCCTCCGAAAACGCTACCGTTTAAATGCGAGTAAGACGAGGAGAGAATCACTCTTAGGCAATAATACCACACCCGAGTGCCCACTTCCGAACTTCCAGAAGCTCGATCCGAGTGTTTCAAGGAACAGGGAACAAGGAATAGCCCCAAATTTCCACTTCCCGTATGATGTTCTCTTTTCCTTTCCTTCTCTCTAAGCTGGGTGGATGGAGGTGCGCCGCTGGATGCTTGCCCACACTAGGCAAACGTGGTATGACCCGGGGCCAAGCAGCCTTAGTTTCCCGAATAGGTATTCAGAAGTGGCACAGCCCGCAAGGTGCTGGTCAGCCGCAAACGATCTATTTCCGCAACGACGCATTTTGAGCCCTCGCCAAAGGCTTGCATAATTACTCCTCAATCTCGCAATCCTCCAAATGTCCAGGATCCATCAAAATTATCCCAATCTTGATGGCAATCGTCTCAGCTTGCTTTCTCGCTGCGACGCAGGCGCCCTGGTCAAGATTCTCCATCTTCAACACCAAGGGCGTAATCATCAGGGGTTATTTTATCCTCTAAACGGGTCTCAGCGCGCATCGGGTCAACAAGAGCACCGATCGCGCTAGCCAACCGAAACCCTGGTCAATAATGGTGAAAGGCGACCAGACTTCGTTTTCCCGAGCACGGGAGACGAACGACTCGGTCCTTGGTTGGCCCGTCTAAAGTATTAATGGAAGCCCACCCTTGACTTGACTCGACCGGGCCTCCATTGAGTGTTTTGTGTGTGGGATGACCTGCATGCGCGAGAACTAGTGCTTACTTCCCTCCTCACACGAACATAAATTGTCCCCTTCACACACATGCAATGACGCACCATTGGTCTAATTATGGTTGCAAAGGTCGAGCGAGAGATCGTCCACGATCCCGAGGGCCCAACCAGGTGTCATAGATATGCGAAGGGTTGAATGATGGGGAACGTGAGTTGCTCGCCTTTCACCCTCTTGTGCCGCGATGTGCGACCTTGGGTATCAGGATAAAGTTCTGTTCCAAGACAAGAGAGTGGGGTCACCCACAGCCACCATTTCATGTCGATGCGAGTCGCCATCATTGGGTATTAAGTGGAACATGGGGGTTATCGTGTCACTGTTCGGTTGACTGGCGATGCGATGCGGTGTTGTGGCGGGTACTTGGCGTGATCGAAAGGTGTCTGCAAGTTCTCCAACGTGATGCGTGGATGTCATCCGTCTGGGTCTCCCCGCACTGCTTACTTCTTATGCTGGGCGGGCAGAAGCATCGAGGTCTACCATGCCTGCGAGGTGGGCCACCACCCGAGGAGGGTTGCACGCCTTCATCGATGGCCCGTCTCTGAATACATAGCCAAGGCGAAAAAAGATCCCATCTGAGCCCGGATCGGAGAGGGGCAAAGCCGAAGTCCATTGCGTGGCCAGAGAGGCGAAGTCGAAATAGTCAAGGAATGAATTTCCTTAGGGCTCTAGGGCTGAGATCATCCTTGGTCCGGGTGCTCTCGTGTTGTACAACTCCGCACTAGTGCCGTTCTCCTCGAGGATTTAGGCTCAAGGGTGCGGAGAGATCCCTGAGAACGTGGGATCAGAACCGTTTCCGTGTTTACGCACACACCCACCCCACTGCTGACGAGTCCGGTACCGGTGCGTGGCAGTCAGCAAATCCTCTCTGTCCTTGGATGTCCTAGCAGGCTTGTGTGGGTTTCCAGCACTCTGGTCCGGCCGTACTTATCGTCTGACAATGATGTCGTGATGAGGTTGTACGACTCGCACGGGCACGACCTTGGTGAGCATGAGACGAGTCAAACATGGCTCGTTGTCGTCTCGTCCCGTTAGTGACCGGCCTTCCAGAGAAGAGTCAGATTCTAGGTTGTTTTATTTTCTTCGCGGCGCTTGTGAGATCCCCCACGGGATGGGGGAATGGAGCGCAGGAGGCCCGCAGCGGCTTCATGAGCACGGGCGTCCGTTCCCGGTGGTTTCGGAGAGAGAATTCGACCCCAGGTGACCAGGTCTCATTTTGACGGCAAGAGCGGATGCAGGGACGGGCAATCGTAGCTCTTTCCGAGAAGCCACCGGAAAGCCAGAGCTCTTGGCGTTCTTCTCTCAACTTCCCTGCCTATAGGAAGACCGAGTTAGCGAAAGCCCGATCGCGAGTGTGATGCAAGAATCGGTTGGAGAAGAGAGGCAACGTGGGGGGGGCCTTGTCCGGCTTTTGGAGCACCTCGCCAAAGACCGCACCATCGTGAATTGAGTCGAATATGACTGGTTCCGGCAGATGTATAGCCATTGATATCTGACGCTGCACGTTTCTTTCTGCCGTTATCCTCACCAGTTGGGTTTCGCGCTGGGCCTCCTCCGGGCCGGTGACCGCCCTCACACCGGTCGAGCGCGCGCATCTCACCAGCAAATGAGATAGCGGTCTATATAAAACTCGCACATGTATGGCCCCCAAAGCAAACTGGAAGACGTCACGCTTTCAACCCTATATATAAAGCATCGACGGAAGCGGGTGAGGGCTCCCCCGGTCCTACATGCTGCACGATTAACAGTCTGAGAGTGGACTGGCGTCGGATATGTCCTTGAATCAAAGCAGGCCAAGCGACATCCGACCCCCCCCCCCCCCCCCCCCCAAAAAAAAAAAAAAAAAAGAAAAAGGGAAAAAAAGAAAAGAAACGGAAAAAAACCCTTTACTTTTTCCGTTCCCTCCTTCTGCAAGGTCCTCGGGTTGCGGCGCGGATGCCGCCGACTAGCGATTACGCTTCCCGGGCTCACCTTACTTGCGTGGCGTCCGATCTACAGATACTCTCTAATAAGCTCACCGTACGGACGTAAGGACTGCCCCATTCAATACTGCGAAGACCGTCGGAATCTCACCAGACGAGACGTTTGAAGGGCCGCCGGAGAAGGTCTTACCTGAGAAGCGCGTACCCGCCGTGGCTGCTGACAGGTGCCAGTTGGAGGCAACGACGATCATCAACTCCCCTTCCAACAAGCCAAAGCTGGCGGAAAGGCGACACGCGTGATCAAGGTGTGGCGGCTTAGCGCGGAATGCACGAAGGGAAAAAAAAAAAAAAAAAAGGGCCTAGGGGGAGCCTCATCTACATTTCTCTCGCCATGATGCCTCTTCTGGTCGAAGGATGAGAGAGCCCTTGCTTCAAGGGTGAGAATCTTATGCCAAACCGAATGCAATCCTCAAAAGATCAGCAGGTAAGCAAGAGATGGAGATTGCAACTAGTCTAAAAAAAAAAAAAAAGCATGCGCCGCCTTCCACGTCTTCTGTCCCCCGCCAAGGGCCCCCAAAAACAATCTTCCACAGGAGGTTCGAGGGAAGGGCGGCCAGCATCATGAGAAAACGCTAGCCACAAAGATGGGTGAGGGTCGAGGGCGCAGAAGGTAACAGGGAGCGAGTGGGCATGGGCATGGACATAGTTATGGGTATGGGGGAACATCCGGGTGACGATGGGAGGTGAGAATGAGAATTCATACTGTGATGGTGTTTGCAGTTTCGCCCTGCTTACACCGTCCGAGGTCGTATACTAACACGGAGGTTGCCTACGAAGTAATACAGAGTAGCGGGAAACCGGGGGTTTTCTCACCTTTTTGATGCGGCAGTCAGACACACCCCCCTCCCCATGTCATCTCACCAGGCTTCGGTATTAGTCGTTGAGTCGGGTTCGAGCCTTGGGCTTGAGCTCCCCATCGTCAAGGGGGTGTGAAGGCTGGCTGACGGCCAGCGGGGCGGGATAACTGCTGACTGATGCTACTATTCCTAGCATGGGAACGGTGACTTTGGCGTATCCTTAAGGCAATTCACGCAAGGGACCGGATATTTACAGCTTTCTTTTCCGCATGCCAGCCCTAGCAGGCTATCATGCTCTGGTGGAGACCAATCGTTCCGGCCGTAACCCATATAATCAGTAAGATTCATGGTCTAGTGGAAAATGTAGGCTGTTCGTATACAATGCTGAAGCTTCCGTTCCTCGTCGTCAGCGCTTTTGTGTCCCGCAGAAAGATCCTAGTTGTTTGCATCCAAGTTTCATCTCCGGGCTTATCACACGGCCCTTCCTTCCTTTTGTATTACTCCAAGCGCTCTAATCTAACTGAGCATCATCCATGTTCCTGATGAACTGGCTGTACCACTGAACAGTCCTAATGTGGGCCAAGACGCTCAGCTTCTCATTCACGGTGTGGATGCCATCCCACATGTTGTAATCGGGGTCCCAGCCAGGAGCAAAGCGGAAGATGTGCTTGCTCAAGTCCCAGTAGTACCTAGTATCGGTGTTGCCAGTCATGATGCCGGGCGCGACAATCATGTCCTCTCCGTAGAGAGCCCTCGTCGTCCCAGCCAGGATCGAGTAAGGCGTGGTGCTATCAACAGATGTGGGTGTGACGGGGGCGGGTTCGAGAGGTTTCCTCGTGACGCGGAGAGTGATGGAGTTGAGCTCCGCCTCGCCGTCCTTGTCGTCTTCGAAAGCATGAAGGCTAAGGTTGTGCTTCTTGGCGACGCGCTTTGCGAGCTTTGTGATCTTGTCCTTGACGTCGGAGGAGCTGGAGCCGACGTTGATGCGGTGGTTGATGAGGACGCGGCTCTGCTCGGGGAGGGCGTTGACCTTGACGCCGCCCGAGATGACATCGACGGCGACCGAGGTGGTGAAGAGGTACTTGACCAAGGGGCCAGCCTTGGCGGCTTCCTTGGCGAGTTTATCCTCCTTGTCCTTGTGGTCGTGGGGATGATGGGCAAGCGCGGCGGCGTGCTTGGGGAGGAGCTTCTTAAGCTTTTTGGGAAAGTCGTCGGCATGGGCGGCGCCGCACTGCAGGAAGCCGAGGAAGGGGTTTTCGGAGTGGAGGCGGGGTTCGTAGGGGTTAGCTTCGACCAATCCAATCAGCTCGGAGAGGATGCCGATGCCGGTGTGGTCGGGTGGTACAGACGAGTGCCCACCAGGCATGCGCACCGTGACCTCGACGTCCATGTAGCCCTTTTCGGCGACGCCGGGGAGAGCAAAGTCCCTGCCCCATTGGGAAACGATGCCGGCGCCTTCATCAATAATGGTCGCGATTCCGTTCTTGCCGTATTGTTGAAGGATTGCCTGGGAAAGGTGGCTGGCACCCTGGCCACCCGAGATTTCCTCGTCGAAACCAAAGGCCATGATGACGGTGCGCTTGGGCTTGTAGCCGGCCGCGATAAGAAGCTCGACGGCCTCGAGGATACCAACTAGCGAGTTCTTGCAGTCGGAGGCCCCGCGTCCCCAGATAAACTTGCCGTCGTAGTCGCCGCTGAAGGGGGGATGATCCCACTGGCCTACCGTAGACTGCTCCACGGGTACAACGTCCTGGTGAGCCATGAGTACAGTGGGCTTCAGGTAGCTGTCGCTGCCATGCCACGTGTACAGTAGACCGTAAGTGTTGACCTTCTTAAGCGTCACCGTGGTGCCTTTGTGGATGAGTGGGAACGTCCGCTCAAGGTAGTCAGCAACGTCGCCCATAGGCTTCCAGCGCGGGTCCTCATCAATGGGGCCCATGTTATCATAGGATTGCGAGGGGATCTGCACGGCACCTGCTACCCTCGCGATGGACTCGTTACGGAAGGCCTCGGATTCTAGGAACTTGTCCATCTTTTCGAGCCTCTCCTTCTCGCCGACCAGCGCGGCCTTGAGCGGCGCTACTTGGGCACATTGGCCCTCGACGCGGACAGCATCCGGCCGGCCTCTGGGCCAGGAGAGATGGCTCGGGATGAAATAGTTGTACGCGAAGACGAGAACGTTAATCCAAATTAGGGCCTTCAATATCCACGAGCGGCCCGGCGAGGTTTGGGCACGGGCAAGGAGGACCGGATGACCATTGCCGCCCACCAGAGGCAGGCTCTGCCCCTTCTCTGACATAGCTAATGGTTCTATGATAATGGCAGCGTGTTGGTTTAAATCAATTCTCGGTAGGTTGAATAATCAATCGAGCTCGCCTCGCATGTTACTTGGGGTAATAGGAGCGAAAATGCGATCGCGGCACAATTGATGGGGTTGAGCACGCGATTTGAAGGTGCAAATTGTGTTTGGGAGCTGGAAGGAGGGGAGAGCTTTGAAGGGTAAGGTATGACGGCATATGGCTTCCTTCGGCTCAACTTCGCCGGCTAACCCGACTGATAAGATAATCCACTCACTGTCTCGACCTCGAGAAGAATTGACCCTGAATCATGGACTAAACCTCATGGGCCCGTTTAGTCCCCGGTATTTTTATTTTGAACAAAAGGGGATTCATGAACTTCTGCATGATTAAACGACTTCACCATGCTGCTCTGCCACAAAAGTCTAAACCTTGCCTATGCACGCTGTGCCTGGACCCAATGCTACCCCCACCCCCGAAATCGTCGCCTCTTGTGCAAAAAATGGCTACATAACCCAAATGACATCTTGATCTGATAGCCTGCACCTCACAGATTCTCTCTAGGCGCGGCGCCCGGAGGCATCCGTATCCCCAGCGAGGCGGGAGGTCTCACCGCCTTTGTCACAACGTCAACCTTGGATTTTTGCAGTGAAAACGCTGGCGTAACCCATTCTCCACATGAGCACTGAAACCCTTTCCACGAGTACCGACCCACGGAAGCACCGCACTTCGCGTTGGGGCAGCAGAGACGTCCGTCAAGCTCTCCCTGCTCGAGAGTCGGCCGCATCCACGATAGGGGCTCGATAAAGTGGTGCGGACACGGGCCAGAGGGCAGAGGCGCGTGCTTCTCCACCGTCTTCATAGCCTCCCCGCCCCCATGGTTGACAGGTACGATGAATCGGGCAGTCGCTAGCGTCTTTCGGCATTTCCGGCATCGCAACTCTGGTTCGGAAGAGGACGCAACTGGTTTCGCGAGCTCGCCCACAGTCGTAGCCTTGGCCTTTTGGCTGATCTCTTCGTCTTCGAACCGTAGCTCTGGCGCCATGCCGCACGCGACGCTCCTCTCAATCTCTCTCTTGTAAGCCCACTTCCGATATATCGGGTGCGACTCCACGTCATCGGGACATCCCATCTCCCACCAGAGCTTCAGCTGTGACCTGAACCCCCAGTTAGGATCTGCTATCGACCGGCTCTTCCTTATCCACTCGATCGCCCCGTTGACAGCCTCCCTGGCGTCATTTTGCCTCATCTCTGGGGTATCCGAGGAGGCAGCAGTTCGACTGAATCGTTGCGGGTATTTCCATAGTAGGTAAGCGGCAGCAGTAGCCACAGAGCGTGATTTCCCCATGGCACAGTGCACGAAAACAGCGCCGGATGATTCAAGCTCATCCTCGCTGGAGCTTTCGCCATCCGCAGACGTCCTTTTGGGGTATAGGCCCTCGTCTATGAAGCGCACTGCTTCTGGGAGGTGGATGAGCAAGTCCTCGTCGTCAACATCGTCGATATCGATCATCATATGCTTAGCCTTCTTTCTGAAGTCGTTCCATGTGGGTCCTTTGCTCGCGTCGCCTTCCATCTCCCTAGGTTTGAATCCTACGACTGAAAGAACGTGGGTGATGCCATGATCCATAAGAGCCTTGGGCCTCCGTAGAGCGAATATGCTGCATCAGCGGGTTAGTGGATTGGGTCTCTTTCCGCCCGCCCGCCTGCGGCAATGTTGACGATGATTGACGAGCCTTACCTCCCAATATAGAGGTTCTCCTTGCCTTCTATCCGATCAAGAGACATCGTCGACACGTAAGTGGGATCCCCGAGAGGGGTATGCGCAGAGTAAGGGGTATGAATATCCTCGTCTCTCAACGTACCACAACTGGTATAGTGGCTTTGCGATGTGTGAGTGGTGTGCTGGACAACTTTTTCCCTCTTTCGCGCAGCGTGGTGAGTGTGATCCGGGGAAAAGAAAATTCGGCAGAACTGCCCCGCCCCCGCCTTGGACCCCACGAGAGGAAACACAAGCCGTCGGCACGACAGCCTACGGAAGCAGGCCCTGCCGAGACCCTTACGGACTAGAGCGGGATAGGACCACAAGCGAGAGCGCGGGAAAAGATGAAACGATATTAACTGCAAGACGCTGATGATATCTTGAATTAATATCGTAATATCTGAGTAAGAAAGTAGCTCGCTTGTCTCGAAGCTGAATCCAGTGAATGCATTTTGGCCCACGTTGGTGCCTCGGTTGGGAGCCTGAGCGCTATAGGGAAGGTATGCACCTAGAGGGGCGTAATTCTATGACACCTTGGTGCTCAAGTGCTGGCTGTCAAGGTGGAGTTGTCTCAAATGTCCGTGTGGTGATGGACGGAGCAACTTGATCGGCCTTCTGGCATCACTCAGCAACTGAATCCACGCTAGTGCGGCATGATGGCGTCGGGTGCTGGACACGCCGCTGGCCCCTCACTCCATAAGAGCATCCGCTATCTTTCGAGAAAAAAGGGAGAAAAAACAAAAAAAATTGGGACCCTTCCTGTAGGGCTGAGTCACATGAACGTTTTTCACCCTCACCGACGGAAGCTGCCGTGGATGAAGACTGGCCAGGCCCGTTCTAGACTTCTCACCCGGCACAAGAGGGCGCGCCAAGAGAATGCTGGGTGGAACTTCTGCTTCGGCTTCCGGGAATGTAAACATTTTATGTCTGCCAAGGTCTGGTTTCCCTCTCGCCGATCTCCTCGACTCGGGCAAGTCAAGCCGGCCCGTTCCCCCACAAGAGCCCTTGATCCTTTGCAACGCCAGAAGAAGCACCACCTCATCTTTTTGCTTTAACTCGTTCCTTTGAGAGCGCTGATAGCATGCAGCATACAGCATGCTGCATCGAAACAACAGAACACGCTGCATCAGCCAGCAGATGCAGATCGTTGGTGCATACCCTGATGCCCATTAAGATGCCGCAACATGGCCATCCAACCTCCTCTTCACCTCCCCCACCCAACGCTTAACCCGCCAGACAGGATTAAAGGCTAGCAAATGGACCCTGTTGGGTAGTATTTACCCATCTATCTGGTGAGTCGAGAGCCAGCTACTGCATGGACTGAGCCAAACCCCCAAGTCACCCGACACCGAGGGAGCAAAAAGATCCAAAGCAAGGGAGAGGAGACGAATGCTACGTTGGTCGTCTCTTTTCAACTTGACGTCCTTTTATCACTCAGCACCTTTTCCCTTATTTGCCTCGCGCACCGAAACTCAAATGTTGAAGATAGCCCACTGAGATGCACCGGAATCCGGGCGGATCGCACACCTTTCGTCACCGCCTATCGGCCAACATCATTACCCCGCGTCCGGTCCCCGCTTCCTCCCCCAAAACCGCCAGCCAAGCCAGCTTCGCCTAGTCGGCCAGGCCACTCGCTGTCTCCATAATTTCCCATCCTCTGCCTCAGCGCGACGGCCCCCAGCCCGCCCTGGGTAAATCTGCTCACCTATCATATCCTTGACCTCGCCGGAACGGACAGATAGATCCCCAACGATCCGTCGCACCAACCGGCCGCTCCCCGCCCGCTCTTCCACCCCCCTCCCACCCAAAAGATTGAAAAAAAAAAAAAAAAAAGTAAAAAAAAAAAAAAGAGAGAGAGAAAGGGTCTGTGTGGGAGGAAGGAAAGGAGCGGCGAGGACGTTTTAAAAAAAAGAAACCCCCAAAAATAACACCGCATGCTACATTTGGCACATTGAAACCCAACACCCTCCACACTCTCTCGCTGACCCTCGTCCTGGGTTTGGCGTCTCCCTTAGCGTCTTTTTGTAGTTCGGTTCCTGTGCACAATCGCTCACCGGGCTGGTGCCACCCTGTCTTATGCTCGCCAACCCTGTAATCATACCCGCTTCCCTCGCTTTCGCCCAAAATCGAAGGGGGGCGTTATGGCTACCCAGAATGGCCCGTACCAGCCCAGAACCCCTGTCAAGGTGGTTCCCAACGCTGGCTGGCGGTCGGGGTTCCTCGTTCCATCACCCCGCTCCTCGCTTTTGGTTATGGGCCCGTCATCTTGTAGCCACAGACACCAACAGTCGACGCCCCGGCTTACCACCAGATCCTTAACAGGAAAACGAGGAAACCCATCCCTCCCTACCGATGCGTTTTTGTGTGCTATCAAACAAAGCATATCCTCATAGCCTAGAAAAAGCCGAGTTTAATTCTCCCTGGCCGATCCTATCAAGCGCGTCAGTGCAAAACCATACCTATTGAAATAGAATCGAAGGGACGACATTCAACTCTGACACTCAAATGTGTGTATTATGGAAAGTATCAAAAAAATACAGTAGTATTCCTGGACTGGCCCCTGTGGGAGAAAGCAATAAGGGTATGTTACATGGTAGATTTTATGCTCCTCAGTTATCATCTATCGTCGTAAAGCCGTAAACTAATGCCCGTGGTACATTTCGACATCATCCACGCGGATTTCGCTGCGCGTATGCCGCTGGTTGGCGGAGAAAGCTAGGCGTTTGAAAGGGATTTTCAGGCTCGGCTCGACCCATATCTATGTTGTGTGCTGTCGTCAAAACTGCCGTCCACTCGCTCCGCTGGTCAGGCAAGGGGGTGGGCATGGCAGAAAAATTGGCGGTACCCGACAACATTATCCACTCCTACCGTGAAATCCGTCCCAGTTTCCACACCGCTCTTGCGTAATAACACTCAGTGCGTATCCTGGCAGGTTTACAGCACGCCGCTCGTCGGCCATATTAAACCCAAGAGTCCAGGTCCTAAACTGCCTCTGTCCTGGAGTCAACCCGCCGGGAGCTGGGGGGCTTTGTTCCCCTCCCACCCCCCGGCCCCCAAGAAAAAAGTCGTCGCAAAACAAATAGAGTTGTGAAAAGGACGCGGGGAGAACCGATTGATGCATTGAACCGCCAACGCCGTTTCCCGCGCATGCGGGGAATCCTTTTGTGAAAAGTAGAAGTAAATAAGGAAAAAGAAAACCCTCCGGAACCGTAAAGAGTCGGATAATGAAAAATAGGTGGGAGGCGACCAAAACTCTAATCATAAGTTAATACGGGAAAGGAAGGCCACCAAGGCTTTGTTGTACCGAGACCTATAGGGAGGCTCATTCAGCTCGCAGGGCTTTCTGCACGCACCCCGTGGGGCGTAAATTCATCCACTAAATCATCCAATCCTTCCGGCCCTCTCGTGGTAACGCGCTCCTCTGTTTTAATCCCTTCTAAGGCCATGGCGTATAGACATCAACAGGGCTTGCTTGGCGTGATAGTATTGTAGCGTAGCACCGAGCTATATTTCAAACGTTGGGAATGTCGATTCGCGGGCTCGGCCCCGCTTGAAACGGATCAAATCCACGAGGTGGATTTACAGCCGTGGAGGTGACACGCAGTGCTCCTGTGGCTGTCCCGTTTAGCACTAAGGCTGGGGTTGTTCCAGATCGATACTGACCCAAGGCCATATGCCCGAATGGCATTAGCGAATATGGTCCATTCAGCTGCCTCTATTCAGCCACTTCGCGTATCCCTGGATCAGATCGTGGACGGTGAGGCAAAAGGTTGTCATGGGTCGGGGCAGAAGAGAGATTTGGAGGGCTTGGCGCAAAGGGAGGCCAAGCCGGTTTGGTCAACTTTATCCTCTGGATACATTCTGAGCCCCCGCATTCAAATGCGCACCAGCGAATTTCTTCATGGCCATCCTGCTCAGGCGATTGGCACGGCGCACCAATTTCGAGAAGAAATGGCATCCTTGCCGTGACAGCCATGTCCGACAGGTGGCAAATGACAAACCGCGATCATGGCGGCCAGTGGTGTTTGAGCAGGAGTATGCAATGCCACCCTCCCGCAGGAGCACCACTGGCGCTCATTTGGGCGTTGGGTCTTCTTCCATCATGCATGCATTTTCCAGCATGTTCGTCCATTTCCCGCTCGATCCCGCGTGGCTGTGCTTTAGGTGTTGACGGAAGTGGTCGGCCCGGTAAAACTTTTTGCTGCTGTTACACTCTCTAAATTTGTGGTCCGCAGTGAGATGATGGATACGTTCGTCCCAGTCCTGTTCGGATGCTGTACGGCCCACACCACCAGCGGCCACTGGTCCGGAGCGCTCGAAATCGCGACCACAATAACCACATGTATCCGCCTCGCCAGGCCTGTTGGTGCTCTCGTGGAAAGCTTGACTGTAACTGGTGAGTGCCTTGCAGCTCCAGCTGTGGCGTCGTACATGAAGGCTATTCTGGTGTCGCTCCGCCTCGTTCTTGTTCTTGAAGCGATTCCCGCAGTAGTGGCATTCGTATTGTTTCTCAGCCTCGTGTGCCCTATTATTTATCGTGTTAGTCGAACAGGATTCACTTATAGTGGGGGATGACGTGATGTACCATAATTCTTCCGGAGTCTCGAACTTCTTTGGTTTTTTCGGACAGCACTCGCACATGAGCATGAAACCTTGCATCCTCTGGCCGTTGGCCTTGGTGATCTCGGTGATTTTGCGGGGGGAGGCAGTCTGGTGGCTCTCGCTGACATTCCGTTGGTGGGTTCCCCGGGAGACTGACCCTCGGGGGCTGGGATTTAATACGTAGCCCGGATTCCCGTCAGCGACGCCATTCGTGGATAGATGGACGGGGGATCGGCGCCCGAAAGAGTTGACACTTGTAGCACTGCTCGGGGCAGCGACGGAGAAAGTCGAGGCGAAAGACCCACTTCGCCCTGTCGACGAAACAGAAGACCCTGAGCCTTTAGGGTGAACCGCTAGACGGGGAGTGGGCGAGCCGCGCGAGAGTTCTCGTCGACGAAGGTCACTCTGGCTACCCATAGAATGCAGAAGTGAGTCGTCGCCCGGAGGCGATGAGGCCCGGCGCTTCAGACCCGCCACGTGGTACTCCTTAGGTTCATCAAGATGGAGCCTACGCATGGAGGATGTTTCTGCAATCTCCGAGTCTGTGCTGTGAAGGTCGTAGCCGCTTCTTGGCGAGGCTGCGGGCTCGTCCCCCAACGAGGTGCTATTTGTCCTTCCAGACCGTCGACGCCTTACGGAGTAATCGGTGTCGGAGTTCCCGCTCGGGGATCGGGGGTCACGGCTATTCAGTGAGAACGGCCCAAGGCGAGGTGATACGGCAGAATGGAGAGGGGTTTGTGTGAATCGCTCAGGTTCTTCGAGAATTGATGTCCTATAAGGCAGGGACACAGGGACCGATAGTGGGGGTAGGCGGCTCTCGGGCGAGAGGCGAGTTGGGGAGGAATCCTGGGCAGAGGACGGACCGAGCGAGGTAGGGGATTTATCGAATGTCCTAACCGGGTTCAGTTTGTTCTTCATGTTGTCGCAGTAGTTGTCGGCGCTCGTCTGGAATCGGTATCGGTTGTGGAAGGCCCCAAATCCAGTCGGCAGGGAGTCCTTGGATCTAGTAGACAAGCATGTTAGTGCATACAAGTTTCAATCGACGGACAGGGCTCATCTTGGTTCACCCGAGCCACTCGGTTCTTGATACCGAAGTTGTTATTACTCACCGAGTTGAGGAGAGACTCGCATATCCCTCATCTTTATCAACCTTCAATACAGGTGTGCGATCTCGGCGGTCTCCCATACTACTAAAGCTGCCACTCCCAAATAAGCTGGGTTCTCTGGCGCTAAAGGAACCAAACAGGTCTCGTTGGGGCTCCTTGTAGTCGGAACCGGGTGGCTTCCCAAAAGGGAACTGAGGCGGCGGTAGTGGAGGAGGCACGTCTTCGACTCTGTGAATACCGGGGATGGACATGGCGCCTGTAGTTGAAGAAGAGTATTGTTCGTAAGGCATGGCTTGAGTGGAAGAGCGATATCGATCTGGAGGATCCGAAGCTATAAAAATTGAAGGAAGGCTCGAGGCCTCAGGGCCGTGTTGTCGACTGAAGGACATGGCGCCGCGGGATGGAGAAATGATACGAGTACAGAGTTCGGGCGGTTGTGATGACAGCTGAACACGGGAGTTAAATTGCCACCAGGAGGAGCAGGAGCCAGCTGAACAGGGATTCGGTTAGGTTCCAGAAAGACCAACGAGATCGTCATTAAGCGTCTCAAAAAGGAGGGTCGTTATAACTGGGAATTCAAAAGAAAAATCTGGGTTGTCGCAATTATAATCTCAGGGGGTTCCTGCGGTCCAACGTAGCAGACTGCAGGTGTTAGGACGGGTGGCGACGAAAATCGGGGTTGCCGCCGAGGTGCGTTGACTGTCGAGGCGGCGCGCTAGGGCAGAAAAAACGGCGACGTCGTCAAAACGATTTGAGGGAGCCGGTTGACGAGCTAGGCGTGTGATTGGGGGTGAATTTAGGCCCAGGAGTTTAAATCGTCTCCTTGACAACTCGGAGCAAACTGGGGAAGCGGAGGATATAATTGTTGTAAGAATGAGGGAAAACGTAAAAGAAAAATAGTAACAACAGAGAAAGGGACAATGAGAATAGATTTTAATGGGGATTTGCAGCAAGTACAATGACGGCCAGCGGGAAGGAGTGACCTAATCAACCACGGATGGTTGAATTGCAGGGTACGGAACAGGTGTGTATGCTGTAGATGGGGAACAGGGGCCCGGTCCCTCTCAAACCATTTGGTGGCAAGACGTTGAAAGCGAATTGGGCTTCTGGCTCGAAATAATAATCCCTGGCCTAGCCAAAACCCGCTCTGCGATCCCGTTGCCGTAATGCAGGTAAAAGGTACAGGCAAGGGAAACCTGAGGCAATTTGGAGAGCGGAGAGGAAGCCGACGTCTACAATGTGATTTAACCCTATGTGGTGACTTGATGGGGAGACAATAAGAATGCAGTAAACGGAGGCGTAATGCCCATCAAGTCAAGTCGGATTGCCCAAGTGCGGGATGTGGTGCACCTCCAATGCCCTGTCCGCACGGGTGAGCGTAGAAGCGTGAGCGAAGCGAGGGCGAGTGGGTTCTGGTAGGTATAATTGGAGTAGATTCGCGTTGCGTGTGGGCGCTCGAAGTGCAGACTGGCGTTGTTTGGAGATACCGGTCAGTGAATGGTGGCTAGGCACGGTCGAGTATATCGCGATACGGGAAACTCAAATTACGAAAGGACGGCCAGCACTTTGGAAAGACGAGACATGCTGAAGGGCAGGTGAGGTGGGAGGAGTCCAAATATTATTTGAAAGCTGGCAACCAGCGAGGGCAGGAGTAGATATTACGAGCGACTTGTCGTGCTTGTAAGGCCAAAGAACCGGGAAGGGCACATGGGGTGCGGAGTACTCATGTATATGGTGCATTTATTACACAACTGGAAGGGAAGGGTACCACATCCCAGGGGGTGTCGTCCAGAAGTCAGCATGGATGGTGCTCAAGGGAAGGGCTGATGGGACCCATTTTGTGGGTCATTCTCCTCGCTCGAACGCTAGTTATCCACACGCCTCCGTGGATGGACAATCGTCGACTTCCTCAACCCTGGCATGCTTCCCTCCTTGGGAGCTATTATGGGGAAGTAGCCTTCTAAGGCTTGCTTACCGTTCTGGGGGTGGGACAGCCAGCGAAGTGTGCCAGGCATACACACCCCTATACTTACCCTCGTCGTTGGCAGTGTACCTGACCATAACCCTACGCCCTTTGATCCCCTAATACCTTCTCGTCCACCTGCGATCCGGGGTGGGGCCTGATTACGGTAGAGCATGGGGCTGAATCGATTGGCTTGGCCCGGCGCTACGGAATCGGCCAAGAGTCCGTCAGAGCTGTGTCAGACTGGGAATGCCAGCACAGAAGGCGCACCGCACCCCCATCAACCATCGACGCCCCGTTTTCAAACTTGGGTTGGCCTTTTTAACTGACTGGCTCGTCAAAGCGCCCCAGCATCTCTTGGCATCCGAATCAGGAGCGACTAACTGGGACAGGTCGAAATGCATTCTTCGTGTGTTGACCCTCGCCAAATGGGACGTCGATTATTATAGCTTCTGCGACGTTCTGGTTGCAAGACCATGGGCTCCATCCTCGACTCAGGGACACACGCAATGACTTCACGGCAGGCTGGCGAACAAATCCATGGATGACATCTTCCCATTTGGACTCTGCAAGAAGCAAGTAAGGAATGCAGGACAAGTAGTTTCTGCTTCTCGATTACTGGTCTCTTCAACTTGAGACAGTCCTGTTGATACGACCATTTATACTCTTTGTGGGCGACTAGCATCCATCTGAGTTACACCTCGAGACAACCCTGTCGAGATCATGGGTGAGGAAGCCATCCAGTCTGTTCAAATCTCGCTCTCGACTCCCGCTTTGGAAGACGCTGTTCACACCCCACTGAGAGGGCTAATGCCTCTCCACTACTGCCTTCATCAAGTGTGCTTGGAAGAGTACGATGTATTAATATGGACAGACATGCACCGCGCTATCAATTGAGTGGGCCCTCCTGGCAAACCACAAGGTTTGGTCAATGAAAGCTGGACGAGTAATAGAGGATACGCAGGGAAGGTAGGCAAGGGAACGGAACGGAAGGGAAAGAGGGGTGGGGAAGAAGGGAGGGTGGCGCCAGGATTGCCTTCCAGGGCTGGGCTGCTCTAGTAAGTCCCCATTTTCTCTGGACCAGACTTTCTTCTGTGCCTGTCGATGGAAGACTCTCCAGCGCAGTATTATTCCGTCAGAGCTCCCAGAAGAGCCAGGGGTGGGGCCCAGCGCAGCAAGGAGGGGTGTCAGCTTAATATCAACTGTGGCCCACTCCCTCAAGACGCAAGATCAGGGTACTTCCCATCCTCGACCCACCAGGTACCCTGAGCCCATCCACCACCGTTTCATCAATTTCCGTTTCTCAGCCCATTCGAGGTGATGATTGCAGGGCGCTCCTGTTGGCCTTTGGAGACCGACGTCAAACTGGCTGATTACCATTTTTTGAAGGAAGGGTAGGAAGGTGATGGAGGAGCCAAGGCGAGAAGGCCAAATGCACTTGGACCTCCAACATGCACGTACTCTAACTTGGATAAAGCTGGCTGTCAATCCATCCATCGCCGCCGTACTAGTCTAAGAATTTAGTGCAAGGCAAACTCGCAACACTTCCTTCACAGGATTTCGGCTGTCGGAATGCACAGACTGGTATCAGTCGAGGGAGAATGACGGGCCATCACATAAGAACGCCGGCGTGGGATCCGACAGCAAGATTCTATTATTCCGTGTTATTGTGTTCATCAACACATCTCTTCCCATGGTCAGGCGAACATGCCGAGAAATCGAGGTTAAAGTTTTTGCTAACCTAGGATAATACCCAATGTTATAGAGCTTGTAATAGTCCCGAGTGAGTCGCTGCAAAGTTGCGGTATCAAAAACACTTTCCCCAGTTAGTTATGGCAGTGAAGAGCGGACTTTCAAAAGTGGGTTGAAGTAAGCACTGCTGCGACCTACAGGTGACAGACATTCCCATCTGAGCGTCACTTGTCTTGATACTCGTCCACGCTCGGATATTATGGAGTACTACGAACGAACACGTTCGTCGATGGAGATGCGGTAGGCTTGGCACAGGCGATACGGCTGTTGGTGGGCTGCAGGTTTACCTCGTAAAGAGATACGCTTTAATCCCACTCGAGCCACACATTAGATATTAGTGTTGAGGAGCACGTCGGTCTCTTATTCATGATCCCCCTTCTTTGCGCTCAGTATACACTCCCCATAGTCACCTTCCACTACTCCACCTGCCAACCAGCCTAGGAAGGCTACGCCACTCGAACCAAATGTTCAATATTGTTACGCAATAATTCGGCACATCAAATCGTTCCTTCTTGGCCAAGGGCGGAAAAATACGAAATCCATTCGTGGAATGGCACCAAATGTGAGAAAATATGAAAACAGGACTGGAGACTGAGTTTGCAAGAGGCCGAAAGGGCATTTTCTCGCCAAGCGCATGGTAGGTCTCTTGCACTGCCTGCCAGCCAGCAAGCACCTACAGCCAGCTGCAACAGGGCGATTCGCCCGCAACACCAGTCCACCAATAAACCTTTAGTTTCATGTACAGTATTACCTCTGGCTGCAGCATGAGGTATGTCGGTGCAATTTCCTTTCTTCAGGAACAAAGAGCTTTTTTCCGCTCCATGACAAGAGGGGCCATCAGAGGGATGTCATTATCCAATGAGTCCCTGCGTATCCCTTCACTTCTTTTACTTCTTCTTTTTTTTTTCTCATGTTCTTGTTTCCTTTTCTGTACTATTTGCATCTAGTGTCTTTTCAAGGAGATAGCTTTGTTAACGTGCATATTATGGATGTCCCCGCGCTGGATATTGCTGCCCATATCAAATTGTGAACGGAAATTGCGGCAAGGCTGATGGATGGCACACAGCTAATACCTCACTTCCAGTCAAGCCGGCGCGACCTCGGGGACCGAACCCGAAGAGGCAAGCGACTGTCTAGCCCATATTAGTCGTTTGATTATTATCCCTGGTAATTCCTAATAAGGTGTGGTTGTTGTCGAACACAATCAACCGGTATTACAATGGTTTGTTATGTTGACCATTCCTACCTTGGGGCAAGTCGGAAGTGTTCCATGGAAAAGTTATACCTGCTTGATGGCGGCGGACGTTTATTTTTGAGCATGACGGGGATGTTTTGGCGTCATCGTACAGGAGTGAAATGGAAGAGGCGCTGGAAGGGTTTATTCCCAGATCGTTCTGCTGGAAGGCCTGCCTGGCGAGGAAAGGGGCATGCCCCTGCAATGATCAATGGGAACATCTCCATCAGCCCTACCACAACCCTGAGAATGGCCTTCTATTGGCCCGGAGGGACCTTCACGAAAAAAAGGAGGCACCCAAAGAACCAATACCAAGCGGAAGTGGCGTTTAGTACGTCCCAGGAAGTGGGCCCGACGTGCACCCCTCGTTGACTTGAACCATCAATGATGGTAGAGAGGGTCGTGCCTCGGCCGAGTCCAGAAAGGCACGTGCCTGCTCGAAAATTTCACCTCTGTGCTTCCTGATGATTTTTCCGATCGTATTTTTGTTTTCTGTTGGTCGTTTCTACCGCCTTGCAGGCACGGCAAAAATCATTGCCTTAGATGCCTTAAGAGGTAACGAGAGTGAATACCTCAACATGGATGCAGGACCATCACGACTACTACTCTGGCTATCCGTAGGACAAGGACACTTGTTGCACAGTAAGCGCAGGCGCACTGGAGAGTGGAGTGTTTGATGGAGTACCCTAAAGGTAATGGATTAATATAGGGTGGTACCGCCGAGATTTTCACCCTCAAGGTCAGGAAGGAATATTAGTCACATGCCAACTAGTAAACGAGTATTAAGGCTGGCTGGCCATGAGGAAAGAGGCTCATAGCAGCCGTGTCATGGCAAGCACTTTAGCCGCCATGCCATCCGACGAAGAGAAGGGAGTTTCAGCAGCACTAGCATCCCCTACAATCCATAATGGGAGGGTACCAGAAGCCGCACTAGGATAACGGATTTACGGAAAACTAAAAGTAATCCACTTGTGGTGGTTGAGCTTAGCCTTGTTCTTCATTGACTAATGTGCGGACAGACATTAAGCAGGCATATGGCCTGAGCTTTGAGGGCACCATCAAAATATCCTGTAGTTTACAAGGTTTACGACTAAGCAATAGTCCTGGTCCAAGGTGGAGTGGAGAGTGATGCCGTGCTATTACCTGACGGAAATCATGAGTGGGCCCTCCATGGAAATGAAACCCGGCGTTCTTTCATAAATAATGTCGCAGCCTACCGAGGCATCTCTAAACCCCGTGCTGAATATAATAGTACAATGCCCTTTCGGGGACCAGGATACAAGGCACGGCACTTGGGTCGTCTCGAAATTGAGGCTCCACCCGCATCCCCGTTGATTTGTAGGGCTCAAACGAGACAGACGTCGGCGTCCACGTCGGCCTCTACGTCGGCGTCCACGTCAAAAGGCATTCTTCTGTACCAATTACAGGTGCTTGTCGTTTACCATAGGTCAGGTCCCGGGTACTATCGAAATTTAGATGGTGAACCATTCTTCTACAATCTTTCCGCTTGAGACTAACAAAGGAGCGCCATATCCGGGCTGACATGGCTCATCGCCCGGGGTTGGGAATTCAAGCCATGACTTCATAGACTTTAGCGACTGAGGTTAGAGTTGACAAACATGCTCCATAATCCTCTGGAAGTGGCGGAATGAATTGGCAGATCACCGTCCAAGGCTGTCCCATACCACTGCCCGCCATTCTTCCACTCCTCGCACTGGCTTCGGATGCCTTGAGAGACTCCCCAAGGGGAGGTGAGGGGTTAGAAGTGGGTCAGTCAACCGACCGAAGTTCGTGGCTTGCTTCCACAGTTATCAAGGTTCCACTGAACCCCGTCATTTCCTGCAGCCTTCAGTATCCGACGGAGGGTAAGAAGCGATTCGCCAAGGCTCCGTGCCAACCATATCCTTTCGTCCTTGGAAGTCTCCAGGAGTTTCTCGAAAGCCGGTAGTTGACGACGCGGGGAGTTGCAGTCTTCTGTAACTGGTTACCGTTAAACAACCCCAGCGCCCATGTGACCGATGTGCAATGTTTAAGATCATCAATCACCGTGGTTTCTTCCGGCGCTCTGCGACCCCCAAGTGCCATGCTATTGGGTCGAGGAGCCAGGCGGGGTGTAAAATGAAGGTGCAGTGTGAGAGTTGCAGCATTGGGGAATAAGGCTAGCTTGGAGGAAAAGTGTGGTCTGGATGTTCAGATCGAGATCTCTCCGCCGCCTCGACGAATTCCCCGCTTTCTGACCTTAGACGTCTAAGATCATTGCGTTGATCGTCGATTAGCGCACAAGTAAGTGAAAGTTGGAATCCTGGCCCTTGTTCGGGGGCCTACGCTTTGACAATCATGATTTGCGCTTCAGCATTTATTTTTTTTTGTTTCTTTTTCTTCTCCTTCTCTGCGGGGAGGAGGTCGTGGCTGGCTCGTGGTTAGTGCCCCCGCTCAAGGGAAGTATTACTCTGTTTCCTGTGGAGGACATTCTAGCGCTTCGCTGGCGGGCGTCCATAACTCACTGAACCCCAGACGTGAAAAAGCGATTACGGCAAGACCATTACCAATGCAGCATAGCTCCTAGTCTGTCCGCAATTTTCAAAGGGCCAAGCTCTTGTGGAGGGTGACGGGGTCCCAACTGCCAGGCTCATGGCCAGCTGCTGAAGGCCTAATCAGTAACACACTTCTGGATAACAGTGGGTTCGACCCCTGTGAAAAAGAGACCAGAGCCTGACCCAAGCTCCCGACCATTCCCAAACAAGTGGAGATTAGCAGAGCTTAGAGTGTGGCAGTGCTGTGGCCATTATCCCGCTATCTGCGCTCTTGGCTCCACCCCGAACCTCTTGGCATCACGCAGTGGCAAGAATGGGGAGGTATGGTACTCGTACTGGTATTAATGCTGAGGTCTCAAAACACCGAACGCGCGCTAGGGATCGACAGTTTCCCGATGCCGAAACCAACACCCCACCCGTCGTCCTCTGGCGGACGATCCATGTCAAGCTCGACTCAAGAGCGTCGAAGACACCCTGCTCAATCTTAGCGTGGAAGAGGACGAAGAGGAGGAGCAAGCAAGTGACCCAATTTACCGGTGACCTGCCCCACCTATTAGTGTTTCGTTCACTTCCCCGTTTCGGCCGGTATTGATGGTGGCCATAGAATTAGTTCCTACCAGGATGCCGCTGTTGCGGGTTGAGGTTTCGCGGATAACAAGAAGCAAGGCTCATGCTTGCAACTCAGCATGCCGCGATCTGGTACTTCAGCGAGATGTGAGCTAAAACCCAACAAGTGAGAATAGAAAGCGAATCTAAATCAGGCCACTACACGGTCAGTAGCACCCCTTCGACTTAGTGGCCAAGACAAATGCGGAGCGACGTAGCTTAAATTTTGGAAGATTTTTGTTCTGTTGGAAATTGGCCTGCGGGCCCTTTGGGCATGGTGTATTGCACAAAACCACAAGTGTCATCTCCGGACACAAGCACTGCTAAACAAGAGTGACGCCCATTCCTGCCTTGTCTATAATCAGGGCAAAGAACCATGCGCATTGCTTTGGGCTATCTCATATCGGAGGAGGGAGCATGTGTTCGTGAGTGGTCCTCGTTCCAGTTTCCTAAAAGAGGGCCCCTTAGCCGTCGTTGGAGGGGGGGGGACATGACCATTTCTCGTTGCACCAGTTGTAATTGCTAGATGCTCCCTTCCGGATCCCACACCTCTTTGCAAACCCCAGGAGGCGCCGAGCTCTGGCCGCGTTTCGAGCGAATCTTTGGCGAGAGGTGCGAATTCGAAATTGACTTCGTGGTTTGCCTTGGCCACCGGGCAGTTTTTCTTGGCTTGACTCAAGAAACGGGAGTGGGCGGCACATATTAAACTCGACTCTTTTTGGTCTAGCGGTGTCTGGAAATGGGGCCGGCGGCAGGCACATTCATTGGAACAGTCGTATCCTGCTCTCACCAGTGGTGGCCTTGTTTCCACACGCTGGCGAGAGAAAGGCAACGCTCCACGGAATATGCCAATATATCCCAACCACTGCTTGATGAATCTCATTGTTTTTCTTTCTCTTTCTCCTTATGTGTCTCCATATCCACCAATATTGACATCTGCATCGTATAAGCTTATTGCTTCACAGCGATCGTGATGTCCTGAACTTCCTGAGCATCATCTGAAGAATGAGAGGCGCCTTTCGTCACACGACAGGCTGAGCTTAAAATACGAATATGACGGTGGTGTGCGCACCAATTTACAGGTACTTCGTATATCTTGGGCTTAATGGTTCTGCCCAGGGGGGTGGAAAAGAGGCGCACCGTAATGTGCGTACCGTTTTCCGCTGTGCGGAAATTCGGAGAGTTAGGGGAGTGAATCCAAGGCCAGGACAGCATGGCCTGTACCAGCGATGGATCACGCGCTAGGCGTAGGGCTGATGGAGTTGTTGGTCCTATCGAATTGAGCAGTCTGGCCAGGCGGATGGTAGAGGTACCTGATGTGGTACCTCTCCGAGCTTCTCCCGCACAAACAATGAGCCAGATTTGTGGCAGTTTTGGCTCAGTTGCTCCTCGACTCGTGAACCACGCTCGGCGCCTGCCGATCATGACTCTCATTCCCGCTAAGGTCCGAAATCTAGACCGCGTGAGTGAATCGCTGACAACTTTAACCGGGGCCTAGGCCTAGCTCATAGGTTGACTTTCCCTTTTTAAAACTAACAGAAAGGGGCCAGAGCATCCTCAAACAAGACACATCTGCTGACGCTGATGAGTTGACGGGGCATTGACCAGTAGTGGGTGGAATGGTTTAGTGGGAAATGAGGAGTGAGAAATGCACACCTGGCCAGCGGCGAGGTTAACCTCTGTGCGTATTTCAAAGTGGAAAGTGGTATGTATCCCTGCACCGTGCACTAGGCACCAGATGATGGACAGAAAAGAGCCTGCCTTAAGCCGGGCGTACCGGCCAACTGTCGCTAGCTTTTTTGGTGTTTGGCCGCCGTTGCCCCTTCTCGGGGACGGGAAAGCAGACAGAGAGAGAGACTGAGACAGAGACGGCGAAAAAGAGCGACACGAAAACAGAGGCTGCAATGGGAAAGGGGAACTGTGCATGGTGTCACCAGGACTGCACGCCCCGATGATCGCTCGCCTGGCCTCATGGGCTCCTCTAGCCCTGTAAGGCCGCCCACGGTGTCTGCACACGTTCTGGCGAGCCTTTTTGTGTTACCGGCGTGGCTATTGGACAACGGGCTCCCCATCACACCGACTTGGGACGATTATGGGTATTGAGGGACAATATCTCGACGCAAAGGATACGGAAGTGGAGCACGAGTCAGCTCACGTCGAAGGTTTATCACAGGCAAGGCTCTTGGCGCCCTTCACCTTGGTCTTCAAAGCGGGTGCCAGCAGCACTCTGCAACATCGACCTCGTACAGTTGGCTTGCGCGTCTGCACGTTAGGGCTGACGCTCGGCGTCGTGTCGTCCAGAGGGAGTGCCACCGAGAGTGCCACCACAGGGAGGCAAACATTGTGATTTCTCCCTTGGTCCAAGGCTACTCGCAGCCCAGGAAAGAGGGCTGAGGGCTGAACCCGAGTCAACGTCAGGCATGGTTATGATGGGTTTTTTTTTATTCTATTTTATTTGTTATTTTTTTTTTTTTTTCATCAGGGAAGAGTAAACATGCACGCCCTGGAAGTGTTTATTTAAATTTCACTTTTTTTTTTTATATTCCTTTCCCCTCCCTTTCCTTGTCCTCCTGCTGGCACGTATCCGCCCCCCCCGTTTTGGTGCCGCTTCGACTTCCCTGATGTTTCATTTGTCGCCTTCTCGCCAGATCTCCCTGGGTGATTGGCATTCATGAATTTAGTCAGATGATGGAGAGATGGCGATGTGGATAGGCCAAAAGGGAATTGATCCACACATTCCCCGGCCTCGGACAGAGTCGTCAATATTTAGCAAAAGTTCAAGGCAACCCATTGCTGGCGCTTGGGGGTTCGATTAGTGCCGCCCCTCCCCCCCCGAAGTGACCAGCCCTACCCAAGCAACGTCTACTTTGTAGCCTTCAAAAGATGTCGCCTGAAACGGTGGGGACGGGATCAGTATACACAGAAACGGTACGAGAATGTCAAAGGCCGAGCTTGGGAAGCAAAGTGGTGCCCCAGCTGCTGGCGTCAGCCATCGAGGCGCAGTCGTCTCAGCAAGAGGGGGAGAACCCCACGATTGGACCTTGTTTCACCGTTCACATTCGCCTTTTCCAAGGTGTTTCCGTTACACAGCACAACCCCGAGACATTCCCGTCTCGACTTGCTGTCCGTTTCGACAAATCTTAGCAAATCACGCCTCCCTCCCGGTCTCTCGCCTGCTCCAACTCCGATGCTTCACTTGGATCGTGCAGCGCCGGGGGTCTTCCCCCTTCCTCATCTCCCAGCGATGATTATCCTTCCCGCGAATTAGACGTCCATCAATGAGCTCATCTCCTTGTCGATCTTTGGCCTATCTTTAGGGCTAACGCAAATCAATCCAGCACAGAGCATATCGACCCTAGGCGAGCTGGGCACGGCTGGCCGGGGAGCCTGTCCACTCCACGTCGATCGCGGTAGTGCGAGGTAATCTTTGCTCGAATCAATGAATGCTGAGAGTGGAAATTGAACAAGGGGGGCATGCGCGCAGGAGTAATAGACTCGAACCAGAATTCGTTCTCCTCGTTGGTCCTATCGTTGGGTGTTATGTGGAGTGGCAACGGGATGGCTTGCTTTCATGAGCTTCGTTGCTCCGTTGGACTGGCCTGTTGGTTGGACTCACAGCGAAACACCGCAGGGCAACACACAAATCAATCTTGATTTTCCTTTTTGTCCGCCTTTTTCTTAAAGAGCTACATTGAGAGGTGGTGTTACAGCGCAGCTCGTACTCTTGGTGGTGGGAGGCATTCATCGGCGACAGACATGGTGATTGATAGATTGGATCTAAGCTACTGCACCCGGGGTGGTGCCCTCCCTCCCTTCTGATGTCAACGCCGCCATGCTCAAACTTGCCCCAGGCTCTGCATGGGCCTAGCAAATACTCATAGCTGCATGATTTCGCGTTGAAACAAGAGCCAACGTGAAAATCCATGCCCCATAGGGCCTTTCTGCAGATGCAGGAGAAAGGGTCTCGACCCTCCGTCTTGGGTTGCCAGATCTCGAGAGCGGCAGATGCTGGCTGGCTGTACCTCTAATCTTCAGTGAAACGGATCTATCCCTCCCGCGTCGGGCTCGACGTTGCTTTTTGTCCTTTTTATATACATGCAGGACAGGCCAGGCCAGTCTTGTTTCGCGTGATTTATTTTTCTTGCTTTTCCCAAGCCTCTGATCAAGTATCTATGCAAGTGCTCCCTCCCTCCACCTCGGTGATCCGATACATGCCCTTTGTCATACCTGCGCTCGCTCATGGTGCAACCAGCCCTACTGATAGGGCCTGGCATCAAGAAAGATTCGACACCACCAACCTTGGCTGGCCTTGCTAGCTGGCTGCCCCTTATTATCGGCCCAAGCCTAGCAGCTCAGGGCGCCTTGCTGGAGCGCCTGGCGTCCACCTCCCAGCCAGCCAAACCAGGGCCGGCATCGTCACGGCCTATGATGGAAATGCGTCACCCTCCCTGCCAACACGCTAAATAACTGAACCCTGTCGCCAGTTTCCCACCCGTCGAGCGCCATACATGAAGGGAGAGGCCGCCAGCCTTTACCGACTCTGAAAGTGGCAGAATTACGCATCGTCCAAATAGACCCTAGTTTCTCATTTCATCGACTCCATGACAGGCAGCCTGATTATGGATAAACAAGGACATGCATGACTATGAGCGCAACCTCACCCCATTCCCGATTGAGCCAAAGTCTCCACGAGTGGCCGCCGCTGCGGTCTTTTTTTTTTTTTTTTTTTTTTTTTTTTTTTTTGGTCCTTCCTTCTCCCTTTCAGCGTGGCAACAACCCCCCCTCAAAGTGACATGACAGGCTCGGTGACGTAAGTGTGCGTCCAGGTTAGACTTGTCTGGAATGGCCGTTGGGCTGAAGAGGGTGTGTTGACTACGAGGTCAACGGGAGTTGGGGTTTTTTTTTTTTTTTTTCAGAAACAGCAAGGGGAGGGGAAAGGGTCTCGTTCATGACGCAGACCAGGAATTTACTGCGCTTTCCTTTTCATGGACCGAATCTTGCGCCACATCGACGGAGCTGGACCGGGGGATCGAAAGGAGATTGTAATTCTTGGCGTCTTTGGTTCTGCCCCGTTTTCTCTCATTTGCCCCCTTCCTAAATCTTACCCTGAGCTCACAAAACCTACTCCCCCAAGCCTCAAGAACGAGACGGGAACTTCCTATTACACTCGGAAGTTGTCATCCATCATGTATTAAAATTCGTGGTGATGCGTTCCCGGTTCCGGCCCCACTCGAACCAGGAAGACACGGGTTACGTGGTCCAGGGGCAACAATGGAATCCGCCCCATGCTAAAACGTATTATCCTATGGTACCTCCCAAGTCAGGTACGTCGACCGCGAGTTGATTTGGTCCTAATGTGGTGTTTTCCCCCATAGCAGTGGCGATGAACAAGCGCATGACCCCGACCATCACGTATTCCAGGCATAAGAAAAGGCATCTCCCCCAATAGCTCGGCTTCTAAAGGCGTGGGGATTGGGCGAAAGGAGGCCTGGAACCAAGGACTCATCTTACACTGACCTTTGCGACGTGGGATAGTCTGTCTGAGAGGCGGCCAAGGAGATTTACCACTTGACGACACTAGGGTGCGTGGTAGGTTGACATATTCTTTACTTCCTGCCATATTTGGCCATCTCCGAAAACCTCGGTCTTCCCCCGGCCCGGACACCAACCCCACCCCCCCCCTTTTCCATTTTCCATCTCCGACTTCAACGCCAGGTTAAGGCTTATTACTTTGCCTTGAGATGCGATCAGCAAAGCCCAGGCATCCAAAAATTGTGTGTACCTGTGACGGGCTCAATTAAACGGGCTTTTTAAAGAGGGACGATCATCGAAGGGGGCCAGTCACGTCCACGACCGGATTCGTCGGTTTTGTCTCTGGGGACAAAGTGGACTGTGAGCCTCCAAATCTAATGTTACACGGATCGGCAGCACCATCGGCGCCGTTGGCGTTGAAGCTAAGCTATCCTGCGCCATAGACTTGGGGCGTGCAGGCCAGACCCAAGAGGCAGGATAGAGAAGTCAAGGATTAGAGATGAAAGGCATGTTTATGGTCAATCCTGCTCTTGACCAGCTTACCGCCGGATTTGGGAGGCTTTAATACAGAGCGCTTCCCACGTCCGGGATAGCCCCGAGGCCGTCCCGACACCAGGAGCTAGTGTGTCCGGTAGACCGCTTGTGCACCATATTTGCTTTTTCTTTTTTCTCAGCCATGTAATAGTGCCTGGGTTCAATGCTTTGTCCTAGGCAAAATCCCTCCCTTCGGTAGTTCTCAAGCCACGCCTGGGCTGAACTTCCGGTCGGGTCCGTCGAACATAGGGTTCCCCTGTCGCTTCAGGAATAAACCCGCGACTAAAGCGGTCCTATCCTATATCGCCATTGGTCGTATCGTATATCCCTCTCGAACGCATGCACGCAGCTTGTAAAACAGAGTGTCCAAAGGCTGTCTGAGGGGAGAGCCCGCTAGCTATGTGTTCCTCCTCGTGGGCGGCAAGTTGATGATCGGCAGGTCTAGCCTTGGCCAATGCCTATCTCTGAGTTGTCGTATGGACGGCATGCCATTGCCAGCCTAAGCGACTCGACCGGCAGGGCCAGCGGCACTTTCACGGGCCAAAAAGAAAAAGAAACCACAGGCAGGGTCTCACAGCGGGATGGTAGGGCTGGACTTGCGAGCCAGCTATAATATTTAAGCATTCGTCGTTGGAGAATCCCCTCGCGTCGATCCCCTACCAGCGTATTTCTCTACTATAGCCTTTGTTTTTGGGATCCGGGCGGCCCCAGCTCCGATCAGTTTTTTATGTCATGTCTGGCCTTTTTTTTTTTTTTTTTTTTTTTTTTTTTTTTTCATCTTAGGAGACCCAAAGTTCGACTCATCTTGCTTCTGGAACTAGCTGCTCAGGTTGTCCCATCTGCTGCTGTTTTGTGTCATCATTAGCGCCCAGCCCTAATCTCACTTAGATTGATCTCGTGCTTGCTTTTCGCTGACAGCTTTCGCGAGATATTCTTGCGGATTTCTGGGCGGGCGACGCGAGAATAAGCATAATCTCGAATTTAAAACCCCAAATGCGCGATAGCCCTAGCTTCTCCTACTCAGCTGGCTGGTTAGACCTCGTACTGACTCGGTCCCCTAAATAAAACACACTATCCAAGGAGCGAAGCCTAGGGGCAGAATATACATCGAGTGGCTGGTCCCTGAATTGCTTTATCCCCATCCTTGGTTTCACCTGGGCTTGGGAGCGTCGGTCCCGACTCTCGTTCCGCGATGGGCGGCTGACGGAACTCAACACGCACCTGAGCTGACTTACTACTAATGTTAGCTAGTGCTCACTATTCCATCAGAAGCGAGCACTTACTCCTCCGGACCTCCCCTCCCCCCCCCCCCCCCAACCGGGGCGGGGGGATTGATGAGTGGCGTTCTTCCGACGCTCTTACATGCAGCGCCACGAGCTTGCTACCCGATGATAACCCTCATCCCATGCCTTTTCGCCTTCGTGCATTCGGCACGTCGCTCATTCCGGCCTGTAAAAGCGAGACCCGTCGTGTCATGTGCTGTCTCGGGAACGGTCCATTCCAATATCCCCGGCGCATGTCTCTGTCCAGAGATGACGTGTAAAGCATATGGCTAATGCGTGTCATCATCGGGAGGGAAAGCAAGCAAAAAGAATTGGCCTTTCCCCCGCGACCACCGTTCCCCCATTCATTCGGTTGCACGGACGTGAACTGTGAGCGACTCTTTGGGTCTCGCTTTGGGTATATACTGACATAAAGAAGGAGCGCGACTCCCCCCCCACTCGTGAGAAGTGCTCACCTGGTTCTGCGCCGTGTGTTGGGATGGTGTGAGGGTTGGGAGGACGTGCAGACGCGATGTCCGGCTCGTACATGACGTCTAGCCTAGATGAGCCAATAAGGGTATATCTCCGGTGAAAGGTTGGAAGAGTGTATCTCGGCCTCCGTATCGGCATTTAGGGGAGGAGAGGGCGGGTTGTCCGGTGTCTCCTCTGGACACGCTTGGTATTAGGGCTGACAAGGAGCGGTACCTCTGTCTAAATGCTAAGCTCAATGCCAGCCAAGTGTCTCGAGAATCTACTAGCAAGGAAAAGCTAGTATGTTACGATGATTGTATCGGAAACTACGTTATTGACGAGAAGTCGGCTAAGATATCGTTCCATTACAACTATACTAGAAATTCACTGTCAGATCATTATGCTGCCTTCTCTACATCTTCGCTTCAATATACATCGTCCATACCAGCTCATACCTCTGAAGATAAGTAAAAACAGGAAGCGAGCTCCTGGGTCGCTGGTGGCTGAGAGCCCCGAACGGTGCGTGTAAATGCGAGTTCGTTCTCTTGAGCCTTGTTTACCGATCAATGACGGTTCGGGGCATTAGTTCGCTCGCGTTGACGGGCGACATCCCCGTAGGAACGCTCGCCTGACGGATCCGGGTTCGTGAGGGATTGTCGGGCCTTGTGCCTGATTGTTATGTTCTGATTCCACCATGACAACCCATGAAGGATCACGGATCGACCCTTCTCCGCCAAAGTCTTGCCGCGTACTGTAGATCACCATGCCCGGAAAGAACTCGAGCGAAAAGTCGATCGGATACCTGTTGCACGATCGATGTGGACACAATGGCATAGGCACGGGGCGTCAGATATGCGGGAGCTTCGGTCGCTGCCTCTAGCACCTGAAGAGGAGGAACCGGCCACCTACAACGGCAGGGCGTACGGAAGCAGACGTGGAGGGCGGATCCACCATATCAGGGAAGCTTCTCGGAGCAAAGAGCTTGCCCAGATAGCGGGCGTATTCGGCAAGCCCGCGTCGGTGAAGTTTTAATGCGAGTTGCACATGGCGGTGCCTGAGAATATACAGACTCATTCCAAAGTTGGGCCGAGACCCTTCTGGGTCGTACCAAGGTAACTATCCGAGTGGCTGGCATGGGGGAGTTTGGTAGGAATTTGGTGTGTCTTGCTCATTGATGGTATGGAGCTCGTAGCAGCCATCACATTGGTAGAGGTGAGGGAAACACGAGGCAATATCAGCTAGAAATTCGACGGCTGGCGGTAAGAGGTATTGCGTAGGCGGAGTCTGGAGGAACTATAGAGCAGGTCTTTCATCCTTCGACACGTCTTAGAGAGCATCAACTTGCCGCTAAACGAAAGGTAATCATCCACAACGGTGAGTATTAACTCCGGAGGGAGGGATATCAGTGACAGTGATGGTTCGACAAGACGATCGCCCGCGTCGACTCCATCGAGCAAGGACATTGTTTAACATATGAATAAGGGAAGAAAGGAAAGAACTAAGGAAGCTGTTTTCAATGCAAGACTACTGCTCCGAAAAGAAATAGGAACTATTCCATTAGGGATTCTGCTGGTCATGACTGGATCAACCGGTGATGGAGAGCTCTTGATTCAACGTCGGAAACTGTCCATGGTATGGATGACTTGGTGCTGATCCTGGGGCCATAGCGGCAAGTGCTCGTCAATCGCCATTGCCGCAGCTATTGGTGCATGCTGGCCTGAGGAGGAAAGTGCCACACGTGCTCAATTGAACGGGAAAGAGCGATTGGTGTCTTCCATGATACCGGCGGAAAGAGCGATTGCAGGTTCACAGCGATCGCCATCCGGGCTCCCTCGTCCATCACCGAAAGCCTGGACCAGCTCTCTGGCTACACACATGGCCGCCTGCAGTTGGCCTTCACAAGGCTCGAGATCCAATTGCATTTCTGGGCAGCGATATTCGGGTCGGCGGATGCGAGTCCCGCAAAGGCCAATTCCATTTCGTGCTATGGGGTGAGGCCCACTAATCCGAGCCTCATGCTTTACGGGGAAAGAGGAGGAAAGAACCCGGAAGACTATCTCCCGGAACAACTTGGTCTCCTGCTCGTACATGCTGACTGGATAGCTGGGAAATCAGGATGACGTTGGAATGATGGCTTCCTCTCCACGCGTTGGCGATTCTTATATCCGACGGCGTGCGTCGTTCCTGGGGTCGAGCTCCGCTATCAAGGGCCAAAGGCCGAAGGCTTTTTCACCTGTCCAATTGGGGACAATGTGAGTGTTATCGAGACCCAGCCCTGCCAAACTCCGAACGGGCAGGGCAAAGCAGGACGAATAGGCGAGCGGCTCTACAAATCTTAACGTGGCACTACCTGGCGGTTTAAATAAACGTCTTTTGATCCTCATCAAAATGTAAGGGCCACTGGGCTTCTTCCTGCTCACAAACCTCCGTCGGCTGAAAAGTGTCATTCCACAAGGCAAGGCTATGTCCAATGATCATCAACAAATAGCCAACTTCGGGGGCCTAGGGGTTCCTTGAGGTAGGCTTGTGATGCTTCCGCGGGGGCTGAGAACCGGTTGACGACTTGAAAGTGGTTCTGCCTTGATGCCGAAGCTTTGTGATGCTGTACTCCCCGAGTTGGCTCGACACAGATCGAAACAGAACTCAGCAATTGCTGGGGATGAAAGGACTATAAAAGGGAAGAGAGAACCCAGGAGAGATGGACTTTTCTCACGAACTCAAACAAGGCACTTTCTTACGATCCAAAGCCATATCCTCTTCTCATCATCAAGCACCGTTACCTAGAAACACTCTCACTTTCTCCACCCACTGAAGATAGACGCCATGCGTTTCTCATCCATTCTTTGCCTGTTTTCGGCTACTCTTGCGGTAGCCTCACCTCTAGACATCCGAGATGAGCCGAATAGCATCGATATTGCCATTGTGGATACCGCTGGCGGCTCAGCGCTCCCTGCCGTGATTGTCGAAGAAGACTTTGTCCCCCCGGCCAACATCACGGATCCAGATGACCGAACCGAACCCATCGACCCAAATGAGGTTGCTGTCAGTGGCAACGAAAAACGTGCGGCCAATCGGAAGATCGTATGGGACGACTTCAACTGGAATCTTAGTTCTTCCAAGTTCACCGGAACGACTCTCATCGAATTCAATTCAAGTGGATGGGTCCGTTTCCTGACCCACTTCCACAACGGAGGGTTTCCGACACGCAAATATGCCATCGCATGCGCAGTGCGGGATGCTGCCGGTCGACCCTACACCTTGAAGCGTTCGGGCAAGGTATTCGGCAAGATCAGGCCACGCAAGTCCCACAGCAAGACGGTCGACGAGTCAAAACATAGTGCAGATGTTCAGCGCTTCTGGCAGGATATCGAGAAGGGCGACAAGCACGTGGAATGCCAAGTTCAAGTGAGGAGCAACTTTAGTGCGTCGGCCATCGCGGATCTTGTGAACAAGGCGGTAGATGTCATTAAGAAATGGGGCCCCGTTATTGGCTCGGTGATTGCACTATTCTGATGTGGCAGAGGTGGTGAACGTGGCCCGGCGTGGTTATGTGGACGAAGGCGGGGGGTTGCGAGCGTTGTGATGGCGATGGTGACGGAGCGGACGGCTATTTGCTATTTTCTACTGGTCCCCGTTTCTTTCGATCACATTTTCTGTTCTCTTATCTTCCAGCTAGTTCTGGTTCGGTTTTTACAATGTTATCGCGCGATGCATGCCCAGAAAGTGCCCAGAATCTAGTGTGGTCCCATGGTGACGATGATGGTGATGAAATGGCACTATCGTGACGAGAATGCAGCGGTGAGTGGTCCCCTCAACCCAGGGCATGCGTGAATTCGAATGGGGAGCCTTGTCGGCGCGCGGGGGTCGAACATGTCTGTCTGTGCACGACAGACGTGCTCAACGAGATGAGCTTGAGATTGAATGGCCAGATCCGGAAGAAGTCCAAGGTAGTAAGTAGTAGCATTCATTCTGATTGGATCGAGGCGGCAGGCTGCATGCGGGGACGGTGACGGCGGGCCACAGGATTCCCTCTCAGTGGCTCTGTTAGCGCCCATCTCTGGTGACGACCCGGCCGTGGATCGTTAGCCTTTGGTGCTTACCAGGAAGAGGATCTTGGCCCTGCAGCTCGAGTCCCGTCGCTTCTATTAATATCATCAATTTTACACCCGTCACCGCCAGGGTCCACAAACCCGCCCATTGCGAGGTCGGGGTCTCGCTGGCTATTCCCTTCTCGGACGACCAGAGGTGATATTTGGCGCCACGACGGGCATGGGTCAATTGGAGAGAAGTGGCCGGTATGTCGGCCGTCAGAGACGATTAAAAAAAGAGCCATCGCCGGCCGCTGGGCGGGCGGGCGACCAAGGTTACTCTTGGATTCTCACGAGTTTTTCCTTTCGCCTTGCTCGACCTGGCCTGTTCTCCCGACCTCCATCTGCGACCTCTTTAGAGGCCAAGCGACCCGCTTGCAAATCCCCCAAATCGTGCTGGCTGCGATTCTGTCGAGTACCCGCGCTATTACAAGGCCGTAATCACTGTCCATAATACTCGCCCTACTCCATTCGCGGTTCTTGAAACGGTTCCTTGACCTTTGACGCCAATCATCCAAGAATTGGTCAACATGATGCTTCAATTCGTGCGCGTTGTCACTGCGTTGCTCGCTATCGCGAGTTATCACTCTGTTCTCGGCTTCCAAGTCGCGCCTGGATCGCCTTGCGAGACCATCTGCGATGTCCCGACGTCTCCAGAGGCTACTGGAAATTCGTCTCAAATCGTATGCGGCGACGAGTCTATCCGATCGACCGCTGCTGGTGCGCGGATGAAGGCTTGCTTCACTTGTTTGGAGTCTAGCACCCACGTCAACGCTTCCGAGACAGACCAGCAATGGCTCCTTTGTGAGTGCTATCGAATGCTGAAGAGAGTTTACCTTTGGGCGCGGTGCTAACTAGCGAGTAATTTAGACAATCTTCGCGTCACCTTGGGGACCTGTCTCTTTGAGGTGCCTCCTGCCGAAGGCGAAGCTGAGCAGACGTGTGCTCCGGACACTAAGTGCTCGCCTCTCCAGAAGGCTCTTTTTGCCCATGAGTCTGAAGAGGATAACGGAGGATACAAGTACTGCGATGCCTCTGATGATGGATTCTCATCGTCAAGCCTGTCGACTTGTACCAGCTGCCTCGAGAGCAACAAGAACGAGATGTATCTTCTCAATTGTATGGTTGTTACCAAGCTCTTTCGTGAAGGGAAAAAGGAAAAAAAAAGCGCTAACTTGCTATAGTCTTGAACGTCGTTACCGCTGCCTGTGTTTACAAGCCAAAACCAGGATCGCTCATCGTCCGAAGCAGCCTCTTCTCAGCTGACGGTGTCGATATCGTTGTCCCCGGAGGTATCGAGGACGAGGATCAAGAGACGGAAGCTCCCGTTGCTCCCGCCATTGAGAGCACAGGTGAGGCTGGCCTCACCCAGACCCAAAAGATCGCCATCATTGCATCTGTCGCGGGCACTGGTGCTCTTGCAGCGATCCTCTTCTTGGTCTACTTCACCCGACGGCGCCTGAGTGCTCCGGATGCGACTCCTCGTCTCCAGCAGCAGATGCCCCCGCCCACAAACCCTTACCCCATCATGACCGAGGCCTTGCCGCAGAAGCCAGATGAGGGTGCCTCTCCATCGTCGTACTCGACTGTGAGCAGCTTCCAGAGCGCGTGGACGGTGGACCCCAAGTTCTGCAGCACCGCTACCCTCTCCTGGACAGATGTCTCTGGCATGAACACTACCAGTTCGGTGCCTGTGCATCCTGCCTACGTCGCGAACATCCCTGGGCGCAAGAGCAACATCTCGGATCGCTCCGGGAACTTTGTCTAGAGCCTTTATTTTCTTCTCTCTCTCTCTCTCTCTCTCTCTCTTTCCCTTTCGCGACTCATTCGATACCCAGTTTACCGCTGTCCATAAGCATCTTACACATGTACATAACAAAGATACTGGCGCTAATTCAGTAGAGGAGGACTTCACGCCTCCACAGGCGCTAATAGGAGTGAAAGCATTAAAAGGCCAGGCTGAATGAAGCCTGGAATAGGGGCATTTAGAGCGCTAATCTGATGGAGGAGCTGCTATTCCAATAGTGTATGATATAGTTGATACCCGCACGCACGCAATCAAAGAAATTAAGCTGTCAATACTATGCAGAGTTTCAGGGGCTTTCTCGTGTGACCGGAGTGTGTCTCTACTAGCTCATGTACTGTGCGTGTAGTTCTGGAAGCGCTTGCTCCCTCAAGTCGGCGTCGATTTGGTGGGAAATGCGACCAGTAACCGCCCTGACCGGTAATACATCCAATGACTTATTAGCCAGCTGGCTGGTGGGATGCTGTGCGTACAGGCGAGCCGAGTAGATTGGGGCTAGTGTCTTATGCGCGGTGATAAGAACGTGCGTGTTGGCATTGATCGACTGTTGGGAGGATCTGCTCCTAGGGCACCTTGCAGGACGGGATTCCTGACAGGGCGCCGGTCTTTAAGCCGCCTGCTTTTGGGTGACCGTGGCATTGTCCGTTGGTTATTACCCGATTGTTGGGAGGCGAATCGGGAAAGCGACTTCCTATCTGAGGCTGCGGAGCCTGGCAGTTCAGATTTGATGTGCCTTGATGTGGGCGTGTGTTGGGTCAAACGAGGATATTTGGCAGATGGTCTCTAAGGCGGTAAATATGAGATGGTTAGATGTGACGAATGAAGCCAGAATTCTGCAGTACAGTGCTTAGATTCCAAGCACGCATTTCGATCTGTGATGGCCTTTCAAAATTGCGTGATGCACCCACCCGGCTGGCCCCAAGGTATCGTGCAGGGCTAAATCATCAAGTGGCAACTGGAGCGAAGCGTGCGACTCACGGTAGGCCAGCGCCCCAGGGAATATTATGCTGTGAAATCTAACTGACAGCCTGGAAAGTGGGATGGGCCAGACGGCCTGACCGGCCTGTGGGTGCTGGCTGTGCCGTTGTTTATCAGACGGCTCCAACAGGCCAGGTTCAACGAGGAAAATTTTGGGCGGCTGCGCAAGCCCTCGGGAAATTGTTTCTTGCTGGCCAGGGCGTACGCTGGACTGGCCGACTCGCTCGCCAGCTGGCCAGCTGCCTTTCAGTGCTTTCCACGCTACTGTCACTCATGCACGTATTCGACGCCTCGAGGACCGCTGGCTCAGGAACGGAGCCGATCCCTGCTCGAAAGCGCAGGTGGCACCTGACTCTTTACTCGAAGCTGGCGAACATGTTTTGTAATCACCCGCCAAATGTATTATTAGCAGACAGGCCGCCCGGGTGGTGACGCCACCATTGCAGCCGGGGGCGTTATCGGTAACAGCACTACCTCATCACGGCTGGACCGGCTCCGTGCTCCGCAGTCAGATGCTCGGTCCACCGACGAGGGAAAGACCGAGAGAAAGAGCGGAGCATCCTTTATGGTTATTGTGGGACAAACATGGAGGCCGCGGACCCCGCGAGTTCCAAGGAGCGGCGCCTTTGGAAAACTTTTCGGTGAAGGGCTATTGACTTCTGGCTTGATGAGGTTCTCACCGCGCGCCGGAGAAAACAAGGATTTGTCTGTTGAGCGGAGTGCGCTGCGAGTGCCTTTTTTATGAGTCAAGGGCTCAGTGGATGCTCGCCACTTTAGAACATAGTGATTTGACAGTGAAGTAGGTATATGCTGGTGCCGTGCAAGAAAGTCCTTGCAGATGGGCGGGGACGGGGCGAGGAAGTGCCCTTGGATAGCAGGCGCCAACCGACTGGGTGGGCCAGCCAGTTGTTGAGATCTTAGAGTTTTGAACGATCAATGAATGCTGAGTCCAGTCGTGGCGGCTGTCAGACCGCCTGGCCAGCTGGTAGGGGCAGGCTTGAACACTCCAAATTCTGCCAACTTTCTGCACTGATTGCGCAGCTGCATTTAATGGAAAGCCAGGCTCCGCTGCCATCGATGTTCCACCCTCTCTCAACGAGAGCAAATGCCCCAGAGATTGGACTTAGAATCTCCGATCCTATACCCCACCGTCCTGTTCCACCGTCAATTCGTCGATGGCTGGCCTGGCCTCTGCTTACGGGGTCCGCGGACGCGCGCCGGACCGTCCTGTCCGAATAAGGTTTAGGGCCTGGCGGAAACCATGCGAAGGTCTGGTCGATTCTCATTTGTAATCGATTGCCTCAACTTTTTTTTTATACCCATTGTTTGGCTGGCTTGTCCTGTTCCTGGGACTGTAGTTTTTTTATTGTATTTTTATTTTTATTTTTACTTTTCCTTGCTTGGAGCGTATCTGGTGGGCTTTTCCTTATCGTGCACTTTATCTGACCGTGGCCCTCTTCCATCTTATCGTACCCACAGGCATCAATGAGCACATTGAACGATGAACGTGGGGTTTCCGCAATGATGGCTCACGTTCCCGCCTCCCTCTCGCTCTCAGAGACTCCAGTTGCCATCCACACGCCCCCGTCTGAGGGAAACTGCGAGAGCCAGCCCGTTGAAATTGATGTAGAGGTCCTCGGCCGCCAAAGACCCGCCATCTTCAAGACTAGGTGGGCCGAGGTCGGCTTTTGCTTCTCCTTGCTAGGATCTATGTTCATGGCTGTACGTATGCCCGATCGACACGAAGCTATTTATCGAAGCCACTTAACACTCGGCTGTAGGAATACTACGTGAGCGGATTCCATATTGTTCTTCCGCCATTGTCAATCGCTCTGGATATACCCAAGAACTCGCAAACATGGCCTTCCAGCGTGTTCTCACTGGTCACCGCCGCATGTCTGTTACCGCTCGGCCGTGTAGGTGACATGTACGGCGGCCATCTCATCTTTAACGGCGGCATAATATGGTTCTTCATCTGGTCCCTCATCGCAGGCTTCAGCAAGACCTACATCCAACTTGTCGTCTTCCGCGCCATGCAGGGTATCGGATGCGCCGCCTGCCTCCCCGCCGGCATCATGCTCCTCGGCAAGTATTACCGACCGGGTCCTAGGAAAAACCTCGTCTTTGGTTTCTACGGCGCCTTCGCCCCGATCGGTTTCTTCTTCGGCATCCTTGTCGGCGGAGCGGCCGGCCAGTACCTCGACTGGAGATGGTACTTTTGGATCGGCGCCATCCTGCTTGGCGTCCTCTCCGTCGTGTCCATTCTCACCCTGCCGAAAGACAAGCGCGATGAGGGTGCGGCCGACACCAAGATGGATTGGCTGGGCACGTTCACCATTGTTCCCGGCCTTGTCCTCTTCGTTTATGCGCTGACGGATAGTTCGTCTGCGCCGGATGGGTGGGCGTCGCCGCATATTATCGCCACCTTCGTCGTCGGCGTCGTCCTTCTTGGTGTCGCTGTGTATACCCAAGGCTGGGTCGCGAAGAATCCTCTCTTGCCGGGTGCCCTCTTCTCGGCAAAGTATATGAAGCCCCTCGTCTTTGCCCTCTTCCTTTCGTACGGCTCCTTTGGCGTCTTCCTGCTGTACTCGAGCTTCTAGTAAGTGTCGCCATCTGAACATGCCGTGAACTATTACTTCCATCAGCCAGTGGCTAATAACAGCTCCCTGTAGCATTGAGCTGGTCATGCATCAGTCGCCCATGACCACCGCCGTCTGGTACATCCCCATGGTTCTCGGCGGCCTAATCATCGGAATGTCGGCAGGCTTTACCCTCCACCTTCTTCCTGGCCGTATCCTCCTCATCCTCGCAGGCGCGGGCCTCACCATGTGCTCACTCCTGTTCGCAATCATGCCCGAAGGCGTGGGCTACTGGCCCTACGTATTCCCCTCTATGATTTGCTGCACGATCGGTATTGACATTACCTACACCGTCACCAATGTCTTCATCACCACGAACCTCCCCGCCAGGTACCAGGGTCTCGCCGGTGCCGTCATCAACAGCGTCGTCTTCCTGGGTATCAGCTTCTTCCTCGGCATCGCCGACATTGGCGTCGGCGAGCATAGCGACGAGGGCTTGCGGTTGAGCTACAAGGTGGGCTTTTGGATCGCCGTCGGACTGTCGGGCGTAGCTCTGTGTATTTTCGCGTTCATGGATATTGGGAATGCGAAGAGCGATTTGACGTTGGAGGAGAAGGCGAAACTCGCCGAGGAGCACAGGCTGCAGGAGTTGGCTGCGCAGGCTCGTGCGGCTGCCGAGTCTGAACCGTCGTCGGTTTCCCACGAGCAGAAGACCGGTTAAGGGACGGAGCCGTTCAGACGCGGACTTTGATGATTCATGAAGCTTCTTTTTTTTGCATTTAGGCATGTGGTTGTTCGCTGCATGGGCAAGACCCTCGCCCCTCTGATTTGCTGTTGCTACTCATGTGCTTGGCGTCTGGTAGCTCCATTAAATTTCGTTATAGACTGGGAGTTAGAAACGGTGCCGGGTAATTTTTAGAGGCGTTTAGAATAGAATATTAGAATGTAGACGGGGAGAAGCCATGGATCCCTCGCATCAGACATCAGACAAGTGAAACGTGACCCTGCTCCTCGGGCACCGGTGGTTGCCCCCATCTCAATTCGCCAGCTGGCGCGCGGTGTGGCCAGCCATCACCAACCTTGTAAAAGCCCGCGCCCGCGCGCCTTCAGCCAGCATAGCCTTCACTACCTTTAGCGCCGGCGCCACTGCAAACAGGGCGCTCTGATGATGCCTGGCAACCAAGATTTTTTCAACCACGTGCTTGATCAAAGCCAGCTTTCTCCCAGTGTATTGTTGAACGACACGAGAGCTCATGCCGACCGGATCTGAGTCATCGGAGACAGGTAATGTGATGAATCAAATGAAGGGAATTAACGAAAGATTCTAGCTTGCTCTCCGAGAAATGTAAGGTAATGTAGAGTTTTTATCGACGGAACAGACTGGGTGGTTTTGCAGAAAGGCCAAAAAGAAAAAAAGAAATAATTGTTGCCCAAGGGAGGAATCGAACCTCCGTTTTCACGGCCACAACGTGACGTACTAACCACTATACGACTTGAGCTTTTTTCTTCGCTCTATAGCTGTTGTCGACCGGCCGCCCTAAAATTGCCTATATTGCGGTGGGTCACTGCACTAGCACCTTTGGCGACTTCGGGACTTCCGATAATGCAGCGGGCATATCTAGTAATACAGATTCTAGGCTAGTCACAGTTATACACTTGAATAGAATAGCTAAAAAAAAAAAAAAAAAAAAAGATAATATACAAATATTAATCAGTTAGAAACATCTCAGATAGATGAAGTACTCGCTGAGTGATTCACCACAGTAGGAACGTATATTTTAGGAGCGTGCAGACTGCATGGTTAGGTGAGCGAGAGCTATTAATCTGACCAAGTGTTGATCTTCTTGGCCACAGCCACACCAACGACGGCGGTGGACGGGAGCCTTGAGATAAGATATTTCATCAAGTGCCGTCATCCTCAGACTGGTATCAGTCTTCAAACGATATCGTTGCCGACTCCGATGTATGAGTTGGGCGCATTGGAAAGATGAGCTGCGGCTGGTCTATGGGCGACATCGTTAGAGGGGTAGAACTCATCAACCACGCCCGCGGTGTGCTCAAGGGCCGCGGCGGCGCTGCCTTGCCCCATCGAGAGACCTTATCGTTCATGAGCAATCTATTCGTGGCTCTACAGCTTCTTAAGGATCGGAAAAACTTGTCACTTGACTCCGCCAAATGGGCAAATCTCTTCAAACACTGCGATAATATTTGGCGGCCGACCCTCCGTTATATGTAGGAAATCAAAAAGACGTACGACAGCCCGCTTCGATGACGGTCCTTGGTAGTAGGGGCAAAGCCCGACTGCCCCAAGTTACGATGGGCTTTCTTCGAGTTGGAGACGGCGAGGGAGCTTCGCCAGAGGATCATGATGCACGTAATAACGGGTATCCAAGTGGTGCTCTTAAGCCATTTCCTGTGAGTCGGGCTCTACCAAAAATCGATCCCCGTAGAGTTCCCGCTCATCTAATGCTGGTGCCGAAAAATGTAGACCACTTGGCTGGCCTCATTTATGACTAAGGTGATCAGACTTCAGAGTTGTGTGTGCCTCCAGGTGCTCGAGTCTGGAAGTTGGTATTACACTTCGAAAAGTTGTTAGCCACGCGAATTAGCGACTAAGGTTATATTAGTTGTTGGTATCGAGGTTAGAAACGTGCTATGCATAACGGGCATGATGCGAATCCTCACTTACCGAGTGTGTGCTGTCTCTTCCTACGAATTGTCGACGATGCCTCTCCGACAACAACAGGTGTCGGCATGTTGAAGATCTATCTAGGCATGCTGTGCCGGTTTGAACTTGTTGTTCGGAAGATTAATATAGTGGAAGATTCCCACATCATTAGACGAATATTAGTTGAAACCGGTTACGGATATACATCAACACTCAGATACATCTGTATCGAGACTGTTTCTGCAACTATCTTTATTGGCACGTCGACTATCTAGAGTTACGAAGCCATTCACAAAACCTGGATTGTCCTTGGTCTCGTGCACCCAGCTTGCAAGGTCGCGGGCCGTCCAGGCTGCTCCGATCCATCTATGTAATTTCCTTGATGGCGGCCTTCGTCATGTTCGTCAGGAATTCGGTGGTCTGGCCAGGCGTATAGTCCAGGTCTAATTTGAAATTGTTCTTTAGCACTACACCCTCGAGATAAATCTTGAATGGCTTCTGGTCCTGCTTTCGCGCTGTGAGCGTTCCCTTTAGTTTGGCGACTCTAATATCGCAGAGGGAGCCTGCCGCCTGGAGCATATCGTTAAGGGTATTGTAGATGGACCCTTCCACGTGTTTGACCGCCTGGAGACCTGCCTGAGCTGCCTTGAAGGCAATGTTGTTGTTCTTGGCGATTTCAAGCGCGCTCTCAGCAGTTGCCACGGCCGCACTGTCCGCACTATTTTTGAGTGCCTCCAGCTGCAGCTTCAGCTTATCGCCTTCCCTACGTTGCTGCTCCGCATACTCGTTGTAGAGGGTCTCCGCGTTTCTGACCATCTCCCTCGCCTTCTTTTCCGCCTCCTCGTACTGTCCGTTAAGCGCAAGGGTCGCAGCCTCCAGTAACTTTTTGGCATTCTCGAGTTGGTCCTGCGCATGTTGGACTGCTTTGGCAGCCATGATCTTGATTGTCTCGAATGATTCGTTGGCTCGATACCAGAGGTCCTTCAGGGCTTTGAAAGGCTCCGAGCTCATAATCTCTTGGGCAGCTCGAAGGGCTAGATCGGCAACAGTTAGTGCCGCTTTTGCTGTTCCCAAGGCTATGCCGTGAGCGCCGATTTGAATACTCTGTAACGCGGTTAGGGTAAGAACGAGAATGGGGAAAATTCGAGTGGGTTTTACCAAATCAGGCGCTCGCCAAAATGTTCTAAAATTTAAGTTATCTAGCTCCCATTTAAGGTTCCGTATATCGCGCTCGATTGAATTGACCGAGTCTAATAAACCACGAAAGTACGTTAGCACCTCTAATATGGTCTTGAATAGCAGATCCAGACATGGGGTATACATACTGTCCGCATCGCGGACCCTGTTGCGAGCTCGCTCGATGCTCTGCTCAACGTCTCCAAATTTGGCCATAAACTCCTGCTTCTTGCGTTCCCGAAGCGAGAGAGCGTTGTTTTGGTCCTTTTGGCCCTCTTCCTGCTTGTTTCGGAGATTGCCTTCTTTCGATCTGACATTGTTCTTCTGCTCGTCCAGTTTTCTATCTCTCTCGAGGCGTGCGTCGTTGACGCTGTTGGTCTCATCAAGCCTTGCCTTGGTGACTCGCTCTTGTCGGCTCGCCTTACCTGCCGAGGTCTTCCGATCCCATTCATCCAGCTGTGCGTCGATCGCATCATTCTTCTGCTTGTACACGAGGCGTACGGCCGCCAGAGCCTCTTGCCTGCGCGAGATTTCAGCCTTATACTCTGCCTCGGCCTTGGCCACCGCCTGTTGGGCGTTGTTGATCTTGGCCTGCGCAGCTTCGTGGAGAGCCTGTAGGGCTTTCTGCAGCGTTTGAATCATCTCTTGAATGATCCTCTGCTCGATGCTGACGTCAATGACCCAATCTGCCGCTGCGAGTGTCTTGGTTAGGTCCGTGCTCTTTGACTTCAAGTTGTCGACCATGAAGGCCTTGGCATCGATCTGAAAGAGGTCGCTCCACTTAAGATGGAAGTCGAAGTAGAATATCGGCTTCGGTAGGAGTTGCATGTGGAGGTCGATCGACGCCTTGAAATCAAAGAGCTCGATGAACCCGTTGAGGCGGAACATTTGCGTCCCGAGGTTTATCTTCATCTCAAGGAGGGCAAAACTGACGCCCGGCTTTTCGGGAAAGGTGATGGTGCCGCCAATCTTGAGTGGCCCGAGTTCAAAGGTCTGAAGCCACGCTTTGAGATGGAAACCCTCAGTCGTGAGCGAGCAATCCATTCCCGCCTCGTGGTCGAATGCAATGATCCGCCCTTTGAAGCGGAAGCCGGGCGGGTAATAATCCCCCGCAAAGGACACGCCCATGCTAGCGTAAATGAGCACGTCCTTGAGTTCCAGGACTTTCATCTCCAGCGTTGGTAGCTTCTCGTCCATGACAGCCGCGATGAACTGCGCGAGTTTATAGTAGTCTATGGAAGGCGCATCGACCTTGATGAGCATGTCCTTGGGATTCTCGCAGACGTAGAGAGCCATCCCATAGGAATTTTCGGGAATTACTTCGCCGACGTAAAAGGATCCCAAGATCCCCCCGCCAATTGGGAGACCAGTCGTCGCGAGCTGTACCCAGTTGAAATCGAGTCCGATGGCGAGCTTGGGTCCTGTACAGGATGGTCAGCTGTGGAAAAGCTCATATGTGACGATCAAAGGATTGAACTAACCGATAGTAATTTGTTTGCTGAGGCCGAAAGGATTGTTGATATTTCCCTTGAATATCCTAAGAATGTTTCAGTAATCATCACTCCTGGAACCGCCCCGATGCCTTCGACACTCACAGTTCTCCCTTTCCATGGATTGCGTCGACATCGGCCGCAAGCTGGAATTCCAGCCACTCGGCCTCATCCTCCATGCGTATCTGGAAACCGCCGACAAAACGCAGACTTCCGCGGCCAACCTGTAGCTCGAATCTATTTGACCTGAAGCGTGGTCCCACGTCGATCTACGATCGCAAATCGGTTAGCCTGGTGATCTCGCAACGGCGCTCGGTATGCGAAGACTCACCTTGAGGGAGCGAGGCAGGAAGATGGATATATCGGGCCAAGCTGCCCCTGGTTGCCAACCAATGGCTAGCTGCGTTGTGTCTCCGGGCAAAGGCTCCTTCACGGGCCCTCCCATCTTTACGCAGGGAATCGCGTCTATAGTGGCCCATAGATAGAAGCCTTTGTCCTCATTAGCGGTGTGCAATGGGTAAGCTTTGGGAGGACAATGATACCTCGCTTGATAATATATCCATTGGAATCAACAAAACACGTTGGGTTGTCAACACTTGAGGCAACGAGGGAAAGCGACTTGAGCCGGACGTCAAGCTCCGAATCCGGCTCAATAGAGGAAACGAGACCTGAGAGAGAAAGATCCGACTCCATCCTTCCACACACAACCCAGAACCACTGTTTGTCCTGCTTTCCGACGACGGCTGAGACCTTTATGTTTAGAGGCTTGGATATACCTTCCTTGATAGTGATATCACCGGTAACCTGGAGTCCCCCAGACCAGCCCTTCTTCGTTTCGTTGGGTGTCTCTTTGTTCTTCTCCTTGGGAGTCGACTCCTTTACGGAGCTGCCTACCATCAAGGTGAGGGAAGCATTGTTGATGGTGACGTAACCATCGGCAATGGGAAACTCGCGTGCCTCCGCTCGTATGATGACCCCGGAGGATGTGATGGAAATGGTAGCTTTAGCCACTTCTTTTCCATCAATTTTCAAATCTCCTTTGAGTAGCAGTTGCGCCTTGGATATCCGAACGGTCAACTTGCTACAGGTGATTTCATGCTCTGAGGGTTGGAGCTCCTGACTGTGTACGTCGGAGAAGATTCTTCTAATATCAGTCCAGGTTACTTCCTCAAGGGTACCCTGGAGATATGAGAGATCTGACCATAATTATTAACGAACGGTTGATATATTGCAACGTCCTCGGAAGGGAAAAACGAACCTGGTTGCTCTTTGAACACCCTTCCTTCCAACGCTACAGACCCCTTGCTAGACGTGATCCATTTTGCAGAAACTTCAAAGTAAGATGTGCTATCAAGCTTTTGCTCCGTTAATCCCGGCGGATTCGGCGTAGGTTGTATTTGTTTCAGCTTTCCAGAGCTTGATGATGAACCCTCACCGCCAGAACTCGGAGTGGTAGGAGAGGTACCACTCTCGGGTTCAGCCGGGGACGGGAGAGAAATGTTGATGACGAATTTTGCCTCATCAAGCTAGGATGGTAACAGGAATGTGATTAGCTTGTCGGGTTTTGTCCACGCTTGAAGGGTGGGTGTTGATATCCTACCAGTAAAGCTTCAACACCAAGAGGACATCGCCATTTTCCGTCGCCTGGAACGGACATATCAAACCGAAGAATGTTATTGTTGACTGTTGTTCTGTAGTTGAGAAGGATTGGCCCTGTCAAACCAGGGAAGTTGATGTGCACATCACCAAAGATGGACCAACTGATCAAGTCAGTCTTTGCCGGTGACATCGGTGATTCAATGTCCATAGAGGAGTTTTCCCTTCCGATGGTGAGCTCCACGCCGACTGAGAGAATGGTTATCAACTCAATCACGGGAGGCATGGGAGTCCTCAAACCCAGAAGAGATCCAGTAAAGGTCACACCGCTAAACTGGTACGACCCATCTGGAATCTGTGCGACACCAAGATACGCCGAGAGTCGCAACGTGGGCTTTGCATCCTCACCAAGGAACGCCTTGAAGACGTGGAAGATCTCGTCGAGCAAGCCATTGAACTCAATCTCCGTCCGGACGTATAGTCCCGCCGGTTGATCAACGATGGGCTTCGACCACCACTCAATCGCCGACTTGCGGAAGGTAATCGGCGCAAAGGCCGAAGACGAAAGATTCGGAAATAGTGAACTGAGAGAAACAGAATCGTCTACCTCGTACTTCCAGAACTCTCGCGTTTCACCCTCGGGGACGGGGGCGTCCTTGCCTGTAACACCGGAGAAAACAGGATCAGCCCAGAAGCCATCCCAAGCTGTAAACTTTGGCGGCTCTTTCTGATATAGACGAAGTTCCTCGTCTGTTAGCTCAACTGCGCCGACTGATTGTTTATACTTGGGAGGTGGGGGATTCGAGCTGCTGGCCTGCGTCCCGCCGAAAACTGGGTCGTCCCAGAATGACATTTTGCTAAGTATAGAGAAGAACGGTGCTTAGGAGGCCTCAAATAAACCATCGAACCGTATGTCTGTACCAAGGCTCTTTAAAGGAATGAGCCGTGGCTCCTCACCGCTCTGTCCATATGTTCTCATGGTTACAGGCACGATAATAAAACGCCGTTGCCACTCTGTTAGAGCCGAGACCGGGTTGTAATGCAGAGGAAGATGCCTTTCAGCAGTTTTGTACCCACAAGGTCACGGCCACAGGTCTAAGAATGCATCGTGATGCTGAAATTTGGAAAATATTGGATGCGGTGGCTACGCTTAGTCGACATTTCACCTCTTCCACCCCGGGCGTAACTTCTGAGAATTCTTCCACGCACTCACGAATTCTTTGCAAAGACAATTCAACTGGCCTCACAACCAAACCCCAGCACTCGAAGAGTTGCGATTGTCAAGCACAAGGGATTTGGTTGTGACCGGCCTCGTTACTGGTCTGATATTGACGCCGTGCTTCCCTATATATTCTCAATATGGACATAAGCGTCGACGTAGGCCGTGCCTCAATCCTAAACCCCAGCTGAACGATTCTGCGCGGGGTTGATTTAGCTTTTGAATTGCCACCACGGAGCTTCATTCCCGGCGCTATGGCTGCATCGTCTATCGACATTGGCGACCCAAACAGGGGTTGTGATTTGATGAAACGACGGGAGAACACACTCGGTTAAGAAGGTCTCAGGGCCCCCAAACCGCTGATGGAAAGGCCCCTCACCGCTTCGTGTTTACTTCTAGAATAGGTTGCAGGGGCTGGCTGAGTGTTCGCGGAGACCTTGACGGGTGCATCATGAGACCTACTGGACCCTGCATATTCGCTAGGGGCCTTTTTAGGGTGAGGTTGGGCGGGTATGTGTAAGGCCAAAAATGGATATGGGAACACCGACGACCGATAGATGGCTCGAGAGGCTTACATACCCTCTGGCAGTACTCAGCTAGGTCGGGTTGTGCCATCAATGATGGCCACTGAGCCTGTTACCCGTGCGCCACAAATAGTCCTCTCAAACTGGGGGCGGCGCCACTGGAACTTCGATCGTAATTGGCCCATCGCCAAAGGCAGTCTAAGCCATATCGAGTTAGTCTCGCCAATAGTCGTCTCGTTTACTGACTCCTGAATCAACCCTTTCGACGCGTGGTCAAATATGAGCATGGTCACATAGAATATTGGAAGCTAGAGCTGGGCATGCATCCACTGTATTGATCCGAAGTAGAGAAAGACACCACTTGGTAAAGGAAGTGAAAGGTTGGACTTGACAAATTAGGTGATATCACGAGTCTTCGTCTAGTTTCCGCTACAATTAGGAGCGGGATATGCGAACGAGGTTAGGTTCAGGGAGAATGTGAAGCTGAGACGGCTTGTGATGTCTCGCAACCATTGGGTAATAACAGTTACGAGGTGCATATCCCTTTGACGCCAAGATTCTTCGCAATTCCCCATGATCAAAGGTTATTGATGAAAAAGTTGGAAACCTGACTCCTCCGAGTAACGGGATGGGATGATCGAATAGCGCTCGAAAGGATATAAATACGTCGAAGCCCGGCAGTCTTTTCATCTTCTCATTTTCTTCTACTATCAGCAACCAGGACAACTCGCAAACCAGCCCGATACACCGCTTCCCACTTTACTCCCAACTCCAACCAGTAAAATGCCATCTCTCGTTGAGAAAAACGACACCATCTATGTCCCCTCCGAGTTCCTCGGCGGTGACAAGGGCAAGAAGGTCACGATCAAGTGGCAGCAGATGATGAGGTCTCGTGAGGAGCCCTTTTGGGTGTGCAAGTACACGGCCAAGTCCGGTAAGTCGATCTCTGCTTTGGCCTTGAACTGATTGGAGATTCATATATTAACTCGGATTCCAACTCTAGGTGGCGCTGAGGGTGCCATCTTCGTCCAAGCTAGCAAGCTTGACGAATTTAAGAAGATTCAGAAAGAGGAGGGGAATGACTTTACCTTCAAAGTCAATGACAGCTTCCAATACGGACAGAACAAGGAGAAGACTAAGCGTTTCCTCGTTTACCACGACAAGTCCAACAAGCCCTTCCAGGTTAGCTTTTAGTTTGGACTGTACATCTCTTGGTCAATTTCATTATAAGCTGACATCGAAATATAGCATCGTTTTGTTGAGAACATGTTCACCGAAATGGGAGGAAAGGCAGTCGACTTCATTGAGCAGATGGGTTATAAGGATGCTGGCACCGTTGAGGATGCACTCCGACACTTCCTTGGTGACCCTTTGAGGGACTTTTAAATACCACTCGCTGGAGACACTTTGGATTATGGGGATAAGATTCGGTCAGAAAGCCACAGGGCCAGGTGTTGATGAGTTCATCTATGCTAGGCTTAATATGAGTTGGAACTATAACATAACTTATTCAATAGACCAAAGTTTTATTGCCTAGCTACTGTTTATTATTCTTGGTGAATGTGGTTCGAGCTTGCCCGCACGGAAACTGACCATTTGGGCGAGATAGGGAGCTGGCGTGAATTACATAAAGTCATTTAAGAGCACTGTAGGCGGAACAACCTTCCATATAGATTGGAAGACGGGATGAATCTAGTCGAGTTAGCTTAGGAACTCCTGGTGGACTTAACTGGTTGTTTATCAACTGCCGAGCCTGCCAACGTGAACTCAAAAGCTCCAGGTGCATCCATTGCGAGGGTTACTCCTGAGAAGTTACGAGAGCTCGACATTCCGTCAGATGGCAATGACGAGCTGCCGCTCTAGCAACTAAATCTTCACCTGGCGTTTGCAGAAATCAGGGAATCTGTCGCCGCGAGGCGATTAACATCCTGCAGCTTTGATGATAGTGAAGCTGGCAGGCTCTGCTGCCGGAATTGGAGTAACGTTCGCCAGCTGCAAACTATCATACAGAAAAGGCTATCCCATTCCAGATCTCAATCAATCCCGTTTTTAGCCCCGACTCTTTTTCATACCATCTATTATAACGCAATCGGCCAAAACTCAGCGAGGAAGCGAGATTACTTGGTACCTTTTTGCGACGGCTTCAGCAATCGTGGATGAACATACGTTATCCGCCTGCGATAAGCGAGCATGTATCCCCGAACGATCTCGAAGCGTCATCTACTTCAAAGTATCAAAGATTCATCATGGACCAGCCGAGCCTCCCAGTTCCCGAAGCATCTATGTCTTCCCTTACCCTCGAGCCCCGTCTCGCGCGCGAACCACCGGGGCGCCATGTCCCGATCCGCGATAACGGCATACCGCACCCCTTCATAATTCAGCTCAACATCTGTGCTTAATACCGGAAAAATACTATACGAGCCGTCGACTGGCAATGGGCCCTCGTTTCCCCTGTCTAACGGACGTGGACCAGCAGATCTATCTATTTTTTTTTTTTTTTTTTTTTTTTTTTTGGATAGCTGTACTACTTGAACGAGGAGCTAATCTGTCCATGCCTGGACACTGCTTATGAGGCGGGCCTTCTTTCTGGTTCGAGCAATAAACGAATGCGCCATACGACACATTGATTGATGTCGCTAAGAATCTCTTCCGGATCCGCAGAACACCTCGGTTTCGCGTACATTGTGGGCCGTATTACCTATCACCCGAATGGACGTGCGCGGTTGTCTGACCCTCACCCTGTCAGCTGGAGGCGGAGAAGATCTTTTCCGCCTCTTTCCCGCCGAGCGGCGAAGCTATCCGAAAAGGGAAAGAAGGGCGGTGGGGCGGATCAATTCCAAGGAGCAAGAACGCCGCTCGCACGGATAAGCCTCCCGTTCATGTGGCTGTTTCCAAGATTCTTTGCAGTTGCCAGGGATGCATGACCTCCCGTTGTCAACTTGCTCTTCATTTTGCGGTTGAAATTGCAAAGCACGCACACACGCATCTCGCACATCGCATCACCAAATCTCACTTTTGGAACCACTTGCTACTCATAATCACCCATTCGCCTAACCATGACACAATACCGCCCTGCCCTCCTCTCCGCCTCGCTCGGCCGTGCCTGGCTGCACGACTTTGATGAGAAAGCCATACAGGCCGCCAAGGCCGGCTTTGAGGGTATCGAGATCTTTTACGAAGACATTGATTACCTAGCTCGCAAACTTAGCAGCACCGAAACCCCCAACAACGACCAGATCCTCGACGCAGCGAGACACATACGGGCCACCCTTGACCGATTAAATCTCACCGTGCTCGGCCTGCAGCCGTTCTTGTTTTACGAGGGCTTGCTGGACCGTGAGGAACACACGCGCCTCATTGAAAAGATCAAGCTCTGGTTTAAGATTGCAAAACTGCTGCGGACCGACACGATCCAGATTCCTGCCAATTTCCTACCTGCGGACAAGTTGACGGAGGACATGGACGTCATCGCGGACGATCTCCGGGAGCTGGCAGACTTGGGGCTGAAGGAGGATCCGCCAGTACGGTTCGCGTACGAGGCGCTGTGTTGGAGTACGCACGTCGACACTTGGGAGAAATCGTACGAGATTGCGCTCCAGGTTGACAAGCCGAACTTTGGGCTCTGCCTCGATACCTTCAACATTGCCGGGCGGGTATGGGCCGACCCCGCTTCTCCCACCGGCAAAACGCCCAACGCGGATGAGGACCTCAAGGCTTCGTTGGAGCGGCTTGCCAAGATTGATCTATCAAAGGTGTTTTACATTCAGGTCGTCGATGCCGAGAGGATGGGGGCGCCCCTCGTCGAGGGCCATCCGTTCTACGTCGAGGGGAACCCGCCGCGCATGAACTGGTCGCGGAATGCGAGGACATTCATGTATGAGACGGAACGGGGCGCGTACCTTCCCGTGGAGGATGTAGCTCGGGTTCTAATACACGAGTTAGGTTACACGGGATTTGTGTCGATGGAGCTCTTTTCGCGGACTATGAGTGAGGAGGGGGAGAATGTTCCAGCGGAGCATGCACAGCGGGGCATCAAAGCTTGGAAGAAACTTGTAGAGAGGTTGGAGTTGAATTCGAAGTTTTGAAATGTTGTAATATGCTACTAACATAGAAAGAATTAAAGTATCGCTGCCCATCGAGGGACTGTTGATTAAGATGGTATAATTAATCTTGATCGGATTTTACGAAAAATTCAGTTAATACTTGAAATTTAGAGATCTTGAGTAGTGGTCTCACCTGCATTGAATATTTCTACTTAGTACTAAAAATTGATTCCAGGACTGCTCTCCGCCATCTCAAGCAACAACTTCCACGCCCCCTCACGGTCCATCTTCTTCAACGCCTCCTCGCCCGCCCAAAGCCGCCATTGCATCTCAATCTGGTGTCCAATAACGTGCGTCCCCTCAATCGTATGCCACCCGAGACTCTCCGCCAGCTTGATCATTCTCGTGCGGCGGGGCTTAAAGCACATGTCGAGCAGCACGCCCTTTTGCGGACCCGAAAGAAACGCCTCTAGGTGCTCCCGCACCGAAATCTCGGCGGGTGTCTTGGGCTCGAAGTCGGGTACCGTGCCGACGACGTAGAGGGGTGATTCGAAGCCTGAGACGTCGTCACCTGCCCTAATGTGTATTATTTTCGGCGGGGGCTGGATGCGCTGGGCGTCGCGGACGAGAGCGGCTACTTCACCGTCGTCGCGATTAAGGACGTAGATGACGGAGGACTTGAAGGTGGTGCTGAGTGCGTACACCGCCGCGCGGCTGGCCCCTCCCGCGCCGACGACGAGGGCAGGCTTGTGCGGCACAGGCGCCGGGTAGGCCTTCGCCTCGAGGAGGCAGCCCTGGATGCCAAGCCAGTCGGTGTTGGTTCCGCGGAGAAGGCGGGGATCCACTGGGTCGCGGTAGACGTTGTTGCAGGCGCCGATGGTAGCGGAGAGATCATCCAGGGCGTCGAGTCGCGGGATGATGGCGTTTTTGTAGGGCATTGTCACTACGAGGCCAACGGTTGTGTCGGCGCGGGCAAGCGCGAGGAGGTCGTCGAGGGTGGCGCACTCGGTTGCGTAAAAGGTCCAGGGGAGGCCGAGAGACTTGGCGATGTGGTTGTGCATGTGGGGCGCGATGGAGTGGCCTACACCGACGCCTACGAGATGGAGAGTCTTTGCTTGGGACATGGTGGACTGGGTTGTCTTGGAGGTGCGCGATAGGGGTTAGAGGATGTGGGTGGGTAGAGGTAGTTTGCGCGCCTGGCGAACAAGATATTTTATTGCCAGCTACAGAGGTGCGATGGCGGGGTATTATGTTGGGTTGGGGTACATACAACACGAGGTGCTCTCCATAATCTCTCACTTAGGGCTCTAGATTTGGAGATTATCTAGCTTGGAAGAATCATCTAGGGCCGTCAGGGTATCCACAAAGCCAATCCTAGCGGCTGATTCCGAGATAGATTTCGCCCGCGAAACTGCCACAGGTAAAGCCGGTGGTGGAGAACGTGACAGCACCTCTATTAAGCCTGGCTAGCTTGATCACGTTCGCGGGATCCGTGTCAACGGAGTGCAGCTCCTTGGGGTCTATGGGGCAAACTCAACTCATGATACGCAGAGATATGTGCCCAAATGGTATTGGCACCCTCGGCGGTAAGGTAGAACTCCCGTTTCGGCAACTGTCCAACAATGTGATGCACGATGCGAGCTTTTGCCAATGTGAGCTTACCGGGAGCTGAAGGCGGCTTCGCTTCGCGGGGTACGGCTAAGGTCTCTTCCACCTCCCAGTGGTGGTGTGGGTGCTCTCTCGTCAGGCCAGCCAGCAATGGGATCCTTGCTGGCCACTGAATCGATGACTAACCAGAGAATAGACAGTGACATCATCATTCCTGTGTGGCTTTCTCAAGTGTCGGAGTTTGCAAGCTTCAGGCTCTTAATTCTCCATTCGACGACCTCCCTTGGCTTAATATACCATCAACCCACGATGCGTTACTAACGCTAGTCCCCGTAACAGCACCCAAGAACATTAAAACAATTTGAAGTATTTGGCGCATTGAATTTAATATTTGTTTCTAACGCGCGCTCATGGACCGTCCCAATATCCCGAACTCTCTTGCACGGACCGACACCACGTCACGTATTCTAAGCCCATGTACGGCGTCGAGCCTTTCGCCAGTCGAAAGCGAAACCCAGAGATATAAGCCCGAAATGGCTTCTTGAGCCCCAATGACGAAGCGCCGTTGGGCGGTGCGGAGGATAGTACTTACGGATGCGCTCACTCGCACGGTCAACCGGCGCCGGTCCCATGAGTACCGCCCTGCTAAGAACACGCCGGCGAGAAAATACAATCCAGACTCGTCCGCCGTTGCTCATCGGCGTCCGCGACACCGGCATGTCGATGTTGGCAGCGATGGTCTCGTGCGCCCTCGGTTTCCACCTCGTGGACGCCGACCAACTACTTTTATCGTGCGGCCAACACTCCCGCAGCGTATACAAGGCAGCGTACGGCGCCGAGACGAGCTTTACAGGCCCGTGAGTGGGGTGTCATATCGGGGGGAATAGTTGTAATGAGGTGCATATTAGCTTGGAATACCTCAGTACAAGCAAGCGTAAATAATGATACCTCTACCATCCCTATCAAGATATCAGATACTTGGCCCTCAGATGCTGTTTCCGGTAATGCGAGGGGGCCAGGTCCGTCCCTACGCTCTTGGTGTGCGCGAGCGGGAACGGTCTTTGCCAACCTCATGTTTTATAAACAAAGAGTATTTATTAATATTATGCTTCTTTTTCGTTCCCTTGTTAACCCAGCTAACCCCTGAATTTTGTGATGGTGGCGCGAGGCAGTGCCCCCACAGCCTGACAAGAAAATACCTATCGAAAACGAAGCCTCGTGTGTTCCAGAGCTTGGCTATTAGCAACAGGCTGGCATGACTGAGACCTAGTCTTTGAAGGTGTCTATTGACTTACAAGACTACATCTATGCATCGACATCCTTAACCCCCGAGCCACTCCTGGGCCGACTTCTACAAAAAGTCATGCTTCTCACGGTTCACCGTGCCCACGTGGCGTGTATGCCCTGCCATATCCCTCAAAACCTTGACACCCATAGTCTCCTCCTGGAAATTCTCCCACTCACAGGAATCTTCAAGTTTTTTTCCCCTCTTAGCATCTGGGATCAGGGCATTGGGACAGCGGGGGCGTAGAGACCAACCTGTAGTAGGGCCAGCCCCCGGCCAGTTCGCGTAGCTTGAAACGCTCTATTACTAGGTTGCCCGGGTCGTTGTTTTGAATGGCCTCAGAAGGCCGTGTGCCCGCGGGCAAGGAGAGAAGGTCCACCATGGCCAGCGAGAAGCGTAGTAGTACTGCATGATTCAGAGATGTACAGCAGGTGGCTTCCGCCGGGCGTGAGCGACTAGTATTAAGTGTAGCTAAGCATAGTACGTCCCAATATATTTCCAATCATGGGCCGAAAATAGCATGCCAGATTTTCAGCAAAAAACATCGCCGTGAAAGCGCTTACAGCATTCTCCATTGCAGGTTGCAGGCAAGTGGGAAGTTCAAAGCCGTTTCGTGGAGCGGGTGGAGGTGTGAAAGTGTGGATACGGAGCGGGGCGGCAGCGATATTACTGGTCGTGCACGGCGTTGTCCTTTTCCGATGGACCGGCTAGCCTGGCGTCCCCGATTGTCATATGTTTGTTTAAATATCCGACTTGGTATATGGATCACTACCCCGCGTCAGGAGTTGGTCGGCATCGGCACTAAACCCCTTGTAAGCATTACCGGGTTCAAGTTACTTTTAACGCCAGCAGATTGAGCTGTCCCTGTGGTAATTTCTTCACTGGCATCATACACTTCCTGGTTTATTACTTCCTACCGCCACGAACTAACCCCTTCCCTCCTCTACTGGGAAACCCACCCAGACAAGGATATCGAAGGCCGCGAGAAAGAAGAACGCAACCATGAGAAAAATCGTCCTCCTCATCAACGGCCCCAACCTAAACCTTCTAGGCCTCCGAGAGCCTCACATCTACGGCCACACAACGCTCCCCCAGCTCGAGGACCAAGCCAAGCAGCATGCCTCGACCCTCGGCGTGGAGCTGCAAGCTTTCCAATCCAACCACGAGGGCGCCATCATCGACCGGATCCACGAGGCGCGTGGCAACGTGGGCGCCATCGTGATCAACCCTGGCGCATTCACCCACACGAGCGTGGCGATACGGGACGCTCTTTTAGGCGTGGGGATCCCCTTTGTGGAGTTGCATATTAGCAATACGCATACGCGTGAAAAGTTTAGGCACCATAGCTATTTGAGCGACAAGGCAGCGGCGGTGATTATGGGGTGTGGTGTGCTTGGATATAACTATGCGATTGATTTTGCAGTGAATGGCATCATCAACAAAAGCTAGGGTATTTAAGATAATAGGGAATATGAATTTATACCTCCACAGCATAACAAGACACAACGGGAAAAGCAATGACTATTCTGCTTCCCCAGTCCCAGGTCTTCGGGTAATAAATAGTTATAAGGGGCTCGCATCATCAAATGCGCCAATCAACCTTTGTCCTTCTGTTATTAATACTATTTCTTGAACATAACATTCCTTCATTACAGATATGTATGCTAGTTTCGACAACGTAAAACGGATACCCAACTCCCCTACTTCGACATCGCAGCCGTTGCAGCCAAGGCTTTGGCGACCGCCATCTTCGTCCCCTCTGAGGGAATCATTTCTGCCGATTCCTCCATCCACAAAACCTGCTGCGCAATGCCCTAGTAAATGGATTGATCTTCCGCCCGTTCTCCTTAGAGATCCTATAGAACTCCGTAACGATGTTGGGATGGTAGCACATCTCAAGGACGTAGCGCTTTTGGCTCCTCTTGGGGAACTCGACCACGACGTTGTGCGCTGTGATCTCACCCTCTGTCGCGGGCGGAAGTCAGGTGCAGTGCTGACGATGAGCACGGGAGCCTCTAGTTGCCAGGCCGCCTCGACAGTCACGACGTGACGCAACTTCGGGTACCCCCGCCCGGTATTATCACAGCGAAGGGGGCGATGATATCGTCAACTTGGTTCTTAAGGGTGGGGATGATTAATTCATCCTTGTTTTGAGTCTCGACGGTTGGATATGTCCAAGGCACGTTGGCCTCCTTGTAGATTGTCAAGTGTAGAAGAGGGGCGAGAGTGTGGAGGAGAGGGTAGCCGAGGAGGTATGTTCCGAGAGGCTGTTTGAGCTCAAACTTGCCAGGCATTGTTGCTTCTTCTTTCTCTTTTACTTCCTGGTCACGGAAGAGGAAAGGTAACCGTCATGGAGATTTAGAGTGTTGATGCAGATAGCGGGGAGGTAGGTGAGTTTAGGGTTGTTTGTGAATAGTGCAAGTAATATACGGCAAGACATGAGTCTGGAAATGCAAGACAAGATTGGTTATGAATCAGAATGGTGTTGGACCGGGACCACAAGCTTTCCGGTTGTTGAACCAGACAGACGGCGCGAACTCGAAAAACAACAGCAAAAAAAGGGTATGACCGGGTCTGAAGCCTCGCATTATATTATCGGCCGAGATCGCGACGCTGGATTGGTAGAAACTCAGCAGGAGTTCTAGGGCCGGAAAAAGGCTATGCCGCCACATTGGCCATTATGTTGCCAGACACTGGTTTATTAGGAAATCAGTCAGCAGGTATCTTAGTAGTGAATCGTGCCCAGAGTTGATGGTTTGGCCGGGACTCTCCACCCTGTCCACCCTGGACATAATCCTGTTCCCCTCTCTCGACTGCGGAACCATGGTGCGGCAGAGCTGAGGCCGGCAGCCTCCCATCATCTACGGTGACTCTAACAGCTTTATTGAGTAAGATAGTGGGTGAAAGTGTGGGTAAGAGATGAAAAATAGGAGAACACTGTAAATGCGGTGAATAGATATATGCGCTCAAGAATGGATCCAGACGAAATGGTATGAATGCCAAGTGGGCACTGCGAGGGCCAGGCCAGGGATATCGGTGCTTAATCCTAAGGAAATGACAAAAAGCCAAACCCGGGGGGGGGGGGGGGGGCATGCGAAGGGGTGTATGTGCCCAGTTGTAATATGCGATGTGTGTGGCCCCAGACGAACATCCAGAGGTCTCCCCAATCCCAACGCCACGCTACCTTGATGTCGTCATAGATGTGGATTCTCTAGGCCCCGAACGGAGGATCGGACTCGGTTCTAACTCGTATTAGAGCTTCATGACATTTCACTGCTCGTTCTGCGAGGGGGTTGGTGAGCGTGTTAATAATGCTTTATCCACAGGCTGCGTGGTCGGAGCGCCGTCTAATTCTACATGACTTCGGGACGGGACAGTATATACAAGGTCTGTGGGATCATCGAGATGACGCAGGGGTAGATTCCGTGGTCGTGGATCTAAACATAGCGATGATACATTTGACGTATATATGCATCATAACCGACCAGTGTAGCGACCATGGTTTTAGCTAAATCGATGGGTTGTGGGATAGGTGCACAATCATGATTAATACTGAATTCGCAAGATATAATAGAGCACGAGATTACTCGATCAAGTGACCAAAGAGCCTAACAACTCGGTATTCTGCAATTAGCATCCAAGCTGTAGACGAACTAATCAAAATATATTCATGAAAAGTACAAAGTCGTGTATATATAGCCTCTAGTATTCCTTAGAACCCCCAATTCTTGGATCCAGCTCATGCGCAAGGCTCAAAGCGGCTGAAGACATCAATCTGACCCAGGGACACCTGCGCCTGGGGCTTTTGCTCCGGGTCCGTCTGGATAGAGAGTCTGAACCCGAGGTTAACTGTTCCGGAAGTAGGCTGGTCATCTGCTGAGCATACCGACCAGTACTTGGGCTTATCTTCGTCGGGAATCTTGAACAGGAATAGAGGATCGGTGAAGAATGGCTGGTCGACAGTCTTGCCTTCCTCGAGGTTGGGCCAATACTTGCCAATTTCATACTATTAAGCGAAATTCAAGGTTAGTTACTTGTCTTTCTAGATATCGATATGCACAGAAAACGAAAACGGAGTACCACTTACAAGGTTTTCGCTTTCGCTCCATCCAAGAGAGCTGTTGAACAAAGCCGTGGCTCCAGTAGTGAGGTATATTCCTCCGTGGGCTTGAACGTCAAACACGCTCAGGCGCCAACCCGCAGGGATGTCCTCAATCTCGATAGATAGTGTACAGTCAGACGAGTCATCTTCGGTATCCTCACTAATGTACGTAGCGATCAGGTTGTTGAACTTGAAGTTCATCACTTCCACGGTTGTGAGTGCTGGGGCTTCGATCGTCACTTCGCTGTCAGCTGGGCAGCCCTTGCCGGTCCATTTGAGATTCTTGAAAGCGACTGCGGGGTATGGCGGTAATTCAGGTCCTTCCTTGACTGGAGCCTCTTCAGTGGGGGGCTCCTCAGCCGGAGGTTCCTCCTCGGCCGGGGGCTCTTCAACGGGCTCCTCCTCGACAGGTGGCTCATCCACTGGCTCTTCTTCGGCTGGAGGTTCTTCGACAGGTTCCTCTTCGACAGGTAGTTCTTCTTCAGCAGGAGGCTCCTCTACCGGCTCTTCTTCAACAGGTGCTTCTTCAACAGGCTCCTCTTCAACAGGCTCCTCTTCAACAGGCTCCTCTTCAACGGGCTCCTCTTCAACGGGCTCCTCTTCAACAGGTGCTTCCTCGACGGGCTCTTCCTCGACGGGCTCTTCTTCAACCGGAGGATCTTCAACCGGCTCCTCTTCGGCGGGTTCTTCTTCGACAGGTGCCTCATCAACTGGCTCCTCCTCAATAGGGTCTTCCTCACCCGGATCCTGCATCACCTGAAGGGGTTGTCCGTACTCATCGTCCTGGAGGATCACATAATATTTCCTCTTTGCAGCGTCGGTCGGAATGCGCGGAAAGCTGGCAGCAGTATTTTGGCGCTCGGCGATTCTCTGAACGCTCTCGGTCCTGCGTTGGACAGCCGCACCCAGAACACCTGGGAAGGCGAGACAAAGGAGGAGTAGTCCGTTCTGTATGCTCCGCATCTTGTCGTGATTGGCGGCCGAAAAAGAATTAGAGAGGGCGGAGGCGTAAAGAATTCTCCTAGTTCCTCCAACATGCTGGGCACCGACAGTGCCCCATGGTGTCCCCTCTGTATTTAAGTGATTTTCCTTGGAAAGCTGCCGTGGAAAGGTAAATTGGACGATCCCCTCCGCCGAAGGATTCGCGGCGTATAACTGGCTGAGAGAAGCAATGTTTGGCGGCTGAATGAACCGCGTATAATCAAGCCCGTTTACATTACCCTTCACCAATGGAATAAATTGAACATATGATGAGCCTTTTGTCCATCCGGAGGGGAACCTTCCATCTAGTGATGCTCGTTCCAGAGTGATTCTTGATTAAAAAATTGGGGAATCATACCCAAATAGCCCCATGCATGTAAATATCTGCGAGACGGGATCTTGTACGATGTTTAAGCCCACTCAAGGTCAGCCTGCACCTCCTCACCTCTTCATTCCGGCATAAGAATGCTGTTTTGTGGGGGAAGTGCAATAATTTCGGCAGTCGTAGTGGGGTTATATAGAGCACATCGATACATGGATGTATTCCCCTTCCAGCATGGAGAATCCGGGTTATTGCTTCAACGTCGAATATGCAGCCCGTGAGAACGAAGATGTTGTAACCCAAGTCCTCTCTTTCTGGAGACTCCGGACTTTAACCCATCTCGACAGATTGTGTCGTTCACCTTGCCCCAACTTATATTTTAGGGGTAGTAGTATTAATATATAGAGACAGATGTCGCCTCGCGAGCCGCGAAAGTGAGGTCTAAGTGGAATAAATGCTAAAAAAAATGATAAAAAAAAAACAGAAAGAAGAAAAAACAAAATGAGGTTGACCCAGGAAAAGTATTGGACTGGACTAAGGCAAGAAAAAGTATTGGTTATTGAGAGGCCCAAAAAACGAAAAAGAATTTCTCTCCTTTGCTATGTGTGATGTGCGGAGGTAAAAAAGGGCAAAAAGTTCACCCTCCGAGTTCGCACCGGGATCGAACCCATCGAGCTATGAAACTCTCCCAGAACGGGTTTGTTTCTAACCATTGAGCGCTCTGCGGAGGCCAATGCCACAGTCGCACCCTGCCAGGTGCTTGAGCTACTCGGTTGGAAACTTTGACTGGACTTGGGGGTATATACTTAACTCAGGCCTTGGGGATATCAAAGGTGGGAAGGAGCCAAGAAGGGCTCTTCAACGATGGCTCCTTCCTAGCCGCCCATCTCCCATCTCGTGATTCTCAACGGCCTACAAGCCCCGAGTTTCCCGCTCGCTCTGTAATTTTTATACGAGGCCACTCATCGGAAATAGGATCTGTCGGTGTCTCTTGACGCGCACGCCCCTGTGGTTGCACCGAAAGGTATAATAGAGAGAGATATTCCCAAAGAAAAAAAATAGTTCGGCGAGAGTTTGGCGATCATGAGAACTTCCATATCTTTCATACTCTATATGCCGTTGCGCAGTTCTAGCATTCTATGGCGTCTGTTTGCTTGTTGTCCATGCTCCCAGTGACTTGGGAATTCCCGGGTAGTCGTGTGACTGGTTGATGTATACAACTTCGCCGCCGAATCAAGTCATGTATAAAGTTGTCATGAGGGACTTCAACTATACCAATTGGTATAGATTCGTCGGCTCCGCCAAATATAAAACGCCCGGAAATTTAGTCTCATAGTATTCGGAGGCTAAACATTTCACCTCCACACCACTATGAAGAGGCTGCCAATTCCTGTAGCTCTTTAATAATATTATAGGCACATGGGATCTCGACGAGGGGCCAATCGGCACAAGCTGATTGCCTGCAGCTGGATCTCCCCCAGAGTTCCACCAAGCTGCAAAGTCTGGATCAATCGACGAGGAAGCTTAAATTCTCCGTCACCTTGCACGAACGAAAGGTTTGCTCGCCAAGATGCCGCAACAAGGGGGGCGGCTCCTGTGCTGTCTTGGCTACTACCCTGCCATTTTAGCCTGAACAGTCAACCGAACAATCACAAAACGGGTCGGGTTTCACACAGCTCCAGCTACGCTGGACCTTACACGACACCTGTGCTGCTGTTACCTTCGGTTTATTATGCGGCTACAAAGTCAAGGGTACATGGTACTCAAACGAAAACGACGTCCGACAAGGGAGTGGAGATCGGGGGTAAGGAACCCCGGACGGATGTACCCTTGGGTCAAGACAGTGCTTCGAAACTGCGAACCTGTACAGAGCTTACCTGTTCTTTCTCTTTTCAAGGGTCCATCGTGAATACGAGTCCTGAATTTTTTTTTTTTCACTCCAAATACGGTTGCGATCGGCAGCTTCACTAGATATCTTTCAGCGCGAATGCATTATCTGAGCTGGACCGTGACGCTGGACCCCACGAGAGAGCCAATTTGACCCGGGGAGGGGAAGCTTCGACGAGAGTGTCGAGTTTGAGGCCATCCAACTCGAGCATTCCTACATAGCAAAAGCTCGACAAAAGAGACATAGTTCTACGACCCGCCAGACCAAGAATGCTTTCTCGACTACGGCTCCGCCCCCGCGGGACGGAGAGCGATGGCGCAGCTCCCTCGAACAAACTTTTCCCCTTCAGCTTGAGTAGGATACGAACAAGGACATCCGCAGGCACATCAGAGGGCGACATCGAGATGGCTAGTGCGGCACCTGTAACTACAACGACAACGGTGGCGCCCATCCAAGAGTCCCCAAGAGTGGTCTCACAGATAGGCCATGCGAGGTTGCGGCCGAACACCGTGTACCACCGGGTCATGTCGCATGTGGCACCAATCTTCCGAAACTTGACTTTGCCTATCCCAGCGGCTATGGTGATTCTCATAATATTTGTTCACATCGGAGCTCAAATGTCAATATGGAAGATATTGAACGAGGACAAGGGAGGCCCAGCGTCACCTACCTGGGCACCGTTCTGGGTGACGATTCCATATGTGAGTAAATCAAGCTCGAGGTACTGACATGCCGAACTTTATTGACGGTTGATGTCTGACAGGCCATAATATATATCCCCTGGTGGTATCTTGTCTGGGCGAACAACCGACACGCTCGCCGCCGAAACCAACCGTACCTATCAAGAAGAATGCATATCGGCACTGATATTGGGATGATATGCGTTACCATATTATGTTTTGTCATAATGCTTATTCTCTCACGCAACGTGGATGCGCAGTATGAGGTTGGCTTTCCATATGTCACCACCTTGTGTGCCTTGTTAGGAATGCAAGTGTAAGTGTATCGAATAACATCCTGTGCCAACAGGTACGGAAACTACAAGGGCTTTTCTAATAATTTTATCTTCTAGAGCGTGCCTTACCGGCCAACTAATCGGTTTAATATACGAATGTTGGACAGAAAAGACCTATTTGGTTGAGCGGTTATACCATACCTGAGCTCGCTCTGTTGTTTTTATAATACTGTCATGAAACCGGAGAGCTCTACCGACTTGACCAACCTATAGGGGTTGAAGTATAATAACATTGCATAGCGTCGAGTCTTTGATTTCATTATATTTGGAGTCGGTAATACCATGGGAGGTGTCGAAATGGGGTTCAATAGGACTTGACGAAAGACTAGTTGTATAAATTGTGCCTGTCCATAACAACATGTCCCTGGGCTAAACCTGAGCTTCGTTCGCGAAAACTCCGCTATCAACGCCTAACCGCCCAGCTAGAGTTGCTTCAAGGGCGAAATAGACATCGTATTCTAGATCCACGAAAAATTTCTTCTTGTCTATTACCATGTCCACACTGATTACCCCCAGCAATTAGTCAAGTCATCCATGTGTTGGATAGGTTTATGGTAATCAGGACGAGCATCCAGGTTATTGTGATCGCTGTCTTCTGCTCTCTTCTTCTTCTAGTCGATAGGCTTTCTATTACTTTTATCCTTCATCATTTGGTCTAATGTTTCGCCCTCGGGCACAAAATATGTTATAGGCAAGTTAGCCGCGTTATGCCAATCTCGAGAGATGTCCACGGTGCAACTCCTTGTTCGCGTGACGTCGGTGGAAGCGAGGCTAGTTGAGACTGCTCCCAGTATTTGGCCGGTGTAAACAGTTCATGTGATAGATGCCCCCAATCTGATCATCCCCAAGGATGGCGTTTTTTGTGCGTCTTGGCGCGGCTGCGATTTTGTGATTCGAGAACAGCTTTTGGTTGTGACGGAAAACAAATCATGGCCTCAAGTACAGCCAGCCTTCAGTCATCGGTGTGACCAGCATCCCAAGGCACTCAGATGATCTAAGCACCACAGACCACCATGTATGAAAAGGCAAGTCCCGCTATGTAGAGTAGCACTATCTTGTAATCGTCGTATTCAAAGTATGACGCTGAGGCAATCAATAGACGGAGGATAGCCACCACAAACATGACGCCAGGGCACCTTTTCACCCATTGAGGATACCCGGATGGATCCCGTTGAGGCCACAACAGCATTGAGGAACCTTGGAACACGATAAAATGGGGGCAACCAGGCCTATCCAACATGACTCGTCGCTTACAGACTGGAAGAATATGTGAATAAACACAGGTTTTCAATAGGGCCATTAGTGCAGGGGTCACTGCCTGTATGCAAGAGGCGGGTCACAATCTTTCCGCAACATTCTTCAAGCTGATCCACAGACGTGACCATCATTATGCTCCGCATCGCAGTGTTGAGCAGGTCAGGGAAGTTTGGCTCCCTGATATATTTCTGGAAGTCTTGCACGAGCTGGATACGCGTCTCAATAATATCATCAATAAAGAAGTCATACTTGTCATCCCGAGCTGGCCTTGCTTTGAGAATTCCTCACTTCTGCTTTGGCTTCCGCGGTCAGGGAAGCGGCCTCGTCACATTCGATTACTAGGCGGTTTGCCTTGCTAATCCAGCGAAAATCTCCCCCGCCAGGCTCGTCCAGACTTCATAATGTTGCATTTCCTTCTTTTCTCATACCCGGCCAGCTGCCGGATTGCTAACGCCCCTCGTGCCCTGCTCCACCCCCCCGGCCCTCCCTTCCTTCCCTAGTATGGCATTCCAAGCCGCAGCCGTTCCTCCGCAAATGGAAATTGCGCAGGAACACCCTTCTTCGACTGAGGCGCTATTATGCCTCCGACTGAAGAAGAGGCGGGAGAAACGGCCCAGGGTATGACATTAAGGGCGCTCCTGCATCGACCGTCTGCTTGTTATCAGACCTTTCATTATATCACACTTCGCCCTCTCTTTTCCCCTTCTTCAACCCGCACACCGTCTACTCCTAATTCTGGTCGTCGTGGCTAGAGGGTTGTGTTATCAGTAGAAGGCAGCTCTCCGAGGGGTGGGGGCCGGAAATCAAGGAGCTGGCCGAGGCGGCCAAACGCCAAGGCCAAACGTGCAAACCGACCGTTTTGCACCCCAGAATGCCTCTTGGGGTCAGCGTACGGAGGGCCGATAGATGAGAAATGGCTAAATTCAAACCCCGATAGGCCAGAGCACACTGATCTGTGCAAGTTCCTCGTCCTCATACCGAGGTGACGAGGCGATAATGCGGAGTGCGCGCCAGTGCACAGATTTGGGGCATGGGACTCGCCTTTCAAGGTAATACTCCAAGTCTATAGATATTCCCTTGTTGTAAATGGGATTATAAAGAGATTCAACGGTAGCCTACCTCCTGCGCGAAAGCGATATAAGTATATTCAACTCCGGTATCATCTAAGATGGAGGATATTCCCCTATGTCATGGAAGTGCAGAATTGGACCGACCGTACTAGTACGACGACGGTGGTGTCTCCGAGCACGTTTTGTTTCTCAGCCAGGCACCAATATTTGATTGTACTGTCCAAGGCTAAAGTGGGAGTCGTCAAGACTGGCACCAACATCTCCAAGAATATCTATGGGCTCTACGTTCTCGCTCACGACTCTGAGTCATGCACCATACTGTATTCTGATTCGGAGAGAACTGGAAGCGAGGAATAATAATATCACGCAAGCAGAGAAATCCTATTAACGGCAGAGCTAGTGGCTGTCAGAGATAAGATTCTAAGGTGAGCTTCCCGTAACTTCATTCTAAACCTCGAGAGCTGACCGTCAAGGGAAGAGGGAGATTTCGCAAGGTAAGGGACATGGAGAGAGAGGACCTGGAGAGAGAATATGATGTTTGAGCCGTGGGGTTCTACACCGTGATGCCGGCCCTCATCATTCTGGGTGCAGACAGCAGTGCTTTGCTTCATGCGAAACGAGCGATGGTTCGGGCCCCATGTTAGAGTCCAATTAAAAGATCGGACACGTACTATTATTAGCAGCAACTGGACGTCCTTTTTAGTACGAAGTAATTCATCCTTTGAAGAATATCCGATACGAGCACGTCTGCATACCCCTGTCGATGACACTGGGCCAACCGCCAGCGGATCCTTCGGACGGAATGATTGTCAGCGCTAACCCGAAATGAGCTCCAAGCCCACGAATAGGGCTGACCAAGCGGTCGCCATTCCTGTCGCGAAAAGGAGATCATCCCTCGCGCGAAGAGAAACCCAAAATATCGCACATCTCCCTCATGAAGTCAATCTTCCACAGTAAAAAAAGGAAAATACACCAAAAAGAAAGTAGAAAATAGAAAATCATCGATAATGTGGCCTTTCACGAGCGCAGCGCCGCCCTCGCCCCAGCCGGCGGTCGCAACCGACATCATCGTTCCGCTCTCAGAGGAAGACGACACCCAGATTAATCGCGACCTCTTGCTCAATCTGATGCTCCGGTTCGATGCGGTCCTCGACCCCCGAAAGCTAAGAGAGTCCCTCGATAAGCTCCTCGCGCGACCCGACTGGAAGAAGTTAGGCGCTCGCCTCAGAAAAAATGTATGGGGGTTTTTTATATTACCTTTTTATTCTAATCGTACTGGCTAGCGCGATGTCGCACCTGGCGGCCCGTTTTCGAGCTTTTGTTCCCTTTCGCTAATCAGGAGCGATTCAGAGCGCAGGAAAGCTAGAATACCACATCCCGGACCACTTTGACGAGAACCGACCCGCCTACACCTACACGCAGCTCCGCTTCGATATTAGAATCCGGGACCACCCCGTCGCCTCCAAAATCCCCAACGGCTTCTCCGGTGACGCGCCTGCCAACCTCCTGAACCCGAATGAGTTCAAAGAGTTGATGCGTAGGAAGGAGGGCTCGCCTAGCCACATCGACGACTACCTCACGCAGGACAGGCCGCAGCTCGGCCTGCATGTCACCTCCTTTACCGATGCCACCCTTGTCTGCATCTCGTGGCCGCATACCTTCTGGGACGCCATGGGACGCCGTGAGTTTCTGCTCGCGTGGACCGCCACGCTGGCCGGTCAGGAGGACAAGGTTCTCCCTCTCAACGGGTTCGACGCGTCGCCGCTGACCGGTTTCTGCGATAATCCGAAAGAAGAATACAAGTTGCTCCCCAAAAGACTTTCCATACCCCAGATGATCGTTTTTGGCCTCCGCCTCTGGTTCGAGTCGTTCTGGTGGACGCAGGAAGAAACCCGCGTCGTGTGCATCCCCGCCTCCTACATCCAGCAGACGAAAGCCCAAGCCGTCGTGGAGCTGAAAGAAGCCGCCGCCGCCGCCGGCCAACCCACCGAAGGCATCTTCCTCAGCGACGGCGACATCCTCTCCGCCTGGGGCACCAAACTCCTCACCAAACACATCCCCATCGGCCAGAAACAAACCATCTGCATCCTCAACGCATTTGGCTGGCGCGAGCTCCTCGCCCCAGACATCCTCCCTCGCTCCAAGGCCTACCTCGCAAACGCCTCCTCCGCCGTCTTCACCTACCTCCGGGGCAACGACGTTGCCTCTCACCCCATAAGCTATTCCGCCGGTCTCGTGCGCCAGTCCCTCCAGGAGCTTGGCACCCGCGCCCAACTTGAGGCCTCTGTCAAGCTTAACAGGGAGGCCATGCGCGCTACCGGCCACCCGCCTCTTTACGGCGATGCGACCATGCAGCTCATCGTCGTGTCCAATTGGTCCAAGGCCAAGTTCTTCGAGATGGACTTTTCGCCTGCCATCGTTCCTGGGACGCCGTCGGCTAAGGGTGGCGAGCCGGTTGGCAAGCCGAGCTATATCCAGGTTTGTGGCATTTCTAATGGATTCTCACTGAGGAACGCGTTCCAGGTCTCTGGCAAGGATAGGGATGGGAACTACTGGCTTTCTGTTACATTGCGAAAGCAGGTCTGGGATAGCATAAACGAGGCTTGGGAAAGCAAAACGGCGGAGTGAGACAACGAGGCTGATTATGTGGCGAATTCGGCGACGACATACACATAGACTTTATAAAACCTCAAAAGACGTGTCGAAATGACCTGCTATACCAATGCAACTATGAGCGTCACCTCTTCTGTCGAATTGAAGTTCTAAAGCAACCAGAGTTTGTAGAAAAGGTTTCAGAGCCTGCCCGTCCTATTTTGCATTCCGCATGCCGAATGCTGGGTTACGTGACTCTGGAGTGGTGCCTTGTGGCATGGAGCTGCCAGCGGACCATGGGCTCCGCCCTAGTATCAAATGAAGAGGGTTAGCCGTCTCAGAAGTGAAATCAGGCAATCCAAGACGGTAGCCCGGAGAGGATTGTAAGGGATAGACCCTCCTTAAGTTGAGGATTGGAGAGTCCGTCTCTTGAAGAGAGAAGGAGCCTCCTTGTATGCTGAAATATTACAGTCTCTACAGACCTGTCATAATTAGGAACTGGAAGCCGACGTGGTCGGCTGGTGTGCTGTAAGGCGTCGCCAATTCCGAGGAGTCAGATCACTTAATAAAGCATAGAAAAGGAATCATGGGCGAGGACCCATGTCCCCGCGCCTAACACCTCAGGGACAGAGCTATGGTTAGAGAAAGCGTTCCTGGTCTCACTCCGAAGAGATAATAATCTACACCCTGGCGCCGTGAAAATCTTTTGAAGTACGCTTTTTGGCGCTAAATTCCTATACTCGCCGAAGATCTGCAGTAGCATGACTTCTCACTTCTCTCTGGTCGCTCGCTGGCTGGACGTGGCGGAAAAGCCCATTGGAGAGAATGCCGTCCTCGACGGAGGCGGAAACACACTGAAGGGAAAGCACCTTTTCCGAACCCCAGCCTTCTCCACATCCCTCACATTCCCTGTACTCAAGCACGCACACTCATGCACGCGGGTAACATGGGAGGATGGAACCGAAAAAAAGAATGGCTCATAGGATCTGGAATGGCGTGAATATGGGCGTGGTTGTTGGGAAAATCAGTACCTGGTCTTGTTTGAAGCGAATCTTTAGATCGATTTCCAGGGCGTGGAATGCAGACGACGTCGAAGAGGTTGGTGATAATGTCCGTTTCGTAGGTGGCGTGGCCCTTGTTGGCAAAGCATATCGGTCTCGGTGGGGTCGAGCTCGCGGGTGAGCTTTGTGAGAGGCTCAAAGTATTCTCGCGCACGCACCTTGTTCGCCTGATGCAGGTTCGTTGGCGACAGCCTAGTGTACTACAGATGGGCGGTTCTTGTCACGTTGGATGAGTTCCTTGAGAGCTCTGTGCGTGGGAGTCCCTAGTCTTGCCATTGCAAGTTTCAGGAGACCAAGTCGGAGGGGGCCTTGAAGGCAAAATAACTTGCAATGAGGCGTAGGCTTAACCAACCGCAGCTGTCTCGTCAGTGCCGATCTGCATATTACAGCACCTCTTCGGCATAGGGGTAGTGCGAGGTGCGAAAAGAGTCAGCACCCATCCAAGCCATTATTTGAACTCGTGACTCATGAAAGCTGCTTTATCGTTGATGAGAAACATTCTGTCGACGGTCTTGACGGAGCGCACACCGACTGCAAGCTTGTAGGGATCTTGCACCTCTTCACTGCTAACATCCGAGAGGACTTCGGCATGCAATTAATTGGTAGAGGAGGTAAGCCGCTCCAGGTTGCCAGAGATGAATTGAATCGACCTTGATGTTGTTGGTGTCTTCCCAGTGACCTGGAAGATTGTGACAGACACCCTCTTCTCTTCGTCGATCAAGGCAATAACTTGGACCTGAGAATCATCGGCAATGTCGTTGATCTGGATGGGATAATTGACAACGCCAACGGCGCTCTCAAGTACATTGGTGACCACAGTAACGTTGATATGAACCGGTGGTTAGGAGAGCCAAAAATGTCCTTTTTCTACAATTGAAGTTTCGTTAACACAATGCATGCGTGACTCGGCCGGGTGGACTCAAGGGACTGTTTTAAGTTTCACTCCTCGCCTCCACGGTTCTTTTATCTACTTCGCATGACGCTGAATATGCTAGTGTTGGGCTAGCAGCTCGGAAGTCGGAACTATTTGTCCTACACCTGGCTAAGGCATGACATTGTGGCCATCCACTTCGATGAGGCCTTGGGTTCAGTGGCATTATTCATGCCAAAAGTGACATAATTGAAGTCCGTTATCAGCGAAGTGGCAGTCTAGAATACGTCATGGAGGTTTTGGCTAAAATCGGGGTGCCTGACGCTTCTACCCCTCCACGGCAGAGCTACCCTGGACGCGGTGTTCCTGAGCAACCGCCAGGCCTGGCACCTAACAACCAACCACTGTGGCCCCCTGGGTGCCTTGGTGGAGCTCACGTACCTGCGCTAACCCCAAAGCGGCACCACGCCTCAATGCCTCCATCATGTGATTGTTTCATCTGACTCAATTGATGTTGATCGGCATTCGTCAGAGCTTCATCCCACCAACACACACCTCTCCCCATCCCGAGCTTGAACTTCAACTTCCCACAGCTCAGAAGCTCCAAAATTCGCCGCTGTCGCCAAAATGAAGAGTTTATTGTCCATCGCCAGCGTTGCTGGGCTAGCTACCGGCTCTTATCTAGCTCAGATCCCTTTGCAGGCTGAGCAGCAGCCCATAGGCGATGTACCTGCTACCGGCGGCGTGCAGCCTGCTGGTTTAATCGACTCCGAGGCGCTTCAGGACACCATCAAGGCCGACAACCTCATGAATAGGGCAAAGGAGCTCTACAAGATTGCGAAGCTTTCTGAACACGAGTATAACCATCCCACAAGGGTGATTGGTAGCAGAGGTCCGTCCTTTACGCCACTCGCTTCCCTGACCTCGGCTCCGAGCCTCTGAGCGATTGATCACCTTGACTAATTCAATCTTAGGCCATGCCGGAACAATCTCCTACATCCACAGCGTTCTCGCTGAGTCTGACGATTACTACGATATCTCCAAGCAAGTTTTCCCCGCCGTCATGGGCAACGTATTCGAAGCGCGACTCGTTATCGGTGATGGGGTCCCCAAGTCCGCGACTGCCATGAGTTTGACGCCCCCAACGAAGAATAGGCAGCCCGTGTTCGCGAAATTTGTCCTAGTGAAGAACGACGGATGCGACGCTTCTGACTACCCCGAGGCAGTTGCTGGCCAGATTGCCCTTATCCGTCGAGGACACTGTGCTTTTGGTGACAAGTCTGGCTTGGCCGGCACTGCTGGGGCTGTTGCGGCGGTCATCTACAACAATGAGGAGGGAGAGCTCCACGGAACTTTGGGCACCCCTAAGCCTACTCATGTCGCGACCTTCGGTCTCTCCCTCGGTGACGCTACACCGGTGGTCGAGAAGTTGGAGAAGGGCGAACACGTTGATGGCATTGCATACATGGATGCCGAAGTCAAGAGCATCAACACCTTCAACGTTGTCGCACAAACCAAGGGCGGTGATCAGGAAAACTGTGTCATGCTTGGCGGCCACAGCGACAGTGTGGCGGAGGGACCCGGTATCAACGACGATGGTTCCGGTACCATATCTCTCCTGGAGGTTGCCACGCAGCTGACTGCTTTTACCGTCAACAACTGCGTACGCTTCGCGTGGTGGTCTGCTGAGGAGGAGGGTCTTCTTGGATCTGACTACTATGTATCCCAGCTCTCCCCCGAGGAGAACATGAAAATTCGTCTCTTCATGAACTATGACATGATGGCCAGCCCCAACTTTGCCTACCAAATTTACAACGCCACCAACGCCGAGAACCCTGCTGGTTCGGAAGAACTTCGCGAGCTCTACGTTGACTGGTATGAGAAGCACGGTCTCAACTACACCTTTATTCCCTTCGACGGTCGTAGCGACTATGACGCTTTCATAAAAAATGGCATTCCTGGCGGTGGTATTGCTACTGGTGCCGAGGGTGTCAAGACCGACGACGAGCAGGGAATGTTTGGTGGCGTCTCGGGTGACTGGTATGATCCTTGCTATCATCAGCTGTGCGATGACTTGGGCAATTTTAATATGACCGCTTGGGAGGTCAATACCAAGCTCATTGCGCACTCTGTTGCCACGTTTGCCAAGTCCTTTGAGGGATTCCCAAAGAGGGTAGTAGACTTCAAGGCCGCCAGCACCGGTTACAACCCCAAGTACCGTGGCGACAAGCTCATTATTTGATAGATCCAGTGTTTCTCTTATAATTTTACATCATGTAGCATAGTCAGGGTGGTCATTATCTGGTGGTTTAGGGAGTAGCCAGCCATTTCTTTTCTGTATAGATTAGCATTCTGTACACTGCCCAAATCATAATCATATTCAAGCTTACCACTACTCCTATTCTGCGAGGATGACGAGTCAGCTTCATCAGAACGTTGCACTAGCCTAACTCTTTAAGATCGAACCTTCGTTAGCGAGGGCGCATTCCGAGGAACCGGAGTTGAAATTTCAGGGGTTTGTTGGATAGGCCAAACCTTAGACGACGCAGCGTCGCCCAGTGCATCGCGTCGACGACGCTCGCTCGCCACAGAGACGGCTTTAGTAGCCAAAGAAGACGGCGTGATGGACCTTCTTGTGACATCACGCCCACGCGCCGCCGAATCGATCGCATACCGGCCAACTGAATCGAAATCCCGAAAGGTGTCGTCACCAGAGGGGATTAAAGGGGGATATCGAAGCCGCCGAGTATAGGTGCCTGTCAAGGAGATCTCGGATGAACTTGTTGGCGATGGCTCTTGTGTCGGTCGTCTATCGGAGTGGTCGCCGACAGAATCCAAACAGTTTAGTTCAATGTTATCCCTGACGGTGAGCTGACGACCAGGTCTCGGAGACGGGGATGGGGTGGAACTCAGGGTTAGCCACTGATTGTAAGTCGAGTCTTTTTTTGGAACCGATGGGTGACTGCCTGTGTTTCTGTGTCGAGGAAGATTAGAAACAGGCAAAGAACTAGAGGATCTAGGAGCTGTGCCTTGGGTGTTGGCTGGTCTAGGGGGTTGAACTAGAGTATGAAGACGCTTCAGTTCATTGTATTTTTCAGCTACCTTCTCCATTCTGTGAAAGTGTATGAGGAGGACAAAGATGAGGATGATGGCTATAGTGAGCAAAGTTCCCATAAGGATCAGGCCTGCATTGTAGCCAAGCATCCGGGCCTTGCATCTAGACTGACTGAAATTGAGACTAGCCATGACCTAGGATTGTAGTATGCGAGGCTTTGTCGAGGATATTTTCAATGGATTGGAAAGGGTAAAATGCGTTGGTTTGTGTGCTGGTGCTTAGAGGCTGAGTCTTGCCAGCGGCAGATCTGATGCGGAAGGAGCGAGGAGATTGAGAATTCATGTAGACTACTATTCTTTGATTAGAGATAGGGGGGTGCTCTGGGCTTGAAGGCCTCTCTGTAAAAGTCACAAAGTCATTGTAAACTAGGAGACAAAACAGACTTGAAAAATCCCGACAAGAAGGAGAGGCTGCATCCTGTCCTTTGTTTTGCGCTTATGCGGCGTCAGAAACAAGGGAACTTGAGGGACATGTAGCCCTTTCCTCCCCCTCGATGACCTCTCTTTCTGGCCCCGTGCTTTCGCGTAGACGTTGAAAACACTGAACTGATCAACATATGGTTGTTTAAGGGTCCCCTGTGAATATTCCTCTGAGACTATGCATAGTGTTTATATACCTCACATCATGCATGGTTTCCGGATCTCCAGGTCATATTAATACATTACTAAAACTCGCAAACCATCGCAGCTCCAAGAAAAACATACGACTGTTCAATAATCGCCCACGCGAACCTCATCAATCCTGGACATCCTTAGGCGTATCGCAGAGAACACCTTGCTCAAGCTATACAAAAGTTAGCTATCAAGAACTCTAGACCTTGTTGCCTCCATGACATAGCAGAGGTAGTGCGCAGCACCTAGCACGCTGACCAATGTCGGAACAAATTTGACTAAATTCATTGCCGCTGATAGATCAGTGGGCGATACGGCGGCAACGAAGAGGGCGAGGGCGACGGAGGCCTGCATGGTGTTGAGGAGCTAATAAATGGCGAACTGAAATGTTCCACAGGTATGGGTGTTTGGCGAGGCGTTGAACATATATTGAAAGACGACGGTTTGATTCTATTCATGGGATGGCAAGGCTCTAGGGACGATGGCACCTAATCACAAAGATGAGTGAGCAAAGCCTCCTGACCGCAGTTCCAGTTGCACTCGTGCATATAAAGCCCCTCGGGATCAAGTTTCCCAGACCGAACCCGGGCGGGCGTGCACCCAATATTGGGAGGTTCCATCTCACCACCCACTCTGCCAAGTATCTCTTTTCCGAATTGCGGAATACGCAGCCCTGCGTCACCACATAGAGCAGGGATACCAGGGGAGGTTAATCTCTTTCGATCACTACCGACATCAAGGAGCTTAGTTCGTACCAATACACGTGGAGCGAGATGCATTCCCGGAATTGCAAGATGGACCAGACCCGAGTTCATCCTTCCTGTCTGCCTGCTTTAGAGGGAGGCATTGACGACATGAACATGAAACTAGGTGAATGTGTTAGGGCATCTCCTTTGAGCGCTGAGTGGTGTCAAGTACACTGGAGAGTTGGGATTAGATGCAACGAGGCTGCAAGCGCTGACGCTGATTTGTGAAGGAAATTGGATTTTACAATAACGACAATATTCAAAACTTAAGGGGACAACTAAGTATATAGGCTCGTTAAGCCTACACATGAGTGAGCAGTAATACGATGCCGTCATAATGCGGAGCTGCGAAAGGCGCTAAGTCGGAGCTATTATTACAATACTTTCAGATCCCCTAACATGCTGTCCGGATGTACGAACAGCCCAAAACTGACGTTATCCAGATCAAATAGTACACTGACAACGCCCATTAATTCAACTTTACTGCCACTGTCTACTTGTTCTTATTAGAGAGCACGTTCTTCATAGCAGGGGATCGGAGTCGCTGTATACTTCCCGAGTTGGTCATGGTTGGGATGGGTGTCATCCTTTCGGTGGCCTACAATTAAACTGATGTACCCTGAGTGAGAGGCCGGAGATGAGGAAGACCTACTAGCCATAAATCTCACCGACTAACTACTTGGTAGTAAGGAAAGCAAAGTGGCTAGAACCTTCTTTGGCGAACCTAGCCGCAGATACAAATCCCGAATCTTCCTTTATTCTTATCTTCAAAGTCAGTATGACTGAGACTTTAGAAGGAGAGGAAAGGCTCGCTTGCGTTGCAGCTCTCTACTGGAAACGTTACTGCAAGTTTAGGCTCCCTAATCATCAGAAGCACTGCCATTGGTTTTGCCTTCAACTGAGGACGGATGGCGCTGGCTATTGTTTCCGATGCGGGTCTGTGGTAGTAATACCTATAATAGACACAGGCCGGTATAAGTAGAAGAAGATGTCGATTTCAATCATCTAGCATAGTCGGCGACACGAGAGGGGTATCCCAGGTGTCGAATGCTAATACAAGAAGTTTTAAAAACTCATCCCCCCCGACGGGAATGGCCAGCCATAGATAACGATGTAGCCAGGCTAGCAGATGATATCGAGTTAGTGCAACCAGATTCATGCACTTTTAAGACGAGGAGCTGCCCGCCAGCCACATGCTTGGGTGTATCAAGGGGATGGAGTCCAGAGACGCTGTCCGAGAATGGTTAGCGTACAGATAATCAGGATAATATCACCGATGTCGATATTATAAAGGAGATGAACGCGGTAGGCTTTTTCTTTTTTTAAATATTTACTAATACGCCCTACAGAAGATTAACTTAGATAAAAGGACTTGAGTACAGATGACTTGCACTAGAAATTTCTGGCGACAGACGACGTACGGCTACATCAGGCTATTTGCACTTACGAGTGAGTCGAGTTGCGATCCGTCAATGTAACTCAAGTGTGGCAACTCTGCAAACCCTAGCAGGTTTGCATGGGTACCCCGAGTAGAGTGCTGTCGTACCCACAAAGCTGCTCCTCGACACGAACGTGAACCGGAAATACCTTCCGAAATTCCGTGTGTCTGGCTCAGAAGCACCAGCACGGCCAGAAGCTTCCGGCAGAGAATAACGTCGATGATACATACCATGCTAAATGCCGGGTTCTTCATCCTTATGAATCTTTGAGAATCGTTTGAGTAAAACGAAGGTGAGGAGAAGTAGTAGTTAGCACTCCCGGACTATTATCCGATCGAGTGTCGGCTTTCCTCGAGCCAGGATCAGTAATCTTGGCCCACTGGGATCCTGTGTTCGCCATGATGGCACCCCGCTCTGAATCTTAGCATATGCATCCTCTTTCAACACTCTAGGCTAGTTCAGATTGAATTTCGGTGCCCGCGGAACCGATCTCGGCCTCGATAGACTTTTCGATTCCCTTCAGCAACTCGATGGCGGACCAGAGCCTCGGAATCGCATGCCATTCCGGATTGTGGGTCGATGTCGGCATGTATGCGGAATGTTCGTGAAATCGCTCGACAGCCCGGGCGCATATTTTGTTACCGTCTTCAGAGAGTCGGCTTTACTTACTTGACTGGCAATCCAGGGTGGAGGGGCTTGTAAGGTCACTCCGGAAGTGCTGTTCTCTTATACTAGCTTGGGTCCACACTGGAATCGCAGCCACCAATGAGGCTCTCGAATTGGATGGGTCTCGGCTATCTACGGGCGGAAAGCGTCGGCCTTTTGGAAGGACGGAATCCTTCACTCGGTTTGAATACACCTAAAATTTGTATTTGGTGTCAATCCAAGGATTCGAAAGGGGTTGATGGAGACGCCTGAAGAAATTTTCAGACTTATATGGGTCGATAGCTTCGATAGTGGAGACTACGGATGAGATTTCATCAGAGAGGTAGATGCCTTCTTCTCCTATAAGTAAAGGCGCCATGATCGTGTCGGAGCGTGTAAGTCCCGCGAGGCTGTTTATATTCATTGGCGGCAAGATTGGTGACCATGTCAACGACTACAGTGACGATAGAAACGCCCCAGAAAGCTTATACCCCGTCAATCTCGGAAAAATTCTCCTGCGGCGACGCAGAAGCCCAGCACTATGTCATCGACAGCACTGAGTCTTCTCCTAGGCGTTCCATAAAGTATGATCCTGTCTTAGAGGCATCACGGTTAGCGGACCTCGAGGCGCCCGACGGAGGTCATGGATGGCTGGTTGTGCTGGGATGCTCGATATTGACGTATTGGTTTATCGGCACAAGCTACAGCTGGGGAGTCATCCAAAACGCTCTTGTGGAAGATGGGGTTGGATCGGCCGCATCTCTATCTTGGGTCGGCTCGGTAGCTACTTCCTTAGGTGCAGCCATGGCCCTTATAACAGCTAAGATTAATGTGAGGCTTGGTTCACGATACACGTGTATGATTGGTATCACATTGCTGGGACTTGGTGAAATTCTGGCGAGTTTCACCACCCATGCCGTTGGTGGTTTGTTTGCAACAGCGGGTGTATTGTTTGGGATAGGAAATGGGCTTTTGTTCATGGTACGTCTCGACATTTTTCCGGAGTTCCCACTTCAGTTAAGCTAATGGGAAATCACACGGCGTAGACAGCTTCTGTCGCCCCTGCTCAATGGTTCTCTAGAAAGCGCGGCCTCGCCAACGGCATTGTCTTCGCGGCGGGTGGCCTTGGGGGCGCAGTGACAAGTCTCGCCATGAACTCTCTCGTCGGCGCTGTCGGCCCCGCCTGGACGTTTAGAATTCTCGGATTCCTCATTATCGGTACCGGACTTCCCGCAGCATGGGTTGTACAAGAACGGCGGAAACCTACCAGCAAATCACTCGACTGGGGTATCTTCCGAGACATCAACTTTCGCCTTCTCTTCGTTTCCGGCATCATTGGCTCTTTCCCTATCTTGGTGCCTCCATTCTTCATACCTCTCTATAGCCGGTCGATTGGAATGGGGTTAAATACTGCCGCGTCACTTGTCGCGGCTTTCAACTTCTCTTCCGCGGTGGGGAGGATCCTCGCCGGAGTTTTGAGTGATCGATTTGGCGCCGTAAACACTTTGCTCTCTGCCCTTACGATCAATGCTCTCACCATTATTGTCGTGTGGCCCCTGTCAACATCGGAGGCGAGCTTGATCGCTCTTGTGATATTAAGCGGGTTATCCAGCGGTGCATTTGCCTCGTCGATGCCGACGACCGTGGGGAATGTCTTTGGTTCTCAAAGAGTTTCCAGTGCCATGGGCTTTGTTGTCACCGGCTGGGTCGGTGGGTTCACAATGGTGAGTGAGATCTATAATATCCTTGTCCAGAATCTTAGCACTAACATTGAATGATCTCTCCGTATTAAGGGTGCTCCCATTGCTGGATACATGCTTGACGCATTTGGGGGGAGAGAAGCGGGATTTATGCCATATCGTCCTGCCATATTCTGGGCAGGTGGCATGGCCTTGACGAGCGCGATGCTGATCGCGCTTATGAAGTTTAGATTATCCCGGGGTGAATTGGGAGTGGGTCGACATTTCCAGAACTCGAGGGCAGTCGATTGGAATGAAGGTGTGGCTAAGCGCAACCGTGGACGTAAGCAGCTCATGATAGAATAATACCAGACTGAGGCTTAATAGAAATTACCGTATACCATTCGCATCCTTGCCTGACGCGCAGTGTTTTCGTGCCTTATCGCGATTGATGGTAATTGCAGAAAAGTCGCCAGAACCCACAGCCAGGCCGGTCATCTCGCCAGGCCTGTTGGCGCTCGAGACAGCGATACAGTGTGCTGACTGGCAACTATCCAAGGTTCGGTGTTGGGCGATGCTGGCTCTCAGGGGTCCTTCCTCCCAGTCGTCGCCGTCACCACGGGGGCACGCCGCTCCGAGGCCTGTCGGGATCGCCTCCACCCCGGCCCTGGTTCAACGGCAAGAGGAGAAGGCCAGGCCATGGCTTGCCTATAAATACAAGGTTTAGGGCTCCAACTGGCACATACGACCATAGCTTGGAGAAAACACGCGATCCCGTCCGCTCTCGCCTAGTTAAGCTCTAAAGCGTCAGACTAGTAGTTGGGTCGGTGACGACCAGCGAATCCCTGATGTTGTATGTATTTTTTAATTTTTTGTATGTATACATATTATATACTTTTTATTATTCGCAGACTCCCACTAGAACCTCCCTCGAAGCCTATAATGTGTAGATATATATTATTAAGGAGAGACTAGAAACTATCATTGATATACCTATTTCCAAATTGGGATTCGCATGCCGGGTCCAAATGCACAGGGTGACTCTCTCAGGCTTGCTCCTGAAGGATTCCGGGATTCGGCCCGCTATTGATCCCGATGCCTCGAATACGAATCCCCAAGGGCCCCAGGAAATACGGACAGCTGGCGGGGTCCTTTTTGGGACAGCCTGGCTGTCTCTCATTCCTCTTACCCCTGTAGCGAATCCATTAATAAAATTAGCCCACTCCCCCTTGTCCGTCCTGACCAAGCACGTCGCGTGTTTGGAAGAGCTCAGCCACACTCGTCGTCAATCAGTCGATCAACAGATATTCCCGAGGAAGGCCAAACCATTTTACTTTCTCCATCAAAAAATCACCTTGTCTCTACGATGGCTTGAGTAATCCGCAAGGCTAATAATCATGGCTGCCGATAAGGAGCGGGAAGAGGGCATAATTGCCGCCGCTGACGTGCCGATTGGATCGGACAATGGGCTTGAAAAACCTGGTGTGAGCTCCAAAGCGAGGGATTTCGATCCCGCCATATCCCATCACAATTCTTCTCAGCAGGCGAGCCAAGGCGATGCTGTGAACATTTACCCAGAAGGATGGAGGCTATATATTCTAATATTTGGGTAAGACAACGAAAATGCCTCGTGAGAGTTCCAACATCTCAAGACCCCTGCGAAGACTAAGCTCAGGCGAACTAACCATAAAATATAGACTCTGTCTAAGTTTGCTACTGTCGACAGTGGAAACGACAATTGTTAGTACGAGTTTGGTCTCAATAACGAATGCTCTTGAAGGTTTCGGCCGCCGGGATTGGGTGGTTACTTCGTACCTGCTCACCTATGCAGGTGAGTCTAGTTTCGCGCTATTAGTTACCCCTGCCAACCCTCAAGTTCCTAGGTTTCTTGACTATATTCGCCAAGTTCTGTGCTGTCTTTGGCCGAAAGTTTATGCTGCTCTTCGCGCTCTTGGCCTTCCTCGTCTTCTCCGTTCTTTGCGGTATATCGACGAACATTATCGAGCTGTACGTCATTCTAGTTGCTATCCGAGACTGATGTCCAGTGTAATGTATCAATTAACACCGCCTAGTATCGTGTTCCGGGCCTTCCAGGGATTCGGCGGTTCTGGCATATATTCTTGCGTTACCGTGATAACCCCTCAGATTCTTCCTCCCAAAAAATACGCCAAGTACATGGCCGTCATCTCCTCCGTATTCGCCCTAGCAAGCATCCTCGGCCCTGTCCTCGGCGGGGCAATCAATGACCATTCCAGCTGGATATGGGTGTTCCTCCTTAAGTATGCAACGAAGATCCGCATTCGACCCCTGCCGTATCCGTAACTGACTGCTGTTAGCGCTCCCGTCGCCCCCATTCCTATGCTCTTGATCCTATTTTTCCTCCCGACAGAGCCATCCCGGGCACCCGTCCAAGGCAAGGGATGGAAGAAGAAGCTGTCGGAGATCATCCCGCCACCTGGAGCCTGGCGAAAGATTGACTTCTTAGGCGCCATCCTCCTGCTCACCGCCTCTATGCTCGTTGTCTTCGCGTTCGAAGAGGCCGGGACCCAGTATCCTTGGAAAAGCCCCGCAATCATCGTGACTCTTATCCTCTCCGCTGTCTGCTGGGCCACCTTTATACCCTGGGAAGTCTGGATCGATAAGCCAAAGTTCGTCCAGGAACCCATTTTTCCGATGAGGTTGTTAAGGGATCGCCGGATAGCTGGCATGATGCTGTAAGTTGGCACGCAAGATTCCGCTCGTATACCCTAGGTTAACAACCCTTTGACCCACAGAAACGCATTTTTCACGGGCTTTCCATTCATGGCAGTCATCGTCAACCTACCCCAGCGATTCCAAGCCGTCAACGGCTGCACTCCGGTCCAGGCGGGTTTATATCTCCTACCTCTCCTTCTCGTCTCCCCTTTTGCCAACGGTATATCCGCAGCCCTCGTCTCCAAGCTGAAGACTCCGCCATTCTACATCCTCCTCAGCGGCTCTGTACTACAGCTCATAGGAGTGGCGCTCGCGGGCATGCCGTCCGCGGCATCTCTCGATCTCAATCGTAGCATTTTCGGGTACGAAGTCTTGATGGGCCTCGGGTTTGGCTTCGGCCTCAGCACGCTCCTGGTGATGGCGACGATGGTTTTCCCCAAGGATGACCTGGGTAAGTGGCTGGACGTAACAGCTTATTAGCTCCTTCCAACACTTCTTCTAAATGACTTTACTAATGTTCATCTACTTGGAAGGTGTTGGTATGGGGGCCTTGACACAAATTCGCGTCCTCGGCGGCACCATAAGCTTAGCCATATGGTATTAAGCCCATGCTGGATATTCAAGTATTTCTTCGCTAACTTATTCGCGATTCAGTGCCACGGTTTTAAACAACCATGTGAAGAAAAGGTTGCAGGAGATCTTGACCTCGGCTCAGATCCAAGCCATTTCAGAGTCCTTTACCGTGATACAGGACTTACCACAGCAGACGCAGGAAGACGTGCGCGCTGCCTTTGCGGAAGGATATACAAAACAGCTCCAGATCATGATAGCGTTCAGTGGCCTCGTATTTCTTTGCACTCTATTAACTTGGCAGCCGCCGCAGAAGCAGGTGCGAGAAATAGAACAGTTTTTAGCCAGTAAATGAGTTTTATTATTATCATTAGTATTAATACTCCACTCGACCTATCTATATGTTAGTTATAGGGTCCTTCAATGGTTATATCCTGCATTTGCTAGTGCATTCGTTCCACGCGGCGAGGGCCCTATCCTCCAATTCCTATGGTACCTTGGACGGAAGGATCCAAGTGAAAAACCTCCTGGAGGATCATGACTGCGGCCACTGGTGGCGGCAGGGAGGTACTGGTCGCTGCTTTATACTAGCTTCGCAACCCACAACCCTGCGGGCTAGTTAGGTCAGGGTAGGAGAGCCCTGAATGCGGGAAGTAATGATCGTGACTTATATATCCAATGCGATTTCTGGGACCGATGCGCCATTTGGTCGGTCCTCGCCAGGATCGATGCTTCCCAGGAGCGGTCCCAGACAGGACTTTGATTGACCGCGCGTCAGGCAAGTCCACGCTTCATCGACTATGTTGTGCGTTGAACTCGCTCTCGTGCTTGGCAACAGCTTCGTGGGGATGTTGGCATGGTGTGGACGACGCAGTGGTGGAGAAGCAAACCTGGGCAAAGCTTTGAAAAAAGCTTTGAAAGGAAGGCTAAGGTTGGCGCAGTCGCTCATAGTTTGAAACAGTTGCCTTGGAAATGATTGCGGATTGAAACTGGCGCTTCGTGCTTACACGAGTAGCATCGGTAGCTGGCATCGAACGACGTCGAGAGTATTGCAGTGAAGAGGCTCGAATTCAATGTGATGCAAATGGCGCCGAACTGAAGGGCCAGCGTAGTATTTTTAAGTGACGGGGTTACGAGACAAACTCTCGTCGTGTCGCCAAACCCAGTAACCAAGCAAGGAGCATCTACAGGGTGTTTGGCCAGGTATGTCCTGGCAAATATCAGGGCGGGATGTAGCTCGAGCAATCGTGGTGGTGTCGGAATTCGGGTAATACCATTTAGAGACACATCTCGTCTTGATGTTTGTTGAAAAGTGGTAGATCTCGAATCGTGGCTGCGTGAGGGACGGACAGTTCAGCTACCTGGCCTTCTAGGACGAGGCGAGATGACTGTATCGGCCACCGGAAGCAAAAGTTATAGTCCGAGTAGTATCCATCAATTTTCTTGGAGAAAAAGCTCAGAGCCCTTAAGATAATCAAAGGATTCATGGACATCATAGCCCACAGATACTCGTGCCACGCATTTTGCTTGTGGTGGAAACAAAGCAAGAAGAAGAATTGAAAATGGAAGTCGGCGAGGGTACGGGACTCCTGTTCTTGGCTCCTGTCATATTAATATGCATGCGAGGCAAGGCTGGCGTTACCCACCGTTACCAGCAGAGGTTTACGCCGAAACCTGGCACTAGAGAATAGGCAGTATCAAGCATGCAGTGTGGCGCTGGTTGTTATTAAATGCCTCATTGTTTCACTGAGGTCTCTTGTTTAATTCCCTGGCCGTCCCTGTTTCCCAACGATGGATCGTCTTGGACTGAGCGGAACATTGGCGGGCATATTATTACGCATAAGCCGACATATGCAGGAGGAGAAGAAGGACACGGCGTAGTCTCCCAACGAGCTAGGAGTGGATAATAGGCTCTTTGGTGGATACTAGCTGCCAGGCCTCACAGTGTTTCTTGTGTGGCTGGACAATATGATAGGTCGTATCCTGTGCCCTTGTCGACACTCATACGAGGCTGTGATGGCCTTCTCCAATGATATATCTAGCTCATAAACGAAGTATAGATAGATAAAAGGAAGAAAATGGAAAAAAAAAAAAATGAAAAGCATGGGCCTGCGCAGTGCACACAGCAGAGCCCGTTGAGGCGGTCTCCAGACGCCTGTCCATGAAGATATGACGACTGGCCCTGGATGTCTCGTAGATGAGGACAACTCATTCCGTGGTTACCGACCGCTCACCTCAATCCACTGGACGATTGGCTCTCGCGAGGCCGAGGCGAAGCAGAAGCCACATCACAGATAGGGATCCAAGTCAAAATTCTTTATTGCTCGCCAGCTGTGCATGCGGCGCCCCACCCCCGTTCCTCTCTCTCAACCAGGTCTCATTACACCGTACCATTGAGGGGCCTTTCCCGAGCCCGCGGCGGTGTTCTGCATGACGGAGAGTCTGGCTCCACGCCAACGCACGTACACCGACAGAAGCATGCTGGCAAGATAGGCCTTGCCTTCGTATTAGGGTTATTAGTTGAGACGAAGTGCCGACACCCGACTCTCAGCCCGATCGCCCCCATCCGGCCTCAGGCTCCAGTCGCAACACATCCCTCGATCGTAGGTTGCCTCGGGCTTTGCGGGCCACGCTGCCAAAATGAAGCCTTGGGGACTCGGGAGCAAACCGGCCGAAAAGATAAAGAAAGAAAAAAAAAATATACAAAAAGAGAAAGAAAAAGAAAAAGCCGGGGCTGGATGAGACCTGGAGTCTTTGCGAGTATTGACCTCGTGCCTGGCCCTGCAGCCACTCAGACTCACAAGTGCCCAGTACCGGCGCTTTTCCACTCTTGGCATCGGTGAAGTCGAAGAACGGGAAGACGGGCATTTCGGGTCCTGGAACCGTGGCGTTCTCTTAGTGGCGTGGCATTTGAGTCGGCCAAGTGGATCCTCGTCCTTGCCCGCTCCATGGTTCGTTATGTCTGGTCCAGAGAGCTGTCCGCCCCGAGCCCATGTACCTAGTGATTATGCATGCGGGCCACCAATTGATCGATCCTTATTCTCATGTCAGTAGCTTGGGCTATCTGGTGATCAATTCCAAAGTGTCCCTGGTAAAGCTCACAAGGTCCATAATCTCTCTACTAAAGGGCACATCCAGGCGCCCAATACTGTTTTACGAATGCATAATATATCATTGATCAAATTGTAGAGTCTTTAGTCTCACTCATGACATGACTCTTGGCCATTCGTATCTGCTAGATACTGAGCGTTAAGTTCTCCAGTGGTCGTGGTTACATCGACGTGGCCCAGCTGCGCCTTTCCCGTTCTCATGGCATAGCCAGCCAGCCGACTGTGTGTCTTAGAAGGGAACAAGATCAGCTTGTCTCTTGTACCCGCAGCCCTCGTCTTCATCCCTGCGCCCATCTTCAAGAGTAAACCCACACACAGGCAGATTCAACGGCGGAAGACACGGGCGTGTCCGTGCATGCGCCATCTGCACCATGCTAGAAGGGTGTTGACAATGGTCCAATGAATGAATGCTTTCATGGCCCCAGTTACCAAAAGTTGCGCCGCGCTGTCACGGGCGCCCAGTGAAACCCAATCAGCTATGGCGAGTATTAAGCGTCCGAGAATTGATCAATTAGGCCTTCCATCAACAGAGGGTGGATGGATGTTCCCTTCCAAAGAACTAGATGGATGAGAGTGGACAACATTTTGCAGTGTCGAATATTGTGCCTTGGTGCCCTTATTATGCTGGCGAGTAGCCGCCAGCCATAATAATCTTCGGATAGGGAGGAGCCAGCCCTGGGCGAGCGGTCCGTCATAGACCAACGGTCTCGACTGTCCCTGTACCCTAACCTTGGAATCTTGGGCTCTAGGGATTGGCCCGTTCAAGGTCGACAATGCTGTCTCCACCCTCCCAAAATATGCTCCACCAAGACAACGGACAGACAGGAACCCATGAAGCTAATACCGCGGGGATTGATGGATTGGACGCCAGCCTGGAACCATTCACGACATTGTCACACAGCCAGCCAGCACCGGCCTCTTATTAATCTGTGCCCTTAACGGGTCACAGACGCCTCCACTTGTTACAAGGTTCCGACGACTCGGTCGGTGCGAGGACGGGGAAGGGCATCGATGTGTCATTCCTTGTTGCATTGCAGCAGTTAATTGATTTTGGCTTCCCAATGACAATGACAACCGACCTAGCTGGCCCTCGTCCATTTTCCATGCTGGCTCCTCACCCCCCATTACACGACATCCATCCTTGTAGGGCATTTAGAACGCCTCGCCTCCTCCAGCCTCGATCCCGACGCTCCCTATTGGTGCCCGTGCCAGGCCACACCCTAGGTTAACTTTAGAGGCCGACACATACACCCTCCGACCAGACGCACGAGGAGGAGGAAACGAGCCCTAAGAGGCCTTTCTTTCTGGCGGGGCCTCATTTTTTTTTTTGTGGATCCTTCATACACGTTTGCTTTGTTTGCATTGCCTCTTGCCAGTTGGTCTTACCTAACTGATGGAACCCATGTGCTGCAAGAGAAAAGAAGAATTTGATTACTGTTCCACAGCTTTAACTTGCATAGATACACCGCCATACTAGTTGTCGTGTGCTCGATTACATATCACATTTCCCCCCTTCTTCCCAACATTATCAACTCTCCCACCTCTAGCTCCAGTCGCAGCAGGGTCCAGGTGAGCCTCGAGATGATTTATACTCCAGCCTCCATGACTGACTCGTTCAGTATTCCAGACCCCGCCACTCCCAGACTGGCTGGTTATGAATTGCTCGATTTTGAATCTGTAGAGCTCCTCAACTTCGGCCTTGGTTTGCCGAGGTAGGGACTTCTGGTGGCTGCGTATAAAGTTCAGGACTTAGTCGCTTGCTAAAGTAGCCCCAGGGAAGGGGGGGCAGATGACAATGAAAAAACTTACCGGCCATCGACATTCACATCTGTTGACCAGGCGTTTGTCTGGTTATCATCCTGGTTGTTGGATTGGGTGCTGCTTGCCATTATGTATGTAGCTGGTTTATCACACACGAACTAGGCGATGAATATGTCTTCTTTCTGCGTGGCCAGACAGATACTATTGGCAATATTATGGCTATTATCTATGAAAAGGAGGATCTCACAACAGACCTCAAGGTCAAAGGGACTCTTGCTTTTATAGATCTTCCAGGAGTCTTGTCACCTCCACCTGTAGCACAACTGAGCCAGATGTGGGTCGACCTATCGTCGTCGTATCGAAGCAGTATATGCAACAAGGGGGTAGCTTTCAGTGATATGTCAAACCCTGTGATGAAGCTAAACTAGTGTGTGTGACAAAGGCGTTGCCGACGAGTGAGAGCTATGGGGGAGAAGTGTACTATTCGACCAAGAGTGACTATGTGATACCACAAGCAGTGTTCTGAAAAAGAAGGAAAGAGAAGCCATGAGAATGTGAGAACCCTGTCATGACTTGAGTGACTTTGGATGGGCCCGTGTGGCTGATGGAAATCCAAGAACGCATGTCGGTTTAGCATTATGGCCCCTGGTCCCGGGCCTGAATCCCTACTCCCTTGCGAAGGTCAAGAATCGAGAAGGCCACACGTTTGGAGCAAAGCTGGCGTATAGCTGATTTCGGCTCCGTATTTTAAGGTGGAGCCAGCCGCCTGTCCACACAAGGAGAGGCGGTTTCGGGGATAGTTAACATCATTAGATGGCCCGGGCCGGCGTAGTGTGGGAGGAATAGCAGGATAGAGTTTAGTAGGAATAAGTTAGCAACAAGTCGGAATATAGGAAGACTTTCAGAATAATACAAATGCGCATGATCACGTTTCATACAGCTCTAACGTGCTTGACAATGTTCCTTGTAGAAAAGGAAACGAGAATGGGTGCCTGTCGGCCATTCACAAGGCTGACAACATCTTTTTTGAAGAAAGCCGGACCTCGGTGGACGATAGGTCAGAAATTGGATCCATCCGTTTGCTCTCACCGCTAGGGCCAAACTGATAAAGTAACCAGCATCCAGGAGGCGTGGACGTAGCGACAGTGATGACTGGACTGTAGCAGGACAGGGCAGAAATCAGGCCAGGGAGAGGCGAAGTCTAGGTGCAGATCTCGTTGAAAGGTTGGAGGTAAGAGACTGTACCACCCAACTGGAGTTGCTTTTTTTTTTCCTGGTTGGTGGTTGGTTGTCGCCATGTCTACGGCGGGAGCAGGGATGGAAAAAAGTCAGAAGTCAAATGATTGACTTCCGCCGGGAGGCAGCTTCCAGCTTCTGCGGTCGGAGAGACGGAAGAAAGGGGGGAGGTCTGAGGAGCGTTAGACTCCAAGCGCCTCATATTTGGCCTCGGCGGGGGACGGGGGGCGGGCCCGACGATACGATGGAGGTTCGCGCCTCGTTATTTAGAGGGTACAACGAGGGTACATGTGCTGGCAAAAGAAATCAATCTGAACAGGTTAGCCAGTTCCCAGATTACGAGGCGTGATCAGTGAGAGATTACATTGACGGCGAAGGTGGAAAAGAATGCAATTCCGCTCTAGGGGAACGATCCAAGGAGGATAACTAACGCACAGCCCACCTTTGCTGGCGGTGAGCACTTGCGGCGTTGGAACCGATGAGCTCGTTTGCGCAGATGGCCCTCTTGCATCCATCAGTCAGGCCTGGGTATCGAAGAAAAAATATGGAGATTACCAACCTGCGATCGATGGCCGGAATTCTTAGTGAGTGGCCTGTCACATGGACAGGGCGAGCAGAAAGGTCAATGCATGGAAGTAGTAATTCCAGCGTGATATTACAAAAGTTGGATGCCTTGAGTTGTAGAAAGACGCAGTTTTCTAAGGCGCCCTCGATTAGTTGGCGCAGCTGTAATATCTCGAATGACGCGATACTGCTGCGTGGCCTGGTCCATTGACTTGTAAACTTCCAATGGGAAGAAAGCATTGAGAAAATCACCCGTAGGCGGTGATACTTCACTCCGACTCCCTAGGAAACTCCTAGTAAGAAGTACTAACCGCATGTCTACGGCACCGTGATGCCACGTGCAGTGCTCCAAGACGATTGCGTTGGATGTATTCTCCAGTTTAGTCCATGACTGTGCATCATTAACCACTAGTCTACCTGATCCGGGTTACGCCAAATTCTACTCGTGCCTGTAAAAGAATAACAACCAGGGACGAGACGAGAGGCCTATTTTAGCCGCCTACTTTATTTTGGTCAATCTTTTGGCACCCTCCACAACGGTGCGTGGGCGGGGCCAGTGAAAAACGGCATGGCACATTGGGCCTCCATAATCTGGCTGGCCAGCGGTGCGAATGTGATTGCCTCATAGATCCATGGATTCAATCATGATGTTGGGGAGGGCGGGACCTCAACGATTAATGCGGAGGGGAAAACGCAAGCACCCGAATACCCGCCTCCCTCCCTCCCTTTGGTGCTCGACGGCGCGCTTTGTGTGTCTTGGCCACTTCGAAAGCCAAAGTCTCACCATATTTCCATTTCGCGGGGGGGGAGGGTGGCAGGCAGTTTAAGCAGGCCAAAGCCCAGTCCCAATCTCCCCTAGAAAGATGGAATCTTCCTCCGAAACCCTGTCTCGGGACTTTTGGCATGAATTCCAGAATGCTAAAATTCGGAGAAGTGAATTCCAAGAAATGCAGGGGTCTCCAGCCTGATATACTTGTAGTAAAGTATTCATCTACGGATGTTCTACGCGATTTATCCGTGCTCCCGTCTGCAGCCTGGCTGGAAATTCATCAATGGATGGAGCGAGCGAGCAGCACAGCAATAATAACCGTAGGTCCGCATTGCCTCGCCTGTCCGGCTGTAATCAAACAGAAATATTACTTGCCCAGACTCAGCCATTCTTTCTCCAATAAAAATCACCGTCTCCAGCGCACCTTCCCCATCGCCTCGTTCCCCACCGTCCCGTTCCCCACATGCCGGGCGTGCCAGATGGAGAAAAATGGAGGTTTAGTGAACCAGCCAACGGCCCTCTGGCCTGGCATCTCGCTCGATATTGCCGCTAATCCGTTCAGGAGATCCGAAGACGGTCGAAATTTCGCATATTACCATCGACGGGCGCATCCATCTTGGAGAACGGAACACATCTATGCGAACCTATCTCCTGGGACCGGCTGTAATGTGCCTTCCCGTGGGCAATTAGGGGTGCGGAGAAATGGCACTTGAGCGCAATCTCGACGGCTCCGCAAGTTCGTCATGACAGCCGATATTAGAATTAAGGTGGAAGTGGAGTCCTTACCCATCACCGGGTCAAGTGAAGCGGGCGATAGTCCGATCCTTGGCGGCTGTCGTCGTCGTCGTCGTCGTCGTCGCCGTCCTTGTTCGTCTTCACTACCCAGTCCCTCAATAAAAGCGCCATCAGCCGCAGGCTCGTCCATTCCCGGAACCACCGCCCTCTCCTGCCCTTCCAACCACACGGCCTTCTTCTTTTTTTTTTCTGGGTAGCTTCATCGATTGTCTTGATCCCGTTGGCGATCCGTACACATTCAGTCACGATGCAATACGGGCTTCTTTCGGCTCTGACCGCCCTTGTGGGCGTCGTCAGCGGCACTCCTGTCTCGTAAGTTTGCCCCCGCTTCTTTCACCTACACCCATTCCCCATCGTGCGTTTGCCGAACGAGAGGCTAACATTGTGTTCTCTCCCCTACCAGTCTCCTTTCTCCCCGACAGGCCGCCGGCCTCAACGCCGCTATGATCGCTGCCGGCAAAGAATATTTCGGTACCTGTTTGACCGTCCGCAATGACCAGGCTGAGTCCAGCATCATCGCCAACAAGGACGAGTTCGGCTCCATCACTCCCGAGAATGCCATGAAGTGGGATGCAGTTCAGCCTAACCAGGGCCAGTTCAATTGGGGAGCCGCGGACCAACATGTCAACTGGGCAACCCAGAACGGCAAGCAGATCCGCTGTCACACTCTGGTGTGGTACTCTCAGCTCCCCGGCTGGGTTAGCGGCATCAACAACAACGCCACGCTGTACCAGGTGATGCAGAACCACATCTCCACCGTCATGGGCCGATACAAGGGAAAGTGCACGCACTGGGATGTCGTCAACGAAGGTGAGCAGTCCACCCATGGCCTTCGGGGCGTCGGTTGTCATGTGGAGACGGTTGAAACGTTGCGTTGGTAGGAGCACCCTCCGCTAACTGTTCGGTCAGCTCTCAACGAGGACGGAACTTACAGAGACAATGTCTTCCTTCGAGTCATGGGCGAGGCGTATCTTCCCATCTCCTTCCAGCTCGCCGAGGCCGCCGACCCAGGCGCGAAGCTCTACTACAACGATTACAACCTTGCATACGGCTTGGAGAAGGCGTAAGTTTGTGTGAACTTGCCCGCGGGAATTTCCTGTGCGAACCAGAGCTGACATGGCTTGTTGGTGTGTGCGTTTAGTGAGGGTGCTGTCAGGATCGTCAAGCTCGTCCAGTCCTATGGCGCCCGCATTGACGGTGTCGGTCTCCAGGGCCATATGGTCACCGAACCCACTGGCACCCAGGACGTCCCCACCCCGTCACAGGAGCAGCTCGCCGGTGCTCTCCGTATGTTCACTGACCTCGGCGTCGATGTCGCATACACTGAGGTCGATATCCGCATGAACACTCCCTCGAACCCCCAAAAACTTCAGGTGCACGCCGAGGCCTTTGCTCGCATGATGGGTGCCTGCATGGAAGTCGAGCGTACGTGTTTCACCCTAACCCTGGTATCTTTCTAATAAGTGCAAATGATGCTAACATCTGATAGGCTGTGTTGGTTTCACCGTTTGGGTAGGTGGATCATCTTGAAGCCTAATCATCACCTCTTTCAGCCTGGATGAGGGCGTTAGGCCATGAGCCAATACCGCGTTGTGTATCGATGCGGACGGACCAATGCTAACGTTTCTGGTATAGGGTGTCTCGGATAAGTACAGCTGGGTCCCCGGGACCTTCTCTGGGTAAGTTCTCCCGGTTCTTCAGGACGACGATTTGCATTTTCCGGCACTAATTAACTCTTCAATAGCGAGGGTGATGCTCTCCTCTGGGACAACAACATGCAGAAGAAGCCCGCTTACCAGGCCACGCTTGACGCCATTGTCAACTACAAGCCCCCTGCGCCCGAGCCTGAACCCGAGCCCGAGACTCCCGCCGAGCCCGAAACTCCTGCGGAGCCCGAGACTCCCGCTGAAGGCGAGGAGGGCGAGGAGGCCCCGGCTCCGGCCGAGCCTGCTGAACCTGCCGAGCCTTCTCCTTAAATATGTCACGGGAAGGGTAAGCTAGGGGTTGATGCGGGCTGGGGAAAACTGGATATCATTCGAGGCCGTTGTACAAAGCCATACACTTCACTGTACGCAATTATTAGCCGATAACCTTGAATAAAAAGCAAAAATTTGGAGCTCGGGAGAGGAAATTCGATACACTTGCCCCTGCTCGCTTTGAATTGAAGATAAAGTCAGCTGACGCTTCCGGCACCCCGGTCTATTACTAGTAATCTTGGACCCGTCCGGGGAAAGCGGAAGCCTTTCCCGGCCAAACCAAACACGACAAGACAAGCAAATCCAATTTGGCGACGATGACAGGCAACCGGGGATTGGGAGATTCCGAGAATATCGACAGAGGTACGCACGTACAATGCTACACCATCCTCGTAGAGCCAGCCAGCCATGCTGCCTGTACCACCCACTTTCATGCGGCTGGCCATGGCTATATTCGTTCCCATTGGTGATCGAGTGGAGTTTTGCTGCATCCACATCCATCCGATGCTTGCGCCTCTCTGGATCCACAACGCAAGGGATGCTCTGGCTAGCAGCCAAGTGCCGACCCAGCTTTTAGACGTGGGGCGTGGGAAAGCGCAATACCCCTCCCGCAGGATGCCAGCTCAATTGGCCAGCTCCTGTGAGCTTTCTCATGTTATCCTACTATAGGCAGGTCAGTGCGAGATCATGACGGACTCCACTCGGCTCAATGGGGCCTGACTATACCCTACTTGTACTCCAAGCCTTTTACATGTAGTGGCTCGAGGTATTAACCCATCTTCGCGCAACACTATAGTTGCGCGTAACCCGCTTCTTATCATTCTGCCCCACAGTTGCACTATCTGTAGCTGCTGACCGTGTTCTTAATAACCTTTCTATTCTTTATGATTGGAAGACGTCGTGATATAGTCTCTCTCTCCCATCCTGTGTACGTCCTTGGTCATGCCTCTGTGAAACAGGGCAGAATAGCCAGAAAATACTAGATAGACCATCCAGTTTTACACTACAAGGTATTAAATAAATGGGTTGAAAGAGTTTGCCCTGGATCCCTTTAGCGAGCGACAAGGCCCTGTGATCTCGCGCAAGAGACGAATTGGCTGCGCTAGTAGGAAGCTTCCGCCCTTCAGAGCCCAGGACTCTCTCCCTACATGCTGAGTAGCTGGGCGAGGGATTTCCTATTAATCCCGCGGTCCAACTCCCAGACTCGAGCACTCGCAGCCACGATAAAGCCCAATATTTTCTCGGAGATGTCGCATAGGCGGGCGCTCGCATTTCCAGTACCATCACATCAATACTCAGTTTACACTGTAGGTCCGATCGACTCCTATACCGCTTTATGGCGCCGTCCCAAGTTTGCGAGGCTCTCGACCTCCTAGTTCCTTCCCTTCGTAAACAATATTACAAAGGAAGGAATGCATGACTTTAATGGTTCTCACCCGACGATTCATGAGAGCCTCACTTTTGATCCCACCAGCACTGCTCCTGCCCTAAATTTTATCTCAAGTGAATCACTATTATAATTATATGAATATTTTCTCACTAGAAGGAGCTCCCTATACATACTGGAGCAAGTTCATGGTGATCTAGGGCCAAGATAAATGAGCATTCTGCTCCAAAACATCCCTCATACCCTCCCAAGCACATCATTTGAAAGCATCACAGCTGCTTTCTTCCTGCGATCCTGAAGCGACGAATCCAACAAGACCTGGTTTCTATCTTTTCTTCAATTTGCGCCCTATTTGGAATGAAGGTAGGCTGATCTTTTTTTGCGTCTGGTTCTATTACCTTTTCTCTAGCTTGAAGAGAAGATGTAATTTCTTGCCTACCCCCAGCTAGCATCTATCTGCCACTTCCTTCATTCCCTTTCTAGGGTCCCCAGCCTGTTTCTATTTGGCTTCAAGAGTCATAGTCAAGAGGTTGTCTCTGGACGCATGCTCTCCGGTCCATGTCCTCTCATGAATGAACTCCTCATTGCGTTTCCTACGGTTCCTTATACTTCGGAGGACAGGTGAGCAGGCGCTGGCGGCTCTTCTTTTGCTCACTCTAGCCACTCTCCAATCTTTACGCTTCCTTTCAATTGCTTCAAGCAACCTTTCCTATGTCTTGGTCCCGGGTTCCTCATAGTCTACGTTTTCTTAATCTCTAGTGGTATTATCTAACACCCGTCCGTCTTCGCAGCTCACCCTCTTCCCTTCGGCCTTTGTGGCCCTAGCCGGAATCGCTCAGGCAGTTCCCGCTTCCCGTTCTACCGCCGCCACTAATGGCAATCTTCCAGCCACCATCGTTTCCGACTCAAAGCAATTCAATACCCTTGCCATCCCCTTCGGCAAGGTGATTCAGTCTCCTAGCGGAACCGAGCCTCACCCTCACCCTCACGCTTCGGTCAACGGAACCGACGCCTTTAAATCTCATGGCCCTATTATTTACATGACTATCCTCCCAGACAGCGATGACGATGTCCGCGGCGGAGACCACGCCTCCGCCACTCCCACCTCGAAGGAGCAAGGCACTGTTAGAATCCCTATGGAGCAGCCTATTAATACCCAGTCTTCCAATCACGCCCATCACCAGGCACAGTCCCACGTTTCCAACAGCACCGCTAACTCCAAGAGCCACGAAAACATGATCTACATGACGATCATAGATCAAGCCAAGTCCACCCTCGCGGCCGAGTCTCCCGCCACCAAGCCATTTCGGCTTCTGAGCACCGACACCTTTGACAAGCTCGTAGAGGCGCACGCCGCATCGTGCGACCACTCCGCGCAGTGTCCCCAGGGTATGGTGTGCGATTACGACGGCGACTCCAGGGCCTACGGCATCCTGAGTTGTTTCTGCAGGCTCGCCGTCATCTGTGACGAGAACGGTGAACCTTCAAATGCATGGGCCCAACTGGGCGAGGACGCGCCAGGGGTCTGCCTCAAGTACTGCAAGTGTCCCAACTCTAAGTCGGCTGGTGGCGACGTTTTGGCGAAGCGCCGAGACCCCATCCCGCTGTTCATGACCGCTCACAACGGTAACCACACGGGGGCTCCCCTCCCTAATACCTCAGTTTCGGGTCCCTACGATCATTCCATGTCGAATCGCTATCACGTTTCTGCAGGCCATGGTGGAATCTTTGGCCCCGGTCCGGTTGCCCCGTTCCACTCCACATCGTCTTCTGTGATCAGCCTTCCTTCTCCTTCTTCCGAGGCCGAGGAAAAGCCCGGCAGCACCACCACCACCACCACCAAACGCCCGACATACGATCGTCCCCCAGTCTTCGAGCTTCCTTCGGCTTCGAGTGATTTTTACCGCTCAGGTTATTCGGAATCCGAGCAATACGAGGATAATTCCAAGAGCCGTCATCCCCCATATTACAGCCCGCCCTCTTCTCTGATGTACGGTTCCCTCACGGGGGACGTTACCTGGACTGCTCCCGCGGAGTCGACTGCTTCTAGCCCCGGCCCCGTCGATACCACCCCCCGTGAAGACCTTCCAGGTTACCCGAAAGAGACCGCTACCGCCCTCGTTAATAGCCCCCGCATGGTTGCTGCCCCCAGCTACCTAAGGGACGAAGACATCCAAAGCCTTGACTCGCGCAAGCCTACCCACGCCACCCACAGCAAGCGACCCGTCAAGACCAAGGTCATCACAGTCATCACCTCGGCCATGGGCCCCTGGTCCACCTCCGGCAACGGTACTCCTCCCGAGATCGACCCCAGCATTCCCATCAACTGCCTCCACGACCGCAGCCGGGATAGCCTGTGCAGAACCGGTTTCCAGTGCCGTGCTGACGGCAGTGGTATGGTGGCCAAGAATGGTGCCTTTAAGAATGAGGCCGAGGAGGCTGATGCCGAGGTTTGCAAGCTGGCGTGCTTCTGTGCTAATGAGAAGCATAAACCTAGTATCGTTACTCTTACCTCCACCCAGAACTGTACACTTCATTCCACTCACATTTAATGTGACTCAAATCTCATACATGTCGCACTGAGTGCACCATCAACTAGTTCAAAGTAGGGACAAGGGCATGAAACTCATAAAAAATACTCCAAAAAAAATGAAACCCAGAAAATCCAAAAACTAAGAACAAAGTGGAGGACGTGGCATTATTCCGGTGGACAGCACGGAATACGGTTTAATTTAGTTAGACGCTAGTCAATGAATCAAAGACCCTTTCCCCTACCACTTGGAAACTCTCGCGTTGTGCCTGGTCTGCGTAGTTATAGTCCAACATTGGTAGCTAATCATTATGATGCGTTCTCCAACGATGCGAAATCTCGCTTGGGCTTCAAAAAGCCTTCAAAAGTCCAACTCGGCGTCTAATCTCAGATCCCTCGAACTCGCACCGACATACACAGCCTTCTGAGTATCGGCAATCACCCAGTTTGCAGCCTCCTCGTCCCACGTAGCGAGGTCTCGGTACGTCAAGTCGAAGGTGACAGTCTTCGCTTCCTCGGGCTCTAGTTCCACATCCTCAAAGCCTCGAAGAACTCGCACCGGGCCCTTTGGATCACCGTGAGAGAGATACTAATGGCGGTCAGGCTCACTATCCGCATTTTGAAGAAAAAAAAAAAAAAAAAACTTACCAGCTGCACGATCTCAGTACCCGCGACATCTCCAGTATTCTCAACCGTCACCGATACACGGTAAATTACCTCATAAAGCCCAGGGTTTCCGCCGGGGGCGCCACCAGCGGGGTGAACCTTCTGCGCCTCGCCGGTCTTACTTGATTCGGTGATTTCGATGTCCGCGGGTGCTTTTCCTTCTTCCTTCACCCATGAGTAAACGTACCTCGGGATGCCAACAAAGTCCTCAGGAGTTAGTGCATCTTCTCGCGAGCCTATCTCTCCAAAAGTAGGCGCCTTCTCCGTCTCTCCCTCAGCCGGTTCGTACGACGGTCCGTCCTCTGCTACGAGATCAACCTCTAGGTTCGAGTACTCAAATGTCGTGTAGCTGAGGCCAAATCCAAACTCGTAACTTGGCTCGATTTCCTCCTTGTCAAAGTGCCGATAATCAATGAACAGCCCAGCATTGAGATCCTGCGAAGGCGGTTGCTCTTCGGACTGGTACAGCAAAGACACACCCCAGTCCTCTGCGTTCTTGCCCCAAGTAAACGGCGATCTTCCTTGCGGGTTGATGTCTCCGTACAGAATATCTACGAGGCCGTTCCCGGACTCCTGACCGGGAAGACCAGCCCAGAGGATGGCTGTGATATTGGGGTGCTGCTTGTAGTCTTCAATAAGAACGGGGCCAACGGTATGCAGTACGACGACAGTGTTAGGATTCACGGAAGCGACAGCGTTAATCAACGCATCGCCTCCTTTCCAAAGCGTCAGGTTGTTTCGGTCTCCTTCGTTATCCTCGACGAAGACATAATTCTCTCCCGCATTCGCGTTGGCAAATACGAGAGCCACCTCCACATCGGCAGCGGCGTCCATAGCTGCCTCGAGATCCCAGTTAGACTCCACGTTAGAAAAGGCAGTGCCGTCTCCTTCGGCCCTCAAGAGTAGAGCCGTAGCAGGAGCGACGAGGTAAGGGAAGTCGGTCGTTCCCGATCCCCATCCCATAGCTAAGGTACCGTTGTTGCAAGCACGATCGACGCAAGCATTTACGCCATCCGGATTATCCTGAGCGTCTTCTCCAATCACAGCCATGCTCTTCGGCTTCTTCAGGGGTAGCGCACCCTCATTCTTGAGCACAACAACAGATTTAGCGCCGATTTCCCTGATGAGATCTGCATGGTCAGCAGCTACGTCGACATGCTCGTTCACGATGGTCCACGTTTCGTTTGCCGCGAAGTACAGGGGCCCCTCCGTCGCGTTCGTCCATGCGTTAAAGTTTATGTCTGGTCGCTCTTCCTTCTCACCAACGTGGACCTTGTAGTAAGCAGCCATGATGCGAGTTACCATATCATCTAGGCGCCATTGGGGTACCTGGCCCGCGAGAACAGCCTCGGTGAGCACACCGCCCCAGAGCGAGTTGTAAGTGCCTGTGCCCCGGCCAAAGCTGTCCCCTGGCATGGTCATATCCAACCCGTTCAGGGCGGACTCGAGGCTAGTATGCTGCGCGCCCCAATCTGACATTACGAATCCTTGGAAGCTAAGCTCATTCTTCAGGAGGTAGTTTGTATACGCGTTCTCACAAGCGTATGTTCCGTTGACGCGATTATAAGAGCACATGACGGAGCCAACTCCAGCCCGAACTGCATCCGCAAACGGCCTAGGCAAAGATTAGCCACCGGGACACTGCATCATCGGCGACGCTAGATATCGACTTACCAAAGATAGACTTCGTGCATCACACGGTCGTTTACCTCGCTCGAAACAGAACCTCGAAAGTGTTCCTGTTCGTTCAGGATGTAGTGCTTGACGCAAGCAATGACACCCTCGCTTTGGATTCCCTCCACGGTGAAGGCAGTCGCAGCACCAGCCAAATAAGGGTCGTTTCCAAATCCTTCCCAATTGCGACCGCCCTCAGGAAACAAGCCTAGTGGACCGACCGACGGGCCCAGCTGAATGTCGATACCCTTCCCGTAGAACTCCGCACCCATTGCCGCTCCACGAGCCCGGATAAGGGAACGACTCCATGTGGCCGCCGCATTTACGCCTGCCGGGAACGCGGAGATCTTATCGGCTACGAATCCGCGAATTAGCTATCGCTCACAGGGCATAACTCGACTGGAAACGGTAGGGGAATGTCGCCTACCATAGCGAACCCCAAGAGGTCCGTCTTGAAGGCAGAACCCCCGGAACCCAAGCCTCGGTACAGATCCAGTTACACCGACACACCGGTCAGCTTGCCATCCAGTACCTGTCGTCAAATTGACTTTCTCGGGGAGTGTCAATTGAGATACGAAATCCCTCGCCTTCTCGTACGCTTCGTCCCAACCATCGGGACCGCCTGAAGCCCACGGTGAGGGGTAGAATCGCTCAGGGGCATCGAGCGCGTACGCCGGCAAGGCCACTAGCACGCCTATGAGGAGTGATCGTAGCATCGGGTTAGAGTACGGGTTGTCGCGGGGTATGATGGTAGAGGAGAGTTCGTCGCGCTCCAGACATGAGAAGATCCATCGTGCTTTTGAGCGCTCCGTGCAGTCTTCAAGAGAGGGGCGCGGGCCACCGATATTGCACTAGATATTGGATTCAAATGCGTGTGTCGCGACGCATCGGCATCGAGGGCGCACTTGCAAGGCAATTTTCGTTTCGATACCGTCAATGTTGAATGATTAAACCATTGTCATTAACGGCAGTGATGACCACTCTCGGGTTATAGCCGGGCCAATCGCCCGGTCAATAGTCTTCGAGAATGGCTACGGAGCAGATCTTCATCAACATGCTACTGGTGTGCCGATCGAGACGACCCGTACTCAATTTAGACATTGATTAAAAGCACCAATACTCCGAGGAGCGGAAGTTTGACCCGAGCCTCCCGACCGACTTTAGGCTTAACGTCTACCCTTCGCAAACCGTAGCGCTTGATCAGTCTCTCTGCTATTAATAGCGAAAATTCCAAAGCGCGCAGTATCATCAAGAGTAGATCTCCTAAATATTCCTTCAACAGAGGATAAAATAGCTTCCGTTCGCTCTTTGGCCTCAAAAGCTGGTAATAAGCACTGGATCCGTGCTATAATGGACGTTCTATCTTAGATGCATTCCAGTGAGCGAGTCGCATTCTAAATCTTTCTTCCCAGTTGAGGCAGCTCCCGTTGCAATCATCATCCCGATAGTTTGCCGTTCATGCCTTCTTTGGCGGGCGCCTCTGGCGAGTCGCTTTTGGATCCGGAACTCGAAGAGCGACTAAGACTGGTCGCTAGGTTTGCAGGGGCCTGCGAGATCCCGGAGGCCTTTTCTAACGTTTCCTTGCAGAGGTGAAGGAATACAGGCCCTAATTCGGGTCGATGCAAGGGTATAAGACTGAAGAATAGAGACGCCGTTATACGGAACAGTGTTTTCCTATGAATTCGCTCGGCATATGTGCCCTCGACGAAGGCGAAGAAGTGTTCCTGTAACTCCTCAAGCAGGGCCGTATCCGCATCGTCCAGCAAGGGATTGGGGCCGTCAAGAGCATAGGTAAGGTCGTAATTGTTTGTGCTCATGAACATGACGTGGTCGTAGCCACAGAGCGACTGGAGTACCTTGGCTAAGTCGTAGTGGATGTCGCCTTCCGGTGTTACGGTATTGCCGAGCTGGCAGCGCACGTCAATAAAACTGACGAGTCTTTCGTCCTTGCTTAAAATGGCGTTGCTGAATACAGGGTCGCCGTGGATTACTTGGGCGTGGGCACCCTTCTTCTCAGCCTCGTACGTATCTAGAAACTCATTCAGGCGGTTGAAGATGGACGAAGCCAATGGACCGAGCGCGTCATATCTATCCTTGAACTGAGAGTACCGACTGCGCAATTTCGATCCATAATTGGCGTAGATGTTGACTTGATGTCCCACTTCTGAGAGTGAGTGAGCTTCGAAGCGCTCCGCAAGATTAGTTGGGACGGATAGAGTAGTTTCGTTGGTGGTTGACGCCGTATGGATAGTGCGAAGGGCGCGTAGGAAGGAAAGAAGACGCCCTTTGGTGATCGAGCGGCCAACCAAAAGATGAGAGAATGTAAGTCCCCGGCGATTCTCCATTGTGATACTGTATGTTCTGGTTTCCGATGTTAAATCGACATCATAGACCGCCGGGAAGAGGTGTGAAATGGTCGGGGGCATGTGAGAGTAGAAGTAGAGCTCGCCGAGTATGTTTGCTGACTTGCTCGATTTGATTACTTTGTCGCCAATAATTTGAATAGTGTTGAAGTCCCGCGCTGCGATCATGGATGATTTGTTAACATGACTTGGGGAACATGTTGGTTGACCATGTTGTGTGGATGGATCCGGATCGTCAAGCAGCCATCCAATCTCTCTCATAGTGTCGAGATTTGCATTTACAGCCAGATCATCAACGTAGACGTCGGCGTAGGGCTTTCCAAAATGGATATCGTGAAATGGGATTTTGTATTTCGCCAACTGAGCGAAGGTGACAGGGCCGACTTCTGCAAGGATCGCGCCGAGATTACCGTTATGAGTCCGCATACGGCGTGCGGTTTGCTAGATGGTCGAGTTAGATAGGTAGCCCAGCATTCATGTGTGTGGGCACTTACGATTATTATATAATGCCCGGCATCATACAATTGCTGCACCAAGCGAATGTTCTTTTCTATCGGTGGGCATGTGGAATAATCCCCGGGGACAGCTGGTGCGCCGACGAGGGTGAAGTCCAAGTCGAAGCAAAAGCGTCTTTTCTTGAGCTTCATTGGGAGACTCGATGGGTTTGTCTTTAACAATCGGAGGAGGTCTTCAAGCTGCTCAGGGGTTCCCACGCAGCTAAAGTCGGCGTTCTTGACAGGAATACCTAAGAAGGGGACGTTTCTCTGGATCATGAGAGCTATCACCTGCGACGTGTAGTACTCCCCAAGCTCGAATCCGTCGTCTCGCTTGAGATCAAGATTATGGGCGGCCCACACCCTGAGCTCAGCAGCGCTAGGGAAGACGTATGCTCCAGTGTTGGCCTTCCTAGTGATGGCTTTCTTTTCTTGGATATCTGCGATACGCTCGAGGCCATGTCTGCCGGCCAAGTATTAGTAGGCTAAGATACTGCCTTGAGATAGAGCCACTGACCTGAATTCTGTCTTTATGTAGGAGAATATGGGCTTATCTCCATGGTCCATGAAATAGAAGCATCCTCCGTGGCCGCGTGGCATGTCGCGAATGTCTTGCAGGATGTCTGCCCAGTAGATGGTGTCGCAATCCAGAGAGACCGTTTTCCTTGACAAGTGAGACGCAGGCATACTTTGGGTCACGATGTAAAGCTATTGTTAAAATTAGCAGAATTCAGCTTAGACGAGAAGAAGCTCGTACCGTCTCGCTGGCCCCCTTGGTCTGATGGCGCAAACGAATAAGGCGGAAATCAAGGTTAGTGAAGCTTTTAGCCACCAACTGTCCAATCCTAAATTCGTCGTCAATGTCCTCGTTTACGGCCAGCCAAAGAGTATCCCTGGCCTTGAAAACAAGGCTATCTATCAACCATAACAACATAGGCCTGCCCACGATATTGATGAGAGGCTTGGGGTAGCGGTAGCCTTGTTTTGAGAACCGCGAACCAATGCCGCCGATCGGAATAATGACGTTGATCGGATCTTCTCCTCCCTGACCTGACGTGAGGTCAGAGCGGCCATTGGGGAGTGTGTGTGCCCCATTGGCAGTTGATGATGAAAGGCTGAGGCCGTTAACAACCTCGATCAGCTCAGGAGGGTGTGTAGTAGCAAGATGGGGCATAGTGAACGAGGACAGGAAAGAAGGCACATCGAAAAGAGCTAGATTGATGCCGCACGAAGGGGTACTAGATGCTTATAGAGTATTCAGCTAGGCGCAATCTACACGTAATTTTTTTGAGCTTCTTGGTTTTGCGGTCCTCTTCCAGAAGCGGAATCCGGAGCACTCGGCCGGAAAGGAGACGAGGCGGGTTTTCACATGCCTACTCCGGCCGCATCTGCTCGTTGGTGAAGATTGATTGACACGGGACGCAAGTCTTGGCCCGGATCTGGGCAAGGTCGGAATAGGAAATGGCTCGAATCCTGAAGCGAGGGAGTATGATGGGGCCGATCAAGAGGGCGAGCTCGGACGGCGTGTCTAGTTCGATCAACTTCGTCTCGATTTGCGGTCATCCGGGCTCTGAGACGCGTGGAGATGGAGGACACGCGACTGACGAACGCAGGTGTTTTTTGGACGCGCGCCTCTCTGAATATACCAGCTTGGAGGAGTTCCCAGTCAGACGGGCCTGGCGTACCATCCTCACTCACACTCCAAACAGCGCGGCACTGTCGATGTAACAGTGCCAAGGGCAGATTAGGCCAATAGCTGGCTGGTGGTTTCGTCTCAGGAACAGGTGACTATTAACAGCTGGCCAGGCGTGGTTGGCTTATTGGGGGTCATGCCAGCCTGGGGCTCTCTCTGTTAGACCTCCGGATTAGCTGGCTCAGTGGTGATCGTGCCCCGGTTAGCGGCCCCCTTCAATCGCCAGCACACATGCTAATACCACAATCAGGCATTGGGGCATCTTTTAAACCCCCTCAATTCAGAGTCGCGCTGCACAACACTGGGCTCTGGATTGAAATATTTGAAGACTGCCTTTGCGAGCACACCGCCAGCGAGAGGGGTCACAACCCCGTTTTCCTCAACCGAAATGAGCCTCAAGGTCAATACTTTTTATGCCAGAAGGTTTGACATACTTATGGTTCCCTCGTGAATCTATCCGCCCCCACTGACAAACATGACCCATTCCGTTGTCCTTCCCCACAAACGTGTCATCCAGATGGGGCCAAGACGGCGTGCCTTGGTTCCTCATCTTTTGCCTCACGATGCGGCGATCTGTTCTTAAATTCCCTGAAAAGTCCGTCCTAAAATCGCAAGAGAACGACTATCCAGGGCTTAGCCCCTATGCAGCGCATTTAGCCCCCCCGCCTCCAGCGAGCTTGGCGCTGAGCTGCCCCGTGTGGAGATGGGCTGGCGCATCGAGTTTAACCCCACTATCGCTGGCCAGTCAGGCCCAGTCCCGCCAGCCGGCCCCATAAGGCAATGTTGGGACAGCCGGCGCTTTCAATTGAGTCGCCTGACAGGTGATGAAATTGGCCTGGACAGCCAGGCACTTGAGGGTTTTAGCCACGGAAGTAGGTAGCAGCCTGCAGCAAACATTTCACATTCAGCCAGCAGTGCTTCTCCGTCTGCTCGTCCCATGTCCCCTCTTGGAAGGTATCCTCAAAATCATTCGGTTATATTGTAACTGTCATCGATGGCTCTTCCGCTCCACATAGTTCAAACACGTTTAGAGGATGTGCCGCTCTCTAGGCCTCGGGCTTCCTTCCCCAAATCACCTTGACCCTGCAACAGCAGTTGGGATACATGTCAGCAAAGTCACTACGTGAATGGTTAGCAGCAATGATACAAAGAGACCTTCCAAACACATACTTGCCCAGACCACTGTTCCAGTGCCGATATCTACAACTTGCTGGAAGGCTGTCAGAGTGAAAACCCATCATCATTAGTGACAAAGTTGTACGTCTGCATTTACCTACAAATCATCTTTCTTTAGTGGGCACGGCTCGCCGTCCAGGGTAAGAGTATGGAGTATGAGCGTCATGGCTTCGCGGATCAGTATTGAGCTCGCAGAATGGGTGTCTCCGTAGAACTTACCCGAGATCCATCGACTGTCGCTGCTTCTCGTCATTCGCACCCCTGTTAAGATAGTTAGCACCGTTGTTTTAGATAGCGTTCGCTAACTTGTTCGCGTTTTACCAATATTCGGCATTTCCGCGGTTGCTATGATACGTTCTCCCTTGGATCATTCCATATTGCAATATACTCGAGCCCAAGGAAGCTGTCGAGCTCGCGACATCATCCACAAGTCCCTGGGTCTTCCACATCATCAGGTTCCTATCCTAGTCAGTCAAACCCTCGCTGCGCCTCTTTTCTTAAGTCGGAGCGTACCAGAGGCGTGTTGTTCGAATAATGTTCTGGCAAAGGATTCTCCGACGTTGGGCTGGACACCCCGTGCTGGGGCGACGTCGAGGTTCGCTCCCTGGCGGACGATATGTCGGGGGATTGTTGAGACGGCGAGTTCTTGCTCTCCATCTCTGATCGTAGGCAATGAGGGTGGTTCCACTGAATGGAATGGGGTCAAGAACACAGGACCTTATTAGCGGGTCGGCCGCTAATTTTTGAAACTAACAGGCGGGGTCTTCCGCTGCCTGGCGCGTTGGTGTGATACTGATCTATCCCTCGAGGGCACGGGGATTCGGCCGGGGACGCCAGGCGGGGTGGCGTTTCCGCCAGCCATTACAACCGTTGTGGGGGCGGTTGCTGGCCATTCGCGCAGTGAGAATTACTGCATGCCGTATTATGGTGTTGTCAGTCCACTTCATACCCAGCGAATCGTTTGCAGAGAAGATTGAAGATTCCTTGCTTGTGGCACACACACAGTCCAGTAATGCGGCAGGGTGACCAGGCGGCTTCACCATCTCATTAGTCTGAGGAATTTGACTGGGAAATGTATACTTCGTATGTCTTTTCAAGACGCACTTTTTTCCTCGATGTGACCCATCAGAGAAAGTGTCCGACGTACCCTAACCAGGAGAACCGAGCCCATAGTGAGCGAACAAAGAAACAATAGGCATTTTAAGGCTTGCGTCAACAGCATCTCAATGCTAACCTATGGACTATATCTTGCTAGACCTGTGGCAGCGACTTGTCTCCCTCGGCCAATTTGTGTGAATGGACTAGCATGTTCGTGCATTATCTTTGACCTTGCGATGAAATGCCCGCTTGAATCGAAACCACCGCCAGGCGAACCGACAGCCAGCTGGGGATATGTACCGACAGCTAGAGGTATGTTTAATGATCCGCCGCAGAACTCGTTCAGCGATCCCTTGAGAAAGTGTACCAAGATCAATAATAGGTGTGGTGTCACTGCCTGCCGTGTTCAATAGCAAAACCACACCCCTGGGGTGAGAGAGGAGATGCTGGCCTGCTCCAAGACAGAGCCACGGTTCCAAGTTGGAGGCGGCATCAACATCACGTGCGGTGCGTGTGAGGGTCAATTTGGGCCGAATCAGCAAAACGGAACACCGACAGCGACACGTTGACGGATTCCAATCTTTTGTCAACGCGCGAGACAACTTTCTCGTTGAAGATATTTTGGCACCACTAGCGGCGAGGAGACATTCGCTGCGAGATTGGGGCCGGTCCCGACAATCCGTTCTCCGGAATTTTCAAGCATTCATGGCTGGCTGGCGCCCCAACTCTCCGGTGAGCACTGAACCGAGCCTGTAACAGCACGCCGCTAGCATTCTCGCCGCCAGCGACGCGATCTCGACGCGTTTTTACTTCGAGCGCTCTTCTAGGCTTAGCCCAGACTCTCACAATCAAAATGATGCGGCGACTAAACCCGTTAACGTGCCTCCTCAGGCCCCTGGCGCTCCTTCCCCGCGGGCCCACCCACGCCGCCTACGCTGCCGCTCTCGCCCTCATCGCGATCCAGGTCGGCATAGGCATCATCCTCAAAGCTTCCCAAAAACCAGGTGGCAGTTACGCCTTCTCCCCCTCAGCTTCCGTCACGGTTTCCGAGTTTCTCAAGCTCGTACTCTCCTCCATATTTTTCTATAATGAGTGCCGCAGGCGCGCCGCCAATGGCATCCCGCCGTCCACCCGCGGCGGTGAGGATTCAACGTATATGACCCTATCGGCTTCTGAGCCGTCATCTACACGTAGGAATAGTTTAGAAGAGAAAGAGATTGAAGAGGGGTTCAAAGAGAGCGAGGCACACCAGTCGGGCAGCAGGCAAAAAAGCAGCCCCTCCCCATTGCTGGACGCGTTGACGTACTGGAGCTATGTCCGGGGAGAAGTCACGCTTGATGTGCGGTACGGGTTCTGCAAGCTCGCGCTGGTTTATGTGCTCATAAACAACCTTGTAAGGCGCTTACGCCCCTGTAGGGCGCATCGCAACAAGCTAATATTGCCGTGAACCTCGCAGATATTCGTAATCTACAAGCTCGCGGACCCAGGCACGATCCAACTAACTAGGAGCGGAGTTACTTTTATAACAGCCCTCGTCATGATTGCTGCCCTGAAGACCAAGATTTCAAAGATGCAGTGGGTCGCCATTGTCTTTCAGGTCTGCGGTCTTATAACCACGCAATACGATCCTCAGAAAGGCACCACTTATCCTCTAGGAACTTATTTCATCCTGTTCTTCCAGGTCTTTCTCGGAGCGGCCGCTGGCGTGTATAACCAGGCGCTCCTAAAGGCCGACGACGCTAGTCTCCATGCCGGTAATATGATGCTCTACGCTGCGGGCGTCGTCGTGAATTTCTTGTCCCATCTTGTCGTCAAGGTTCTCAAGAGCGATGAACCCGGTTTCTTCGAGGGCTATAACAGCTTTGGCGCTGTCATGGTCATTATCAACAACGTCTTGATCGGCTTGGCTATCACCGCCGTGTACAAATGTAAGTTTGTTGTTTCCGTCTTTCCGTTTCCGCCAGTTTAACATATAACCTATTAGATGCCGACGCTGTTATCAAGTGCCTTGCATCTGCCATTGCTACGGCAATCTTGCTCTATATTTCCCCCGTCCTTTTCGATGCCCCCATGGGTGGCCTCGTTATTCCAGGCACAATCATCGTTTTCCTGGCTTCTTGGCTCTACATCGATAACCCTCCGCCCAAGAACCCCCAGCCACAGCAAACAAGTGAACCGGAGAGGAGGACGCTTTTGCAGAAACTCGCTGCCGTCCTGCGGGTAAGATCATTCTATAAATCTGAAAATAGTATGATCAAGCTAACACGGCCTAGCTCTATAATAAGCGCTTCCTGGCATCAATGACTCTCGTCACAATCATCACGGTCGCCTATGTAACAATGCTCGATGCCAAGCTCCCCGATTCCGAATCCCCCTCATCACCCCCGCCGGGGTCCTCTCGCGTCACCAAAGACTCCCCTGCTATCGTCGAGTCCCCCTTCAAAGACACCCTCGCCATGGTCCGCTGGAACACCCCCCCTTCCCGAACGCATCCCCCGCATAGAGAAATACACCCCCTTCTTCCACTCCCTCCACCTCTCCATGCCCGACTCCATCCCATCCGAGCCCTCCGATTTCCACGACCTCACCCGCGACCAGCACAAAGACCCCTACACCATCTACGCCCAAGTCGCCCGGACCATGGCCCTCCTCCTCGACGACCACCCGGACGTCACCGGCCTCCTCTACTACCACTTCGACGCCTGGATCCACCCCCTAGCCTTCTCCAACGCAGACAAAGACAACATCTGGTTCCTCGACACAGTCGACATCGCCCCCCCAGACGGCGGCGGCCCAAACTTCATGTGCATGAACCACACCTCCGCCTACGACTGGTGGGGCTGGGCCTCCGACATCCACAAGGCCGCCCTCGCCGCCTCCGAAGTCGTCGACTCCCTCCCCCCGCCCCTCACCTACTCCGTACCCCGAGGCGAGTGGTGCACCGGCTGGAGCGACATCTACTACGTGCCCCGCCGCCTCTTCCCCGACTTCATCCTCCTCGCCCGCATCTTTGCCTCCTTTGGCGTCTTCCACGAGGTCGCCCTCCCCACCATCGTCCACATCATCGACCGCAGCAGGAGACGCAACCCCCACGTCCCCATCGTCGACCGCCTCGCCGACTGCTGGGGGTCCTGTTGTCAGGAGAACCCGTCCGAGCGGGACGTCTTGTGGCGCCGGTGCGGCCATAAGCTCGATTACAGGGACGAGGCTGTCGCGGATGTGTTTTTTGATGCGTTGGCGAGGCAGGCTTCGTGGTTGGGGAAGAAGTGGGGGAGCACGACGTACGCGATGCCGGATGGGTTCGACGAGGAGTTGTTTAACAAGCTGGTCTTGGGTGGGCTTGGAGAGCACAACTTTTGATTTTTATTTTTCTTTCTTTTTTCTTTTTAGGCTTTGGGAACCAAGAAGCTATCGTCACGATGTAAATGATTATTGAATCCGGGCTATATATACAGATGGCGTTTAAGGGAATGGACATTGACATCATAGGCATTAAAGTTAACTAGGAAAAATAACGATAAAAGCAACCCGTTAACAGACCGAGAGCATACCGCATCGTGTCTACCAACATAGTCCGAGTATCTATACCCATCAACCTCTCCCCGTAGAGAAATGAAATACACGGTGAGAGCAATCTACATAAACTTCGCCTTGATCCCACCAAGCAACATATTCCTCTGCTGCTTCTTAACGACCTTGCTCACATCGTCCGCCCACCCCTGACTCGCATCCTGCAGCTTATCCATGCTGTCCCCCATAAGGTTCAGCTTCTCGGTCCGCTCGTTTAGCTGCCTCGTGAGGTACTCGCCCCAGCCTTCTTGGCTCCCGCCCGCGGCACTGGAGCTCGCGTTACCGGCGGCGGCGGACATCCTCATGGCCCTCTGTTCTGCGGCGGCGGCCTCGAGCATCCTCTTGCTGGGAGGCCTATCAGGACCACCAATCAAGAGATCCAAGTCGGTGGGCGACACGTATTGTGTTCCCGAGATCCACTGCAAGTTCGAGATCGTGGGGCGGGGAGGGGTTAACAGTTCAGGGTTGATGAGGAGATCCGCCGAGTTGGCGAGAGGTTCGCCGAGACCCCATACATGGAAGAGGGCAAGTTCGCTAGGGCCGTTCCAACCAAAGATGTAACCGTTTTCGGTAACGATAGTAGCAGATCGACGGGTAGAGTCGATATTGGAGAGGGGCGCCTTGGCGATCTCCTTGAGCGCAGGGATGGTAAAGGCACGCGTGGAACCGTCGCCAAAGACGCCGACTATGACGGTGCCGCGATAATCAAGTTCAGTGACGGCAGCGGCGTCGCATAGGATATCGTCAAAGGACTTTGAGGCACCCTTGGCGGTCGCGGGCTTGAAAATTCGAATCTCCGTTCGGGTGACTATGAGATGTTAAAACCTCCTACATCACGGAATATTATGCGTTGCAAGAGCTATTGCTTACCAACAACGAGCACACCATTTACCTGTTGGCCGCTCCTCAAACCGGCCACAACAGGACCAGTAGCAGCAGCAGGCTTCCCAGTATCCGCAACGATGGGGCAAAGAGCAACGATAGGATCCCCAAAGTCCATCACGCCAGCAAATTTAACGGTGTACCCTTCCCCAGAAGGAAGGAGCTTGAATGTAATAACCTTACCCGTGTTAGTGCCAACGAAACAGGCAATGCTAGAGTAGTTATCGCCCTCAAGAGTCATCACGCCAAACTTAACAATAACCGGCCACTCCTTCTGCGTGGCTGTCTCTCGCAAGCCCTTGAGGAACGATGACCGCTTATCGCTTCTCGCGAATTCGGACAAGGAAGCTTGGAAGATGATAGCAGGGCCTCGAAGGTCAATAATGCTGAAGAATCCACCCTCGGAACCAGCCGCCACGAAGCCAACATCCGACACGCTTAGGGCAGTGATGGGACCCTTGGCCATTTCGTACAGGGTGTATGGCTGCAGGCCAGACCTAAGGGGAGGTTCCGCGCGAGAGGTGATGTCTGTGAGGCCACCGGGGTTCGGTTCGTGGGGTTGGGCATTGTCATGACCGAAAGACTGGTTCGGACCCCATCGGTAGATGACAACCTCACCAGCAGAGGTACCGGCAGCGAACTCGCCGGTGCTAGACGCCATGCTCATGGAGCTAATCTCGACGTTGTCGTACCTCGACACAGCCCTAGCCACATCCACCTGCAGCTGTGCTTCATTCTCAATGTCGTCGCCATGGCCCGAGTCCCAAATACGGACTGTGCCATCGGCGTGCGCAACCTGGAGTATAGTTCTGTTCTCGTACTTCCTTTTCGGCTTCTGGGCCTCCGCGCCTCCAGTCAATATCAAATCTCCCTGGTTTCTTGTCTCCACCATACCTAGCCAGCGAGTTCGCTCGACTGTAGTAGCTTCGACCTTCGTGGCAAACGGATGGACAAACGACAGTGATGGGTGAAGCTGGTTTGTAGGGCTGATGGGGTATCCAGAGGGGAAGCTCAGGGTAATCAACTCGCCCGAATTCAGCAAAGCAATAACGGCGATAGGGTCCTGCGCTCCATTAAAGTGCGGCGATGACCGCGGAACGAGCTGGTAATCCTCGACCTGCACACCAGGAGGCAGTGGCAAGCTAATCTGCCTCTTTCCAGCGAAATGGTCTGAAAGGACTTGCCATGATGAAGTAGCATAGATCGGTGTCGGGCCAAGATCGATAAACGACAAGCCTTGTTGGGGATCTTCGGGAGACTGACCACCAGCAATTAATAGGCCGGTATCATCCGGGTTTTCTTTGCAGCACCAAGAGACCTTAGTGAAGGGATTAACCATTCTGGGTGCTTGTTGATGCCTTGTAGGTTGATCAACCCTCATGTCCATTAACGTCCTTGCCATGAGAAGCTTCCCCTCCTTCGTATCCCAAAAGACCAAGCTCCCATCCTCGTGCGCAGTCAGAACGAAAGTCCCTGAAGGATGCCACTGCGCATGAGTAAGTCTCGGCGTTCGGGTCGTATCGATGGCAAACGACTTCCCGCCGGGAGCTCCAGGGGCCAGCCTATACTCGAAGTAATGCTGCACTTGGGCCTGCTTGATCGAGTAGATGACGGCGCCGTGGGTATACGAAATCAACAGCTTGCCGATATCTCTAGGATGAAACGCAACATCCACAATCTGTATTTGTCTCGCATGGGGATCCTTATCTTTCCAGAAATTCGGCAACCTAAACCCTTTCGCAATCCTCTCCCGGTCCAGGTCAAACGCGAGTATCTCGGCGTTCGTCAAAGCCAGCATCGCCCAATCTAGCATCGGGTCCGTCGTGATGCACACAGCACCGCCTGGAACCATGCCGCCGCCGATGCGCTTCGCCGAATCCAGATCCCATATCGTCAACTCATTGCGACTGTCGAGGCTCACGAGCTTGTTGCCGGTGAAATGCAGCGAGCGAAGGGAGGTGGGCTTGGGCGGGTCGAGGGTCTTTTGCACGCGGCGCTGGCCAAATATGTAAATCTTTCCATCGCCGAATTTACTCTCGTTCGTTCCGACGGCGAGCAGCGATTGCACGGGATCGTAGGCGAGGCAGCTATTTTGGGGCGGATTTCGCAAGCACAGGGTCAGCCTCGTTGACGTCACACTCGTGAAGGGGGAATTTGGGATCTTGCAGGCACGCGCCCGTGCGGGGTGGGAAGGGGTTTGGCTTTAGGAGGGGTAGCTTCTTCTATTTCCTAGCTGGCCTTACCTGATCTGAGAGTTGATTCCGTATCGAGCTAGGTCGTCGGGATTGAAATCGGTCGAAGCAATGTTTGCAGACAGGTCCTTTTGCATACCCGTCTGCTTGCCGCGGAGAAATCCAGCCATGGCGGGCGGTCTGCGATTTGATTTTCGGCTACAGTTGAGGATGAGGCGTCGTGTGTTGATGGGTTCTTGGAGATTTAATCGAGGGGGAAGGGGCGAAGGTGGGGTGAGGTAGCGAGGGAAGGAACGAATAGAGAGGGATCGGCTGATGCAAGTAAATACGAGCCAAAATCGTTGATTTTATCGTACTGGATGCAGTGCGAGGAAGATCTAGCCATGTGAAACAAGGCAGGCCAACAAAAAGAAAGAAACGAGACTTGCAGAGTCCCATAGCAAGGATAGTCGGAGGGCCGGAGCTGCGAGGATTAACAGGGCGAGCAGAACAGGCTGCTTTATGGTTTGCTAAAGACCAGGGGGAAAATCATCTCCATCCAGAGGATCCCCGCCAAGAGCCCAGTCAGCCGTGATTCCCGAAGTGGAAAAGGGCTGCTTGGATTTTTCTTTTTTTTTTTCTCTTGCGCATCTTGGCTTGCATTGGAGCGTAGAAATTCGACGATGGCGTGTTGCCAATTCAACGAGGACGCGCGGCATCGAGGGGCAGACATGGAGGTGCAATGATCCACAGGGCTCAAGCGTGGCATGCAGACGATTCGAAGTCGAAGCCGACTCGCGCATCAACGTAAATAGGTTCTTGGTCCCTTCTTAGGAGTGAGAGTTCAATTCATATCCTCGTATTTAGAGTCATAGGTAGCCTTCCGCTAACCCGGAGCCTACTCCGTTGCCATTTTCCAAGGTTCCTCTGAAGAACAGCTAGCCGAAGCGCGCTTCCTCTCACGAACATTAGATCGACAAACATCATTAACCATGGTGTGAAGCAAAATCACGAGTTGTCCCGTGTCCCAACAATTCCCCAAATAGCAATTGTAAGTCCCGATAATCAGTCGTAGAGAATAAGGAAAAAAAAAAAAAAATCAGAAATGATATCCCAAAAAAGACCATAATCCAAAAAAGGCCACCCAACAGAAGCGAGAGAGAAGAGAAGCAAAGAAGAGCACGGAAAAGAATCAGGTCCGACGAAGAAAGAGAAGCCCACATCCATTTCCAACCCGATTAACCGTTGTCCGAAAGATTCCCTTAAACGGCCGGCAATATCGAAGGAGAGGCATTATTTCGTATCTCTCAACCCCGTATATTCCGCGCCATTTATCAGCTGGAAGCCCACCTTTCAATATTTCACGGGCAAACAGCCTCAAGCTGACATCGCTTGGCACGCGTCTACTTTCTGCGCCGCGCATCCTTGGCTGCTTCGGCGCCCCTCACGAAAGAACACCTCTTGACCATGTCCTCCACATCGATATCCCCGGCATCCGCGTGCGCCGTCTTGATGTGCCGTACAAAGTTGTCACGCCTATTATAGATGTGACCGCTTCGAGCCTTGATGCACCCGTCGATGCGACACTTGAAGGCCAGACCTTTCTCGTGCGCTACGCTTTGGTGTCGCTTGAGCTCCTTCCGCGTGGGGAATGAGATCGCGCAGACATCGCATTGCGAGCCACTTGCGTCTTGGCCAGTGTTGGACGATTTACTTCTGGGATGGTTAGCATGATGAACAGGGACGTGCAGGAGAAGATTTCCGAAGCCAACGTACACGAGGTTTGATGGGCGAGTAGTAGTAGTAGTAAATCCAAGGCCGCAACCAGAGTTGGGCCACGAAAACGACGTGTTAGCCGCTGGCGACATGACATAGTTCCCTGGACTTTCCGCGAGGTTTAGATCTGGTGTCGGAGAGCCGAACGAAGAATAGGAGACGGCGCTGCCGTGTGGTGACGCCATGCCAGAGATTGGAATCCATGGCGACGAGGTCGACGAGAGCGCTGGCGACGGGCTGTGGGAAGGATCAAATTCAAGCAGCGGAGTGCCGAGCAACGGCGAACCGGCGTAAGATCCCGCTAGGGTCTCCTGTTGCTGTTGCTGTTGCTGCCGCTGGTGCTGCCGCTGGATTCGCCGGTGGGTTGCTAGTTGTTGCTCTTGCTGTTGTTGTTGCTGCTGCTGCAGTTGCTGTCGCTGCTGGTGCACTTGGACCTGGACTTGCAGGGCGAGTTGTAATGGGGGAGGCGGGTCCGGCTCCGGATCGGGCGCCAGATAAAAGTCTTCTGACAACGGAATGGTGTCGGTGTAGTCGTCGGGGTTGAATTTCTTGTACCAGTAATCGCAGTAACAAATATCAATTCCAGAAAGTAAACACGGGCAATTGCTATCGGGTGAGAGTTGGGGTATCTCGTTTATATTTGGCACCGCCACTGTCGCGTGTGTGAAGATGGGCCTTTTTTACAAAAGCCCAACGTTGCCAAGGTGCAAAGACGGACGGGGGTATCAAATTTCTTTCAAATCCGGCGAGGCAACGGGATGTTTTCCTGCTGCCGCACTGCAAGAGCCGGAGAAAGAGGAACAAAAAGGCAAGGGTGAACGCTGGGACTGAAACAAAAACACCGTGTTTCTGATGATGTCTATTGGGTTTGTGATAATGATTAAAGGATAACAATGATGGATGATAATGGCAGGTGTCGTAGTGGCAGGTAGCTATTGTTATAGCGGTCTAAGTTGGCAGTGGTGGTAATCTTCGGGGGTGGAAATAAGAAGACGTGTTGATGAGATTAGTGGTGGTGAGAGACGACGATGGTGATGGTGGACAGTGATATCGCGTGTGTGTCTGGTGCTATGGAAAGGTTTCGAGAGAGGAAATTGAAGTTCGGATGCAATGCACCTCAAGAGGAAGATGATAGTCGAGCAGTAGGAGCAGTGAATCCTCGAGTAGATTCGGAATTTGCACGGGGTGGTGCAAATAAGTTAGCCGGCCAGAAACCCCTTTGGTTTGATCAAGTTTGGGAGTGAAAGACCGAGATGCTATAATATGTGGGGATGCCCCCTCATGCAGTGGACGATGTCTGGGAACGGACACCGAAGGAAGCCTTGTTGGAAATAGTTTGTCTGTCTGGATCGGCGGCTGTGCTATGGAACGTCCATGGCAATAAGAAGACTTGAATGCGGCGGTGGTAAGAGTGTGAATGGTTGCTTTACTTTCCAGCGGGATCAGGTACCTCGTGGCAAGTAAAAAGTAGTAGGAGGCGGACTCGAGCTGGTGACGATGATTTCTGCTCCTATATATAATGAGGGAGTAATGCGAGTTTCGCGGTGGTGGATGATGCAAGCAAGACCAGGGAACAAGAAGCTTGAAATGAAAGTCCTAAATTTCCCAATTGGAGCAGGTCCTGGCGGGTTGGGTCGGATGAGCCAGCAGAGTAAAGTAGCTGGGCTGAATTTCCACAGGATTCGTCTGGGCCAGCTAAGGCTTAACAGGGCAGAATCGCAAGCAGCAGGGTGAATGCGACGCGGCAGACGGGTGTAGTTCCCCGAGTGGTATTTTTTTTCCCGTTCTTTTTTCTTTCCCCTGTAGGCAAGGGAGGATGATTCCGGGTGATAGAATATGCGCGGAGTACTGTAAAGTAGCAAGGCTAGATCGGGAGACCGATGGGTTGGGAATAGTGCGGGTTGCTTGGCGGTAAGAGAGTGGGACAAAGAAGATCGAATGGCTGGTGTGTTGATTGGGGAAAAGGGCGGGGGAGTACACTTCCTATATAATGATTGCGCCAGATACTTGGAAGGCTGTACGGAGTACTCATCCGTACAGGAATCGAAGGGATCGATTTGAGCAACCCCAAGGAAAAGACGCCAAGCACGTCACATTTCCACCCCAGGGGGTCCAACTTGCTTTGGTGGGAAAGGTGGATTGGGGGGGCACATAGCTTGTGGGTGGATTGGGGGGGCACATAGCTTGTAGGTGGATGGGGTTGGAATGGGAACGGGACGTGGACGGTGATGGAGATAATACTTGGCGGATACTTTTGCATCCAAGATGGCTTCTTCGCCCGGAAATATCTGCGATTCGGGGCGGTCTTTGGTTATTTTTTCAGTTGCTAAAACACTCGTAAACTTTGTCGTGCCCGAATCCATAATAAAAGAAAAAAAGGTCCAGCTGGGCAGACAAGCCTGTGCTGCTTCTCTATGGCCAGCTGTCCTTGCTCAGTCATTAGCCCTGTTCATCGGCGGAAGCAGTCGCCAGCTCGAAGCATTGAGCACGAGCAGCATCAAGCAGAAGCAACATCACAAAAAGGCGGGCCTCAAACCTGGCTGCCCTCGCCAGTGTGTGTGTGCTCTTGGGGATTGATGTGCGTCCAAAGGATCGCGGGAACGACGCCGTTGCAGCCTAACGATGAGCCCAACGAGCCAATCCCGGTCGGCGCCTGTCTAAGCCTGGCCCTGACGATACGTTCAAACTGCTCGTGTGGGGACCTTACATGTCTTTGCTTGGGCTCGCTCCCCTATTGTTTTTTTTTTCTCCTTTTGATCCGATTGAAACCAAGAAAGTCCGGGCCGGCGTCATTAAAGTGTGGCGTTGGTCAAAGGGAAAATGGCATCGAAATGAATTGAAGCTATTAGCGGCGACTATCAAAAGCGACCCGCATGTACACCTAGATGGAGCTTAAATTCCCCACGACTGCAAGGTAGCTCGGTCGTCACTATCCTGTGTTACCTTTGCCGGCCCTTCAATCTCTTGGAGCGCTGGATCATGATCGCTCCCGCCTTTTCTTAGACGGCAATGCTCGTCCGGTCGTGGCTGGGTAATTTTGCTCAATACAATTGCGTTCCTGCCGTCAATTGCTGCTACATTTAGCGCCAGACGAGGGGGGCATTATTACCGACGGTGTGCTAATGTAATTCATCATGAGCCAGCGAGCGGGAACCGGATAGCCAGCGTAATCCAGGGACCATCAGCTTTCCTCTGCTGGCGGTGTTGCTCCTCTGTTCCTCTCTGGGGCTCTTTGTGTTGCCCAGACCCGTAGTCGAATCAGCAGCCAGCGCCGCTGCCAAGAGGGCCTCAAAATGACAGTACAGGAAGATACCGGCCCTGTACAATCTCTGTGCCAGGAGGGCAGGTTTCAAAGCTCGCACCCGGAAATTTCCGACCTGTCCAAGTCCAGCATATTACTCTTGACCTCCTTTGAGGTCCCCTCCGCGCGCGAGGGCATCTCACGGGCAGGAAATCGGCGCCCCGGTTCCGGTGCCGCATTGGTAGCTGGATTGGGATAAACCCGCCAAACCAACAACGAGGCCATTAATTCATTCGGTGTCATGAATGGTCAGTTTCGCCAAAAAAACAATGATGACCACGGCGTTTCTTGGACTCGCCTCGTTCCTAGCAAATCCTAGGACTGTTTAGCAAAAGGTCCTCCACCCCTTCGGTCCCATCGGCAGTTTAGTGCTTTCGCAACAAAAGTGACCAGGAAAAGCACGAAAAAAAAAAAAAACAACGAAGCAGCAAACGAGTCACGGCTGCTTTCGTTGTGGGAATCCGCCGGTGAACGCCGAGTCACGTGTGTCCCCGCCCCGTTTCGCTGACCCCGTCTGACCCCGTCTGTGGTCTTTCTTTGTGACGGACCAATATTCCTCTGTCCAAGCCCTGCACCGGTGTGGAGAATGTCGAAATGTCACCTTCAGCTGCTGGCTGTCAGACTGGCTGGCTCCATAAATCCTCATCGCCTCGCCCCAGTCTCCAGTCCCAATCAGGAAGGCTTCTAGATGCATTGCGCCTCCACACTCTGATCCAGAAACCTTGTTCACGTGCCCCCTTTCCTTTGCTCGCCCGTCCCAAGGCAGCATTTGAACTTCAGAAACGGGGCACAATGGGAGGTTGGGGGGGCGCAGCAAAAACAACGAACTAGCTTGCGGGAAGCAGATGGATCATCCATCATCACTGATTTCAGAAACGTGGAGGCGGGACATGACGCGATACGATGTGACAGCAGGGTGGTGGGGACAGGTTACGGGGAAACAAGGACGAAGCAATGTCGATGTTGAGGCGGAGAAGGGGATCACGCTGGCTCCTATATACCAACATTGTACAGGGATCATTTTGGGGCTCCCAGATGGATTATTCTTTTTTTTTTTCAGCACATCGTTAATACCGAGAGGCTTGAAATGGATACCGAGCTGCCTCATTTCAGCCCCTGCTCGCTGGCGAACGCCACATCGAAGCGCTAGAAACATTCCACCGATCAGGGCAGGTCACCGAGGCTCAAATCTCTCGATCTTTTCTCCCCAGGGCTGGGCAGGGACCAACCCTTGGCCAGCCTGGGGGATCGGGATCGCCAGCTGTCCAGTTGCTGGCGGGTCGTGGTGGACTGTATACCCACCGTGAACCGTGGGACATGGTTCCGCCGGTTCCCCTTCGAATCGTGCAATTAAATAGCCTAGCGAGATGTCAAAAAGCTTGGACAATGTGTATCATGCCGGGTAATTGTCGCCTCGCCTGCCGTTGCGCATAGATTTAGTCCTTGTACTATTAGACATCTCGCGCCCTATTTCAGATTCTGCCCCGCCTCTGGTCAGCGGGAACAGATCGGATCCCGTATCCAAGCTTCGCCAACACCTACAAGTAAAACACACCTAGCTAGGCTATGGCAGCGTTGACTCGGCCGTCCGCAGCCCTCCATCCCGAAAAGTATTCCTAAAGTTCTTTCAACAAATAGAGTATCACAGGTGTCTATCATCAAGTGTCTTCACGTTCTTGTGCAAAAGGGGGGTATGGAGCAACGTCATCGGGCGCTAGACGTTCTAGAAGGACTGAGAGAAGCATAAGATGATAACGCCAAAGTTGTTCAATTGACCAACCGAAGCTCGAGTCTCACAGGGAGTTTAGGACGCAGCCAACACAGCCCTGTGCATTGTGATGCGACGGTCCACTCAATACGCTAGGAAACCCGCGCAAGCCCAGGAATCGGGTCATCTGACTCCTTCTAGAAGCCCGCTAATCTCCTTGGCGCCAACTCCTCCCCTCGCCTTCATCCAAACAGACCCCGGAGGGAAGCTTCTTTTCCGCGGAGTCGCATTTTTGGCTCCTGATGAATGATGTGACCGCCGTTAACTAAATACTCTCCGAAGACAAAGGCCGGGGTATGCTTCTCAAGAGATAAGGACCTTGATTTCACATATGTCAATGTCCAATAAGGTTTCTACCCTGCCTCGGTCGCTCGCGCTCTCGCTCCTCCGACGTGGAGGGGGGTGGGAGTAGAATGTGTAGAATGTGTACTCGTAGAATGCTTCGAGAAGGCTTCCAAGCCCAGCCGATCATATTTGATCGAAACCCATCAATCCAAACTTGTGATGTACTCGAATCGTCATGTCCGAAGAAGTAGGATCACTCGGCCGGACAGAGCTGGCAAAAACAGTGGACACAGCCTGCACAGCTGGCTGGCATTTCCCCGCCCACCAGCCTTGATGCTGGCTGAATTCGCTGGCCTGGCTGGCTGTTGCCCGAGATCGCCGGGTAGCTCAGTGCTCCTCCAGCACAGGTTACGTAAGAAATTACCCCTCCATCCGCCCTCCATTCAGAGCAGGTGCAATTGGAGCAGGGCAGGACTATCCTACCCCTCGGTTGATAGCGAGAAGGGGAAAAAAAAAAAAATGTTTTTGCGCCAAAGCTTCATCCCACCTGCATCAGGCACTTTGGCGCAGCTCGTGTATTCTCGGCACAGTTGATACCCAAGGATAAAAAAAGTCCTTCACAAGCCATCCAAGATGAGACTAAGCGATGTTGACTCTCTCGAGCTCCCTGCTACGGCCGACATGCATGTCCACCTGAGGCAGGGTGACATGATGAAGTTTGTCGTGCCCACCATTCGCAAAGGTGGGGTGGATACGGTCTTCGTGATGGTATGGCATGGCACGGCACAGCTTTCCCCGGTGATGGCACGTCCGCTTGCAACTTCGCGCAGCTGACTTGATAACGCGAACAGCCCAACTTGACCCCACCCATCACAAGCGTAGCTAGAGCTTTGGAATACAAGGCTGAGCTTGAAGCTATTGATCCTAGCGTCAACTATCTCATGTCGCTCTTCGTACGTTTTTTTCCCCTGTCGCACATCTGCTCACGGGACCCATTGTTAGATAAAGCATACTTACACGGGATCGCACAGCTTCACCCCGATGTTACTCCTGAAGTAATCGCCGAAGCTGCCAAGGCCGGAATCGCTGGTGTCAAGCTCTATCCCCAAGGTAATCTCGTGATTGCTCCCTCGCGATATTCGGGCCGTCACTAACATGCCCGAGGTGTTACCACCAACTCCGAGAATGGCGTCAGCGCTATCGAGGAGTACTTCCCTGTCTTCGCAGCCATGGAGGAGCACGATATCGTGCTTAATCTTCACGGTGAAGCAGTCAAGAGCCCTGCTGTGGGAGTCAGCCTGGAAGAGGCTTTCCTCCCCATGCTCACCAAGATTCATGAGGCGCATCCCAAGCTCCGGATCGTCCTAGAGCACTGCTCTACCAAGGCTGCCGTCGCTGCCGTTCGCTCCTGTGGTCCTACTGTCAGCGGCAAGTTATTCCTCCAGTTTTCCCAACACGTGCTTCGCTAATGCAAGACACAGCGACAATCACTGCCCATCATCTTTTCCTTACTGGAGCCCACAGCCTCGAAAACCCTCACGCCTTCTGCAAGCCAATCCCCAAGACTCCCGAAGACCGAGACGCGCTTCTCCAGGCCGTCGTCAGTGGCGACACCAAGTTCTTCTTGTAAGCCGTGCTCCCTACTCTCCCGCCAGCCAACCACAAATGTACTAACGAGCCTTCTCTATATAGCGGCTCCGACAGCGCCCCCCATTCCCTCGTCTCCAAGACCAACTCCCAAGCGCCGCCGGCTGGTGTCTTCACTCAGATTTTCGCGACGCAGTACGTCCTCCTCGCCCTCGAGGACGCCACCCGACTCAATGTGATCGATCCCAAAGACGTCACGCAGGAGCGCCTCGAGCAGTTCCTCAGCCTGTCGGGTCGCAAGTTCTACAAGCTGCCCCATGATGCAGCCAGCATCCCCAAGATCGCCCTCACGAGGCGCGGCTCAAAGATCCCCGAACGCATTAGCAATGAGGATGATTCACTAAAGATCGGTCTTGTACGGGCCGGGAACCCGATCCTGAGTTTGAGCTGGGTTTAGAAGATCCAGTTGACCATAGATGAATATAAAACACCCGTAAACAAATAATCGATGGGCCTGCTTGGCATAAACACAGATCCATGAACGATTGCAGCCTAAGCTGTCCCATAGGCTAACCGGGCGAAGAATCCGCACCATAGAACCGCGACGAGATAACTCCTTGCAAAATCGCACCCTCGAACTCTAGTCGTAGCGCATCACCGCCACTGGCAACGACTGCGATTACCTCCGTCCCCTCCACCACTGTTCCCTTCGCACCACAGACAAGTAATGCTCCACTTCGCGATTCACATCCTACTTATTACCTCATGAGTCCACCAGTCTCTCCGCCTCACCCTATCCGCCCAAGGATCCAACCCAGCAATCTAGTATCAAGCTAACCCCGTCCCCCTCCCCCATCCCCATACCCGCCCCACACCTCCCCGGCTCCGCCTCTATCCCGTTTCCCCCATCTCCGACATCTCCGCCTCATGAACCGGCCAAAAAAAAAGGGCGCAGAATACACGCTCTCTCTCGACCCCAACCCCCCAAAGGGAAGGAAAAGACCTACCCTACGTCATCCCTGTCTTCCTTACAAATCGTCGTCCCCACCTCGACGGCGCCACCCTACCAGCAAAAAAGCATTCGGCACACGGCCGTTCTACTTCGCATACTGTGAGTCCGTCCGAGCACCGGCCGGGCTTTTCGGCGTCGGACCTGTTTGCGCGACGTGACACACACGCAATGTCGCTTTTCGCGAGTGAGCGGCCGCGTTTGATGATGTTGTGTTGTGCCTTGCGCCTCGAGCCTGGGACATTTCGGGAACTGGTTCGAGCAGGTCTGCCTTTACACGGCATGTGTTAGTTAGCTTGGTGACGGTGGAGGGGTTGTGGTAGCAGAAAGGGGTGGTGTTACCTGGACTTTACACTCTCGTGCGTGCGTCGAGGCAGCGGATACTTTGTTGGGATTGATTTTCAGCTCAGACTAAGTGAAACTCTTCGAATGTGGATTGGCAATTCCCATATCACATAGATAAACACGACCCACAAATCACCAAGTACATATGAGATCAACCCGAGGACTGTGGAAATGACATTTATTGATTGGTACTAACTATGCCACCCCATGTTTGCAACTTTGCCGTTTTGACCTGCCTTCTCCTTCTCCGGTACCTTTTCCATACCCCCTTAAACCGTCTGTATAGACCTCAAACACCGGGATACATTCCCGCCTCTTGTGAGACTCAGCGGGGACATCTAGCGCAGACCAGATCTGCCGTTAACCTGAGCCTACTCATCAGTAATGATCACTCGGATATCTGGGTGCTCAAAGTGCCAAAGAGCAGAGAAGAATCGTTGTGTGGATGGTGTGCCCAAGGGTCGGCACACAGAAATTCACACACCCGCGCCCCCCCAAAAAAAGTGAGGCAAAAAAAAAAAAGAAAAGAAGGTTAAGCAACAGTGATCAGTCAGAGCGCCTAAATGTACCACATGGTACTAGGGAAAAACTTTTTGTTCGTCCGATGGGTGTCCTGGTCGATGCCCATTGCGAGGAGGGGCCTGGACTCGGTGGGACGAGGAGGGTTCCAAACGGTATCGCCCTCCGCTTGGGTCCTGATAGCCTCCCTAACAGCTTCCCCACCAGTTCGGAGCCCGTAGCTAGTCGGAATAACCTCGTGGGTGCGCGCTCGGCCACTAGCCAAGTGAGCGTAGTACACTGCAGGATGAAGCGATACAGATGTGGTCGAGCGAGCGTACATGTAACACTGCTCATAAATCATCCGCTGTAGGTCATCCGGCTTGCAGTCAGCCTCGTCGAGGATAACGTGGTAGTGGACCGGACGGGCGGTCCCCTGGATGGCAACATGAGAACAGAGATAAAAGTCCCAATGGAACGGGTGTGTAACAGTACGCTCTACGAGCGTACCTGGAAGAGGATTGCTGTTCCTATCCCCGGAGACTCTGTCCGGGAAGAACCGAATGTGATGCCGCTTGGTTGCGACAATGACAGTGAACTTGGCCTCTATACCGTAGGTTTTGAGACAATCCCTCATCTCATTAACTTCATACTCGATTACTTGCGCGAACTGGCCCTCAGAGACGCCGTCGCGGAAATAGTAGATGTGCTCCGGCTTATTGCGCACGCCCTCTTTGAACAAGGGGATCAGGCGCTGGAAAAACACATTAATGTTGGAGCGCATCAGCAACTCCACCTTGTATCCATTTGTCTCAACAGCGGCGGCGTAGCGACACGCATCGGGGTCAACAGACATGACCATGGAAGCCATTGAAGGGGCATCAATGCCAGGAGATGAATGCGAAACGTCAACTCCGAGCACCATGGTCGTCACCTTGTAAAACGGGTTGGTGCCCTGACCGAAAATTCGGCTAGTAGCGCCCCCCAGCTTGGCATTCACCTTCATGCAAACATTGCTGTGATACTGGGGGTTGTTCTTCACAACATGGTCCACAATCAGCATCTGCGTCAAAACCGCGAAACGGCAATCCGCAGACTTCTTCAGCCGGTTATACAGGTCCTCGCCCTGCTTGCTTAAAACGCAGAACATGAGGTCCACAGGACCTTTCCCCTTCTCTTGCCATTCTTTGTGGGCATCCTTGAAAGCCGCGGCACAGTCCGGCTTCTTCGAGGCGTTGAAAATCATAGGTTTACCCTTGATCACGCCTCCGTGACCTGTGTAGGCCTGTTGGAATGCTCGAGAAAACAAAGTCACGACCGACTCTTGTACATCTGCGAAGATGACAAAGCCCCAGACCTTGAGCTCTCGGGAATTGGCTTTGAAGAACTTTTTTCCCCTGAGATCCCATCGGCCGCTTGTGCCGGGTTCAGCTTTCGTGTTGCCGAACTGGATGACGGGAGGTTTGAGGAGGCGAGCCTCAGTCTTCATAAAATGGGAGTTGATCTTAATACCGTACTGCTGGAGGTAGGGATCGTTGTGGTAGTCCAGCGTGGCAAATCTCTGCATGATATTCGCCTTCCGAACGGGGGGCCTGGTGACGGCGATCCTTATCATGTCGGCAGTCTGTATTTAAAGGTCAAGTTAATTTTTGCATGACTTACCTCGGAATATTCCGCAAAGCGAAAATATTGCAAACTTACCTGCCGGCTGCCGAGCTTGAAGGGGAAGCGCTGCATGGGCTTGACCCAGCAGACTTCCAGTGGTACGAAACATCCCTTTTTGGTGGTCTCAATGACCGGGAGCTGAGGAAACAGGATCTGGTACCGATATCGTAGTTCAAAATACTCATAAACGCTGACCATACGCCCGTCGTATTCAAACCTGACATTCTTGGCGGTTGCCCCATTGGGGCCGTACCTGGGGTCCCAAACGAACCGATAGAGGGTGTGCTCCTTTCCCTCACCGCGACCAATGCGAGCCCGGTCTTCCTGATGCGTCATCGTGAACTTGAGCTTATGGAACCTCTTCAAGCTCAGGAAGGCGGGAGATGGTTTAAGTTGACCTTCTCTATCCACTACCGGACGCAAGGACTTAACCCGCGAGATATCGGATCCTGGGAGTCCATTCTGGTTAGTACCATGACTCTCCATCTTCCTCTTAGGCGAGCGTCGAAATTAATGACTTACCACTGAGATAATTTCTGTCGACGGTGGGCAGGTAGGCGTTAATGAGTTGATACAAGCTCTGGCCACCAGTCCACATGGCAGTGTTGACAATATCAACGTTGACTCCTAGACCTGTACCGCCGGACTGATTGCTCTATTTGAAGAGGGGTGGTGGTTAGTGAGGATTCACGGACATGGAACAAACCATTCGATGCTTACCTGGCACAGACGGATTGAAGCGTAGGCGCCTATAGCAACCTCGTTGAATCCCGAAAGGGGCCTACACATTTCCTCGCGGCTATAGAAGTTCCGCTTAATCGCCAACAGCCTCTCGGACGGCCACTGGCGGATAAGGTGGTCCAGGAAGTCTAATTGACTGGTCAGTTGACAAGCTGGAACGAGAGTGTCTACGTTTAGAGCATAAACTTACTCATACACTCCAGGACAGAATTGTCCCAAGCGGATCTACCCTGAAGATAGGCCCTGAGGGCGCTCATCTCAATGTGTGTCGTCTTCTTCATCAGGAAATAGACTTTATTGTTGCCCCTGTTATTAGGGCGGCCCTCATCGAGGTCAAGGTGGAGGCGAATCTCGTCATGTTTAAATAGACTTGTAGACCTTGAGATTCTTACCATTAGTTTGGGATCGTCAATATGTCGAACTCTGGGAATTGACTCACCATGCGAGTTTATTTCCATCGTAAAGCCACTTGCCCCTATACTTAGCCAAGGCGGCCTTAACTTGGGTGTGGTTCCAGCATTTCAGGAGAACCGCCCTTTCGGTTTTGGGTACAGGAGTGACGGAAATCTAGATTACCGTTAATTCACCAGTTCCAAGGACGCACGGAAGGATGTATATGGAGATACTAACGTCGTACTGATAAATCTTGAGACTCTGGTTGATGGACGTAACGGCGAACTGGTTAACATCAACCGAGATAACTCTACCAGTCGTGTTGAAACCGGGCCGCTTAGTGAAGCGGTTGTCAATAGGTTCCTAGGTGTAAGGGTTAGGCCCCCGTATTTCTGATGAATACGAAACTCTAGTTTGTACTGTACCTTCATATACGCCTCGGGAGGCAGATCCACACGAGAGTTGAACTTGTTCTTGGGGATTTGCTCGGGTTTGGCTGGGTCGTAGCCCATGCCGCGGCCAAAGGGGGTCTTTCCCTTCTCCGCAGAGGGAGAGCCGGAGGTAGATCCAGCTCGCGAGCGAGCGGGAGAACGGCCCCGAAGGGGTGATCCCAAAGGGGAACTTCCGGCCTGAGAGCCGGGATGGGGGGGACTTCCCATTTTTTTTCCTTGATGATCTGAGTGGAGTCTACTGCCACAACGCCGTTAGCGAGGATATTTCTCTAATACTGACTCAACTCAGAAACTAATAGCTGGGAACGATGATGGTTTGAGGTGATGAAGAACGCGTAAGGGGAGACGGAGAGGAGAGGGATGAGATAGGAAGGGAGCTGAATGGGAGGAGAGAGATGCAAACGGCTTTGAATGCGTGACCCAGTGCTTCAAGGGAATAGAAAGCCTTACCGCTGTTGCAACAGAGGCTTCTTGTGGCAAGTGCTTTGAGAGGGAATACAGAGAAACAAACAAACAGTAACAAAACATACCCTAATTGGACAATTTCCAGCTGTTTTCTGGTATGATGTATCGCTTGGTGTCAAGCAATCAAGCGTAGAACGGTCGATCGAGAGCTAGAAAAGAGGACCAGTTAGCTCCCATAGTTGAGCCAAGAAGCCGGACGTGAACAAGACGCGATGCGTAGTGGCTGGACGCGTACGAGATCTTCCGGGAGAGCGACCATATCGATCGTCCTAGAGGAGCAGTTGATGGGACTTCGGCCTGTGTACTGTACTATCAGGGAAGGCAAAGTGGGGAGTTGAACAATTGAGGCGGAAAAGGAAGTCGGGTACAGGAGAGTGGAGATGAGATGGGAGGGTCTGGGTGAGAAGAGAGATTGGAAGAAGAGGGAAAAGGAGAAGTGTGGGAAAAGGAATAAGAGGAGAGGGCAAACTTGAAACCATAACGGCAAATAAAGTAAGCAAAGCGAGGAGGCAAACTTTGGAAGGTGGAAGGGGAAACAGCAAGAACCTATGGCAAACTCTACACCCACACAAAGGAGCATGAGATAGTTCGCTCAGGGTGCTGGGGAAAAGCCAGAGGGCCATCAAGTGAAGGGTGAAGCAGGATTTGAATACATTGCCATAAAAAGGCAGCTTGTAAGCAGATTCGGGCGGCAGGCTGTGCTATAAGCTGGGAGAACCACCCACACTACTAAGCCAGCACCACTGAATTTGGAACTTACTGGTATCACCGTAAGGGAGATTTGGCTGTTTCTGGTTGTCGATTCCAGTAAGGCCTGCTACTTGAAAGGAACTGGGTTCGCTAGGTAGTTTTGTGTGGGAGAGTAATGTTGTTTAAAGATTTATAGTATCAGGCCAGGCTTACGGTTCTTAGGTAGGCCAAGTCAGATGAAGATAGAATTTGTACTGTTTGATAGAGTCTGGTCCTTAGAGATGTTGGAATCAAGAGGTGTGTTCGGTTTGAAGAGGAAGAGGAAGAGAATGGGCCGGGATGGCTGGAGAAGGGGTCTTTATATAATCGAGGATCGGGGCGTGGTGATCGGTGCCACGGATCTAAGTGATTCATTGAATTCGAGTCCTGAATCATGGTCAGATCTAAAGGTCCATGATCTTTCCTATCCAGGGCTATCAACCCAACCTTCCGAATGAATAAGAATGAATAAATGGACGTGGCGCTGCTTAGGAAGGAGGAAACGAGGGCTGGAGTTAATATATACGGCTCACGATCCTGAGTGGGAGTCGCTAATGGACCAGAGTGATGACTTCCTTAAAGGGATTAATTGACAATGATTCTGACTCCTTAGTGGAAGTTGAGCTGAAAAAAAAGAAAAAAAAAATAAGGCTTTCCGTTTGTAGAAATGCCCTCAATAAAGACCTGTAACGGCAGGAACGATACCACCAAGACCAAGCCCATCAAGCTGCTAGAACGTAGAATAGAAACAAGCCCGACTTGATAGAACGGAAGTTCGGGCCTCAGCCTCCCTATATCTCAAAGAATGGCCCAGGCTGGTAATCTAGCATAATATTAGGCGTAGCTCAAGCTCTTACGTTGCTCCTTTGAGAAGGAGTCCAGGAAGAACCGGACTAGCGACTTTAATTCACTTTGGTCTTGATATTCGGCACCACGAAGTCCAGATAACAACGGTCTACAACAGTAGAGGTCGGGTTGTGTTGATGCTGGTCAAGAGATCTGATGTCCTAAACGAATAAGCTGCGAAACGATAAGAGAACTTGACTAGTTGAGAGACCACGCGGCGTAGAGTCGAGTCATACAATTAGATTCCGTCATTCAGCGAGAATACGACCATAGAGGGAGACAATGACATGATGGGATACCCGTAAGAGACAAGCCATGCGTGAGAACCAAGGTGCGATTATTCGCTTAGTAGAAGTCATCTATGAGGTCTTCCCCTCAGGGGTCCCAGTGGATGCAGAGACTGGATGCTACCGCTGTATGGCTTGGGGAATCAAAAGGGCCAGTTTCCTGCCGGTGGCTGATCAAGCCTACTGAGGGTTATGTTGGTGGCTGGCTGGGCCGGGGATGGAAAACGGGTTCTAGGCTAGCTGGAGTCGAAAGACGGTTTGGTCCCTGGATATAGCATGTAGCCTTAAGGAGAATGGGCATGACTTCATTGTAATAGCGGATAGGGATAGAGAACAGTAGATTAGTATCTCAAAATACACCGGAGCCCTATTAGTGGACCCGTCGGCATCTCAAGACTATGTATGTATGGGCAAGTTGGGGAAAGTGCTCCTCTACGCACAATGCGAGGGGGTAGCGGCCATGCAGCCATCAAGAAAAGCTTGATAGTAGAAGTAAAGAGAAAGTATATATTCACATGGATTACCAAGTCAGACTACTGTGCTACTCACTGGCGCGATGCGGAGAAGAAGAGACAAGTGAGGATTTTTTTTTTGTATTTTTGGGGGGTTGCCTACCAAGATGCCTGCCTGAACTCAAATCAATGTTATGTACAAACCCATCCCGGCTCCGATAGTGAACTCCTCCGATTGTCTCCATCTTCGCTCGATCGTTGCTAGGAACAAAAAAATAAACAATAGGGAAGGGGAAGGAGAAAGGGGAGAAAAAACAAAAACCAACCATTGACAAAATTTTGAACCCCAAGTCTATTTCGGAGAATTGCGCAACATCATGAGTCTTCGATAACGCCGCTCTTTCCTCGAACAAACGCAATAGAGAAAAAGGAAAACAAAGGTATAGGTACAAATTCTCGAAGCCGCCCATCCTAGCGGCTGACTTGAAAATCGCCGGGTGGATGGATGGATTATATGAACACTCCCGCATGCTTCGGGCAGGGTGCTCTTCGGCTTAGTAGCGATACCCGCCATATTGCTGCTGCGGCTGGCCATAGGTAGGGGCAGGCGCACCGTACTGCTCGTAGCCACGAGAGTTGGGTCGCTGAGGAGGGAACGCGGCAGCGATGTGTCCCGACCGTCCCGCACCTGCGGTGAAGGGGCTTTGAGCCCGTTGGAAGGCGGGGAAGCTGCCCGGAGTATGCCGGGGTGCACCTCCTCCCGCACGGTCCTGGGCCGATTTCCAAGTGGCGAAATCCGGCACCATTGTTGACTGCAAAAGCTTGGTCATCGAGGCAGGGTTAAATCTCGCCGAGTCATACGTCGAGGCAGGGGGAAGGATGTTGAGGAAGAAGGTAAGCTCTCGATGCAACATGGAGCTTTGATTTCGTCGCTGCTGATCCAGCCGGCGTCCGGCAGCTCCCTTTAAGGGAGATTCGCCACGGGCTAGCTTTCGAGGGCGATTGAGCTCATCATAGTCGTCACCAGGGAAAGGTCGCTTGGGGGATGCGGTCGCCCGGATGTACTGAGGGCGAGGGGATCCATGGGTGGGGGCCCCAGGGCTTTGCGTTCGGCGAGCCGAAGGCGGTTGTTCAATAGATGGCATAACCATCTTGGGCCGAAGCTGGGCTGCAGGTGACACAATTATGGGTGCCTTGATAGGATCGAATTTGGGCGTTGAGTAGCGCTGGGAAAAAGTGGCCAGCTTGGGGTCATCGGGGAAGAGCTCTGCCATTCGCGCTTCGAGTTTAGAGATTTGAGCGAGCTCGCCGTACTGCGATTCGTACTTGTGGAAGTATGCATATAGAGGCTTGGCCCTGGAGAGGGTTTCTGGCTTCTGGGTCAAACGGTTGACACAGGTCTCGAAGACTACTCGTGCGTCTAAAGAAGTAGGTTAGCTACGCCACTTCGTCTAGTAGGGTTGATTTGGGACCAAGTTAAAACCTACTGGTTGTATCGTCCTTGGAGTGCAGATATTTGAGGTACTCCAAGAGATAATTTTCATCTTCGGGGAAGAGCGTCATTCCTCGCTCAAAAATTTTTGCTCCGACAGGATCTCGGTAGACTACCGATTCCATAAGAGCTACAGCGACGTACACATCGCTTGTGAGCTTTCCTCGTTTCCGAGCCTCAACAAACACCTGACGCAAACCTCCTTGACCGACGCCACCCTTGCCCTGGATCCTGCGCATGGCCCTGGCCAAAGCAATCCAAACATGGGAAATTGTCTTTGAAAGAAGCTCAGCACGAGCAGCGTAACCCTGCCTAATGGCCTTTAAGCGGTTCTCCTTTTCGGCATTCGTAGTCGATACATCTACGTCGTCATCGTCATCGTAGCCGTCCGCAGCCGGAGCATTGTTGGCGAGGATCCGTTCAACCTGGGCGACATCGGCCTGTTCCTTCTCCTTCAGATCCTTGCACATGTCATAGAGCGTGTCAAGCACCTTGTTATAGGGTCCTCGAACAGCGCTCGCGAACTCACGCTTGGCCTCGTCGCTCTCCCCTCCGACGTGCGTAGACTCTATCCTGTCAGCATGCTTCAACGCGAGAAGCACGCTCTCAGGGTTGGCCGCAATGCCCTGAGTCAGGAACTCAAGCCCAGTATCCTGGTTGTTCTGGGTAATTTGATTCTTAAAGCACCACTCGGCAGCGTCAACCCATATTTCAGGAACAAAACGCAAAGCCATAAGGGCTTGCTTGTAGCAGTGGAGAATTCGCTGTTTGTAGACGGCAGGCTCATCGGGTTCGAGGACGAGAGGATCCTCCTTCTCCCAGGCAATCCACTTTTTCCAGATCTCAATTTGCTCAGAGAATTCTGCGTCTCCTTCGAAACCAGGGGCGGGAGGAAGCCTAGGGAACGTTGTGCGGTTAAGGTTACGTGTAATGTTCTCCAGCGCAATGTTAGCACTCTTCGCCGACATATAAGAAGGAGATCGTTCCTGAATAAACTTGCGGCCCTAGAGAGCAGTCAGTAACGCAAAATATCCAAGTTTGCAAATATATACTTAATCAACTTACCGTCATCTTATTCAATCCCATCTCAAACTGGTCGTACTCTTTCCATAGATTGTTCACGGCGGAGGTGGGCACACAGATCGCCCGCTGGTAGGCCTTCCGAAGCTGGTCCATCTTTTGCTGGTCTTGCCAGCTCCCACCACCAATCTGGCCAGGTGCGCTTCGGATGAACTGAATATAGTCTTGCCAAATCTGAGCCGAGTCCTTGTCGACTCCGATTGTGTCGATGACAAACTCGTATGCCTGGGTAACGACCTTTCGAAGGCGGCCATCGGGGTCGTTGTTCAAGTCGTTACGTCGGCGGATGTAGTTCAGGTAAACGGTCCAGAGTCGAACGTTCGGAGCAAGCATGAGGCAACGGCCAAAAAGACGCTCGGCCTCGACAAAATTATTTAGCCCCAGCTCCAACTCAACCCAAGAAGCCCAAGCTTCGGCCTAGATGATCCCTCAAGGTTAGTCACGAGTCAACCCGAAATTCGCAGTATGATAGCGAAAGACTTACTGATTGGGGAAAGAGCTCAAGGAATCGGTTGTAGGTCGAGCGCAACTCGTCGAGGTTGTTACGACGCCGATACTCCTCAATCAACCCGAGCCATGAATCCATATCCCCACGAGGGTCGGCCTTAATGCGATCCTCTAGCACTGCGACACGATCTAAAGTGCCTTGGCCAGAAATAGTGGCCACCTGCGGGTTAGGCAGGGCGCTTCCGGGCGTGTGAGAAGGAGTAGAACCATTGGTCACCTGGATATTGTGAGCACGGGAGGCAGCAGGCACCGCTTGGTCCTGAGCACGGATAGGGTGTGCACTGGCACTTTCCGCGGGCACTGCACCGCTGTCGTCTTCATCATCTGAATCGTCTTGAATTATAAAGCCTCCGGTTGTCTGGGGTTTGGAGGGCTTGGGCTCAGGCATAACGGGCTCAGACGGAGCACCAATAGTCTCTGGATCATACTCAGCGCCATCGTCACCGAAATCTTCGCCATTGTCACCATATTCAGCGGAGGTTTGGTCACCAGTCAAACTAGGATCTTGAGTGTGCTCGTCGCAAAGTTGAATTTCGGGTTGATAATCATCAGGTCCCTCGCCTTCAAGACCACCTTCTTCCCAAGATGCACCTTCGTAGGGCGCCTGATCATTCGCATCATCTGCCGACATCGTTGCGATCGCCAATATGGTCCGGCAGTTCGAAAAGATAGGAATGAATCAGAGACGTGGCATAAGAGTCGAAGTCGGGCGAATCCGATTCCAATCGTGGAGTCTGTTAGGGTACAATCGTTTACTAGGGAATATTGGTCAGTCATCGATTGAAAATTGAGCTAAGAATGAAAAACACCAGGCGGTCACAGGGGGAAACCCACAAACTTGATAAATGCGGTGTCTGGAGTGGGCGGGAGAAAGCTGAACGTCCCGTTATCAAAAGGCCACGCCAGCCGACGGCTTACGTAGTTCGGAGAGCGGTATGAGGTTGGAATCCCTAGTGACAATGGGGTATCAGAATAAGAAAGAAAGCGCGGGTCCAGGTCGATGATCGAGAATTGCCAGAAGAATGGGTCGATCGATCGATGAGTGCGAAGCTCGTTCTTCGCACTCAGGAGCTCGGGAGAAGGGTGAGCGGCGTCGCGGAGATGGAGAAAATAAATTATTGAGATCGCATTAAAGATTCAGTTGCATGGAGATGGCCGAGAAACAGCAGAGGATTCGAATGGGGGTAATACTGAGATGGAGGGGACAAACAGGACTGCACGAGAGAAGCTTCTGTCGGAGGAAAAATGCCAACAAGAGGCATGCGAGGCGACAGGGCGGCAGAATAATTGCTCCAAAGGCGGTGAAGGGAAGACGCATCGAAGTGGAGTGCGCGGAGGAATCCCGGCTAATTATTGCTAGGAGCCCGTGTTGCGCTTCAAGATCGTCATGGTCCTTACTTCTGATGCAGAACGCCGAACGCCAACGCCACGAACAATGGTTTCGAGCATGTGAGATTGCCAATGGAGAATGATACGTTATTGTTTAAATATACACCTAGTTGCTTGTCTAAAGTTGAGCTTAGATAGTAAAATTCGCCTTGACCTCTCTCTCTGGGAGTACCGACGCATCTTCATTCTAATAACAGGGGACCATATTGGAGCAGGGAAATGGATTCGATTGATATCCATAAACGTTCTCTATCTTACAAGCTTTAGCCAACGCTTGAAGTTTCTGCCGTATTATTACACACGCCGCCACCCTCGTTTACCGCACAGCTGGGAGCTGAAACTCTCTCACCGGGGCAATCACGGGGGCAACACCACTGCACGAACATTGTAATGGAAGACGGGCATATTCTATGGCTGCGAAGCGTGTCTGTCAATCGTGCTGCGCGGTGAGAGTTCCAGAATTAGGCGGACACTTGATCTGGGGATATCGAACCGGCTCGGCGTGGCGCACTCGCCCCCACCACCTTCAATATACAGTTCGGCCCGGCTCCCAAACCATTTCACAGAATCCCCTGATGGCTCCGTTCAAAGGAAGGTCTTAATAGTAGATGCGAAGCTCATCACACTAGTGCTTGTATCACCAAGCCAGCCGATGTAGGCAGATGATTGCTACTCGCAAGCGCTATCATGGAAGTAGAAGAAGGCAATGGCTAGGGCGGGTGGAGTGCAATCTAGGTACCGTTTTTCCGTTTCCTCACAGGATACTCGTAAAATCGGTTTTATGGTGCAGGACGAGACCAGCTCTGCCTCCGCTATGGGAATGGTCTTCGCACAAAGGAGGGCATAGTGGTCTATCGATATATGTTAAGATGTAGAGCCAGGGCCTTGCCTTAGCAGGGCGATCCTCAAGCTTTGGCCCGGGGCGGCACGCTGGTGGATACGTAGCTAACATAGGTCCCAAGGCTATTTCTTCTTAGATGAAAACAATAGCATCATAAGAACCCTGGGTAGCATAAATGATCATGGATTTGAGAGGTAGATTTAAAGTTGGTTGGTCTCAAGATCCGAGGAGCCTGAGAATGGGTTCGTAGACATAAACCCTGGTACCCGACTTCCCGAATATGAAATCCATCGTCATTTATAATCAGTAGCCTGTGGTCTAGAAGAAGGAGAGTGATGCGAACTGTCACCACTACCATCAATGGGGCTCTGCGAACTTTAAGCATAGTGCTGTACTAGTACTTAGCCGCAAGCACTATCTCCCACGTACTATAGCAATCCACTTCAGCGTCTCTCTTGGCCACATACTGCAGTACATGCCTCACACTCTCTTGAATCCCAAATATCACTTTAGGCTGTAGCCATAAGGGGAACCTAGCATTTAATGCTATTGACCAGTTTGATAGAATTGTCTCAGGATAAAGGCGCTTCATCTCAAACTGAAATCCTGATAGCTCAAGATGCAGCCTCCTCGCGTCTTATCAAGCAATAACGGGTTATAGTTAGACAGCGAAGCTCCGACACTTGTAGGTGCGGAAGTTGTGGCGCTTGGCGAGTAACTGAGGCCCATAGCTCTAGATGAGGGGCGTGAGAGGGTCACAGTGCTTTGGCTACGGGAAGTTGACGATGCCATGGAAGCATCGAGACTTTGTGCAGTTATAGCATTGCGGATACGGCATGACGAGTCACTTCCATGACATCGCTGACGAGAGTAAGCTCTGCACATGTTCTAGGTCAAGCCACACCCACACACAGGGGAAAACGGAGGCGACTGGGGCGTAGGTAGGTGCTCGCAGGGTTCTCCACATACTGCTTAGATAAGCATCTCCGGGACGGATCCTTGCAGGTCCTGGTCACTGTGCTGGGAATAAGACGCCAGGGCCAGGCCACTATCGCAACGCTATGACGAACGCCACGTTTAGCCAGGCGTTGCCCCAACCCCGCTCTTTGTGGCGGCCGTACTGAGCGACTCATGTTATGGATTTGAGGTTGGTATTTGGCGCTGGACGCGTCTAAAGTGCATGCAGGGTTCTCTAGTCTTATCAATCCCCTCGCACGCGAATTTCCACACAAGGTCGCGTCGAGTTATTGACTGTCGTCGCCAGCCATCATCATTTGGCCGAGCGCCTTCCTCCTTTCGCAGTCTCTGGTGTGACAATCAAGCGTTTATCTTCGACCAGAATCCTCTCCTCCCTTTTCATGGGCAATTTCCCTTCAGCTTGCTAATTTCTAGCCTACGCGCACAAAAACTTCCCTCTATATCCCCTCATCTGCAATCCGCTGCCTACCCCGCGCCGACATTGGCCCTGCATCTGCATCGACATCGACGCTTGCTAGTATTGACTGAGACAAAGCAAATATCCGAGTCACCATGTCTGTCGTTTCTCTTCTCGGAGTGGACGTGCTGAACAATCCGGCCAAGTTCACCGATAAATACGAGTTTGAAATTACCTTTGAGTGCCTTGAGCCTCTCGAGAAGGGTATGCAATATTTACACCGCCAATTCCTCAGCCCTCCACCCTGTCGCGCACACATCGCATGCAGCCGTTGCTGACATTTTTACCCGCAGATCTTGAGTGGAAGCTCACCTACGTTGGTTCTGCAACTTCGTAAGTCGTTCGATCGCGTTCAATTCTATCGCCATGCACGCAGGAGACAGAGCTAACAATCTCGCAGCGACCAATATGACCAAGAGCTCGACTCCCTTCTCGTCGGCCCTATCCCCGTTGGCGTGAGCAAGTTCCCCTTCGAGGCCGAGGCGCCCGACACTAAGCGTATCCCCGACTCCGATATTCTGGGCGTTACCGTCATCCTTTTGACCTGTGCGTACGATGGCCGCGAATTTGTCCGCGTTGGCTATTATGTGAACAACGAATACGACTCCGAGGAGTTGAACGCCGAACCCCCTGCGAAGCCCATCATCGAGAGGGTCAAGCGCAACATTCTTGCCGAGAAGCCTAGGGTTACTCGATTTGCCATTAAATGGTACGTCTCTTTTTCACTCCCTTGCACACATGCAAGACACCAAGCTCTACAATAGGCAACCGTTATTTCGCAATTGTGGCTGTCGAGTTCTTGTCTAATCATGCATATCACTCAATCTAGGGACTCTGAAGCGTCTGCTCCCGCTGAATTCCCTCCTGAGCAGCCCGAGGCTGATCTCGTGGCCGATGGCGAGGAATATGGTGCTGAGGAAGCCGAGGAGGAAGAAGCTGAAGTTGAAGCCAATGGCGAAGACGCGGCCGGCGACTCTAACATGGCCGACGCCGATAATGAGGGCGATGCTAAGGAAGAGGACGAACTCTCCGACGACGGCAGTGTTGACATTGAGGGCGAGAGCGAGGAGGAGGAGGAAGGTGAGGAGGAGGGTGAGGAGGGCGATGCCATGGATGAAGATGCCATGGAGGTAGACGACGGCGAGAAGGCGAACGGCGCAAAGCCAGCTGAAGTGGTGATGTCGCATTAGGTGGTCATCAACCCTCAGGATCGTTTGACCGTTCCAGCACGTCCGCCATCAACTGCTCGCCTCCCGTAAAATCCAACACACCAAGCTCGAGTAGCATTTCTGGAGCAAGAGAGGCGCATGGGAAAGGGATGGATAAGGCGTTGGCTACGATGCAAAATTAAACAGGAACAAGGGTATGAGTTGACGACCGTGGGTTAATGGAGGGAAGGGGAAGACGGAACGGATGTCAGAATCAAATGTGAGGGCGGACAAGCGCATTCATGACGCAAGAAGACTATGGAACATCCTTTGTCGAGATGTTATTCTCGGCATGCTTTTCTTTTGATACCTCTACCAATCAACCCCGCCTTTCCCTGTTCGCGGGATTCGCAACCTGTTACTGCATTTGGTACGAGATATAAAAATAAAATCAATATAGGGCTTAAGGGAGCATGGCTCGCTGCAAGTAGTTAATAGAAGGGATACCACGAGGGAAACCACACGTGCACATTCAGACGACGGCTTCGCCAGCAAATCACGACCAATCGACGATTTTCCTCGCCAAATGAGAACAAAGTGAGATGTTCCTGATTTTGATGGCGTAATATATATGTGAGATAGTGAGTAATGTGAATTAAGTCGGTGTGCCGATCGCGGACGGCCTTCTAGAGCCCTTCTAGTCCCCGAGCCGAATGAAACAAAGCTGGCTAATGAGCACAGCCAGCTAGCTGGTCCACACTTGACGTAACTGGGCGATCGTGGTCTTAATTATCGGGATAAGTCCGCGCAAGAGGTGGGGGAGAGAGAATACTTGGGAGGATCCATCCATGATGCGTTCATCACCCTTCGTTCCTCCATTTCGTGGCCAGCGACCAGAAAGAAACCACGATCCAAACAAGCTAGTCTCAATCGCTCAAACCAACATGGGCCCCCACCAAAACCAAAAACCAAAAGAAACTTGGCGTAGAAAAGTGTAAGGCGGGACATTGTTTGCCCATTCTCACATCCCCTTCCGCCGACGATATCCGCGTAGGGCTCTGCTCTGCTCTCCCTTTGCTCTTTCCCACAGCTGCCGGGCGATGTCATTCGCCTCCTTCTCGATATCTCAGCGACTTCGAAGACGCTAGGCTCGCCCTCCAACTCCGACTCGACCCTGTTTTTTTAATCTCCTAATAACAAAAACCCACCCACACCATTAGCCGGTGCTGCTCGCCTCGTTTTCTACTCGGTGTCTCGAATTGGCCAGTCATCAATCGGGATCACCTGGGCGTTTAGGTCTCCATATCTCCATGCATCCACACGCACTGCCCATGCCTGCCCATGCACAGATATCTCCGAGTCGGAAACATGGAGGAGGCGTGGAATTGTTTTTGGTCCCCGGATTTGGCAACTGGCTGCTATTTTAACTCCTACAATGTTCATGCAAGTCCAGTCACAGCCCAGGCGTCTTCCCTGTCGCTCATCTGCAGGTTTCCTTCTCTTCCAACCATCGCACCGGGAAAGCCTGAGTCCACCCTCTCCAGCCCCAGGAAAGGTTGGAATGGAGGGGTCCACTTGATGCAGATGTAAGTCGAGGTCGTCAAAATGAAAGCTTGAATTCCAGGGAAGCACTCGCTCTCGCCGCCCTTTGCCCAAACCAGCCGTCGGTGGGCTCCGACAGCCTAAACTCCCATTTCCGATGGAGATGGACAACGCACCAGCTGGGCCCCATTTGAACATAGCCTCCCAGCCTCGCCCATCTCGCCCATACTCTTCTCCATTTCCTGATGATGAAATCAAGCACACAATTTCCCATGCCCCGCAGGCAGCAGCCCCGATATCGAAGTGATCATGGGGCCTCGGCATAGAGCTATGCGCCCGCGAATACAAATTCGTGATATCTCTTGTGTAGATCTGGATATTGTTATTGTTGATTCTTCTCTGTTCTCACCCACTTGTCTGTAGCTTCTTCAAATGTAAATCAATCAATCAGTTGTATGACAAATTGTGATACCAATACTATAGAATTCCTATCTCTTTTATGATCTAGCTATGACCTCCTCCCAGTCTAACCTAGAAGAAGTCCTCAAGGCTCTCCAAACCCAGAACGAGCTCCTTCTCCAACTAATTCGTGACACTACCAGCGCTTCTCCCGCACAGCCCGCCGCCGCCCCGACCACGACCAGTCGCGAACGAGCCGGTTCTCGCGCAAACGAGATCCTCAACACGCCTCCTCTCCGGCCGGTGAGCACACCCACGCTCACAAGCTCAGAGTTCGGCTTACCTGGATCTCTGCGCCACTCCCGCCGCCAGACTCTCGAACAGCCCAACGAGAGGAGGCTCTTTGCGGAATCGAAACACATCCCTGCCTCTCTGCATTCCAACTTCAGCACGGGAACATGCCATGAAGCCAACGAGGATGATATCCATTTCCTTCCGCTGCTTGAGCCCTCCAGCTCGCAGCAACAGCATCCGCTGCCTCAGTCTCAGCGGCCGGCGGCGGAATTCAAGGGTGTTACGCGGCTGCTCGATACAGTACACCTCCAGGATAAGGATCTTTTGAACTACTTGTTCCATACCGACTTTACCGAGGGCGCAGCTATTGCGATGGAGGACTTCATCAAGAAGCGCGCTGGCACTAGCATCGACTGGGCGCAGTCGCTAAGACACTTCGCTGCTTATGAGAACGAGTGTTATGGCAACTCGACTTGTGAAGTGTATAACGTCGGAATGGATTGTCTTGCCCGGCAAGTCCAGGGAGTAGAGAAACCGCATGAGTATGATGATGAGGACACTTGCTCTGCTCCTGAACAAGTGGATGTGGCTACTGTCTGGGACAAGATCAAAAGCCTGAATTACGAAGTTCAGGAGACTGTCGGAAGAATAACGTGAGTACTCCGTTCGAACTCTCATGTACCACAATCTAATATGGTTCTAGAATTGTCCAAGAACCCACGGCCCTGGTGTTCGGCTCGCTCCATTTCGCCATGGCCAAGTATTTCGACATGGACGAGCTCCTTACTCAACTAGTCACATCCACCGGAAACTGCGGCAAGACGACCGCCTACATGAACCGAGCCTTTCCTCCCGAACCAAAACCCACATCATCACAGACCGAATCTGATGGCCGGCCCAAATTCCACTCTCCTTTTCCCGGGGTATCAGACCCCTTCATTCGCCAGCGCAGCTTCTTCTTCGTCTTCAAGTACTACACGGTGGTCGAACAAGGCCACGAGCCCGCACACTGGGAAAGGTTTGATAACCGTCCGGCCGACAAGCGCTCCCAGGACCACATCGACATCGCCGAGTGCAGCTCTGTCGTTGCCTTGTCTCTAGGCGGAGACCCCACGCAGACCCGAATCCGAAGGCGGAGAGGGAAGCCTCCGAGGGAAGGATATGTCTTTGACACGTTTGCTCCGTGGCAGCTGCTCAATATCCAATCTTTCCCTGATGACGAGCATACGGATAGGAGTGAGGATGAGGGCAAGGTTTTACTAAATGGACCTCACGCCTTTTTGGATGCTCTTGTGGTAGAGTACCAGGATGCAACTCGGAGAAACCGTATCTTGCATGAGAAGATCACCAAGCTCATTACTCCCAATGTAAGCGGCCATCTTACTTGCTATATCGTCTCGTCTCTGAGTGCTAACGGAGCCTAGATCAACTTCATGTTTGACAACAAAATCCGGGACAAGCTCCTGTTCGAAGACAAGCACTTCACCTGTAAGCCTTGCTCCCCCTCCTATATCATTACTACCTCCTTGACGCCATACTAACCCACCCCGCCGCAGACATCCGCCGCTATTTCTGGGCCTACATGTCCCTCGGTGTCATCAACACAGGCATCAAAGCAATGCTAACCGCCTACGACGAGACCTTCACCCCGGCCTTCTGGTCCGGCACCCACCCAACCCTCTGGCCCCACCCCGACCCGGACTCCCCAGCTGGCCAAAACTACCTCTCCCGCATGGCCTCTCTCCGCGCGGACCTGGACCGCGTCCTCGCCGACCTTTGGACCGTATACCTCAAGAACAAGGAGACTCGCCGCGAGATCCAAAGCCTGCGCGAGCAGTTGTTCAGCGGCAGTTCCATCATGGAGAGCCGCCGCGCTATCGAGCAGGGCGACAACATTCGCATACTCACGCTGAGCTCGATGGTTTTCCTTCCCTTGACGTTTGTCACTGTAAGTATCAGCATGATTCGCCTTACAACAACAACAACAACCACCCCCCCCCCCCCCCCCCCAACCCCCGGCTTGGGAATTTGGAGGAAAGAAGAGCTAACACTGCAAAATCCAGTCCGTCTTCGGCATTACCGCCCTAGACATCCCCGCGACAGACTGGCGCTTCGCAACCACCATGGTCTGCGTATGCGTCCCCTTCATCATCCTTCTCATCCTCCTCCAAAGCCGCTCGGTAAACAACACCATCAATAACTATCTGGAGCGGCTCCGGGCTCTCACGTCGATCGGGTGGCGCTCTTCTGCAGACAGACCGGGCCGCATGCGCGCGCAGCCGAGGCCGTGGAGGTCCATCTGGTCGGGGAGCCGCGTGACAGAAGGCGAGGGAGCCGAGCCCACAAGGCCATGGAGTGGAGCCTTGGGAGGGAGGAGACGCTCCGTACCCCCGACTACGAGTCTGCCTGCTTTCCCTCGAGGCACTGTGACGGCAGAAGAGAAGAGGAGACTATGGGGTTGGATTCGGGGCGGAAAGAAGGATAACGAGGAGAAAGTATGAAGACGGGCGTGATGTATCCGGTTTGGCTCTGTAGATCAGGAATGCAACGATGAGGGGGAATACCAGCATCGAGAGTAATGTTTTCATTGTGGATGTCGCCAGTGTTTGACCGGAGACTATGACGGCTAGAAATTGAGCAACTTCTTCGGAACATTTTCCCGTCCTATTCAACTATAGAAGAGAGGCTATCTAAGCTAACGAGGAGACCCTACATCCAACCAAAAACCAACGTAACGCGACTCGACCATCTGGAGACGCTGATCCGGCCTCAGACTCGTCACCAAACGAAAAATCACCAAGGGGGAGGTCGGACCAGCCGCTCGAGTAATTCAAGGAGATAGTGCCGCTCGCGAAACAAAAAGTGATCATATTTTCAAACAAAACGCTCACCACATAGAGTAAGATTATTGCTCTCCACCACACAGCAATTGAAAAGCCCTTGTAAAACACATCGCGCAGGGGTAGGTAGAGGCAAGACGCCATAACAGATTAATGTCCGTGTATATATATTTCGGAAGAGGGAGAACAAAGGAAAACAAAGGAAAACAAACAGGAACAGTGGGAATAGATGACATAGGTGTCGTCAACGAATAACGAATGATAGGCATAAAAAACGGATCTGATCCATCTCCTCGTCAGCCACGAAATAGCAAATCTCGTAACAATAATAAGAGTGTATATGCTCCAGGTGATACCGCATAGGTGACAGCGCTCAAGCAAGGGAATAGCGACAACAGTGGCCCGCTAGTCAACGTCAATGTCTTCAAAGCAGGGCATTGATAAAGCAAGTAGGGTTGGCAGCCCGGCAGCCCGCGCGGCAAAGCGTCAAGTACGAGGCGCATATGCTAGCGGGAGAATAGAAGGAAGTGGCGACGCAAAGAAGAGCGACGGAATCGAACGGTGAAGGCAAGGCTTCTAAGACGATGAGAAATCGAAGTGGTATCAAGTTCGACAGAACAGAAGGGGACGAAAGAGACATGGAAAGTAAACTGGGCCGTTTAAACAGACCTCGTGCTCTCCAACTCCCCAACCCACGCAAAAGGAACACCAAACTCCATGTTGTTGTACCCATGATAACATTAGCATTCATTGATTCGAAATAGTGGTTGGCTTTTTTACCACCCCTTCTTTCTCGCGAATCGCTTGTTCAAGAGGGCAAGGACTTTGGGCACGTTGAATTGCACGTATTCAAGGTCGAGGTCATCTTGTCCGTCCTTCTGCATCTCAAGCAAGTCATCGAGTTTGAGGTCCAATTCTAGTAGGCCGCGATTTCTCCCTGGGCAGAGCGTTAGTTGAAAACTATTAGCACTTTGGAACGAAGTAGTACGTACCCTTGTAGTGCAGCGAAATGACGAATGTTCCTGGGAGTGGGCTAGTAAAGTTGAAGTAGATGTTGGCTCTCCTGTTATCCGGGACGTTGCTGCGCTGGATGACACCCTCCTTCTCCAGTTGTTGATGCGTAAACTTGTAGGGTCCAAGAACTGCATGTTTTTGCTGTTTCCTCCGGGTACCTTCGCTCTGAGAACGTACGTTGTGGAGGTAGCTCTTGTACGTCTCCAACTGACCGACAAGATAGGTGTTGTGGTCACGGATGGTCTTGTAAACCTCCTCCAGTTTTTGTGTCTCGATGATTACGCCGTCCTTGAGGGAACCAAGATGCTGAAGCTCCTGCTCGACCTCATCACGAAGCGTCGCGAATTGGTCATTCTTATCAATGGCTCGGAGTTCCTGGAGTTGCGAGAGGAGTTCCATGGCGCGGATACCTTTGCGTACCATCACAGCGTCATTGCGGCTAGTGGCAGCGGCATCGGCAATTCTCTCAAGCCTCAGCGGTCGTCTCGCTACGCTGCTGTTGGGTGGAATCGATCGCATAATTTGGACGAAAATGGATTTGGCCTCCATGAAATATACCTCTTCTTGCGTGATATCAAGCGCGGCTGTCAAATCATCAATGGCGGTCTCCCACCGGCTAAAGAGAGGTAGAGTGATAGCCCTATTCTCCTTTCGAGGGACCTGAGCCGGTGCGGCCCCCAATTCGGACATGATGATGCTAAGGTGAGAGTTGTCATCCCTGCAGAGCTCGCCATGATGCTTCTCGATTAGAGCGTGCATGGCGTAGATTTCATTGAGGGTAATTGATAGCTCGAGATCCTTCTTCGACAAGGCGACGTAGTTATCCATCTCGAGACTCTCGTAAAAGTCCTGCACCTCGCAAAGCTCAAGCATGAACTTGTTGACCCTCTCTTTGTTAAGTTGAATGAAGGGCTGAAGCTTCGCCATGTAAGGCTCCTTGGCGTAGGACGGCTTGTTCGCCAGGTTCTGGAGCATCTTAGCGATAAGAGTTAGGGTGCGTCTGGGTCGGTCAGAAGGGATGCCGTCAATCAACATGTAAGACTTGGGGGTTACAATGGCCGGGTTGATGAATCGCAGGAAGAAGAACCCTCCAATAAGGGTGCAGATCACCTGATCGTTGGCATCGGGGTACTTCCTCTTGGTCAAACTGCGAATCTGCTTGCAGATCCATCGAATACCGTAGGGGGCCTCCTCAAGGCCTTCGATAATTGTAGTCAAAAAGCCATTTGCAATTTCGGTGAGCATCGTCAGTCTCGGCTCGATGATAGCCTGGACTTGAGGATTCTCCGCGGCTTGCTCAGCGGTAATGCCCTTGGGAAGTGAGGCAGGCAGGCTTCCTGTGTCCTCTTCAATCTGCTCGACCATACGTTCATACACCTTAAGGGGGTTGATCTCGAGATCGAGGTCCTTCAATTCGATAAGGCTGTTAATCCTATCCGCAAGGACTGATTTAAGAAAAGTCTGGCCAGGACCACGTCTTGTATACGTCGTCATCATCCGAGAGACGGGGGTATTGGCTCGCAGCAGAGAGGAGTATTCCGGAGTGTTATCAAATTGGTAGGTCAAGACAGACTATTAGGAAGCAAGAGTTAGGATGGCGAAATTAAGGGCATCAACGAGAGAGCACATCAATTGCACGTACCTGAAACATGGTCAAAAGGAGATGTTCCTCGCGGCTCTCATACTGGTTACCGTAGATGGTAAACATGACGGTCTGGAGAAGTGAATCGATCTCCGCCATTGACACAAGCCGACACAGGTGAGCGATATGCCTCGGTTCGGATTGGAGGAGGAACAGCAGGTTGCCATACTTCTGGGTCTTGTCGTCGTTGGGGAATACGCCTTCCTGGATGTCGGTGGCATCTTCGAGGTGGCTAGCGACTTCGTTTTGCTACGCATAACCAAAATTAGCACCAGTTGTCTAATCACGGCGAGAACTAGGCCGTGGAGATACCGGCAGGCAGGGTTATAAGTGTATGGATACAAACCTCCTCAAGAGCCATGCGGTTCTGGATCAGAAGGGCAATTCGAGAGTCTAGATAGCGCACATCTTTCTCGAGAACGAAGTTCTTCTTCGACTGAGAAGAGATTTTGGACTTGAGCTCGCGCAGCGTCTTCTGGGCTAGATTGGTAAAGACCTGTGTTAGTTGATCGTTGGAGATGGAGATGGACACCTATAAGGAGGATGGACACAGGACGCGATAGCGAAAAAAACCCACGACCGATGCAAAGAAGATAGGGCTATCATAACAAACCTTTAGCAAGTTCATCTTCAATTTCGAGATCTCCGTCGTTGGCAATAGAGAGATACAGCGCGGACATGGAGTACCGCTTAGACTGGCGGGCGGACCGCGAGCCATCATAGGAAGACATGGTGTTTTGTCGCGAAATAGGCTGGAAGGAGGAAGAAGAGGCAGTGGAAGCTCGTGACGGCGTTTGGAGCATAACAGACATGATTTCGTGGACTCGACGGGTTCGTTATTCGCAGTTGGAGGATCAGGCTTCGGCTGCCCAAGAGCCTCGCGTAGTCAAAGCCGGAAGTCGACTGAGAGGTAGCTGGGGGCTACCACGACGCAGCTATTTCAACAGATTCCGGATAATGAGGAATATGGCAAGATGGTGGGGAATGTCTGGCGCGCAATCTCAACATAACACTGTCCTAGGGACAAAGATTTGGCGGCGCCCAAGGATTTACAGTAGACACAAGCACAGAATGGAAGCGGAACGCTGACGTGTATGGGGCTCGGTCGAGAAAAGATTATCTGCCACGAGGATCAAGGCTGGCCGAGATGGTGGTCAGATTATGCGACAGAAAGGGGCGCGGGCACTTCGAGTTCGAATATAGGAGGCTGCCGAATGAATTGTCGACAAAAACAAAGGCTGACGACTGGCAATCGTGACCGTATATTTTGGCGGTGGACAGCGACGGCTCCGGCGACGGCTCGTTTGAACTCCGTTCGTGCGGGGGTTGGGGTGGTGCCGTCGAGATAGGATGAGGATAAGTTGCGCGTTAAAAACAAGGGCTCAAACGAGCGATGCGTTGTAGTAGCTCAGAAAACGGTGTTGGGTAAGGGTGTCGATCGTCGAGGGCGGGCTCAGGTACTAGTGTGTAGGAATAAACTGAAAAGCAAGAAACAAAGATTGCGAGGGGAATCGCCGGAGAGTGGTTGTTGAGGTGGACTGCAGAAAAGGTGAGGATCAGCGTTGCGAGGAGCGAGTCGGGATGTCTGGGCTGCGGAAAATCACAATTGGGGAATTTAGAGGGAGAGACAAGTAGACAGTCACAAGATAGTGGCAATCGCCTGGCAATGGCCGTGGTGGTGGTTGACCTGAGTGGGAGAAATCAACGTGTGAATGGGGCTGGCTGGTCCTTGCTGGTTCTGGCTCGGCGATGGTGCTCTTTCTGAAACAGGCGCGGAGTGGGAAATACGGCCCGACCTTGATCCATCGATTTTTGTGCTTTGTGCTCTTGTAATCTTCTTTTTTAGCCCGTGCCTTGCAGTATAATTTTATTCCCCCCCCCCCCCTTTTTTTTTTTCCGTGACGAGAATAATGGAGCCAAATAATACGTCAGAATCCCTCTCTCCGACAAGCACCAATGTTGCGAAGAATCAAAACCATTATCGAGGATGCCACAGGTCACATACTTCGTATCATGCGTCCCAACTGAAGATCGACCGTCTCTTCTCGACGAGGGTAGCCCGGAGGAAGAGGGGTTCAACGGCAGGGAAGGAACATGAACGGGAAGTTTGTTGTTGCCAGGGGCGGCCAGTCGTCCCCGCGTACACTGGACAATTATGTACCTATTGGTAAATATTTCGATGATGGTATCGAAACTACACTACCCCCAGGTGGATCCGAAATGGACGCCAAAAGAAGGCGCGATGCGAGAGAGCAAATATTGGGGCCCTCGGGTCGGCGGAGGGGGCGTCAGGGGGAGGGGGTGGCAGGCAGGGAGGGAATGTCCAGGATAGGGATAGGCCAGAAGTGCGCACGAGGAAGGGACCCGTCAGGGGCAGGGGATGGTGTCGGAGGTGGAGATGGGTGTGGGAAGGTGTGAATGAGCGAGGTGGGTGCGGAGAGGTAGTACAGGTACGTACCGTGCAAGTACTTTGCAGAGTGGTGGCTTTGGGCGGTTGTGAGACGACGGGAACAACCTCGATGGTGATGGTTTAAAGTAACCTTCGGCCAACGAGTCGACTTCTACTGGTATTGAACTACTCATGAATAATCTAGAAGTTGTGAGCGTCTGGATATCTGGTAGAATGGAACCCTCATCCACAAGGTCCAGGGCTAGAATTCCACCTTTTGAGTAGTTTTGAGAATCACTGCCCAAAATGTTGGTCTCCATGAAGTCGATATTCAGGGTCTGATTTAGAGCATTGCCAGCCGCAGCATCAACAGCAAATCCGCATTTTGTGGCTGCAGAACTAGTTCCAAGGTTACTTGATGTAGGTTCTGGCCCTGTCTGTCCTGTCCATGGCCAGCCTGGCGTGTACTAAATGCTCGACTCAGTGGCCAGTTAGTCCTTGTACTTGGCGAGTACTCTGCTCCGTACATCTGGTGATGTCGCCGCACAGGCGGGGCATATCAGCTCCCAGCCTGTGGGTGTTTGTGTCCGAGTTGGGTCTGTGAGATCTCAGCCGTTCCCCGAACGTATTGTTAGCAATAATTTCCTGGCATGGCCTTTTCGACGACAGTCCCGCTGATAGGGTGTTTGTGTTACCATGCTGAGCTTGGTGACCAGAGAAGGTGGTTAACGCTAATCGTCCCAGAGTGTCCTTCCAGGTACGAATAGCACAGATTGATGGATGTAAAGAAAGGTGGAACGTACGCCATATACCTCGCCCCTTGAAGGAAGCCATTGTGGTGGTATTATTCATCAGACCATTCCTTCGATTGAGTCTGAATCCTCTAGATATCCATTGACTCTTTCCATCTCGGTTACCATAACTCTATCCGTCAACACTTTCCTGAGAAATTCTTCGTGCCTGGTCGTCCAAGTCCATTCCCGGCGGAAATGATCGACAATTCTCGCCATGGTGAGAGCACTGAGGCCTGCTCTCGCAGAGCAAGGGCCACTTCACCCCAGTACCACATGGGGGTCCTGATGCAAGGCCCCGCTGTCCGTCCCTATCAAATTCGGAAAGATGTGTGGAGGTCGGCATTGCAACGGCCCCAATCAAGATTATGCTGGAAAACGGTGCCTGACATCTCATCAAATTCGAGGTTTTGGCATTCCGCCACTTGACCGGAAAAGGGTTTATAACAAAGTCAAGCAGGGAACTTGGCGATGGCCACAAAAGTTAAATCCGGCCCCAGACTGCGCTGCGCGTGCATCACTTCCACATCAATAGGCGCCTCCCGTCTCAAGGGTCGAATTGGCTTTACCAGGGCCATGATTTCGGGGGAGATCCAGAGCTTAATACTGCCTGGCAGTATCCACCACTTAATGCTGGCCATACCAGAGCGTTTCAAGTAAAGGGTCCTGGTGGCAAACTCCACAGCCAGCGGACCAGGTACGAAGTAGGTTTGGGTCTAGGGGGTATCAATCCCTCAGTTATTAAGCCTGTGCCCACGGCTTTGGAAATTCTAACTGGCTATTGCTGGCTAAGCGGCAGGGGTCAATCAACGGTCTCGAGACGGCAAGAAGAAAACAAACAAAACTGTATCGTTGTGATTCGATGCCCCCGGCATAGCCAAAATAGGCTCAAGGATAAGGCTCTCTAAGCTCGCTGGCGGCAAAGAAACACCTTTTGACGCTTCATCGAACAGCATTTCCTTGGATTACTGTGGAGTCAGAAATCTGCGATAACACTGTAAGTGGCAGCAAACCAGAGGTGTCCCAAAGCGCCAAGCCGAGGCCATTCAGTATCCCAAGTCCGCAAAAAAGGCACATTATCAAACAAAACCGATACTTGACGTTGTCTCAGTCATCGCTATGCAGGGAAGCGCTCTACCGCGCATGAATATTGGACCCCCGAATTTGGGGGCTTGTCACGATGCCACCCTTGTCCTCTTACACAGATGCCAGCCTGGTTTAGAAGCACCGTACACCCCAACCTGGGTGCCTCAAAGCCCCAATATCGTCGGGACTAGCCTGCTCAGATGAGGACAAGATTGTCTCATATCGTTCGCGAAGGCCCCAATCTGCTTGATTATCCTGTAATATAACGTCGACACAACCGTTATTCCATAACCACAATACACAGCGCTCTTGGGCCACTACTATGAATAACACAAATGTGCAACCATCAGCTTAAAGCGGTATTTCGATGCCTTCAACAACTAGCTGGATATCTTCGGAACAATAGTGTAAAGTAAACGGATTGGCGTGCACAGGATACGGCCCTTTGCACGAGGATTTGCAACGCCCTCCTGGAGGAACAGCCCTCGACGTTGGAAAGAACCTCCAAGCCAATTAAGACCATCGTTTTCCAGTGGGCCCTGATCTTCCAGAGGTTATTCTCGCGGCATTGCCCTTTCTCCCTTTTTCTCACGGGGATTTACTAGGATTTTCTGCGCATCATCCAGCGTCACCGTCGCTGAAACTTAGCCGGGACCAATGAGCAACAAACGGCGGCAAATTTTCAGTGCAGGGGAAGTAGAGGAAGGAATGGCCCTTGATGTTTGACGAGAGAGATCATGGGTGGAGAGCGACAATAAGCATGGCTACCTCTGTGGAATAGAGAAACGAAAATCCCTATTTGGCACAACGCGCGTTTTCATGCGGCTGTGTGGATTATCACACCAAAGTCCTCTGCTGCTAGACGACCTTGCCGATGAAGAGTCACACATGAACCTCCTTGTTGTCGATCTCTAAACCTCATCTGGAACTTGATAAGAAATACCTTGACACTACACCGCCAGATGAATATATGCTAGTGGGCGGGGAAATAGAGGAAGTTACCGACCGAGACGACCGAGACATGGGAGAGGAGCTTGTCAGACTCTACTTCGTAAAGATGGCGGTTACCTCGACTGAGGGACACCCCGAGTGGCCCAAAGGTACCGAACTGCAGCAAAAGTCGAGTCATACCCGTGACAAGATATTCCTTCATCCCAACATCGCGCGCCTTACAGGCAACTCCGAGGGCAAGGTAGTTGCACCGAGTACTTCGTAATACAGGGTTCAGAAAAGCTGTGTCAATGATGATGCACGTGTGCATCTGATCCCAAGAGCGAGATGTTCCGAGACTTCGGGTCGTAGCAGCCTGCGGTCAAATGCAAATCCAGCCTGCAATTCCGTACCTGGGCAAGGGATGGCATACCTTAAGGCCGGGTTCGCAGACGGCTGGGGCATTATCCTGTGTAATACGGGACCGAGCATGTCACTGTACCTGAAAGCCCTTTTTCTTCTATCCCTGCTAAAGTGCTTGCAGCCAAGCCAAATCCGTCAGGAAACCCCTCCTCTGTTGCGGGAAGTGCATACATTGGAGGAATGCTGGCATCATCTCTCCTTCAGTGTGCCACCGCTCAGACCTCTTTGTGACGAAAAACTGGTCCAGGGTAATGATGTACTTTCTTCGTGAACCAGTACCACTAAATACTTACAGACTCTCTCTTCCACGGAAAGAGGCTTCGGGACTGCGTTACTCTCGACCCTCAATAACGAGCCGGGATCCACGGAAGTTCAGAGCATCCGCCTCATGATTTCGTGTGTCTAATTCACCATATCTCACGTTGCATGTGTCTCCGCCCTCATCCTCTTCCCTCGATGCCTGAAGTTTATGATTCAAGTCGTTCTGAAGCATCAGGGGTGCCGCCGGTTTGAGAACAGAAGATGATTATGAACTCGAGGCGCCTCTAATTCCACCATGACCCCCCTTTTCGGTAAATCATTGGACTTGACATTCTCGTTTAAACCCAGCTTCAACAGGCATCGTACGGAATGCTCCTTGATGATTGCCGCGGGGTTCAAGGACTTGTAAAGGCGTATTCTGGAGATCATATTTCGTATTTCTACTCCGGATGATGCGCCATTAGACCAGGACTTTGGTTCGCTCACGGACGACGATGTCATGTCTCGTCTGTGCGCAGCACAGTGACAAAGAACTTCAGCCAACACTCGCACTCGCCCCTTGTCGAATGATGGTGATGGGAATTGCTCTGCGCATGATAGATGACGTTGGGGCTCAGGTCCGACCTCAACGCCCAGCCGAACGTCACCTCCTTCCCAGGCCAGATGAAGTAGCAACATGGTGATCCCAATGTTTCGAAACCGTGATGTTTGCTTATGGCGGAAGCATGCCAGCGGGCAGCGCACTCGTGCGTTCTAATCACATAGATTTAGCACGGATCATCCTCTTAACGAGGCTGATATGGGCCGTGGGCTCGGCGGCACTTTTCCAACGCGTTGCCTGGCTACACCATCAGAATAGCCCGTTAGTGGCGATGCTGCACTGCTTCCAACGCCCCGAGCCCAAAAATCCAAAAGATCAGACTCGTTAGCTTCCTCAAGGATGTCACCCATAAACTTTTCTTTGCTCACCGCTTAAGCTCTCTCCAGTCCGTGTTTGCACGGTTAGCAACCACTCGAATGACTCCTAGCCTTCCTCCATCTCGGCATCGCCGCCCACTATTCAAAGCAAGGCATCCCTGTCTTCACCGGTAGAGGTAGATCGCGCCTGAAAGCCATCACAACGGAGAGCAGATACCAATTTCTAGCGCTATGTTAGTGGAAGAAATGTTTAGGTGGGCGGAGTGATATGCACCCCACCACTCTGGAATACTCTGCGAAGGCTGTAGGGGGGAAACACCCGGGTTCTCTTGTTTTCGCGCGTGAGGGCGCACTACCGGCAAGCTCCTGAAAGCCCAACTCCCAATGCAACCTCATCATGGGGGTTTGGAGCAGGCATCTCAAGTGGAGGAGAGATAATGAGGAGGATGTGATCAACTGGGCTCTCTGCCTCAGGACGTGTGAATCCAGAGCTATCGAGCGCCTTGAATATAAGACGCGGGCATCTGCTCCGATGCAGAGCGGATTCGAGTTACAGCTCACCAACACCGGGTAGTGATGAATGACGAGGATGACACGAATGGCGACTCCTTGCGGTGCTGATACTCTCCCTGTTATCGCTCTATCTTGATCGTATCACCCTGCGACAGCCGTTTCGCCAGACCTTGGACGCCAACAGAGCCTTATTCGGCCGATAGGTGGTACATCTCACTCGCGAACTTCTGGTTTGTTTGGTTTCGAGGGGAGAGGAGCGCCCGTGGCCTCGAGTCGACAAGATGGCTAGTTGTCTTGATTATGGAACGGAAGCTAGAACAAGAATGTTCCTTATTTTCCCCTCCACAGGATTTAGTCGAGTGCCAACACCTGGACAAGAGCAGTGGGAGAATAGACTGTCTGGTGACTGATCGTCTTCTTCCATGCGCGTTCGATACCTGACATCGGAACTGGCGTCGGCAGTCAATACACGACGCTGTTACTAGGAGACGATGTAACTAGATTCGGTAGCCATGTGAGAAACTTGAGCAATGTCCCATCTTCACAACTCGAGTCACGTCAGAAAGTGATTAGGAACCGCCGCCGACTTGGTCTCGTTGACGATTCGCGATCGAACTGGGAATGGTGAGAGCAATCTCAAGGATAACAAAAAGACAAGAGTGGGACCGGGTGGCAGGCAACCGAGCTCGTGTGGATGGAAATGGGGTAGCTATATCCTGCGAGTCCACAAAGAGAGCCCTCCATTCTCGGTTACGGTGGCACCGCCGGCCCAAGGACGCAGAAACGTGGTTGCGGATGTAGAAGCGCAACAAGAGGAGACAGCATCTCCACTCGGTTGCTGCTCTCAAAGCGGAAGGTTAAGTTGCATCTACCCGTCCTCCGCCCAGCCCGACTTCTTGGGGTGTTTTAACCGGCCGATATATGGAATGCTTTATTAAGGACCACTCTTACAGGATTTCCCTAATTTCGCCCAGCCGCGTCAAGTAGATCGTTTCAATTCTGCATTCACCCCCGCATATGCTCCATAGGAGCGCCACCTCGATCGCCGAATTCCTACGCTTCCATTCTCGATGCTCCGAGATACTACACCCCGCAGTGATCGTAGCGAGGATAGAGGTTGAGGCTACTTGCACGGCATAGGGAAGCCATATACCTCTACGACTTCACGACGCCCAAGTGATTGGCACCTTGGGCCTCACCAGGAGGAACTTCAGTGGAACCCTATTCCGGGAAATACTACGTGGTTCGGGGGCGGGTTCATATCCCAAATGGAGTGCTTCCGTCCACGTAAAGGTAAAGGGTTCTAGCCGCGCAGCCGGATGAGAAGACTTTCTAAACGAGATTTAATATACATCTCCAAAACGTGGACCTGCAGGATGCCCTCATGAATCTTTCTTTAAAGTCGTCTCGCGCTACTATTACTTGAGCCCGTAAACGTCGCTTCATCATTGCGGTTGCTCAACTTAACACGATGCGTCCGAACTCCTCCTTTCTCCTCGCCTTTTCGGCACCCGCACTTGCTTCCCTCCAAATCATCCCTGGTGCAACATGGACCGCCGTACGTATATCCATGATGACAAGATTTCATTTTCAATCTCACCGACGCTAACTCAGCATATGTCATAGTCAGATGGTCGTCACATCCAAGCCCACGGTGCCGGTGTGATTGCCGAGAACGGTACCTATTATCTTATCGGCGAGGACAAGACCGACGGCACGCCGTTCCAAAATGTCAACTGCTATGCTAGCACAGATCTAGTGAGGTGGGACTACGTCGGCGCGCTGCTGAGTCGAACCTCCAGCGGGGATCTTGGGCCTGATCGTATTGTCGAGCGGCCCAAGGTGATTTACAACGAGGCCACGCAAAAGTACGTGTTATGGATGCACATTGATAGCCGCGATTACGGCGATGCCAAAGCTGGAGTCGCGACTGGAGATAGTGTCTGCGGGAAATACGGCAAGTCTCTTTTCCCCAAAAAGGCGTCTTTATCATCTCTTGAAATCATATTCTAACATCCCCCTAGAGTATCAAGGCAGCGTCCGACCACTTGGTTTCCAGAGCCGAGATATGGGCCTATACAAAGATGACGACGGCTCTGCGTACCTCTTAACCGAAGATGTAAGTCGAATTCCCCAAGCCAACAAATAACGTCGTAGGCTAATCACGCCGCCTCCTTCCCTTCAGCGGCAAAACGGCCTTCGCATCGACAAGCTCGACTCAACCTACACCAAGGTCGAGAGCAATGTCTACACCTGGAGCGAAAAGATCGAATCCCCCGCAATGGTCAAGGTCGACGGCCGCTACTATATGTTTGGCAGCCATCTCACCGGCTGGGACCCCAACGACAACGTAACCCAACCCCCTTCACCCCTCCACCCTTTCCATGCTGTCCCCCATGCTGACCACTTTTTTTCCAACCCGCAAAACAGGTTTACAGTACCTCCACCTCCCTCTCCTCCGGCTGGTCCTCCTGGCGCGAATTCGCCGACGACGGCGCAAACACCTACGCCTCCCAAACAACCTTCATCCTCCCTTACGGCGACGGAAACTTCATGTACCTCGGCGACCGCTGGCGCTCCGACAGCCTCTTCTCCTCCACCTATATCTGGCTGCCGCTCACCATCGGCGGCCCCACCTCCGTCTCCCTCAAGAACAAGGTCAACTGGGTCCCTAACCTCCTAGGGGGCGGCGTCTGGACCGAGGGCATCACCGAGACGAGTTACGAGGGCGAAGCCGGCCAGGCCGGCGGCGCGGCCAAGACGGTGTCCTGCAATGACTGCTCTGGGGGCAACGCCATGGGCTACATCGGTGGACCGGATAGTGGCACGCTTACCATTTCGGGCATTACGACGCAAAAGGCCGGCACCACTACCATCAGGATAAGGTACGCTAATGGCGACAGCTCGACGCGCTATGCGAACGTCAGGGTCAACGACCGACCTGCTGTAAAGCTGGCCTTCTTGCCTTCGAGAGGCGGCGTTGGCAGCAGCACACTCGTGGCAGACCTCGAGACTTCGGACAACACTATCGTTTTTGAGGGGGTTGATGGGGGTTGGGGTCCCGATATCGATAGGCTGTTCGTGCCAGTAGAGTAGAGACGCTGTATGATTCAGGGATTCTAGCTAGTCTCTTGCAAAGGAAACTCTAACAACGGTAAAAGCACACTGAACAAGTATCATGACATGAGCAGGGAAGAACTTGAAAACAACTAGAACTCCGCCCCTTCCCTCCCATTTCGCCAATCCAATCGAGAAAACCTGATGGCCGAAAGTCAACTCTTGGGCGATGCAGAGGCTTTGAATGCTTGGACCCAAAAAATGAAACCATCCGCCACCTTTAATCCAGCCATATGGGGGCGACTAAAGAGCATGGCTCTTCCAAATGCAAATGCGATAAAAATCGTCAATGGTAATACGTAATGTGAAAGTCTTATCTCGGTCTGCTTGCTGGCACAACCGCCACTGAGGCTGATAAGAGAGGGCTGACCACGCTCCACGCTTTCCAGCTGAATCCATGCCTCCTATGCTCCAAACAGAGGGAAGCGAGAGAATAAATGAGACGTAAATCATGAAGTAAAAATTCTAGGGGGTGGAGAGAATGGATGGCTTCGCTGTTGCTAGAGAGGATCTGATTTTCTTGCTGGGATGGGTTAGGAGAAGTAGATAGCTACTAATCGTTAATGCCAACATGTTGCTGGAATGCAGGGCGGTCGCGAAAGTACAGTTGGATGATATAAAGGGATCGATCGCGAGGCTCCCATGTTCTCTATGCATGCGTTAAAATGCAAGAGATAATGATCGAAGGGGCGGATGTGAGTGGTTATTGCAAACGTGGTCTATACGTTTATGCGCGATGCGATGAAGCCATCGAGGAGGAGAAATCAACGTTGAACTGCCATCGTCCTGCGGGGCCAACTCTGGTAAGTATCACGTCTAGGGTGGGATGCGAGCTGTTGAACGTACCCTGCGCCAAATTCTCTGCTGTGTCCTCCAGGAGAACCAGTCGTCGCTTATTACAGTAGGCAGTTTTATCCTGAGGCAAAATTAGCAAGGATACACCTTGCGGTTTAGGCCGGGGCCTGATACGTACCATAATTTCGACTTTGAGCTTCGGGTCAGCAAGCTCAGCCGTGGGCTTTTCGAACATCTCCGAGAGAGCCTCAACTGCCATCTCTAGATCCTTTTGATTGTCCTCGAAGATCTCTGTCAAATTGTTACGTTGAAGGTAGAATGCAAAGGCATAGGTCCACTTCAGGGTCTGGCGGCAGGTCTGGAGGGCTTGTGATGCGGAGTTGAGATATTGTACCTCGATCCACGACATACCAGAGGCGGTCTGGAGCTGGACCATTTTCTTTTCAGTTTTCTGATAGATATCTTTGTCCAGCCTGGCGGACTGCTCGTGGTTTGCGTATCGGTTGTAGTAGTGGAGGTACCTCTCAAGGGAAACGCGGCTTTTAGCTTGAGCGTCGCGTGCTTCGGCACCGCTCTTCTCCTCGAAACGGTTGCAGTTGTACCAACTAGTTCCGTGTTCCGACCAGAGGCCCATACACATCCAACAAAACTCGTACTTGCACTTCCTACAAGTCATATGGTTGCATCCACCATTCTTCTCAATCGTCGAGTTGCACTTGGGGCACTCCTTTGTGTTCGCCGAGATCCAGTTAGCAGTCTCGGAGTCGTCGGCGCATTTCTTCAACCACTTCTTAACAAGCTCGCAGGGTGCGGGTTGGTGATCGTTGAGGCCACAACCGAAGCAGAAGCAGTGGCCGCAGTGGCAAGAGACTGTCGGTACGACCCTGGTAAGATCCTTCTTCTTCACGGGGCACTCGATAGCGTTCTGGCAGTCCGGAGCAGGACACCACTTCAGGATGTCGCTGTCTTCTACGTAAGTACGGTTAAGGAGTTCCCTGTATCGGCCCTGGAGGTCAGATGTGACGAGGATATCGAGCGACCGGGAGTCGAGGATACGATGGCATCCATCTGCGGGGCACTGGATCCTAGCGGCCTCGCCTTCCTCCCTAATCTTCTGGGTGAGATACCGCCTGTAACAATCGACACAGAACCGATGGCCACACTTCATGGCAAAAGTCTGCAGATCGTCACCGTCTTCACAGCAAATATCGCACATGAATCCCGGGACGATCTCGAGCTTCGGTAAGTTGGCGGAGGACTTGCCAAGACCAACGGCTTCCAAGACCTTCTTAGGTCTATCCATATAGTCTTCGAGGAGACGCTCCTTCTGCCACCTGAAATGTCGAAGGAGAATTGCCGCATCTTCTTTTCGAATATCAAGAATCATGTTCACCTCATCAATCATGTCCGACTGCTGACGCTGGATATCCAGGGGCTCGAAAACCTTGAACGGGGTCTCGTAAGCCTTCTTCTTTTTGTCCAAGTCCTTGGCGGACAGGCCGAAATCCGGATCGGGCGCATCGTCATCAAAGTCATCGCCGAAATCTAGGGAAGTCAAGTTAAGGCCAAGAGTTAGTACAGTGTTGCAGTTCGATGGCCATAGCAGCCTTACGGATAGATGACAGATAGATGACGGATGGACGAGGGTGAGGGGTTCAGTTGAGGTTCTACCTGGAATGCAGACTTACCTTCGTCTCCCGAGTCATCGACGAGTACCTCATCGTCGGTCGACATCGTCGACATGTATTCTTCGTCGGTATCCATGCCGGTGGTGCTGGCGGTTGTGGTCTGAGGAGTCGGGGGGGCGGCGGTGGTGAGATCGGGAACTGAGGATGGGGCGGAGCGAGAGGAAGTAATCCGGCTAGTAGCGGCAACCGAGGCGGCGATCTTCTTCTTGGGTTCAAGTTGGCTCTGAGAAACCGTCGACGCCTCAGCTGCCTTTCGTTTCCTCGTTAAAGGCGGAATGTTGGCGGTATTTAAGGGGGGTCGCGGGTTTATCAGGAACGGGGATGGGAACGGAGCGGCGATGGTAGGGTGGTGGCGAGTGTAGGTGGGGTACGCTGGCGTCCAGAGCGTCGAGGTTAGGTAGGTAAGGTTGCCTTAGCCCAGATGCTGGATGACTGTACGGCAAGGCTAGCGGGAAGGAGCGATGGCTGGGTTTCGCTGGTGCAGTATTGGTGGCGTGTGGTGCATGCGGTGTCTCCTTAGCGCTCTGGTATAATGTAAAGGTTGGTAGAAGCAGGGAAGAAGTGTTGTCAAATATGGTTCACTACGGTAATGGCCGAGTCACTGTAATGGTCGGGATGCCAACCGGGGGGGGGGGGGGGGGAATGTTTAGGTGCCGAGTGAGCGAGTCAAGGGTGCCGAACCAAATCAGCTGCATAGGTCAGGTACATATGGTGTATGACACACGACCTTTGAGGCTGCCTGCTGAAATCTGAAATGATTGTCGGAGGCCTTGACACGCGAGCGCGGTTGGATTTTAGGTGCGTTGTTGACTAAGGGGCGAGTATCAGTATTTATTGTCTCGGGGGATTCGATAGCCAGGCTGCTCGAGGCAGCAGTGCAGGGATCTCGCGTGGAAAAAGAGGACTCAATGAGGGAAATGACAAAGGGACGCGGCCAACCTTTCATAAACTGGCATGACTTTGAGGAAAGGGGAGGAAATTTGTTCAGGGCGGAGGATAACTAACGAGACTATTATCTTGAATCTCCCAACAGTCCTATACCTTCCTGATGATAAATCTGCTTACCCGAAATGTTCGGCCTTCAGTCGGCTTCGTTGAAACGGGCACGAACCCACTCTGGTGGCACGCATGAGACTGTACACTTGAATGGTATTGCTGAATAACTCGGATAAACCGTTATTCGTCTGTCTGAAAGACGCTCTGACGCCATGGCGTCACAGTCCTCCAGAATGGAGGGAATCAATCTCCATATAATCCTGCTCTGAAGTTGTGCCCCTATATAACAATCACACCGATAACCATCAACTCCCTCTACAGAGGATTATCCATCGGAGCCGCCGTAATCTCAGGCACCCACCCACCCAGATCCAGTGCTTTTTCTGACCCCCGTTTTCCTGTTTCGGTGGACAACGCAGCTGAATAGAGAAAAGTGCGGCGCTTCTGTCGCTGCCTCGCCCTAGTGTGTGGCGTTGGAGCTAGGGAGGCCTGCTGGTTCCAACCGCAGCTAGGCCTGCCCTCGATGGGACTGAAGCATCCGTCTCATGAATCAATTATAGTTTGTCCTTGATAATGGAAACTTCGCAAAATTCCTAATATCTGAATACCCGGACTCGGCCTGCATGATGATGCATCCTTGCACCATGGAGATCTGCAATGGTGAGATCTCGAGATCAGATTTTACCACCGACCGGCGTAGTGATGTCATTTGCCTATTAGCTCATTTTTCCCTGCAGTTTGGGCTGAAAATGGCACCCGCCCGATTGGCACCGCCCACCAACTAACAATGACTCTGTGGCGACTTCAACTGGTAATAAATATCAGCTCGTGGAACCTCAGAGAGAACGATTGTCTCACGTGAGATCCTGAAATCGGGCTCATTTCCGACAGGCGCTCGACCTCGAAAACCATCGTTCGCTTCCATGCTATAATATTAGAGTTACCACAGTTCGGGAAGGGCTGAGGGAGGATAGAAAGAGCTCCTCCAGAGTAACGAACAAGCCAAGCGGCTTGGAAGCATAACCGTTTCTTTCATGGCCTGGCGATCAACGTTAGTGACCAATCAGCATGATATCTAGTCTCGATTCTATCGATAAGCTTCCTTCTTGAAACTCGCGTCATGTTCTTTCCTTAATGATAGCTCATTGATGCCGTGCAGATATTCCACGGCTGTACCCGGTTCTTGTGATACTCGCACGTCGCGGCAGCCAGCGATCTGGGTGATTCCTTGGATAGATTAGTGACATACAGCTACACCCTCTTTTACAAGACAGGCAAACGGATAAGCGATAACAGGAGCATCAAGTACCATACTCTCACCTTCTAAATCGCTGCAGTCGTCTTCTGCCGGAAGATTTCGGGGCAACTTATTCCTGCCGTGGTGTCATGGAAGAAGTAAAATGTATTGCAAGAGCGTAATCGATGTCAACAAGGCGGGATGTCTGCGTTCCCTTAACAGCGGTATCATCACAAGTATCCAAGTGGAAACTAAACTCGCCGAGGTCATATACCTGTCACACGAGCTATTGAGGAAGACTGAGGAAGAGTCTATAAGTATTCCCCCTTCCAGACACCGTGAGAACTCTGAACGGGAGACCCAGGTGGACGATCTGTCGTGCAGATAGAAGCTTTGGAAAAGGGGAGTGACAGGAGAACTACTTTGGTGCGTTATTAAATCCCAAACGTAGGTCAACCTCGGCGGCGAGTAGCAAGATGGGATATGTCGATATTTTAACCGCTTACGGGCTAAAGGAGTCGTCCAGCTGGAAACCATTGTGATATCCTGTGCACTCTCACTATATCGGTAGCAGATGAAGGCCAGAAAGTTTCAGTAGGTCACAGATCGATGGTAAAGGTAGTTATATGACTTGATCATTGTTACTCTTCCAACCCCAGAAGTTAAGCACGACGCCCAGCGGTTCAACCAACCAGACTGTGAACCTAAATCTTCCTTGGCGAATAGCGAACACAAGCAATCCCCGGCTACTATATCATAGACGCGAGAAAAGTTCTCTCAAGTGAATTTCAAGACGGCTTGACGGCATAATATACCAAAGCAAGCTCAACCTTGATTCCGTAGAGCCAGAGCGAATCTTAGGCCACTGCCACCATCTACTAATATATATATATATATATGAAGTAGGTAGTCCCGGGGAGCTATTGAGAACCCGGAAACTTGGTGGTGCGAAAAGGCGAGCAGCACAACAAACTAAGTTTCCAGCTTTAAGTAATTGATCCCCGTTCCTCAAATGTAACATCAATTTATTAACAGAAAGGAGTTGACCCATATCTCCAAATCATACCAACCTAGCACCCGAAGATTAAATCACGAGTAAGTTGTACGCGCTTGGCCCTTGACAGTCGTCGATTTATGCCTTGCCATCCGCACGGATCCTGAACTTCGGACTTTTATAAAGGGCCTGATGCTGGCCTCACTGTACTGCCTCAGTATCACCGCCCCGGACTAGATAATCTTTTGTCCAGCGGCGGAGCGGCATGTACTGTGACACAAAGTGGAACAGGATGGCCTTGGTGGCTCGGCGGACCCGGTCCGCAATCAACCAGCGGCGAAGATCAACGCGCCCAGGCCAATTGAATTCCATTCTGCCAAGCAACAGGTGCCGTGCTCTGCTGGCCTCTGAAGGATTCAGTGCCAATGTAAGGAAGAGAAGAAGAACCAACGAAGTCACAGCGATAACGATCGCCCTCACGATACCCTCGCTGGAGTCAGGGAAATTAATGCTGTGATGACCCGGCGGTCAGGAGTAAACGGGCAATCCAGCTAGCGGCTACAACGCGGCAACCCAGCCGTCAGGGCAAACGGACGACCCAGCGACCCAGCTAGCGATGATGATGTGATGACCCGGCAGTCAAGAGCAAACGGACAACCCAGCTAGCGGCTATAATGCGGCAACCCAGCCATCAGGGCAAACGGATGACCCAGCCAGCGATGAGGAAGCGATAGCCCAGCGGTCAAGAGCAAACGGGCGATCCGGCTAGCGACGATACTGCGACTATGCAGCAGTAGGAAAGGGAGAGCAATCAGAGCATCCAACTAGGTAGAGTTGGATGCTAGATCGAAGGAACCTCGCACCGAGGTCCCCAACTATAAAAGAAGGAGAATATCCAGGAAAATGGAAAAGAGAAGAAGAAGGATAGCGATTAGTGACCCAATACACTTCACACCTACCTCACATCTAGTTCGCCTGATATATTGTGCCTCTTCACTCTAACATTGACGATCAACCCTTATAGCCAAGGATATGGCTCACGGCGTATTTGCAAGCTTGGCGGTTTGAAGGCTTGCCATCGAGATTGACTTTGCAAATTGGAAAAGATTATGCGATCCGGGCAGGGTGCATCTGACGCCCCAGTTGAACCCGCCTTAGGTCCGCTCTCACAAGTACGCAAAGCGAATAAAAACAAATCCCGATTTCACGAAGGTCGATAGTGGATCCCAAATATGGTCTATGAGGCAGTAAAGAGATGAGGACAGGAGTGGATTTTAGCGCCTCCGGCATCACAGCATAGAACGAGAGGGATGGAAATATCCGAGAAAGAGGTGTCGTCTATAAGCCGCGAAACATGCAATAGAAGCATCCCGCCCTTTCTGGGCATCCGTAGACTCAGAAATCATGGTGTGAATGGCCCTCCATCCGTGTATCAAGTTATTTAGAGTAGATCAGGGAGAGGAGGAGGGGGGTTTAGCAGAGGCGTTGGAGGTGCGACATGAAGTAATTAATCTTCCCGGGTCCCATACTTCAAATGAGGAGATATCCAGCGACGATCGACAGAATTGTCCCCCATAGCGGCTGAACCATGTTTCCGAGGCTAACAATGTTGCTGTAGCCCTCAACCTCGTACTCTTCGCTCAAAATATCCGAGCTGTGTCCCCAGTCCGCTTGAATCCTAGCTTGGAAGGAACAAAAACTTATCGCGAGGTCGGTTTTGGCGTACCAGTCTGTAATATTGGTTGTATCCCACTCATAGGTGCTGGGGTCTGGCGTGACTGAGAGGTTTTTGACTATTGAGTAACCTATAGCGCCCTCATCCGTACCACAAACCACCCATAGGTCGACCCCAACGTATCGAGACTCGCGGGGGATCCAGACCTGCCATTCAAGAGTGACAGGGTTGGAGAGGTCGACTTATGACTTTGGTTCGGGTTTTGTGAACCGACCATTAGCGTAGATCCCTGCCGCCAATGACACAAGCAGGATGAGTTGGGATAGGAAAGCCATTGTTATTAAAAGAAAACGAAAGCAATTAATAGGGAGAGGTGGGATGCAATGGTGAATCGAACTTGTGTTGTTAGATGAGGGCGGCACAGGGCATTAAATAAGTTCAATCCTTGCCACCCTTCCTCCCCTCCTGATTAGATGGGGCCGGGATCCTGAGCTCCCGTCAAGACAAGGACCTAGGCCGGTATTCCTCTAAGTGGGATCCATGAGTCAGTGGGTGTGCCTTGGCAGTGCCATCGAATGTTGGCCCGAGTACTATTCGTTATCCTTTGACCGACCACGCAGAAGGCAGGGCACTATTGGTGTAACAGTTCTAGCAGCCGAGCGGCTAAAGTAATGTTACACGGCCCAGGTTTTCTATTTCTTAAACTTTTTGTGGATGTCTGCATATTCGGGAGGTAAGTACGAACAACGCCTCGCGCCAAGTATCTATAAATATCGATGCATAGACAATTCGTTGGCTCCGGCCGGGACTCCGTTTATTGACGTATTCCGGGAAATATATCTCCCCACTAACAGTGAATTATGAACTGTGAGGTTCAAATGATGCGTAGCAAAACCAGGTATTGGGACATTGACTCTAGGGCCCAGGACAACTGCAAAAGGCAGAGCTGATATCTGGTTTCTTCTACCATACCGTAGCTAGTACATAGAGCTCTTACGTGTAGCATCGCGAGGCTTTACACTGCAATCGTCGAGTGGCTTTGGCCAGGAGGGTAGGCTTAGGACCGGCGTTAGAAGGAATGCCCTTGGCGGTGGCCATCATGTGTACGAAAAGATCGCTTATTGGAATTGATTACGACTCAAAGGGTATCGCCGGGCCCATGGCGCCCGTAAACCTTTCCGTTGCGGCGGTACTTTTGCCGCTGTCGATAAGGCTGATTTCAGCGGTCGATTTTCAAAGCCAAGTCGAGAACATAGCATAGCCGACTCAACATACTAGAGGGTACCGAAACGAGTAGTCCGAGATTGGATCTATTCAATGTTGCATTGGCGCAAGGTCGTCTGAATGGAATGGGAGAATTTGGGGTTCTCAGCAAGATAAACATTACGAGCGGGACAGATCAAAAGGCGCGAGCCAAACTGCGCTCAAGCCATCGACCTTTTTTTAGGGAACTTGACATGTTACCTGGACGTTCTTATATGGATCAAACAAGTTAAGAAAGCGATATATTTTCCAATGTGATCAAGGTACCTAATGTTCACTCTCACAGACTACCGGAAATTCAAATCCTAACGAAATTTGCCGAATGTATACAGGCAGCGCATTGACGTGTAGGCACAATGCCAACTGCCCAACCGAGGGATAACATTTCCGGCTAACAAGCGCCTCCGAGATTGAAGCTAGATTACTCTTCTAAGGGCAATTAATGCCACCCCATCGGTTCTCCGTGGCGTCCCACCATGTTGCCTCAACCATACTGACTTCTTGTTAGCTATTTGCCACAGTATAATTGGATCACGACTTACCCGCTATTGCAACCTTTACCCACAGTAAATTCCCAGGTCATGTTGCCTCCCTCAAGGTCGGAGCACTCGGCGATGACACCGACAGGGCAGGCGGCAAACTGCTTGAGGTTGGACCAAAGCCCACCACAAACTCCAGGGATATTGGAGACGCCGCCGGCGCGGACTCTATACTGCCATGAGCCGAAGCTGTCCCTGCGCTCGCACGAGGCTGAGAGAGCCGGGGCAGCAAGAGCAATGGCGGAGGCAGCGAGGACTTTGAACTGCATGTTGGATAGAAGCTGGCTGGTGAAGGAGATGTGGAGGAGGTGTGGGGAGACAGAGTAGTGATTCCGGATGAAGGTTGTAGGAATGCGGTTTGGAATGTTGGACTGTGCTACTGACTTCTGCCGTGAGTTGACTAGATGGCTAGCTGATTGATTGAAGTAGTGATGAGTCGTAATGAAGTTGAGAGAGAAAAACCCTGGAGTTGTAAGCCATATTTATAAGTATGCGACGTATGCGACTCGTCTTATTCGGGGTGCCTATACCGACATGCCATAGATCAGGGAGACTCCAATTTGACACCAAACAGTCTAGGCTGACTGAAAATACCGCTCTGCCAAGTGGAGGGATTCTGGTCTGTCAGGCTTGGCTCCGGAAGCCATCCAGGATCGGCACACGAAGCCTGGGATTCAGCCTTGCCAGAAAACGAATCAACGGGTTGATAGTTTACCGCCAACATCTCGAGGCGGGGGTGGTTCTTTTGGTCGCCAATAGCTGTAAATGGTGAACGCACGTTCTCACTAACATAGCCGTTGCCATATTAATATTCTCTCCGTGTAACGATGAAGGATAGTTGAAATCAACAAGGGCTGAATCCTTCAGCAGAGTGATATATCCTCCGGATGATCAGGTTCCTGGTTCCGTGGCTCTGCTGAGGCTAACAAACCAACACCATATGTGAAACCAATGCTCCAGGAGGCAAGTGATCTCCAAAATTGCAGTTAAGTACGGGTGATCAGCGTTTAATTCCCTGGTACTATAGCTGTGCCGCACGCCAGGATGGCCAACAGGCCAACGCCAAGGCTTAGACCCGTCCTCGCAGGACCAACAGATCAATGATCAAGTTGCAACCTACTTTACAGCTTCGCCATTACCATCGAGCCGACAGTTCCAAGTGGAGATTCCGTTTTCTTATCTCCAATAGTTCTTGACTTCAGAAGCCCGTTCTCATTCATGGCCACGCGTCACGGAGAATGCCTAGCCTCACCGGCCCTGGGGAAGAATTGTGGATTGTTCGGCGCCGTTGGAAAACCAAAAAAGTCCGCTGGAAATACATAGAATTTGCGGTGCTGCCAAGCACAAGGCATAATAGGTCCTACTTCGAGAAGAGCAGATATGGAATCCGAGTGACTTCTTCAAAAAGTATAAAATCATGAAGACTCCGTCTCTGCATCAATGTCAGGATCTACCATATCCGACTTCATCATCAATCAACGCTGAACGTCGACGTTACACAGTTATACTCACAACTCCACCTTTATATCAGTCTATCTTTGCTCTATATCTTTTACTCTATCACAATGCGTTTCTCAGTCATCGTGGCCGCTGCTGTCGCTGCATTCGCCCCTCAGGCATCTGCAGCCGTCTGCAGACGCTGGAAGACCGGAGCATTCCAGGCATATACCGTTCAAGCTAGCGGTGTTGACAATATTCCTGGAGTTTGCGGCGGCCTCTGGAACAACTTGAAACAGTTCGGCGCATGCGCGGTCCCTAGCATGACGGACTGCAGTGGAAGCGGCGGGAACCTTGAATGGACTTTCCAGGCTAGCGCTGGCTGCAATGGCGGGGTAGGTTGATGCATTTAGGTCCATAGAGAGTGATTCGGAGTTGCTGCTAATATTTGCTGGTATAGATGGTTGAAGCCACGTGGTGGGACGCTACCGAGAACCGATTCGGCGGTATTAATTGCCCATAGATGGAGAGGTGATGATTGAGCAGGAGTCGGAGGGAGATCTAGGAACGTTCCAAGATGGAAGAGTTAAGGGGAGGGTTATATCTTGCTACTATTTGGCGGTTTGTCATAGCACGGATAGTCTTGCTGTTTTCCTGAAAGAGGCTCGCGGTAACAGAAAAATCTACTAGTATAAATCCAATCCTGACGATGTTCGTCTTACCAACCTCTCTCTTGATCCTATCTGACCTAGACGTCTTACTTTCAAAGTCAAAAGTCTTCGCTCTTGCTATCTTCCCACTCTACCGGAAAGAGAGCTCACGCTTGATGCTTACGGATACTTCGAAGCTAGCACTCTATTTCTTCAACTCATGCAGTATCCGAGCCAGGGATGTAGACTCCCCACCAATCAGCGACAGTTGGTACTGCTCGCACCTAAGTCGTGAGGTGGGCCGCGCCTTCTTCCGTGAGAAGACCACGATGATTCAAGGGTACACATGAGATTCCCGTAATTTTCCAAGATCTTTGCTTAGCCTGAGCCGAATGTGGAACCATAAGAGCGAGGCCACCGCACGTATTTGTGGCCATCCCGGCCTAATTGCGAGGAGGGCCGGTGACCTTTCTGGTTGATTCTACTGTCGTAACGACAACTTTTATCCAAACACCGGTACGAGCTACTCTCTCGTCAATGAATACTTATAGAGCCCCTTATTAATGTGCTGGGTCAAGCCGCGTTTCTGACTAGTGGACTTGGTAGCATTTGAAGGACTCGCTGTCCATTCGTTGGAGGGCCGAAGTGTTAGACAAGGCCGTCGTCCTCCAGGATATAAGACGTGATTACTTGTAGTGGTAAACAGCCCCGCACGTGACAGGAGAGTTATCTCCTGGACTGGTTTCAGCACTTGAGCATAACGTTTTCCATTGGAGTGAACCTTCTTCATGCACAGTACGTAATCCACCGCTTGTTGAGAAATGCTAGTCCTTTTCCAGCTGGTCGGGAGCTTCAGCCCCACAGCTCCCAGCTTCCAGATTGACATCACCTCGCCCACCATCAGCTCCAACGAACAGGATCACCGTTGAAGCTTCCTTTCACCAACCCGACTCCCACAAGCCATCTTAGCAAGGTCAACTAAATCTATCGTCGCCACAATGGCTTTTCGCGCACCGTTTTCACGCCTTTCTCTCCTCCGACCTGCCATATCCCCTGTTGTCCCTCACCGAGCATTCCATGCCACCCGCGCCGCTGCTGTTCGAGTAGGCGACCCGGTACCTAACCTCGAGGTCCTCTGCGAAGATTCCCCCGGAAACAAGGTCAACCTCGCTGAAGAGTTTGGAGGTGGCGATGGCATCATTATCGGTGTGCCCGCCGCTTTCTCGGGCGCTTGCTCGACCACCCACGTCCCTGGCTATATGAACCACCCCAAGCTAAGGAACGTCGGTCGCGTCTTTGTGGTCTCGGTCAATGACGCTTTTGTGTGAGTCTTGGAAATAGTTCGGTGTTTCGATAGTGAAATGTTGACGATGTCGCAGGATGAAGGCCTGGGGCGAACAGTTGGACCCCGCGAAGCAGACTGGGGTAAGTGACGCACTAATCCACATGCAACTAACAGCATTACAAGATATTTAACACGCTCAACAACTATAGATCCGCTTTCTCGGTGACCCTTCCGCCGCCTTCACCAAGGCCCTCGATCTCGACTTCGACGGAACCGCCATCTTCGGAGGCGTTCGGGGCAAGCGATATGCTCTCGTAATCGAGAACGGCCATGTTGCGGCCGCATACGTTGAGCCCGACAACACCGGCACAAGTGGTAAGTATAAAGTTATTCGCAAATCAGTCAAGACCTGTTTTGGGGGTACGTGCTAACGGAATTGCGTGCAAAAGTTTCTTTGGCGAAGAACGTCCTTGGTTGAGGTTCCATCAGTGGAACCGATCTTCCATAGATACACACGTCCCGCGATTCTTTTTACATGCTGTAACAAGCTCGCCGTCCTCGCGATGTCACAAACACTCTTCCCGACGCACTTAGAGCTTTGGGTGTATTTTGTATACGTGTAAAATATACGAATCTAACTGCCTTCTCAGCCGGGCTGCCCGCTCCCGGTAGATACTTGAATAGACCAGCTTTCATGAGTAGTGCTTTGGGAGCTGCCCATAACCAAATTCAGTCTTCGAAGCAAGGACTTTTACGCCATATAATGTCACCGTGGGACAATTCAAACTCCGAATCCTTGCCGTCCGCCCACTCTACACTCTTCCGTTTCTCAGAAAGGCGGCTGTCTAATAATCGAACATCCATCCGCCAACCAATGAGCCGCAGAAACGGAAATAAAATGAGATACATAGTGAGAAATGTGAGACGAGTGTTCTGAAAGACTGTAATCTGCTCAGCTTAGCTGAGCTTGTCGCCTGGTATACTCCGTCGCCTGTGAAGAGATGCGCATAACATTATCCTTACACTTCCAGCACTGGTATTGCGTTCTGTTGCGTCCATTTGCGATGCCCTGGTCGCAACTGCCGAATACACCGCTTTTTTTGGCTGGTGGACACGGTCGTTCCGATATAAGGACCGTATCTTCGTACTCACAGACATAGCAGATACGAAGATGCTTTACGTATTTGCACATACTATTCTCGAAAACCTATTAGCATCGATGAGTCAAGGAAGTCTAGTCAAGGAAGTCTAGTTTGACATCTTATACCTGAATGAAGGGAGGGGAGGAAGCTTCAAGTGGAGTTGTGGCTGCTCGATAGGTAGTAGATAAGACCACAGATGGTGTGCTACATGAACCGACGCAATCGATTTCGAGAGTTTCTCGACAAAAATCTCCTGAGCTAACCCCCCTGGGAATCGAGAAGTTATATTCCGCCTGGGCTCAAGCACTGCTAAGATCCTTTCACATTTTTGGTTCCCCTTTTACCAACATGGAACTGCTGAGCCGACGTCACGACAGGCGGAGATACAGCGCAAGCCAATAGCATCGCTCGTGCGCCGAGCACATCTTCTCTCGGCGGTCTCCGGCTCATCGCAACCTTAACGATGTGATTTCATCATACTGTACGATGTATCTGACACACATGACACTCTGGGGCTGGGAAACACCTTCGAACGAGCGGATCGAACATGAGTCCATGCTTTGTACATGTAACCTACCAGTAGAGGATGCAAGGGGAAGCTACCGAAAGACAATGTGCAAGGCGCGTATCCGTGCGGATGGGGTAGACGTACGGGAAGAAGAAGAAGAAGAAGAAGAAGAAAAAGAAGAAAGAGCAAGCTAGGAGGTAATTATGCAAGAGTTGGCTGCCGGGTGCTGTTGCACTTGTACCCTGTAGAAGGTGAGAAAGAACAATTTCCATTTTTACCCCATCTTAGGTTTGGGGTGGAGGACGCTTCCGGATGCAGGTAGAGAAGGGGGTGGGAGATGTAGTTTTGAGATACTGACTGTTCCAGGGAGGATATCCGACGGTTTGGATATATGTCTTGGAAGATGAGCAGGGGCAGGGCCAATTCGCATGCTTTTCCACGGGTACTTGCCTCGATCCGCCACGCACGCATGTGCCGAGAGACGGGGGGAAGACGAGCGTGTAGACAGACGGATCGATGGGAACCAAACAAAGTAACGTTAACAATGCGGGTGAAAAACGCCTCGGAATCCCATGCGACCCCGTGGCGGTGTCCCATGACAGTGGATGGCATCTAATGAATGAAGTAGGTGGAAGGAGGCTGCGATCCAAAGCTCTCAGGGTCGGCCGCTTGTACAAAGGGGTGAGTTGGGTATCTGAAGTCTAGGATAGCAAAGGAATGGATAGGCAAGGGAAGGGTGTCTAGCAAGAGGTCAAGGTTCGCCAATTTGGATTTAAATTCATTGATCAACCCCCGATGATGCTCGTTTGCAAACCCCCACCATCGAATTCGGCAAACTCTCGAGACCAGAATTCTTATGCTTTTCCCCTTGCTTCGAAACAACCACAAAACAGAGTTGAGGAAAACAGCGATGTGTCCAAAAAACGCCGTTCGCCGGGCGCCACTTGCATTTCCGCTGTCGTTAACCGGAAGCATGCGCGAATCAACTGCTAGTAAGCCGCCTGAACATTCAATCCTGTCTCTAAAAATCTAAGACTCTTGAAACGCCCTCCACGCCCTATACTCCAGAAGCCCCGGCGAAGAAAGTTGACCCGATCGGGCAAACCCCATGCCCTGCTCGGCGGTAGGCTGCGGCCGGCCTCCGCTTGCCGTCTCTCCTTTGTGTCATGGCAACGGCCTTGTCGACATGTGGCCCACGGGGGAGAGAGTGCCACGTCAACAGAATCAGTGTTTTCCCGAAGACGGGAGGAATGTGGAGGGTCTTATGAGGCCCGCTTTTGAGACCCGGACCCAAGAGAGAGTGCAAAGGTAGGACCAATTCCCCTCCCAGCGTTCTAGACGGTGGATGTTATCCCCGGCCGTCAAATCGGGAAGAACTAGATAGGTGTTAGAATGAAACAGGTGCATTTCCTGATCAGTGTGATCTAGGGAAAGGTGGGGCTCGACGAACGGAAGCCAGCTTCGTGTTCAGAGGTGAGTGCTTCAATCTTTCTCTTCAAGAGATCCTCCTTGGCGCTCGCGGGCCTCCCTGGTCGGCGAGCCTTCTTGATTGTATTGAATTCGTCATCGTACTGATGGACAAACCTAGAACGGCTGGGTTAGCACTTGTCGGAGCAAACTAGTACAGTCAATGGCGAGGGCGAGCTGCAAGCACGCAAAGGCAGCCGCCAATCTATCTGGAGCAGAGATGGGAGACTGCATACTCATCAATAAGCTTCTCTACCTGCTCTTGTGTAAGAGGTTTTGAGCCATTCGCAGCAACCTTGCGCTTGAAGTGAGAGACACGGTCGACTATATCGAATATGATTAGAAAATGCACACCGATTTACTCAGAAATCCATGAGACTACGAAGGTAGAAAGAACATTCGAAAACCGGAATGAGAAAAAGGGATAGAGATTGGTAGCATAGGGTAACGCACTCATGGGCTGCTCCCTCCTGCTACGGCTGGCGGCGAGCTTGTCGAGTCTTTCGTCTCTCACGCTGGCTCGGTGAAGCCGCTTGGAGTCTCGTGAGTTTTCATGAAGAGTATTAATGTTACCATCTCGTTTCTTGGAGATTTGTTTCCGAGTCTTTGCAAAAGAGGAAGGCATCGTGAATATCTGCGATTCGCCTAGAAATTTGATATCCGGGCACCAATGCTCCTATTCTAGTCCTGGTACGTATAAACTTTTTCTTACAGATCCCCCAAGCGGGTTAAAGAAAAAGTTTCCCCAATACAACCCCACGCGGCGAAGTGGGCTGAATTTTTGCTCTCCAACAGGTTGTGGGTTAGGTAATACTCAAGATGAAGTCGCCCACACCAGATGACTTGACCACTGCCCGACACTCCAATGTAGTACCTTGGTATTAGGCATGGTATCGGTCAGGCCGGAGGCGGTCGAAACATTGAATCGACGGTGTCGCTTCAGTTTATTGGCTGTGGTCTTAAGCTGGAGCGGGGCACCGCCAGGTGGGCAGAGGTGGTCTGAGGTGGCAGCTCATGGCAAGCTTCGATTCCCCGCCATGTCATGATGTCCCAGATGTCGTTGCCCTGGAAATAGCTTGCATGGGCGACTATGCCATATCAAGTAAAATTGCAACACTCTAATGCCTGGTCATGCCGCTCTACCACTGAGCGAACCCCCTGTCCAAAGATTCCTCCCCACTGAGCCCACTAAATCCCCCAAACATTCTAGGCGCCCACCTCACGCGACGGCCGCCAGGGGGTACATACCACGACGCGTCAAGAGTTCCATTCAAATATTAATCCACTTCCTAGTCCCAGACGTCGGCTTCACGTCCCAGCCAATATCTCACCCACAAAGGCCTCTTCTTACCTGCACCTTTCCCAGGGGTTTTGTTTTCCCCATGGACATCTATCGCGGTTTGTCTTTGTAAATAACACACGCACACACACTCTCTTTAGCTCCCTTCATCCATTTCCTCCACATTGTCAACAGTGTGTAGCTTTAGCCCACCATGGGCGTGTCTGGCTTGTTGCCGTTGCTCAAGTCTATCCAAAAACATTCAGATCTCAAACGATATAATGGCAAGACTCTCGGCGTGGACGCCTATGGCTGGCTCCATCGGGGAGCCATTGCCTGTGCAAATGAACTCGCCCAAGACAAACCAACACGGAAGTATGTGCCTCCACGCCGTTTACTGTCATGTCGTTGCCTAACCGTGAATCCACCCGCTACAGGTATGTTCAGTATGCAATGAGTCGAGTCCACATGCTCCGTCATTTTGGTGTCACGCCCTATCTTGTGTTCGACGGCGATTTCCTCCCCAGCAAAGCCGGAACGGAAGCATCCAGAGCGCGCTCTAGGGACGAGCACAAGAAGAAGGGCATGGAGTATATCAAAGCCGGCAAACCGAGCCTCGCGTGGCAGGAATTCCAGAAATCAATTGATATCACGCCCGAAATGGCCCGCCACCTGATTGACGAACTCAAGAAACTCGACATATCCTACGTCGTCGCGCCATATGAAGCTGACGCGCAGCTCGTATACTTGGAACGAAAGGGACTTATTGACGGAATCCTCTCCGAGGACTCGGATTTGCTTGTGTTTGGAGCTAAACGACTCATCACAAAGCTGGACAAGTACGGCGCGTGTATAGAAATCAACCGACGCGACTTTTGTGCCTGTCGCGAGGTATCGTTGACTGGTTGGACCGACCAGGACTTCAGACGGATGGCGATTTTAAGTGGATGTGATTACCTGCCAGGTTTGAAGGGTACCGGACTCAAGACGGCATACCGATATCTTCGCAAGTACAAGACTCCAGACAAGGTTGTGCAACGCATCCAGTTCGAGGGGAAGGCGATTGTCTCGGAGAACTACCTGCCGTCCTTCCGCCAAGCCGAGCTTACATTCATCTACCAACGCGTATTCTGCCCGGAGAAGCAGGAGCTCGTTCTTCTGACCGAGGACCCCACGAACGAAGCCGAAAAGTACCCTTTTATTGGTGCTCCGGTCGAGCCCGAATTGGCGCGGGCTATTGCCGTTGGAGATGTCAACCCCATCACCAAACAGAAAATCGTTGTCCAAGCGCCATCCCCTAAGAGAAGGCGTGCATCGTCCATGGCGTTCCAACCTACCCCTGCCGACACGCGATCACCGAACACAAAGCTTACTGGTCGCGATCCTAAGCCTATCAATTCGTATTTCAAGAGGAACAGTCGGATTCCCATGGGCGAGATGGATCGAAATCAGTTTGCCGTGGATTCCCAGCGCGTCGCCGAGCTGACTCACGGCGGACTAGTTCCGCGTGTTTATCCCTTACCCAGACCGTACCTTGAGTCAGCTAGGGTACCACAAAGAGGCGGCATTCCTTCGAGTCGACCTGCCCAGATGTCAACGTCGCCTCGCTTGCGGCGACAGACAGAAACCATGGCATCTACGCTTGCCAACGTCGGCTATGGTCAGTCAACGCCTGGACAAAAAACCGGCTTCCTTAGTGGAACACAACACACACCCCTCGCGACACCTTCGCCTACGTCTCAACGACCGCTCAAGAAGGCACGCCTCTGTATTGGTGACGAGACGGATGAAGACCCTAGCAGCAGTGTTTCCGAGCGCAGCAAATTCTTCTCACCCAAGGCGACTGAACCGGAGGAGCCAAGCCTGCCCAAGCCGTCCTCGCAGGAAGCTAAAGGTTCTAGACCAGCGGAGTGTATTTTCTCGGACGACTCTGTCGAGGAGGCATTTAAACTGCTGCCCGTCTGGGAAGGTTGGAGCCTACCATCACAGTCGAGACGCTCAATCGAGATTTTCGACGAGGAAGCCCATCGAAAGGAAGATGATGGACTAAGAACGAGCCAGAAGACTCCAGTGCAAGAAGAGCAGGCAGAGCCAACAGAGCCAGCAGAGGCGGAGCGAAACGAGATGCCTCCTCCAGCCCTACCTTCGCCGGATCGACCAACCTCGACGCCGCCTCGAGTATCATATCAACGCGTCTCTCTGACCAAGTTCTTTTACAAGACAGAGTCTTCTCAGTCTAGCGAAGTGGATAGCGATCCCAGCCAATCGATTGCCTCCACGGCTTCCTCGCAAAGCTCGGTATTCACACCTTCGTTGAGCAGGTCCACGACGGCTACACCATCTACCGGCATGTCCATGATGACGCCTCTTCAAAGGCTTGGAAACCAAGCTATGCAGAGAGGGGGAAGATCCCCTCTCGCATCTATCGTGGGAAACAAGAAGCCCGCGCGACCAGAGCCAAGGAGATCATCGCTAGCCTCATTCCCCGTCAACCCTGCCTTTGTTCCTCTACCAAAAGTCGACCTCGACGAAGTTGCCGCCCTCAATACCTGCGGCAGTGAGGACCAGATCCCCTTTATCGACAAGGATACCGAACCCAAATCAGAAGCTGATGTCGATAACTTTGGGCCAACCCATGTCCGACTGGACTTGTCTCGATTCCTGCATAAATAGTTTGGAGCGCTTGGAATGACATGGAGGATTGTATAAAATCGAATTAAGGGCGCAGATGTTGGAGAGAGTACATTGATAACACAACCATGACCAGGACTATTGTGGGTTATGCTTTTTGTATGGAGATTTATCGTGGCGTTTCAGGGTATTAATTGGGCTGGTCGGGTTTATACACCGAGTGCATGGCTAGAGGCGTTTATTGGAATTAGGAACATAGTGAGCCTAGCATTTCAAGGCGCCAATTCTCAGTTATTTAGTTCACTTCACATCTTTCCAACTCGTTCCTGTAAGATCAAGGGTTAATATCTCAGTACCTCATTAGCTACTAAGCATCGATTCTCGAGCTATTGCTGGCGAATCCATTTGTTGCTGTTTTGCTGACTCATCCAAATATCCGGAGTCCACAGGCCCCCATGATGGGTTCCGTTTGGTTGGTCTGGCCTGACCTGTGGAAATTTTTCGGCCTGCTCCAAGCTCGTCTTCAATCCCAAACCAAACGCGACACCATCACAACCTTCTTCCTTTTTTATCAACACCTTGTATCATCCACCTCCTTCAATCCAGTTTCCCTTCTAATCTTGCACCTTCACTCCCTTTCTTCCCCAATACACAATTCAAAGATGCTTGCCTTCAGGTCTCTCGGCCGCGCCGCTCCTCGCGCCCTCCCTAGGCTCCCCCGGGCCTCCAGCTCCCTCCTCGCCCGTCTCCCTGCCGCCCGCGCGACCGCCGTCCGCGCCTCCCTCCCTCGTTCCACGTACTCCTTCTCTACCTCTGCTTTCCGCGCGGCGCAATCCTCGGGCGAGGTTGATGCCGAGCTCTCGGCCAAGCTTGAGAGCGAGATCCAGTTCGAAGAGGAGGTTTCCAAGGAGGAGCAGATGCCTGCTAGCATCAAGGATTTCTTAGCTACCGGACAGTTCGAGCTTGTCGATATTGAAGGCAAGGAGGAGGTTAAGCTCGTTAGGAACCATGGCGACGAGAAGTAAGTTGAATTATATCCGGTAGTCGCTTTTCGACGCTCTTTATCGCAAGCTTAATTTGGCGTTGGCGACTAACGCATTTTTTTTTCCTGTTCCATTTAGGATCACTGTCTCTTTCTCCATCACCGAGCTCCCCTACCAAGATGAGGACATGATGGAGGATGACCAGGCCTTCGATGATGCCGAGGGTCTCGAGGGCCAGAACAACGCCCAGGACCCCACACTCCGCAACAGCTCTCGCGCCGCCACCGAGGAGGACCTCGTTGACGAGGATGCCGACGACTACGCCGGCGCCGCTCCCCCCACCCACCTCACCGTCGTCATCGAGAAGCCCGCCAAGGGCCCAGGCGCTCTTTCCGTTGAGTGCACCGCCCAAGACGGTGCCATCATCATCGACAACGTCCACTACTACACCGATGCCAACCAGGCCTTCGCTTCTACCCCCGAGGCCTCCCACGCCCGCGTCGACTCCTACCCCGGCCCCAGCTTCTCCACCCTCGATGAGGATCTCCAGGTCCTCATGGAGCAGTACCTTGAGGAGAGGGGCATCTCCCAGGGCCTTGCCGCCTTTACCCCTGACTACATTGACTATAAGGAGCAGAAGGAGTACCAGAGGTGGTTGAAGAACGTCAAGAGCTTTGTTGACTTGTAAGAAGCCAGCAATGTGGATTGGGTGAGGGATTGTTGAAAAGCATTTTTCGACAAAGCTATATTATATCTGTAAGAGTTTTTTTTAAAAAGGAAGGACAAAAACGGTTGGGCGGCCACATTCGCTGCCGCGAGTGGCCAAAAGTGTATTATTTATAAATTCCCACTCTTGTATGTAATACCAAATGACGATAGACGTTGCCTCACATTAAACGAGCAGACGACCCAAAAAAAAAAAAAAAAAAAAAAAAAAAGAAACTCGGAAAGGGTATAAACCAATCGCTAAGTTTGATATCATTTGGGAGAAGCGGCTATACCCTCTGTTTATAGGGCCGCCCGAAAGCAAGAAACAAGGGCGTAGTATGGTACCTGCCGCGATGGTACTTGGAATCCTCGCCCTCTACCCAGCGAAAAGTGGAATAGTCAAGAATTCACCATCAACGCAACGGTAACAAAGAAACAAAAAAAAAAAAAAAAAGGTCCGGAAAGAAAATAGAACGAAAGAAAAGCAAGACGTTGAAAGCAGGCAGAGTCTAATCCACATGCACCCGTAACTCCCAAATTTCACCTCTACGGCAACCCCTTCCCTTCCAGTCCACCTCCACGGGTACTATAGAATGCCATCCATATCCCAGTTACCCTGTTGCGCCCTCTTCAGCACCTCCTTACCCTTGTCCGTCAAGCCGGGTTTGCCGCCGTTCCCAGTGACATGGGTGAAGAAGACGGGCTTCCACTCTACGTTCTCACGTTCCCTCTGCCGCGCCTTTTCGCGCTGCGCTTCTTCAAGCTCCATTTTTAGGGTGGTGGCTTGGGAGTACTGCTTGGCGAGGATGGCGTCGGTGACGCCGCCCCACAGGGTAAGGGACTCATTGGGGAGTTGCTTTTCACGGGGAGGAATGACCTTGGGAGCGACGGAGAGTGGGGCAATGTCAATGATGGTGTACTGGTCTTCGACGGGGTGAGAGGCCTGGTTTCGCGACGCACGTTAATATCTCGCTTCAAAGGCGAACTAGGCGAAGAAGGGGACTCACTAAAGGCTTGGGACCTAGAGTCAAAACAATCTTTTCTTTCCAAGGGCCACCTAACCGCGCAAGGATATCCTTCTCGGGGACGTCTTGGATACGAGTCTTATCATCGTTCTCCGGGTCGTAATTGAAGATGACGCCAACGACCTTGTTGGTTGTCCTCCCGAGCCAACCCTCCTCAACGTAGCTAAGGATGGTCTTGAGTTTAGTCTGCGGGCAAGTAATGTATGCAACCTCCGATACGGATACACTCAGGCTTCCCCTAAAGAATCCTCCAAGATGGGCTGCAGGGTGCGTGAGCTGGTACGTCTCGCCGTCCCTCTTGTCGAGGGTAATGAAAATGCCCATGTTGTGCTCGCCAGGGGAGACCTTGATTGTGGTGCCAGTGAACTTGGCGGAAATCTGATCATATCCCCGAGCAGAGAGTCCCCTCTCTGGGCAGCTAATATAAAAAGCGCTCACCGGGGGGTGGTGCGAGGTCTGCTCGGTAAGGTAAGACACTCGGACAAGGTGCTCGGGACGAGGCTCAGCGGAGTGCTTGGGGACGGAGAGGGAGATGGTTGATGCATTCTTGTCGGAGCCGGAGTTGGACTTGTTAGACTTGACACTTGAAGCTCCGCTAGCGGTACCCTTGAGAGTATTTGTGCAGATGCGCGGCGCATTGTTCTCGGTCTCCCAATTACACTATCGAAAGCGGTTAGTGATAGGCGTTTTGGCAATGCTACCCGGTAGCGCGTATCACGACGGGGGCCATCGTCGCAGTAGGATTTCTCAACCATACCCTGAAAAACTCGCCGAGGCAGGAATTATAGGGCTTACACGGCCTGCCTTTGGCGTATTTCAAATCTTTCGTGAACCAGAAGCGTAGAACCTCGAGCATACGATCGAGGGGTTCGTCAGAAGTACCGATGGCGACGAAGGCGTTCGGGGCATCGAGATAGTTCCAGTACTCGAGGTTGGGGGTGGGCTCGAGAAGCTGCGACGGGAGCGAGAAGCGAACGTTGGCGAGGTCAGCAACACCGATGAACCTGTTGTGTGCTACCAGTTAGCCTGCCGTCTTGGCGGGTGTGGAGGTATGGGAAGAGGCGCCCCCGCCAACGGGTTCAGGGTTCAGATCAATGTGACGGCCATACTTCTTCAGAATAGTAATAAAAGTCTTGAGCTTGGAGCCATCGCTAGGGTTCTCCTCGGGCTTCTCGGCGATCGGGGTCGTAGCGACTGCAGTAGCCATGATGGCTGGCGAACTTGGGAGATATCACCTAAAATAAAAATGTTGCGCACTCGAAAGTGTTGGAGCGGTGGCACCGATGTTCGGCGAATAGTAGTGGGGGAGTTATGCAAGAGCCCGTTGACCGTTGAATGGCTGGCAAACTGCACCTTCGTTTCAGCCAGTAGAAAAGCGTGGTGAAGGGAAAGATGGAAGCGATGAAGAGAGAGTGAGAGCCGTAAAATAGAAGGATAGAAGAGTTATTATGAGATGTACGTGGCCAGCTGAGGAGGGGAATGGATAGAAGATAAAGGTCGGTATCGACTTGTTTCAAAGTGTACCCGTCCGCGGCTGGCGCTCTTCTTGGTAGGGCGGTCAAATACTGGAGCACTCCACACTCCATCAATCCAAGGTTGAGGTGGGGGAGAGGGTCATACAAACAGTATGAATATTCTTAGAGGACGAACATACAATGTCGCAAGCTGGCAAGCCAGGCGGCAGGGTACAAGCTAGCCCAAGCCGTACCAACAACATTTGAAAAGTGAATCGAGTCGAGAGGCGAATCGGCGTCGTCGTTGAGAATGGTGGCGGGTGCATAGTGGGGTAATAGCGCCAGCATTCTTTAACGTTCCAACTGGCCTGGCTGGCGTTGTGGCCTGGCCCTAATCCAGCCTGGCCTGGCCAGCCAGCGACGCCAGCGACATTGACCTGACAAGCCCTGTGACTTGAGGACCACACCCCCTTAGCCAGCCAGCCACAGACAAGGTTTCAATCCGCCTGGCAGGCCCTTTTTACATGCACGCTGGCTGGCCACTGGCTGTATCGGAGGCCATGCCCGACACTTGCTTCCGCTGGCCAACGCCCATTCCCTGGATCGGACCCGAGAACCTGGCTAACACTCCTAAGGCCCATCCGTTTATTGGCGTTCTTTCTCCGGTGCTCTGTCGGACAAGAAGACCCTTCAAAGTCTCAATACCCCTCGCTAATCAGAGCCTTTGGCTCTAGTACGAATTTGTGCGCTGGTCTTCACCGACCTCGAGTGCGCCGGCTTTAAACCCAAAAGCAACAGTGCAGTGACAGCCCACCAATACCGCCACGACCCCGAGCATCGATCTGGGGTACCCTACATGACCTCCGCTTCCAGTGGTGCATTCCCGACCCTACATTGATGCAGATGCCTCCTGTGACCAATCAACGCAGCACATGGCCAAAGTGTGAATCAACGTTTGGACGACAACTCCCATCTCAGAATCCCGTCTATTAATGATGCTTTCCTGGGACTCATCCTCAAAGACGATAAAAAGGATGCGGCATATTCCATTCCCTCCTTCTCTGGCCGTACCATTGAACTTGTTGTCGCGTTCGCTGCTCTGATTCGTTACCGCCCCGATTGGCTAACCACAACACGACACCGTCGGATTACGCTTCTCCTTATCGGCGAGCTGTCGGCTACCCACGAGTCTTGAAGGCCATTATTACCTCTTGCCGTTGATAATACTCCGAAGGGAGGGGGGGGTAAGGGGGGATTGCGAGGGTCGTCCGAAGCCTTGGTGACCGTCAACGCCGCGGACCTGTTGCGCTGCACTTTCCTTGTCTTCTTCGAAGGCTTGAGCCCTTTGTCGACGTCAATCGTCCAGTCATCTAGAGCGAATCAAGTGAAAGGAGTTCGTCTTATGTATTTTGGTATCCGCCACGACAACACCTGAACCTATTCTCAAATCCCCTAAGCAGAACTTGCTCATCGTTCTATAAACCTGCCATTCATGTTGCTATCCAATTACCGTTTTGACGTTTGCTATCGGACTGTATGTTACAGAAATCAAGGCTGGTCAGTCCATTCTATCCGTAGCATCGATCTAAGGCCTACTAGAATCTATAGGACATATTGCTATCGGAGTTGCTATGACATGCACCTTGAGCCAGTCAAAGCGAACTGTCAGACAAGGCTACCGCACCTGGTCAATAGTCCAGTTAACACTATCGTAGATACAGTGACCATACCTTAGTACAGAAATATTTAAGAGGCGATTCAGTTGCTATGGTCAAGTACACGAGATCATCTAACGCCATAGGAGTGCCTATATCTCGTTCAGCGAATACCAGATATACTCCAAACGTCGGATCAAAGGAGCTTGAGGCTTTAAATACTATCCTTCGTCTAACTCTGTCAATGTCTTCATCGCATCGGGGTTCACCGTCACTTTCTGCCTTGCTTAAGCCGAGGAAGGAGCGGAAATGCTCCCACAGCTGATGCCTTGTTGCGACAATGTAAGCCGCATGCCACGGCAGTTCCTTTTCTACCGTGGATGATAGCACTCTAGAAAGTGCTGTAACGTGGAACGATCTACTGAGGGTAACATGACACGGCATATAGGAGGCGAGGCTGACTCCGCAAGCCTTGAATTCTGGTTTAAAGCAGGTGCCAGGCCTTGAGCTGGTGCCGCATTGATTGGGAAAGCGCCCGCCTGATCGTCGCAAATGGTTGGGACAGATCGCGAAACGATTGATTCTAGAGGCGAGGTCACCTTGACCCCACGTCCATTTGCACAACGGGCAAGCGCTATACCTGACTGGTCCTGGTCAACGGACTTCTATGAGGGTTGTGCAAGCGTTAGAAATACCTCAACCAGGAATCCCGCAGGATATCTCGGCTAGTAGCTACGTCGGCGAGAACGAGTGGAGAACGCCCAGTGTATGTCTGCTCGGACCTTGGATGTAGTTTCTACGACAAGAAGGAGCTCTCAAGTTCACGGGCCTTCTAGAAGACAGAACTGCCCTTTCTGAGTTGAAAGTCGTCAACCGGTATCTAGGAAGATTCCTAGGGCACGACTATGATTCGTCGTGGGTGCAGGATTGGGACCTACCGCCCATCAAATATCGTTTAGCTCATCGAGTCTATATATACACTATGCGACCTGTCAGTTGCACACTCTCCAACAAGGGTTGGTCCGACGCGCTCTTAGTGTATTTGAGCACTCTCAATGTCCGTCTGTGTATAGTAAAGGCAGCACAGCACGCCTTCTGGGTCCTGCATAAGGGGAGACATCCATCGTAGGATCTTACGGCTAAGCTCTGACAATAACCCATCACAAGTCCTCACTGCGAGAATGTCCTGGTCCACGTAGGGGTTTGAGGATCGCCTCAGAGAGACTCACCGTCGGACTTTCAGAGGATTGTATGTCCTCGCATTGAATAGGCCACATGGAAGTGTTCTTCAACACCTCGACGGGCGGACACATGGAGTATAATAAATCAGTGACCACCGCTTTAGACTGGGATTTAGAGATTCTCGGACTTGACTCGAACGGCGCCGGTGGGCTCCTCTCTTATACGAAGAATCTAAGTATTCAAGGAACGTCTCAGTTCCAGTTTCGATCTAGATCGGTAGGCAGAAGATCGAACCAACTCCGTGAGTAGACTCTTTTCTGTCCGGGGAGCTAAACTCCCCTTATTTCCCGAGCTAAATCCAGAGAAATCCAGATAGAACGGGGATCAGACGAGCTCCTCGCATTTGCTCTACCCAAAAAGCACTTACTAGTTCTTTATAGAAAGGATTGCGTTCTATATAGATGCACAGTCTATCATGTCCCCTATGTGAACATATCCGGATCACAATGAGAACGTAGTTATACACGCAGTTCCAACGGCGCTTTTCCCGTATACGTTCATCGAGACGACCTAGGAACAATCGGATCATTCCACGGCTGCCTTAGGATGCGTGCTTCTTGATAGTAGAATTATCAGCTCCTAAAATGAGGCTTTCGACATCGAGACCCATCTCAACGTGGCCACGCGACTTTGAACCTCCTCCACTCGGGAACTGGTGATAGTTTTGGTAGGCAAAGCAAGGCGGCTCTGACAGCGCCTGATAAGGCTTAAGATCCAATTGAGTAGCCTCCAGCCCTCTTCATCTACTTTAGAAGAATGAAGCATGAGAACTTGTCTTGACTCCAAACAGCCACTTCTGCCTTGTCTGCCTATCTGCAGTTGCGCCATTGACACACTCCAAGCCATACTCGGTTGGCAGGCTGTACGAAATCAGTCTTCACTTAAAAGTACAAATGACCATCTCTTAGACAAGATCAACGGAACCAGAGACGTTGAGACGATCCTCGCCAATCTCTGGAGGCACGATAACATGCACGATCTCGACGGATCGGGGATACGGCGACACTTCCTTCCACATGTCCATCGCGTCGCACACTCGAGACTTCTCTGAATTCTATCTACGAATAAGCTTATACTCGATCGTGATCGGCCTCCTGACCGCGGCGATCGGACGCTATGCCAAGATAGCACACGTCCTTAGAACATGTCGTGTACTGATATGGACGTGGCTGCATGTTTGTAGCTGCTAACTTCACAACCAGGTCTAGGATATCTCAACCCTACCCTCCATCTGCCGATTGTTCTTTTTCGCATCTCGCCACCTATACGAGCCACGCAGGACAAGCGAGCTCATGTCGATCGCTACATCTCCTGCAGAACATCTCAACAACTTAGCATCCGATCAGGTAAATGTTAAGTAGGAGCGACTTTCCGAGCCGTATGTTACCACTTTCTAAAAGAGCATACTCAAGGCCGCGGCATTCAATCACCCCGTGTTATCCCCCCCCCCCCCCCCCCCCCCCCGGCCCAAAAAAAAAAAAAAATAAACATGGGGAAAAACTTTTGATCCCATCCTCACGAGCAAATGTGGCATGCCTCAACTACGTCATAGGGCCTGTTGGCTGGGGTCCATCCATGTACGAAGTACACAAACAGCCCCTCCATTTCTCGATTCTGATTTGTTTCTACACTGGGGGGCAAAGTGCATCTGCACTAGCCCTACTTCGCGTCTCGCGAGTTGGGGCATATTAAGCCGAAAAAGGCAATACATCTGGTCGGTGATCCTACCAGCCCTGTCAAAGTCGAGTGATCGGTGTCTGCTGTGTTCCGTAATGACGTTATTGTCGTCGACCATGTCCCAGAATGCCCCAAGCCGCTGCATCGTTGATGCCTGTACCCAAAGATCCTAATTTTCATTTTCTGCAGTCCAGATTACGCACCACCCCAACCCCACATCACCCAGACCACCCACCCCATTTTCGGGCGTCCAATTCGCAAAGTTGAAAGGTTCCGAGATAGGTGGCCCCCGTCACAAGAAAAAGAAATAATCCCATCCCATTGGGCTTGTTAAGACAGGTGGCTGTTGGTCCTTATGACGCATACTCTGAAGTTGCACAGGGCTCCATTTCCCGCCCTAGTTTCTTCGACCAATTTCCCCATTCGCGCAACCAACGGGGCATCCGGTCCTTACCTTGCCCTTTGCGGCGGGCGGAGCCTGCGCTAGAGCCAACGCCGCAACTAACTGTCAAAGGGACTCTATACATTCAGTGTCAATCGGAGACGACAACTGATCAGTCTGAAAATGTCGCTGGCACTAACTGCATAGGGCGTTCGATGACGCGGGGATGTCCTCACGTTTCAGCTTTTCCATAAGGCGTCAGGGACGGGCCCACCACTCAGAGCGCGCGACCCTTGAAATCGGATCTGTACAGGCGCTGTAGCGTTTCATCTTGGCGAGCGAGGATTGGGAGGCCGGGCGTCTTCTGCGAGTGTGATAATGCAGGCCCGCCACGTAGCTGCTTCTCGTCGAATCCGTGCTAGCATATTACACCACAACTACGTCCACGAGCGTGAGCGGGGAATCCAATATAGGGCTCATACTGGAGGAGATATCCTCAGTCGACGTGGCCACCTCCCTTTCACCGTCTTTTTAGACGTAGCCAGCCTATTTCGTTTTGTTGTTCAGACTAGCTACGGACCCCAGTTCACTACCCATTGGTCTCTCTGGCCGTGTTCCGTAGTACCCTGCCCCCGGCTATTGTTGGTCGTATTTTTCGACACCCGGAGACGGGGGACGGGAGCAAGATGGAAGGGATCGGCAGGCAAGGGCACGAGATAGCCTCCCGTGGAGGATATTTACCGCTCGTGACGTCATAACCAATGAGCCACTTTGTGGCTAGCCTCAGGGCAAAACAAACCAAAGCATTTGGGAGATCATGGGCGAGACCTTGCGGAGCAGAGGTCCCGGCGTTGACTGCAGCCCTGACTAGATTGGGAGAAATGGGGAATGATGCAAAGTGGATGTTGGCGAGATGGAAAGTGGAGAGACTTTGACGCGATATGCGATATTCGAGAATGGATCCCTATTTCGGCTTGACCAGAAAATCGAATGCCGACCCAGTTTAGGAACTGGCTCGCGGGGATGCTTGTGGAGAGCTATGACCCTCGCTTCAGAGCTTTGCTCGGGCTCCATACATCAATCCATTAATTCTATGCATCCCCATGCCTGCCGGCCGCTTGTTACACACCCTTACGATCGTCGAAAGAAAAAGGGGGGCGGAGGAGAGAAGGAGGGATGCTATGCTCGACTCGCCATCTCATCAGCCAAACAGTACTAGCAGTACCAGACCAGTCTCCAATGATCTCCGACGAGGTACCCCCGCAAAATCGGTAAGATTCGGCGTCCCGAAGAGCACGAACGCGCGTCTCGTCTCAGTGCTTTTATTACATATCAGTCTTCACGTACATGTACTCCTCGTCCTTCCATCCCGTACTCAACTGCTTTACCATCCATGGATTATGGCCAACGGGAGCTGATTGTTTGGGCCTGAACGACGTGTTGTACCACTCCTATTACATTTTTTTTTCGTCTAGGCCTGTGGCAAATTTTAAGCAGTGTACCCACTAATCAAGGTACTTCGGTAGCCTAAGCCGCAGAAGGCTACTCCGTGCGATGGACACTAAGTTGAAAGAAATGGTAGGGTCGCACGCCCGGCAGGCAACGGCACACCATCAAATACAACGATACAGGGCATTTATACTATTATTTTCCATTGGATAAATACGACTCTTCGACTTGCTTGTATACTGGCAGCTGTCGTAGCATAGTTCAGGAGAGCGTTGCTTAAGGCTTGCGTAATCAGTCTCAATACGAAGCCACGGACAGTCACCCGTGGACCGATGGTAAGGGGCCGATAGAACAACCACGGCGTTACGGAGAGTAGGCTTCGTCCTGCGAAAGGGGGCCGTCCCCCTATCAGACCGGGATAGCCAGCAGGAGGCACCGGCTGGTCTCCAGTGGGAAATCGGGAAATCCGCCCGTCCCCTTCGACGGTTTCTACGGGCCAGACTGCAAGCCACCCGAAACAGATCATCGCTCCGCCTCTCCAGCCCCTCCGACGGGACCCCTCCTTCTTCGCTTCTTATCTCGGATCGAGTAAGCCTAAACGGGTTAAAGGAGAGAGAAAGAAAATCGCGGGAAACAGACCACAGGGGTCCGGGGTGGGTAGTAGGGAAGGATGGATGGAAAAAAAAATTGTGACAAGCGAAAATGATGTGGAAACAGAGAAGCTCTCGTATGTCACCTCAGTGCAAAGCCAAACATTCTTGAGACTTTTCCATCCTATCAATAACATGGCGTTCCAATGACATTCGCGTTCACAATAGATCATTTGTACAATCCGCATCTGCTGAGTATTGTCCTTCTCAGCACTAGTGGTTATTAAGGCCGGCCGCTCCCCAGCCGATCCCACCCTAAGAAGCTCTTTCTGTTTGGGTCGTGGTAATTTCTGGTATTTTTGTGACGTCATACCTAGGTATTGATGACTTCACTCCACTGCACTCGAGTGGAGTGGATTGTGTCCGGTGCTCCTTCCCCGAGAAATTCGAGCACGGGCGGAACAATTGAAACTGCTTCACAGCAGATTGAGAACTGGTTATCCAAGGGACCTCTCGCATACCGAACTCATCAAAGCTGTTTATTGGAATTATCATTGTAGTATAGGAATTTTCCGTCGTTGGACGGGTGAAGCTTCCAGTCCACGGGCACAGTTAAATTCTGCTCACCCTTCAGTTCCATTCAGTCGTATCCCCCAAAAAATATGACGTCACTGACAGCTTATTTTCAGCACCCCCGGGCCTGCCCTTGCGCCAAATTAACTCACCGTAATGAAACCAGTCGTGTACCTTCAGTTGTACCGTATACGTGCTTTCCCAATCACACGTACCGTTTTCTCAACATGGTGGGGGGTGAGGGCCACAAAATGGTGCCATTCCGCCTCCCCTCTCGCTCGAGGCCGAATGCTCGGAACTCTCATTGCGGGCAATCGCGGGTGTGAAAATAGATACCGATCCCGTTTGTTATACTGAGGTAGAGCGTGCCCCTTCTTGGTACTTGGACCTTCAAGAGTCTAGGTTGAATTGAGGAATATTTTCGAGGGCGCGCGCGCCTCGTTGCATGGGACCAGAAACTCTGGAAAAGGCATGGCAGAGTGGTGTCAAAACGATCATAGTATACATGAACCCGGCCCTGAGGATAAAGACAAGCCAACCAAAAGTCTAAACCCACTGAGCGTCAGGGGGATGGTCGATAGATAGAGTTCAGGAACCCGTCTGATCGTGCAACGCTGATCTTGCCTAACTGAACCTACTGAACCGGCGTGCTGTCGCGCCATGGCCTAGCTCTAGAAGGCGCAAAGACGTGGGCCTGATTAATGAACGTCCGTCTGAAATGCCTTCGCCTAGCGGAATTTTGTAGAACTCGGACCCTTTCCCGTTAAGTGTTGCCACTACATTGACTGGCACCTTTTTTTTTTTTTTTTTTTTTCGCTCGTCTTTAGGTCCTCCATGCGCTCTATTCCTCCCTATCATCACTCGTTAGCTTGGGCTTGGGGCCTTTCTGACCTCATCGTACATGCGGGATGGCCCAAGGCGAACGCATTAGCGCATGCAAGCATCTGGTTTGCTCCTCCCCGTTTTTTTTTTCAACGTCCTGCCGGATTGAGTGGTTGGTCCCCGTTGGCTAATGTTGTGTGGAGTACCTTCGTACTCTACAGACAATAGTCCCGAACGGTCTCGGAGGACAGAGGAGCTGCGTAACTCACCTCTAAGAGTAGGCCTAGATGTCCCTCACATAAAGTGAAAGTTGGTCGGCGACTTCATCATCAGTCTCATGTCTTTACAGTCAAAGTTTCCCCTGATGAGAAACTCGACAGGTTCCTGGAATTATCGACTGCGCTGCAAGGTCGCGACTCCCCCCAACACGCTTGCAGGGGCGGAGCTCGGGGTGGAGATTTTGTCCTAGTAGTCCTGGATGATCTGATGTACTGATACTTTCAGTGATAAGAGACTGTAGACGCGAGCTTGGGTACCTGAACTATATCCTGAACCTTTAGGTCGACTTCGACACGAAGCTCCCCGGGTTGGGTTGGTTTGTTTCCGTTGCATCTAGCACTGGAGGCGTTTTCTAATAGCGTCTTCTTTTGCGATGGCGGTGCTGGCTCATTTCACAGAAGCGAAAATGGTTCATTATTAGCGGGCGCCCGTTGTACTTGACACTGTGGCTAACCACAGCACCTATCGATCAATCAGTGGCGTCCGGGAAGAGACGCCGGCGGATTCGAGGTTTCAGACGAACCAACCAGCATTGGCATCGAAAACTACCATCGAATCACATTCGGCCCTTGGGCAGGCATCGGAGGATCCCCCACCTGCATACCATACCATAGCACATCAACTTGTCGCCGTACTTCAAGGAGGGGGGCCAAAAAAAGAAAAAGGAAAAAAAAAAAAAAAAAATTGTTTCTCAGCGGGGTGGTCCAAATTACAGGGCTCAAGAATTCCTCTCTGGTGGTGAACCTGTTTTCGCCGAAGCGGTATTGCACGAATCGATATCGGGGAGGCGATCATCCAAGGATGCATAAAAAGAAAAGAAAAGGCCAGCACCGGCGCCTACTCCTTAATGGCTCCGTTTTCCTCACTAAATAGCCATCACAGGCCTAACCACGCAATGCTCGCCATTCTTTGGTACAGTGATCAAGTTAACTATTTTCTTTTTATAACTGTGAGAACGATAATCAGGGATCAGGGCTCGGGAACCCTGGGGCCCTCGAAAAGTGGTTGGAGGGAGGAGGTTGTATCGCAGCAGTACCTACGCGTCGCAGACAGCCAGCAATTCGGGCTGAACAACGGAAGGCAGCCGGATGAGGTTTACAGGGGATGTGGGTGTGGTGGGCACGAAGGTGAGAGGTAAGAGGCAAAGCCCATTACGTAGAAAGACAGAAGTACGGCCCTCTTAGTTAGCGCACAACTACGAAGGGTACTTGTACTGTCATTGGAAATCGATGCGCCTCGGAGGAAGCACGAAGCTGGCGAAGCGGATTCAAATTCAATTGATAGGAGCCACCCAACGTTGAGTACTCTCTGAGAATTTATGCGACCATCGGTACCTCGAATTTGCACTACATGCGCGTAACACGGCTGTATGAGATACTTTGTCACTACTTGAGTTCTACTATTTGGGCCGAGGGCCACATTCCGGTCTCCACCAGCACGGCACTGTTTATTACGGAGGACATTCATGTCCAGTAGATCATACAGGAAAAGCATTTATCTGTGTACACCTCTATTACCACGCCCCGTCTTTTTACGGCATCGACCGTTCCAGATCTTTTTTCGATACGCTCCATGTAAACATGCGTGCGTATGCTTGTTCACATGTACTCTCCAAGAGAGGAAAACGGTGTTTTTTTCGCTCACCACCCTCGCCGCTTTGTACACATCCCTGGGCTCCGCTGCTGCAGCGCCCTCAGCACGTAACAGTCCATCGACCATATGTCCCGCCGTCCCGTTGATTAGCGGCTAATCACATATTACCACCAAGTCGCGGCACTCCTCTATGTCCATGGTGAAGGAGGGCTCGTATCTCATTCTTTTTCGCCTCCCATAAGACATCACTTGTTCTGGAAAGAATCTCCTGCCTCTTTCTTTTCTTCTCCCAACATTGCCGCATAGATCGACGAGCTGCCCAACCCATACCGGCCCTCAAGGCGCTCGAGTCAGCTCTTACAACTTAGCAGCCCGTGTAAATAAGGGACATCCATCCCCCACGACTCAAGACCCTCTCCACACTCTTCTTTTGCGATCCATCTCTCTCTCGCCTTCCATCACCTCTCTTTTTTGCTCTTCAGCTTATACCGCCGACCTGTAACATACGGCGCCATCTCAGGACCGACCACGTTTCTTTCTTTTAGCAGGCCTATCCTTCCTTCGCTGAGGGGTCTCGCTTTCTTCCCTGCATCTCGAAAAAGGAGCTCTGCCAACCCCAGATTAATGCCTTATAACAACAGGCACCCGCTCGCTGCTCTTCTCCCGAATCTATTGTCCGGGTCTACTTACGCCAATACCACCTGCTTCCCACGTTCGCGCTCGTTCCGGCTGGTTAGGCGCATAAATATCATCAGCTCTCTACGCGACCACAGAGGACAATTTCCAAGTGTTGAACAGTCTCGATTCTAAACTCAGTCCTGGTAAACTTCTATGACGCTCCCTGAGACAGGATTTGCCCACTCCGGACAGCTCTGTGTTGAATCACCCTATCGCGCCTTTCGATTCTGCGATAAGTATCTCTGATAAACTCCTGACCTCGCACGCCGCTGCTTTACCCTCGATTTCCGATCGCTCAGGTTTTACGACCGCGGCTCTGGTATACGAAGACGGAGGACCGACCCGGAATTTGGAAAGCTTTGTGTGAAGTTATTTGGTACATCGTCATAGCGTTAGGCAATACGCGCTCCAAAATGATTCGTCAAAGGTATGTTTGCGCTCAATTGCGACCATCGTCGCATTGTCAAGCTCGCCAGCCACCCACCCGTGGACTCCTCCAGAGGGCCAGAAAGCTGACTGCCATCTGTTTGCGACTTAGAAGAAGTTCGCAAAAGCCAGGAGATGAACTCTTGGCCAACTTTCGACAACAGTTCCCCGAAGTGGCTGCCGTCGGAACCATACCGCCGACCGGAGCCCCCGTCCGCCCTGGGCCCGCGCCGGTCGCGGGCGAGAATGGACACATCCATGACAGGTATTAAGGCACAATCTACTAGTTCGATGTTTTGCTTTTCTTTGCTAATAGGAGCTCCTTTGTACGTAGAACTGTGGGACTCCCCCATGAGAACTTTCGCGACCAGGACCCAACGCCGCGCGCAACTAATGAGCAATGGCGGTTCACTCCATCCCTGCTCGATGCAAACTCTTTCGCCTTCGCTGGGTTTAACCACGGTGCGGGAGGATATTACACGCCGACTCCCGGGGGCACCAACACAATCTACCACCCTCAGGCCGGTGACCTCCATACGCCTACCCTAGGTCTTGGAATGGGTCTAAATACCCCCCTCTCCCTCTCTACCTCGGAAGCTACCATGCACAACCCCGCCGCAATGATGGACCTGAACCATTTTCAACCCATGCAAATGGGCCAGTTCAACGGCGGGTTTGTCTCCGCCGCACCTCCACAGGCGTCTTTTGCGCCCACTGCCTTTGTTCAACACCCTGATCCCGGCTTCGAGACCATGGATCATGACGGCCCTAGAATGGATACAGATGAAAAGATGGGCGCCATGAACGGATTTCACTCTATCTCTCCTGTGGTAGATATCGATGGTCGCCCGCAGTACAATGGCATGCACATGGCTGTGCCTCTCCCTTCTGCGGCCGAAAAATTCCGCTTCCATGCCACACTCAACGCCCCCACCGCCATGATCAAGCATGCTGATGAGATCCCAATCACTTATCTCAATAAGGGACAAGCATATTCTCTTTGCATTGTAGACACTGGTGCTTCCCTCCCTATCGCCCCGGGCACACGTTACCGAACCTTTGTCCGCGTCTCGTTCGAAGACGAGCAGCAGAGGCAAAGGCCCGCTGCTTGCTGGAGTCTCTGGAAGGAAGGCAGGGGCACGAATGAAGCTCATCAGAGGGGAGGAAAACTCCAGGCGGTTGAGTTTATTGAAGCAAGAGACCCTGGTGAAGGTGACGACAAGCGCACAAGGATAGAATTAGAAACGTCGTCCTTTGATGGCTTCTCTGTTATCTGGACCCCTGGCGTTAATGGAGCCGCTGAAGTCAACATTGCCGTCCGATTCAACTTCCTCTCCACTGATTTCAGCCACTCTAAGGGAGTCAAGGGTATTCCTGTCAGGCTATGCGCGAAGACTAGCTATTACCCTATTGATACATCCAAGCCTCCGCCCAACGATGGATCCGTCGAGATTTGCTTCTGCAAGGCCAAGCTGTTCCGAGACCACGGCGCAGAGCGAAAGCTGTCCAACGATATTGCTCACGTCAAGAAGACCATTGATAAACTCAAGCAGCAGATCGCGCAAGTTGAGAGCGGTATGAAGGATTTTGGCAAGAGGAAGCGAGCAGGCGGCAGCAACGGCAACAAGGTCGACCCCCAACGCCCCGGCAAGGTTCAGAAGCACAAGAGGACTTGGTCAATGTCTTCTACTGGCTCGGCAAATGGAACGACAAAGCCGCCAGCTGAGGATGACTGGCACGTTAAGCTTCAGACACTCCAGGATATGTTTACTAGCACACGGCCCGTCAGTATTCTCTTTCTCCGTGGAGAGGAGCTCGATGATCCCGATACGCACCCGGTTGCTCTCCCTGGTGACCCGGACTTTTCCAAGTTTGAGGACCGAAATAGCGCCTCATGGCAAGCAAGAAGCGGTCGCAGCTCTGTCGCCAGCTCTTCGCTCGTTTCTCCCTCCACCAGGTCACCGTCATTGGCCTCCCAAGTCTCCGCAACTGGTATGGGTCAATGGAGTGTTGATGGTAGTGATAATGTCCGGGCGCACTCGGATAAGTTCATGATCAAGAAGAACGGCTACAGCTCTAGCAACCTCAGCGGTTGGATCGAGGCCTTGGGCGTCGATCCTAACTACCGCCCCCCCCCTGAGAGGGAGATGAAGCCCGTGGCCTGCTTCTATATCCTCCGTCAAGAGCCAGGAGCGCAGGGTAACCCCGGTCTTTACAGGGCTGTGTACTTGATGAAGCGCACTCAAGACGATCTCAAGGCTCAGATCGGATCTAAGTGGGATATGGAGCCTTCTAAAATCCAGAGACTGATCCGGGTCATGCCTAACGGTATCGAAGTTGAGGTAGACGATGATCTCATTCGCGAGGTCGCTGAGGGCCAAGATATGATCATGGAAGTCACCGAGCTCAACAACGGTGCCCCTGTTAAATCTGAGTGGGAGATGATGATCGATACCGGCGATAATGAAGTCGACGGTTCGCAGCACCCCAAACAACGCGGCTATGAATTGAAGCTCCATTTCTAATGGAGTACGGCGTTGCCTATTGATTCTATTCCACAGGGGACCCTCTGGCAATCTGAAATTATATACGTTGATGACGAAACGGCTGTTTGATTTCTCTTTCGGTATGGCGGATATTTCTGCGGTGGACAACGGGAAAATTGGAGCCTTCAGACCAATCTCTTTCAGTCCTTGTTCTTTCGCTTGCCCGAGATCGCCAACAACGAATCACGACGCAAATGCTGCTTTCTGGGTGTTCTTCACAGTACAAACGGCCATATATACATCTCAGTGATACCCTTGTGCGCCGCTCGGTGTTGGGGTTTTCTTCGAGGAGTCCTGGTTCTGCTTTATCTTTTTGGGTATCCAATTCTGCAACCCGACAGAAGCAGATGTGGGCACGACTCCCCAGGCACGCTCTTCATCTTCTCTTTTTTACATTGGGGCAGCGGGATTAGAAAGGTTCTGCTGCAGAGTGACTTTTTTGACTACATAAAAATGGTGGGCCAAGCGATGTCGAGGAATGAAATGAGAGCGAGTTGCACAACGAGACCAGAAGAGACGCCTATACAATGGATTTCTGTTTTATTTTCTGTTTTGATCTTCTCTTTCTTGCAACTGTTTCCTGTGGCCAAGCGTGTTCGAGTTATGTCGGAGGAAACGTGGTGGCAAGCATATCAAAATTTTGGGTAGGGCCGGTGGTGCCTTGCCCCCAGAACCGCGCAGTCCTCTTGGACTTTTCTCCTCTTTTATTGTGGTTTTCTTCTTTCAGTTGTCAAATTTCATTATTTGGTCACTCGGGTCTGTCGGTCGGACTTCGGATTGGAGGTTTTGCGGGCGTGCTCACCCCTTTCCTTAGTGTATCATGTTTGCCCTCGGCCTGGACGAGACGGGACTCTGAGGGTACTACTCACCTATCTTTTCTGTACTGGAGACGACTCTCTGGTCTGTTTATTTTTCTTATAGTATTCTTTTCCTTGTCATTCTTAGCCAATACCCAGTATCTAGCGGAGGCATTTTGTTAGAAAGGGCTGAATAGAGGTATTCACTTGTGAATATGGTCTCCTTCTCTCACATGTGGTGATGGTCATGACCAGATATAGCAGTGCCAGGTAATCAACTGTGGAGATCAACAGCCATGGTGCTCGTTGTAAGCCACGCACCTGACCGGCGATGATGTTTACGCTCGTTCTTCCCCTTTCCACCACTGTTTAGCTCACGATGCAAACTCAGTGCACCTGGTACCGGTAACGAATACTGGAAAGTCATCATGCACAGCAAATCATCTGGATAGAGGGGTGGAGAGAGATCTGAGGCAATTCCAGAGTGGCGGCAGGTATCATCCGCCACGACTTGATTCGATTCTCTAGAGCGCTCCAATTGACCACGTAAACGGCCACTATATTACAGGCTGCATGTCCTGTGCAGTCACATTTCTTCCTTTGGTGTGGAAACACAAGCGAAACAGGCCAGACAAGAAAGCATGCCATGTATTCTATAGAGCTTGTTGGCGGAGTGAAGAATTGACGGCTAGCCAAGAAGGGTGATACGTGGTAGGACGGTTGTGCCTTTCAGCACCCGGGGCGGCTGCGTATAGAGGGAGCCTCGAAATCAGTTTTGCGGCTCTCGAGATTTCCTCCACGAGGTAGAACAGGAGTGGGATTACTGACTCGCGGGATGTCACGGCGTGAGTTATTCTACGACCGTGGGACAAAAGGGGAAGGTAGGACGATTGTCGTATAATGGATTTGCGCCAGACTCGCACTAGGAAAATATATTCATATACTCAGGCTGTGCCACTTGTTAAAAATTGATTGGACTCGGTTTGGTCCGTCGAGGCCGGCTGTAGCCTCGACTTCTCCGCCCCGGGTGGCTAGAAATATCCATTTACGTTTCCAATGCTGGAGAAGACAATAAATGGGAGGAGGATATAGCTGCCTCGATGGCGAATGTCATTTGTATCACCCTCTAGTCTACATAGGACATATCAGATCTGCTCTCCACGATCCTACAACCAAGTGAATAACTCCAACGCAATTTGTAGCTGATGCTTGACGAGTCTATGGCCGCCCTTATGAGGGACCGCGCTGTAAATCTCGCCGAGTATCGCATTCGTGTTCGTACATTAGGCACGTCTATGCGTCGTGGTTACGAATGCAACCAACCGGATGACCTATTCTCAAGCCAAGATTATTAGACTGCCGTCCTTCAAATGTCACACTATCTTACACCCCGTGGCGCAGAACAAAGCATCGGTTTGAATGGATGGGTTCAGCTCGATGAAGTCTACTTGGCACGTAGCTCGAAGTGGGAGCCATCGTAAGAGGGGAACAAGGTTCGCCCATTACAGATGAAGAGTGCCTGACCGGGGCTGAATCCGAAGCTGCGCACCTCGGTCCGGGAGAGCGCTGGAGAAAGGCGCCACAGAGAGAGGCGTCATGCCACGGGGTGACGCAGATAGACTGCTCCCAAGCCTGATTTTTGCTATGCATATGGGACATGTCCCCTCCTACTAGCCGTGTGCAGACACTTCATCGAGTCTCTTGAGTCTCATGGCGAGCTCTTATGATATGATTTGAGTGGGGGCTGCTTGTTGATGGAACTTGGAGCCTGGTGCACCTGTGGAACCCGGACCGCGCAACCTATTAGAAATCGTGGCCTGGATACGAGATCAGAGAAACTGGTCGCCAAACGACTTCATTACATACATACTGTGTCGTGCATTGTACAGGCCACGATCGGAGTCGGCGGACCCCGCGATCAAGCTGGACAGAAAACCCGACCCGTCGCATAACACAATGCTAACCCTCATATTCAAAAGTGATCTTATGTCCAACTCCTACTCCATCCATAGACATGTCATGTTGCTCCAGAGTAAATCCTACTTATTAGGATCGGGCCCATATTTCACGCCTTGGAGACGAGTTAGCCTAGATGTTCCCGTTCTCCATTCCCTTCCTTTACTCCATGCAAAGACCCAAGTGAAACCACAAATTGCCTGCATTTCGTCGTCGGTTCGGGGCTCAAGCATCTGCATCTCTTGTTCCCCGTAGTTCTCTAGACTCACTCCAGACTCGCTAAGGGAAGAAACCCAGCGTCTTAGGCATTTGTTGGAATTGGCCGCCATGTTTCCCATATTTCATTCCGGTTATCTTTTTCAATTTCTTCCATAAACTTCCCTCCCCAGCCAGAAGCTTTGCGTGAGGCTACTTTTCAGTATGGATATTAGCGGTGCGCCAAGCCATGCACTCGTACAAGTTATGGTGCCAGCTTCAGTTGACTATCTATAGCCAACACGGTCCATGAGATGAAGCGCCCCTTGAGTTCGTTTCATTACGCCCTGGAGGAGCCTGTACCACTATTTCTCTGGATATTCGAGGGATTCGGTCCTAGAAGCCTTACCCACCCTGATTGTGACCGAGTGAGCTAAGATAGGAGTCAGGTAGCTACTCCATTCCTTGGCCGATTAGGAACTCGAAAACGTCAACGTTGGATGGCACCGGCGAGGAATCAGACATCGACAGTCGCTGCTAGAGTGCGATCTTGTTTGTCCTTTGCTGAAGTGGCAATACCTTCAGAGGCCCCATGTCTAGAAGGCGGCCCATTTTACCACGACTAGTAGGTCTATCTTGCCGATGTACCACTTGAAGACGGCTCCATAAGATTCGGTCTGCTTCTGAACGATTCTCAAGTGACGGTATCTACTTGAAAAAGTCGATAGTGTTGGTCAGGACGGGAAAGAGGTAGTAGAGGATGGGAGCAAGCGACGTCGTCCTTGGTTGGGTTACTTTGGGGGTATCTCAAGACGATCGACTGGGACGCGTCAAGCCAACCACGCCTAGGCCGTCCCCCGAAAGGTGTAGGCTTTCTCGGTTGGTGAGTGTGAGTCTCACTGAGACGAAGGATAAGGGCTTATAATCGTGTGTGTCCCCTCTTTTCCCTTCTTTCCCCTTTCTTCCTGCTTCTAGTCTCAGGCACTGGCTACCTTCGGCGTTACGTGCGTCTCTATCTCACTGATTGCCCTTTTGAGGTTAACCTGACAAGCCAGGAAGGGGTGGAACATGAGGCGAGCATCACTACTCGATGCTTCATCCAGCGGGGTGAGGTTATAAAACATCTAACTGGCAGTTTGGTCCCCATTACCGCCGAATATGGGGAGGGCATTTTATCACAAGGTAAAGATTTCAGCATTATTAATGGCTGAGGCGGGAAACCCCTATATCTTCTGATGGGACCAGCTCGTTTCATCAACCACGATTGTCAGGCAAACGTGAGGCTATTCAGACAACATAACGAAGTTACGGTAGTAGCAACGAGGGATATCGAGATTAGGGAGGAAGTCACTAATAGATGCAGTAGCGGCTACTTCGGCGACCATAACCGCGAATGCTTCCTAAATCATGCCAGGAATTGACTATCAGTGGCTGGAAAATGATTAGGTCGAATCCGTCTCGCGCGTAGAAAAAAACATTTCAACATACCATATCTGGCGGGTCGCCTTCCGATTTAACACAGCCCGAAAGCTGGCGAAGCTAAGAGCTAATCACCCTTGAGCAGCTTCAGCTTATCGAGGAGCGTGGTAATTAGAGGAAACCATTGAGACCAAACCATGCAAAAAAATACAAGATAAATATCTCTCAAGGCCAAAGGAGATGGGAAAAGTTTGCCGAATCTCAGGGCAGGGCGGAATGGATAGAATTGGTGGAGCAAATCAGCTAGGAGACGAAAGGGATTGTGGGTGCCTCCTATTATAGTCATTGAAAAGGCCAGGCGCTAGATTCACGACATACAGCTCACTGCGACGATATATCCTGCAGACTTGGGCCCTTTACTACAAATACACTGGGGAAAATGTTGATGAATCCGTCGCGAAGCATGGCAATGAGATGCACGGAAGCTTTCCGACCTATACGGTCTTCGCAGAGAGCCGGCGCTCAAGAACACTCTCAGATCAGGAACCTTTATTTATCTCCTCTAATTACTTCGGAGTTGTCAGAGACCGCGTGGCCTTCGATATTGGACTACAAAGTCTGCTTAGAATCCTCTACAGGTGGCTATCAACATCAGCCAAAGCTGCCTTGCCAGGCATATGCTCTCTCTTCTTTTCACTTTCACAGATCACCGCCACCTCACACAGGCAAAGCCAGCGACAACCCCGAGTGCTCTCTAGGGCTTCATCTACTACGCTCCTAGACGTTGTGTACCCCACGGCTGGCCGTATAAACTTCGATGTCGTGTACAATGGCGACAAGAAGTCGGCCAGTGTCTTTTCATTTTGGAGCACCAGTGCCGTGTGGTCGCTGCCCGTCTGTGGACCACCGCCAGTGGTGATTCTGCGGGTGGCAAAATCCATTGCACAGCACAGGGTGGGCTTCAGTCATTGAGGTCACCTCAGTGTACCTGAATTCGCAGAGAAATGGCTCGAAAAAGTTGGGAAAATATGCGATATTTTGTAGAAAAGATAAGGTCGGGCTTTGTGGGGCCTTTGAATTTATCCATTTTCTATTGATCTTTCCGTGCTTGTAGGGGGCTTTTCGAACTGCCCATCTCCTGGATCTCGGCGCGCGTTTGAGTTGAAATTACTGGTTTGCGGCCAGGCCCCGGCCAGCGTACAACTTCTGTACCATGGACAGACTACAGTAGCATGGCCAGCTGGCTGGCTACTTTGCTGGCTTGCATTGCTGATGGGGTACTCAAGCACGGCCAGGCTACCAAAAAAAAAAGGCACCCGCCACCTGCCAGAAACGGCACCCTCGGCACCTCTACAAAACCTCAAGTTGGAATCCGGGGATTCATCATGGGGTCTTTCTCCACATTTCCCACCTTTCGATCAGAACGACTAATTCACTTTGTATCATTGGTTGATCTGACTAGCTTTAAAGTTTTCCTTGATTGACTTCACAAAGGGCATTGGATTCGGCAGACTGTAAATTTCAAGCTACGAGATAGGAAACTTTGTTAGTTGGTCAACGACCGGAATATGGGGGGAGTCGATGACATGGCATCCTCGCTCTGTCTATCACAGGGCGCGTTGGCTGCACTCTCCGTGGTTCGGATTGATTGTTCGGAAAATGGATGGGATACTAATAGCACCCCAACCCGTTTACAGGAATTTCATAGGGCTATATGAATTTATACGGGCGAGCTCACGTACCAGAAGGAAACAGCAATGATGACTCGCAGAGTGCATTTCTAAGCGGGTTTCTGGAAAAGTCCTGGGAAGGAGCGTGATTGGGTTGGACATTTTTGCTTGTCACTTGACCGCCGATCATCAAACATTGATGTCTCTTTTCGGATCCGACAACCGGAGGAATCCTTTGAGGCCCTCTGCGCCAGGACTCACCTGTTGATCCCGGCGCCGAGCAAGGAGTCAAGTCAATGGCCGATTCGAACTCTAACGGCCGAGCGGGCAACTCTCGCTAAATCTGAACCGATGGTGAGGAAACTTTGCTCCCGCCGACACCGCTAACATTTATTACCCTAGGACCGTGGTCTACCCCCCGCTCCGCGCCCTTTGTCCAACATACCAATCCTCTACTCTCGCAGGCATCACGAGTTAGCCGAGGATAATTTCTTATCCATGTTGGTCGAGCTAGGGCTCTGCAAGCCACCCATCCATGCATTACCGCGAAGTTGAGGTTACGATGCGATGGCTAGGTTAACGGGGAAGGGGAGCGGGTCACCGCCGAATTTCCGGTTCCTGTTGTTGGAAAGAGGAAATCCTTGTAGTGATTGGGCATCGAGTCTAGTTGAATGTCACGTCGGACATTTTTGCTTCTGCGCACAACGACCAACCGCGCGGCAGTGGGCTCGGGAGGGGCTCGAGGGCTCACCCAGCTCCAAATTAGTAGCCGGAACCGAGTCCAAGTGGGTCGCGAATCAGCCCCTTTTGGACTCGACAGCTTTGCACCTCACAGATCGAGATCACCGGGGGAGAGAACCAGGGACGCCGTCCAGCATGCGGTCGGCTTACCGCCGTTGAATCGTTGACTATCACGAGGTTGCACTCTGACAAGACGGACCTCATACCCTCCGGTGACCGCAATGATGGCTTCCCCGCTGGCGTGACTGGACGGACGCCCACTGGTGGATAGCACTGGAGTTGATCCCTGGCCGGCTATGGACCACCCTAATGTCCCCAGCACGGCCCTAGGCCCGCAGTTCAAAGGCTCCACTCGGCATCCGGTTCCGGGAATGGTTCTGATTGGGTTTGTAATCTCTTTCTCACTCCATCTCTCTTCCATCCTTGGCGGGTTTCCCTTGACCCCTCTCCACTCTGATCGGAAGCCAGCACTTTTTTTTTTTCCTTTCTTCTCGTCGACTGCCTGTTGGATCCTACCACACACTGGCTATATGCAGGATGTGGTATTCGAGCTAGCCCCTAGTCCAAGTCCGGTCCGACTTTTTGGAATATTTTTCTTCCATGTAAGGCGTGGTTCTCTCCCTCATTGGATCCCCAGTCAGCTCCTGGTGCTCACACAGACACATATATGTCCTGGCTTGTCGCCCCTTTCCAGTAGTGTTTGTTTAGGTTTTGTGCCTCGGCTCAACACGCTTTCTTTTCCCTACCGTCGTGGTAACTCCGTCTCCCCGTACAGGCTTCGTTTGCTTTGTGAAATGTCCACGGTAGATTTGGTACTGTCTTCACAACTACTTGGCTTCCTAATACCTCGTACCAGCAATTGATTCGTATATTCTCGCTTCTCCCCTCTCGTCCCTTGCTCTGTACTGGGTGTTATCCCCCCGTATCGGCCCTAGCCAACCATGGAAAAAGACGGAGCCGTTGAGGTGAGAGAGACAGTCGTCACGACTGGGCCCTCGCCTAATTCCCCTGCGCGCTCCCCGGCGGGCGCCATGCCGAGATCCCCCCCTTCTCCATCCTCTTCACTCCCAACCTCCTCCTCCTCTTTTTCTCCGTCCCATTCGCTTGCGCCACCTTCTGAAAAAAAAGACGATACAAGGCCGCCTTCATTAGCCAGTACCGAAGCAGAAGGAGAAGATCCCTATCCCTACGCGGATCTCGAACACGCCCTCTCTGCTGACCGAGAAACTGCTTCGGAGCATGCAGCCCGGAATGCCTTGACCCACACCCGCACCGGCACGAGTATCTGTAGCGCCGCCTCCCGACCCCCGGATTATGAAGTCGTGTTCGAACCGGGCGACCCCGAAGACCCCCAAAACTGGTCGGTGTGGTACCGAGGATGGATCCTCGGCGTGCTCTCCTACTCCAACTGGGTAATCGTGCTGTACAGTACCAGTTACACCGCCTCGATTCCCGGTCTTACCAAGGAATTTGACGTGACGACGCCCATCGCAACCCTGGGACTTACCACTTACCTACTGGGCCTAGCCACGGGAAGTCTCGTTGTCGCGCCGTTGAGTGAACTCTACGGCCGTCAACGTGTTTACCTGGGCTCCATGGCCGCTGCCGCTCTCCTCATCATTCCTTGCGGGTTGGCCAAGACCCTCACGGAGATGATTGTCGTCCGATTCTTCGGGTATGTTGTTCTGGTTTCCTTGTTTAGTAGTTCTGCCTCTTGGCGCAAAAAATCGTGCTGATTTCAAACGGTGCATTTCGACTCGTCTCTTTTGTGTTTTTTATGGCTGACGTGTTGATCCTCCTTCTCCGATCCCTCCTCTATAAAGTGCGCTCTTTGGCTCGGCTTTTATAACCAACAGCCCTGGCTCTATCGTCGATATTAGTTCAGAGAAGCACAGGGCTCTTGCTATGTCGCTATGGTCTATTGCTCCCCTTAACGGACCCGTCACGGGCCCCTTGATTGGCGGCTTCGTGTTTCAATATCTGGGCTGGCGCTGGGCTAACTGGATTGTATTGATCATGGCTGGTGTCAGTATGGCCCTTCTCCTTACACTCAAGGAGACGTATGCTCCGACCATCCTCCAGAGAAAGGCGGCGAGACAGCGCAAGGAAACGGATGACCCGCGCTGGTGGTGCAAGTACGATGAAAGAGTCTCCAAGTGGCAGCTCCTGAAGGTGAACCTGGCTCGACCCTTCATATTGTGCTGTACCGAGCCCATCTTATGGTTCTTCAACTTTTGGTATGTTTGTTTTGGCTCTGAGTTGTTACTCGTTGACAGGGCTAATAGTCAATAGGATCTCTCTCGTCTACGCCATCCTTTACCTTTGCTTCTTGGCGTACCCCATCATCTTTTCCCAACACCGCGGCTGGACCCCGAGCATGACCGGACTCTCGTTCCTGGGCATCGGCATCGGGACACTAACTGTCATTTTCTCGGAACCGCTCCTTCGTCGAATCATCAACGCCCAGCCCCGCGACCCGCAAACAGGCGGCGTCCTACCCGAAGCCTCAGGCAGCATCATGACGCTCGGCGCCATCCTCACCCCCATCGGCCAGCTCGGCTTCTCCTGGACGGGTCTCCCGACCACGATCCACTGGGCCGCGCCCATCGCCTTCGGCATTCCCTTTGGCGCAGGCAACACGCTCTCCTTCATTTACGGGTCCAACTATCTGGCGACCTCGTACGGGCTCTACGCCGCGTCGGCGCTGGCGGGCAACGCCGTCTTTAGGAGTATTCTCGGTGGTGTTCTCCCTCTCGCAGGACCGAGCATGTATGCGAAGCTGACCCCGCAGTGGGCGGGAACATTTCTAGGCCTGCTCGAAGTCGCCATGATCCCCATCCCGCTGGTGTTTTGGAAGCACGGCGCCAAGATTAGGGCCAAGAGTCGGGTGCTGCTGCAGATGAGGGAGGAGCAGGAGAAGGCGGAGAGGAAGAGGGAGAGGTATGCGGCTATGAGGGCGAGGAGGGAGCGGAGGGAGCGGGGGGAGGTTGCGGAACAGGTGTTGACGCCTCCGTTGCATCCTGTGCAGTCTATTGTCTGAGAAGGGGAAAGGGGGGGAATGAGAGGGGGGTGAGGTGAGCTAGGGGCGAGGTGGATAAGAGGATATATCATGATTTAAATGCGGTGTCCTTGCGGGTGTATTTTTTCGCTCTCTTTTTTCGCTTCATCCTTCTTTTCAACTTTTGGAGGTAGCTATAATAGTTTCTTTTCTTTTTTAAGTAATAAAAGTTGCGTAGGTAGGTAGGGGATTTTAATAGATTTACTCTTAGAGTACTTGATGGGTCCTATAACCTGGGAATATCAAGGTACTTGGCATGCCACCCAGCTGTTGATGTTCCAAGTTGAAGGTCGGCTTTCCGAGACGGACTTGAGCCAGCTCTCTCCAGAGTCCCCACACAACATTCGCGGGTTCGTTGATTGTCAAGCTCCGGTCTCATTTGCTTGAATCTAGCGAGCCACATCAACCATTGAGTAGAAGTATTGGAGAAGACTCGGGCAGATTTCCCTGTGCTGGAGACTTAGAAAATGAGAGGAGATGTAACAGTACTCATTCTTAAAGGTTGCTAGATTGTTCGATTTTCAGAATATCAAGCAAAGGGTATCTCTTGTTTTGAACCCGAGTATCGGCTTTCGGGCGGCGACATCAGTCGGTCACAGCCGCGATCAGCCCTGATCAGTTGCCTTCTGAAGCATCTCTCGTACACTCCTGACAGCTTCTTCCTCCGTCTCCTTTACTCCGCTAACTATGACCGTCTTATCCCTAGACTTCATCCCGTGCGATATCTGAATCTCAGACTTGGGTTTGTTCAGAACCTAGTCATACCACATCACGCATCAGCTGGCCCAACATCCCGCCCGCTTCTATTGAGTCGTTGAGAATCATCAAAGATTCAACTTACCTCGCTCAGCAACTGTACGACGGCCTTGTTAGCTTCCCCCTCGCGCGCCTGCGCTGCCACGCATAATTCAATCACCTCATCCGACACGGCGAGGACGCCCTCTCGGACCCGGCTGGCACCTGGTTTCACATGGCAATTCAACTGAAGCGAGCCAAGAGGGTTCTTTTTGGTGCCGGCTAAGAAGCGGATGGCGGATTTGGCGGCCATGGGCGGAGAAGAGATTCGGAGGTGTACGTATAATACTGATCGGGGGAGTCGTGGTTAATGTGTTGAAGGACGAACGGGGTGATGGAGTGTGCTGAGGTGATAATTTAGAGGGGTAGGTTGTTGTCGAAACTTGCATGCCCGACTCCGAATCAGGGTTTTAGTGGAATCTCGACATACGTTGTCGGCCTTTGTGCGTTTCACCGACCATTATCTCTCGATCAAGCTAGTATCTCCACGAGCCAAGGCAGCCATAGCCCCTACTATTCAAGAGTTGAAACTACGTGGCTCAGAACTAAGCTTCCCTGGGAGTTGAGATCGTTACAGGGATAAAGAAAGCGAATTGCCCTCGAGTACCGAGGTACTTGTGCCTCAATATGGCCTACAGATCATTAAGATATCATCTACTAGCAGTGTGGCTCTTGCAAAACAGTGCCCAACTTCAGTATGACGCTGTCGGAGGTAGAATTCAATATGACTGCACCAGGACCGATGAACTGCTCTGGTGCGCCAAAAGTTGGTCTGTTACGCCTTCACACTCCATTACACGACGCAGACACTTTTCTGATGCAAGGCTCGAACTGAGGGTAGTATTTCGGGTTGGTAATTTTCCTTTTAGCACAAAGCCACTATTTATCGACCGGATGCGTATTCGAACTATTGCCGGCGGGGACGAAACATCTCTTGACGGGGCGGTGATGTCTTTTCCGTAGTTGTGTGTGGCCGTATCCCTCAAAACGACATCCCCCACCGAAGCCTGCCCCTTCATGCAACCAAAAATAACGCCAGGAACCCTGAGCTGTGCCCCATTAAAGACATTCCAACATGCTTTTTTGAAGTTTATTTAAACGTCAGAAATCTCGCGCAATCGGCGGAGAGTGGAACGAGCGGTCGTGGCAGCGGGGGTACTGTTTCGGATCCTAGGTTAGCCAACACAGAGAAAAGGACGGCCGCGGGTTGTTGAACGATGTCCTTGGATTCTGTGTCCAGGACCGCGTCCGAGGGCTTAAAACTCACGCGAGGGTGTAGGCACCACCAGACATGGTCTTCCGGCAGCCACCGCAGTGCCAGATACCGAAGGACTGGCGGCGGACGGTGTTGCGACCGCAGAAAGTGCTGTTGTTCCCATAGACCGTTAGTTCCCAAGTCCGACTCCCGCCGCAGAAGAGTCTGGTTGCTCCATCGGTTAACGTACCAAGTGTATCGCGCGTGCTGCTGGATTTCCAGTCGCTTAACGACCTTTCGGAGAGAGGCACCGTATCTATCGTGGAAAAGTTAGGCGGATGAAGTCGGAGTTGGGGATATCAGGATGGTTTGAATCGTTCGTACCTCGTGCCGTACTTGCCGACAATGCCGACCTCTGCAATAGTTGTTAGCAAGGGTAACATACAAGAGAATCAAAGGAATATATCATACTCTTAGTGTGCTTCGCCATTGTGTCGTGTGGTTTGACTGGAATCTGGCGATTGAGATGCGTAGTTGGCGATTCTCGTGATAATTGCTAGAGTGCAAAAAATCGGCAATTTTGGGCCATGGTAAATTTTGTGTGGCCTGCGGAGCATGGTGGGGGCTAGTCACGTGCTTGAATTTCTGAGCTGCCGCCTAAACTAGCCTGGCGCAACAAAAAGTTCATGGCGAGTCATGAGGGTGTTGAAAATGATAACGTAATCAATGCCCCAGAAACGGAGCTACAATGTACAATGTTCATATGTTCGGATCTGAGCTCCGGCGAGGCGAACACTCAACTGTGTCCGACGCCAATCAGAAGAAATTCAGGTATCGAAAAGCTTGGATTTGAACCTCGCCCTAGGTTTGGACAACCTATGCCCCTGAACCCCAACTTTTCATGATCAGATTCTCAAAAGCCCGCGTACACCGTCGAGTCATGGTCGCATCTTTTGCGCAAGGCGCGCCGAATGGCCTTGCCAAGCCAAGCTACCACACTGTTACCTCTCTCAGTCGATGGTCGTGTCTCGCAACATCTCTCCCAGGTAGGCATTCCCGAGCTTACTGCGCGAGCGTAATGTTTGGTAACACGCTGTTTTCCCCTTAGCCGTGGACAAAATCAAGGCCATTCATATCTACGACTTTGACAACACCCGTAAGTTTTAGCATACGAAAGCAAACAACACCATGGCCTCCCCAAGTAACATAGATATTTCCAGTCTTCAAGACCCCTCTCCCCAATCCATCGCTATGGAACGGTCCGACAATCGGTCTGCTATCGAGTCCCGATTTTCTCACCAATGGCGGCTGGTGGCACGACTCACGCATTCTCGCAGCAACCGGCGATGGAGTCGAGAAGGAGGAGGCAAGGGCGTACCAGGGCTGGTGGAATGAAAAGATTGCCAAACTCGTTCGGCTGAGCATGAAGCAAAAAGATGCTCTATGTGTCCTCCTGACCGGTCGATCCGAGCACGGGTATGCGGACTTAGTTAAGCGAATCTGCAAGAGCAAGAAGCTCGAGTTCGACATGATGGGTTTGAAGCCCCGCGTCGGCCCGCAGGATGAACGATTCAGCAACACCATGCAGTTCAAGCAGGCCTTCCTCGAGGCCATTTTGGAGACATACAAATTTGCCACCGAAATCCGCATATACGAAGACCGACACAAACATGTTAAGCAGTTTCGAGATTTCATGAACGACTACAACGCTCGGCTGAGTGGCGGAACAGGACTTGCACCAACTCGATCCCCGATCGCGGCGGAAGTTATTCACGTCTTCGAGAAAACGATACATTTGAAGCCTGTTGTTGAGGTAGCAAAGGTGCAGCAGATGGTTAACGAACACAACCAGGCCATAGCGAAGGACGGCGATCATCCAATGTCAAACTCGGCGCAGATTTCTAGAGAGAAGCTCGCCATCAAGAAAACAGTCTTCTTCACGAGCTACATGATTAAGCACGCAGACTCACAGAAACTCATAAAATTGGCGCAAATACCGGCCGGCGTTGCGGAGCAGGATCTCAAGTACCATGCTAATAACATCTTGATCTGCCCCCGTCCCTGCCCGGCTAGTATTCTGGAAAAAGTTGGCGGCATGGGAAGCAAGATGAAGTGGATGGTCACAGGCACAGCCTGTCTTGATAACAGCATCTGGGCCGCGTGTCTGCGGCCCGTCCCGGATACAGCCAAGTTTCACACTGATAACCCTTTCCCGCTCGTAGTGCTGGCCCTCCGCAAGGGTGCCAAGCCCATCGACGCGGGCAAGATCAAGAGTTGGCAACCGGTACCCGCGGATAAGGCATACGTTTTTGAAACTACCGTCAGAGAGAAGGTGATCCTCCGGATAGAACCCGAGGACCCGAGAGAAGACGAGTACGAGAGCCTTTTCGCGAACAAAGCCTCGAAGAGGAAGCACAACGCCGACGACGAGTATCCACGCGGCCCCAAGGAATCGTACCACGGTCCGAACAGCCAGAGAGGAAGCTTCCGTGGGCGCGGAGGCTACCGCGGGGGCTCTGCTAACTCACGAGGTTACCGAGGTGGTGCGAGGGGGGCGGCAAGGGGTCGCGGTCGTGGCGGCTTCTCGTACAGGTCCCTTGACGATGTTGACACGAGAAACCAGACTTTTGGTGTCGACTATGACGACAGCCAAGCTAACCAGGGTTTCGGCGGCCAAGGGCGCCAGCCCCCAACTCAGCCGGCAGCCCATGGCAGGCCTGGTGGCACCGCAGACCTAGGAAGTTACTACTAGAAGCGATTTCAATGATTTCGAGTGAAGGCGACTCCGTGCGGCCATATCGTTGGCAGTTTACAGAACGGAGGAACCCCCCATATACGTTACTCTTGGTCAAGAACCAGGAATACTAGGACCAACTAGGCCCTGTACGTTTAAATCGTATGCAGAGTTTCGTTTGTACAACAGCATTTATGGCGAGCGAGGCATAGCGCAGGCGGCGCGATACATCCCCCGGCCCTGAGGTTGCCAGGTTGTGTAAGCCAGGACTTTTCGTGTTCGAGCTCTTTTCGTTTTCTCCTTTTATTTAGCCCACATTCCCAGATTGTTTGTACTTATATATGGCGTACTAGGAGGTAGGACTTCTTCGACGGACGGGGTAATTGATACCAGGTAGCACTTTGGTAGGAAGAAATGATTTCAATACATCAATTGAATCCATCCATGCATGGAAATCAGACCAAGCCTTTGTCGTTTTGAGAGAAGAGGGAAACCAACCCATGTGCCTGAACTCATCGCCATCAGTCCCGTTACGAAGCAGTAGATCATCAGTCTGGATATATATGTTTCACTTTTCTTTTCGTATTTACCTCAAACGCCATTGATGCATGAAGATTCTTTCTCAAGAACCCAACAGCCATTCCCATTCCCATTTTTCATTCTTATATCCCAAAAAAGAGAAACCCTCTACTCATCGTCATCATCGTCATCCTCCTCATCGCTATCATCTTCCTCCTCAGCATTCTCCAACCACTCCACAAGCGCCTTACACTTCTCCTTAATTACCTCCATATTATTCCCCGCAACAGCCCTCTCATCCTCCCACCACGTCAAGATCCCATCCTCCTCTAGTATATCGAGCGCGTACAGCTGCTGGAACATGGCAGTGAGGAGAAGACCGGCCTTGGCGGGCTCCAAGCTCTTGAGCGAGGCGACCGCGCGCTGCAGCGCGACGGCAAACTCGACCTGATCGGCCTCGGACTCGCCGACGCCGACCTCCTCGACGAACTTGCTGATGCCGGTGCGCGAGCGGAGTGCGCTCTCGGCGGCCTTGGCAGGCTCGAGGCCGGATTCATGGAGCTCGGCGGTGCGGCGGGCGAGGGTAACGGCGACGGCTTTGCGGACTGCGGCTTCGGAGGCGTCGTTTGCGAGGCGGAGGCCGAGGAATTCCATCTTGGCGGAGTCGAAGTCGCCTGTGGGGTCGCGGAGGGAGTCGAGGAGGCCGTTGACGGCGTCGGTGTGGAAGTTGGAGCGGCCGGAGGAGTCATCGGAGGCAAAGGATGAGAGGCGCGAGCGGGAGGTGAATCCGGAGGGGGTATCTGGCCTGGAACCACCGTCGTCGGAGTCTTCATCGTTGGATGCAAGGGTGGAAATGGAGGAGTTGGAGAAGGAGAGGTGCTCGATGGAGTAGATGAGGCGCCTTTGAAGGGCCGACGGGTCTTCCTCATCCAGTTCGTCCTCCTCAGGGTCGATAAACGGAGCGCCTTGGGCGGTGGCACCGAGAAGTTTAGTGTCAGCGGAGACTTGCTTGCCAGCGTCGTCGACCTTGGAGATGAGAGCGTTCTTTGCGACAGTAATGTTGTCACCTATAACTACGCCAAACGAAAGGACGCAGCCCTCCTCAATGGTGCAGTCATTCCCGACGGTCGCGCCAGAGCCTGCTAGGATTGAGCGCGTAACAGTGGTGTTGTCACCAATTGTCGTGCCATCCCAGATGAAAGAATCCGCAATCGTCACATTCTTGCCAATTTTGCAGCCACGACCGATGATAGTGTTTGAAATTATTGACCCGTCGCCGACGACGCTCTTTCTCGCAATCACGGAGCCAGCGATGCGAGCGTCGTTGGCCAGTGAGACGTCCCTCTCAAGGTAATTACCCCCCCTGGTAAGCTCGTACGCCTGTCCGGGGAAGATATTACAGTCAGGGACGAAGGGGAAGGACCAACGGCCGAGAATGTCGCGGCTAACGGACTCATACATAGGAAGACTAGTCGCACGGGCGGCGTAGCCCTCGTCAACAATCTCCGCGTATATAGACTTGCCGTTGAGCTCCCAGTCCTTCAGGACACCGTTGAGGAAATCGCGACGGGGCATCTCGTAGTCGAAACTGTCAGACCACAAGGCTAGAGCAGCAGGCGTACAGATGTCAATCTGAGGATCAATGAGGTCGGCCCGGATTTCAAAGTCTGTAGAAAGCTCGTCCAATACTGTGGGATCAAGGATGGCGTAGTGGTCGGACTGGAGGGGGTGCATCTCGTCGTACTGGAGGCACTTCTTCGTCTTGGTATCGATAACGTATACGGGTGTAATTCCGGGAGTTTTCGTCCTATGGGGACTCGAGCCGGCGCTTTTCAGCACAACGGTCATGATATTGTCGGCGCTGGCCTCGCGGCGCTTGCGATGGCCCTCGAGGATGCCATGGAGGGGTATATTCGACACGAGATCGCCATGGACGAGAATGAAGTCGCCCGAGATGAGACTGCGTTTGTCGAGGTCGCGGAGGATGTCACCGACAGAATTGGCGTCGGATACGCGGACAAACTGGAGGACGTGGAAGGGCGAGGTGTTGGAGCCGGGTGCCCACCTGGATTTGGATATGTAGGTGTCTACCTCCTCGGTATGAGGTCCACAGTATAGATATACTTCCTGGACTCCATTCATGGAGAGGAACTCGAGGGTGTATTCAATCAGAGGCACATTGGCAAGCGGAAGGAGACACTAAGACACGAAAGCAAAAGTGACAGATCAGTAAAAGCGCACCAGATGGCGGGGTTCACCGGGCAATTCCACCTACTCGTGGCGTCTCAATGCTCAGAGGCTTGAATCTGTCTTGGAAAGAGTCGGTAAGGATCTATAGAGTAGAACATCGGTCAACCATCGTAAAGTTGGCCATCCAGCGCAAGTTTCGCAAAAACCAAAAGACGTGGTGCCCCACCATGGACGGGGGCGTGGAAACCTACCACAGCTTGCAGCACCTCGTCGCTTTTGCTCTCAGCGCCGGGCTTGGAGCTCTTTTTGCCCTTCCCGGCACCGGCGGACTGCTTCCCCTTTTGGTTCGACATTTTTTTGGAGAATTAGGGCGAGTGTAATGATGGCGCGGGATGGTTTGGAGTGGAGGGAAGTTTGCGCGTGGGTTATTGGCAGAGGTGGGCGATGACTCAAGTTGCTCATCCCACTTTGAGCCTGCCACTTTTCTCACCTCGGTGAGCTGGTGCCACAGCGGGGTGCAACTGCCTGCCTCTTGCTACGAGTACAAGTACGAGTGCGAGTGTGCACAGACCAGATACATCTTCCCAAGAAGAACGAAGCCAGCTTCCATCAAAGCTGACTTGCACGCCAATCATCACCATCACAAACCAAGAGAAAACGAGACATAAGCCTCGGAAAGACCGATATGTACACTTTATATTCCCAATTCCTACGCCACCAGGCTGCTTTCCATGGCTATGGTTGAAGAGAACAATTCCGCGTTCCAATGTCATCCATTCATATCGTTGCGACACCCCAGATGTACGGCACCCCATTCCAAAACTTGTCCCACGCCTAGTCTACCAATGAACTCATCATGATATACAGATACATTTTGAAAAGGCCTCTGCTCTCCAGAAGCCTACCCCATCCAGCCAGTTTGCCTACCTTCCGAGCCCTGCCAGATCATCCCCATTTCTATAGTCATAGAACGAATGTGGGTATAAAAGAACCATGATGTCTGAGGAGACCTGTAACCTCAACTCCCGAACCGGTTTCGGAGAAAAAAGCGAAAGCAAGAAAGGGGAAAACGACTGCAAATGTTGACCATGATTATTTATGCAAAGGAGACAAAAATATATATATATATATATATATATTGATACACCCAAACGGTTCGCTGGAAAGGAGCAGCCGGACGGAGACGGGTGTGGCACATGCGCAAATACCACCCCACCTGAGAGTAGTCTAAGCACGTAGCAGCTTCAGAAACAGGGCGGCCATCACCTCATCAGACCCGAAGGTCCGGCGATGCGCTGCCTCTTTTCCGGCCTATCGAGATCCCTGGCCCCCTGACCAGGAGGACCCATTGTGGGCGCCATAAAGCTGGTGTACTGCCCACCAGCTTGAGTGGCCGCCATGACAATGGGATGGCCTGCGCCCACCGCCAATCCACCCATTGTAAGTGGGCTGTTGGCAGGGGAATGAGTCGTCATTGGGCTCGGCGAGTGCCATGATCCGCCTTGGGCTGTCGAGGGCGACTGCATGGGCGTGTTCTCAAATTTGATTCCCATGTGGCTCGTGGTCATTGCCGTGGGATCTGGCCCTGGTATTTCCGTGGTTGTCAGGCTTGCGCCCGCTTGAACGTTGGCATAGGGACCGTTCCCTGCCGGCGCGGACGGCGAGGGTTGGCTGAGGAGGTGAGGGAGATGTTTTCGTAGCATTCGTTGCATCCCCTCGCGCATGAATGGCTTCGCCAATACATCAGTCATACCTATAGACGTGTTAATTGTCAGGCTTTGGCCGTTCAGCTTCTTACGGGAAGCATACCGTATTTAAAGTAGGTTGAAACATCTTCTTGTCGAATATTGGAGGTCATGGCTACAATGGGGCATTCGGGAAGATAGTCCCTAATACGCGCCGTCGCTGAGACACCGTCTAGACGCGGCATGATAATGTCCATGAAAATGAGGTCAAAATGAGGTGGACGATCAGTATCGAATTGCTTGACGGCATCCAAGCCATCTTTCTACCCAAGAAGTCAGCACAGCCATCGCAAGAAACCGCTGGTCAAGAGGCGAGTACGTACCGCCAGTGCCACAGTGCACCCTAGACTCCGCAGGAACTTCGTCCCAATCTTCGAGCAGATCTTGTCGTCTTCCACGAGGAAAATATGGGGTTTCCTAGGGCCCCACTCATCCGACTTCTCCGCCGGAGAAGACGAGTCAACCCCGCTGGTATCTGGAACCGTGCTGGAAGTCACCACTTCTAAGGCGCTGCTTTGGGCAACAGGATAGGCCATGTTCTGCATCGGGTCTGCGTGGAAGGCGTCAATAGCGGCGGTTTGACCAGAAGGATATACGCCCATTCTCCGTATGCCAACCGTGTCGTTCATCACAGCAATACTTGTGTTCATGTCGGGGGCGACGAACATTGCAGAAGAGGTGGATGACTCGGCGGGTGAAGGATATATCGTATGGGATCGTTCAATACCCGTATCCGCGGTCGCAGGCAGGGGGCCAAGGGTCCCCAGGAGTTCCCGAACACGGCGAAGCTCAGCGGGCGGCTCCTCACCTTGCCCACGGCCCGCCATCGGCGCAGCGGGAGACTGTCCAGCTGCTGTTGACTGTCGTCTCGCCGAGCTGTCGAGATATTGTAGCATCTCATATTGGACTTGCCTTTGCGTGCCAGTCGATTTCTGTAGGCTTACAATCTCGCTCACGAGCTGCTTATTAGTTTGCGCCAACTCCTCGACCTGCTTTTGCAGCGCATACAGAGTCTCTGTAAGGCTCTGGATCTGGCGCTGACCGTCGCTCTGGTCGGCCACTGGGGTTTGCGAGGGGCGCTGCTGCTGCGTCTTCTTGGTCGAAGGGGCCTTGCGCCGGATCATATCTAGCCTATCCTTGGCATCTATCCTGAAGTCTGGATGCTTAAACTCCCAGGCCTGTTCATGCGATGCGTAGTGTTAGAGGAACGGGAACCCACAGGCTAGTTTCAGGGGGGGTACGACATACGTTTGCGCCATAACCTTGACTCCCGTCATCGGGCCGCCGAACTTTGTGAAAGTCGTACTTATTCAGCTGACGAACAAAGCTTGCAAAATTGCTATGTTTAAAGTGTTTAGGGAGAACACGAGTGGAGAATGTCTCGCCCTATCCCAAGAACGTTAGGAATCTTTTCTCTTCCACATGGTTGCAAATGAGCTGTCATAACGACGAGCATCGACGAGAATACGAACCTCGAGCACAACGAAAGAATCTCCGTCTCGTCCCCATCGAACAATATCTTCATAGTCGGGTTCCTCGAGCATTCTGCGCAGTTGATAATTAGCCTTGGTTCGGTTATTGCGCTCGCGAAAAGAATTACGAACCGATAGAGTTTGCGAACCTAGGGAGTGAGGAACAAGAGTTAGTCCAGAGCTCGGTGGCGACAATGAATGCGACAATCGCCGGTCATTGTAGAATGAAAGGGTACTCACAAAGTCGCTTGACGTATTGCTGCCGCCCTGGGCAGGGCTTGGTTTGTCGGCGGGCATCGCCACGGCAAGAGAAGGATCGCACTTGACGATTTGGTCGAGAAAAGGCACGTCGGCTTGGCAGCACAAGAGACGTTGCAGGTGAATGTATCCTGCTTGACACTGGAGCGAAAAAATATCGCGGAGGACTTCGAGAAAGTCCGTAGCTATCCACTAGCAAAAGAATTCAAGCGATAGCAGAGGGACGTAAAGGTGTCGCGGAGTGGTGTGGGATCGAGCGGTGCCAAATTGTTCGCATAGGTCGCGCGATGCCGGCTCGGCTGGCTCTCGTTATTGATCGAGGACCAGAACAAAACTAAACATCGGCGCCTTGTTGTTAATCCAGACGAATTTGGCGACACGGATAGGTGAGTTGCCTCCCACGATGGATTCGTGGGAAACGTCGGGGTGCGCGCTAATCCGGACAGGACTATGAGGCAATGTATGAAACGCAAGTATTTTTCCCTCGCCGGAAGAGAAGAAGGGTCGGTCAGAAGATAGGAAGGACAAGAGCGGAAAACAGCGACTCAGGTCGCAGGACTCGATCGCTACTGACAGATCATCTATCGTCGGTCGGAGAGGAGATAATTCGATTGGACTTGTTGTGTTTTTGAGGGTGACCACGGAAGCGAGGGCGGCAACTACACAGAAGCCAGAGAGACTCTTGGCGCTATTGACAAGGCGTCTGTGCCGACATCAGAGAGCAAGGATGACCATGTATCTCAGGGAAGTGCAAAACAGAGGGCGAGATAAGTTTCGTTCCACTCGGGGCAAATCGAAGTCGAGGAGCTTCCAATGAATGGATCGCGGGATTGGAGGAGGGAGCCTTTTCAGTGAGGGGACAGAAAAAATAATTTACGACTTGGAGGCGACCGGGGGAGTATTGATGATAGCCAGCTGGCGATAGGGTAATATGTGATGGCAAAAAGATTTTGCAGATTCGGCTTGGACAATGAACAGGGAGGAGGGGTTATGAGCTGCAGCACGGTGTCGGATGAGTGTGGTTGGAGCACGAGTGAGTGACAGAACAGGTTGCAGGGTGCATCGGCTTCTGGTCTCCGACTAGTAGGGCCAGCGCTCGGCGGCTGTGTGGTTGGTCAAAGGAAGGTAGAGCGCCAACCATCCGAGGGTCAAGATTAATTGATACTAGCAGGCAATGTACTGGGAGCCACTGGAGCCGGAACCCTTGCTCTGGCCTGAATGTCGTCTTAGCCATGCTCCACCTGGTGTGTTGGCTTCACTGTTCGTGCAGTCTCTCTTCCAAGGCCAGCTGTCTCTACCTGGCGCAAGTCACATCAATTGATGGCAACCCAATACTCGGTGCACTGTACGGGGCATGGGCTGCCAGCGTGCCTTTCGCTTGCTGGCTAACTGGTGGCGGCGGAGTTTCGTTTCTCGACATTTGGCGTCCCCCGTTTCGTTCCATTGATCCTTCCTTGGCTAGTGACTTGGGCCCTCTAGCGCCCCCCCGATTTCTTGATCCCATCCCATTGAAACTCCTACTAATCTGTTGACGTTGGAACCGTCCGAGTGGCCCCTTATGTGGCTAACCGAGCTGCGCACTTTTTATTGTCCAGAGATGTGGGATCCTGCGAGTATTGATGCATGAATGAAGCGTGGACGAAGTATACCTATACATCCATGTGCACGTCCCACCTGTCAATACAGTGCGTTTCTCAACCCCCGTACGACCTTTATTACGTCATTACCAGCCATCTCGTCTCTCGAACTTTGCCGCGAAGGCCACCTCCTGGCTGGCTAATCACCTCCCTAGTTTCCTCTCCGTATTTACATCAATCTGTGTTCGCTTCGACTTTTAGCTGCTACTCCAAGTGGTGGCCAAACTGTGTATCTAGACCAGGCTACCTCGGTCTCGGGGTCTCTCTGTCATATTCTTCTCCGAACCGGAGTTGGATGTAAAACATTAGACGACCGGACTCCGTGTTTTTCTGAGTCTTCGGTTCTGACAGGCTTTCCCCCAACTCTCACACCAAGTGCCTCAGCCAGGCGATGATGCTCTTCCCCACTGTGGGTGTAGATGTACGAGTCCATCCTGTCAAACTCGTCCCCGCCCTTTTGAAGTACAGTGCGGGTAAGTGATCGGCGTCGAAACATCCTCTTTGCAGCCTCATGCTTTGCAGTCATAATGCTGGTAAAGACTATTAGCGCCCCCTCCCAGCACTGAAACGGCTCAAATTCCATTTGAACCGCTTTGGCTGCTCCAGAAGAGTCTGTGGCGGGACCCACCGCTCCGGAGCTTTCCTCCTGTCTTGACCATGGTGACGACCAATCATCGATTACCCAGTCCAATTTCGTTTCCCCTCGAAGAACCGCTAGAATCGATTGGCTTGCCCTTCCCGCACCCATGATGCGCGGATGCGGGTGTGGGGGCAAATATCGGCTTTTCCTCATATTGTCCCTCCCCAGGATAACACCCTTCTAAGGATCAATGATGCGATCTGATCAGTCAGAACTACCCTGCCTGGCTCTCCCGTCCTGTAATATCCCCCGATCGATTCGTCCGTTCATCTGGATGGGTACGTACCCGCAAAGGTTGGAGGTCCAACTTCCCGGATGACGAAAATCAAGGCCCGGCTCAGCTCGCTATCCTCTCAACATAAGACGGCCCTCCGGGTTTGGCATTTCAATCGTTGCAGCTGCATGTACCTCAGTCCTCTTAGATTACCTACCCCTTATCTTGGCCGCCATCAGTCGGCACGTTAGTAATTACAAGCACGCCGTTCTTTAATTGCGCCTGCCAGGTTTATATTCCCCTCTATTCAGCTCGGCTGGCAAATCAATTGGGCGTGCGGCTGGTATTAGAGATGGTCGTCGGGGAATATTCTGCTATGAAGGGAACCGTGGATTCCCGTAATCCGCGGGTGACAATGTATCTAAATGCCCGGATCTGTTCAGCGTATTTGTGGTGCCTACGAAGGGGATTGAGCTACTTACAGCCAGGCTCTGTCACATTGGACTTCTGTTACAGGCTCCAAGTTGGAAAGCGGACGTGCCAATAGCCAGCAAGTCAACGGGCTAATCCATTTGCCTGGCAACCTACCTCCCACGCTTCATCCCGTCAGTATCCATCGATGACCCAAGCTTCCCCTCGTTGCACCACTTTCGTAAAGGCCTGTCTGTCAGGATTTGTCGGATCAATGGGGTTGGATTTGCACTCTTCAATCGATTCTGCACCTTCGTTACCGGAAAACCACTGTCCCTCGGCGGCATAATCCGCCTGACCAGAAAAGGCCCTCCTACTGTCTGAAATCGCCTCGTTTGCCCCCAAAACGCCAAGCCTCTGACGTCCTGGGGATTTCCAGATGAAAGCTGCTGGGGAAGCCCTGCATACTCTTCGCTACGGATATTCGTCTGTGTCTGGCTCTGATGTGTTTAGCGACACGACTTACCATATCAGATTGCCGGTTGACTACGGAATCCTCTTTAATGGTCCCGAGGCGCTGAAGAAGAAGACCAAGCTCTCCCATCAACGGTAGCGAAGTGCCCGCTAGGAGACTATAACGACCAAGAGTGTGACTAACCTAGACTACAAACTACTGAGTTCCGAACTCGTCAAGGGTCCAACATGGCCAAACATTGAAGGCCCACATTTAGCACCAAAGCCATCAAAACCTTACGGAGAAGCCAAACGGCCGCTCTTGGTGCGTGATAATAGGGGATAGAAATATCAAGACCTCCATTCAGATCGCGCCAGGTGACGAAGACTTGTCTGTCAAGTATCTTGATCCACGGATCTTCACCAGAGGTGCTCCGGCCCTGGGCAACCAATATTCTTACAATCATGAAGGGACACTTCGGACCACCTAGATACGCGCACTTCTAAGAATAGAAATCCAAGGAAATATTGCTAGCTTCGCTTGTAAACATTGCCTAGCAATATTTGCGCAACAGTTCTTCCCTATAGCGTTGGCCATGTACAGTAGTTATAATAAACAATTGACTAAAAGGGTCATTGGATCTATATCTATATGACGCCGGCTATCTCCTTATTAGATGCGATTCATGTAGACACACGTTGCTATTGAGTAATCAAGGTTTGGGACTTTATTTAATCACAATTGAAGTGTCAAAGATCGAGAGCAGAGAGTAACTGGGGCTTTCGCTCATAGGAATTAAGTAATATCGATGTATCAATGTGGTTTAATTAGAAAGAAACCAATCTAGCGTCGCCTTCGCGCAGCTCGACGTTGCGATGGCCCCCTAGAGCGGTGTTGAACATGCCAGATTTGTATTTACGCGAGTAAGCTTATCTTTCCGGATGGAGGCAAATGGAAAATAAATTTCGTACACTACAACGGACTCCTTGAATTCGGCGTATTGTCTCGAACACCTCAAATGTGCTGGAGGGGCGAGGTAGGGCTTTGTGGCAGGTTATCTTAGTCATCTTGGCGGGGCAAGCGAAACTCGTTAACGCGTCCTCCGCGACTGGACGCGTCCGATGGCCGAACACTCACTGCGCTCATCCCTGAATTTTCGAGAGACCAGAATATTGGCAGAGATCGTGAGCGAGGACACGAAGATTTTTGAAATCATACCGAGATAGCACATATCTCCGTCTCAACATGACGAATGCAACTGCTGAAGAACCTCGACCCAATGGCGAGAGCGACGCCCCTGAAGACGACGTGCAGATGGACGATGCGCCTGCTGAGGCCTCTAAGAAGGAATCCCAAACCAAATTGGAAGAAGAGCTCTTCGACGACTCTGATGATTCTTTTGGAGAAGAGGTGAACAAGAAAGTTATCTACACACCTCCATCGAGCGGAGAGGAAGAGTCGAACCCTCCGATGTATGTTGGAGGCTTCTGTATCGCCGCTGATATTGTCGACGACTAACGCCGAGGACTAGAAATTCGCTTGGCCCTGCCTCCGATCCAGACCTACTTCGTCTGTTTTATCAACGCCTTTTCCCTTGGAGATATCTCTTCCAATGGCTCAACCATAGCCCCTCACCGACCAACGACTTTTCTCACCGCGAGTTCGCCTTTACACTGCAGAACGAAGCTTATCTACGTTACCAATGCTATCCCACTTCTGATCTGTAAGAAAATGGTGTCGAATTTGGGGTTTCATGTCACTAATAGCCGTGATAGCCTGCGGAAGGATGTTGTCAGTATCATCCCGTCTCGTTTTGAAATTGGCCCAGTTTACAGTTTCAATCCTCGAGATCGCAAGTCCAACCCTTCCGGATTCAAGCCTCTCTCCAAGGAACTCTGTTTCGATATCGATCTTACTGATTACGATGATGTTCGAACGTGCTGCGACAAGGCAGCCATATGTGAGAAGTGCTGGACATTTATCACCATGGCTATCAAGGTTGTCGATGTCGCCCTACGTAAAGATTTCGGCTTCAAGCACATCATGTGGGTGTACTCCGGTCGACGAGGTGCTCATGCGTGGATTTCGGACCGTGCCGCAAGGAATATGACCGACCAACAGAGGAAGGCAGTGGCAGGATACCTTGATGTAGTGCGCGGTGGTGCGCAGAGTGGAAAGAAGGTGAATTTACACAGGCCGTTGCATCCTCATCTCTCGTGAGTTTCGCACCACCTTCTTCCGTTGTGAATAAGCTTGAAGGTCTTGCTAATGCTATTTTCGGCTCAGGCGGAGTTTGGAAATTCTCAAGAGCCACTTTGCGGACGATATCTTAGCGGTTCAGGACCCCTGGAGGACGGAAGAACAAGCTGAGAAACTGCTACAGCTGCTACCCGATAAGACCTTGAACGATGCCTTGCGAAGCACATGGGAAAACTCACCAGGCCGCTCTTCGGTCTCCAAGTGGGCTGATATCGATACTGTCGCCAAGTCTGGTGTGAGCAAACGCCTTGACGGCCAGGCTCTCCTTAGGGCTAAACAGGACATCGTCTTCGAGTATGCCTACCCGCGTCTCGATATCGAAGTCAGCAAGAAACTTAATCACTTGCTGAAGAGTCCGTTCGTGGTCCACCCCCGGACTGGGCGTGTGTGTGTGCCAATCAACACCAAGGCACTAGAAGACTTCAACCCCCTTACCGTACCCACTATCCAACAACTGATACAGGAAATTGATGAGTGGAAGGACGATGATGCCGCTCCGTCCCAGGATAGCGGCAGGGGTATGCCAGACTGGGAGAAGACGAGCCTGAAGCCCTATATCGATTACTTTAGAACGCATGTAGCCCACCTTCTAAAGGATGAGATGGGTCAGAAGGTGAAGAGGGAGAGGGAGGAAGGAGGCAAGATGGAGTTCTGAGCGATTGCGCTATGATTTGATGCCTGCTTTTGGTCCATGATTCTGGTTGTATCATAAATGGGTTTAATATTTGGGTACGGAATGGACGAATGAGAGTATACGCGTCACTGTACCTCGACGACAAGAGAAGCTGAGCCTGGAGTTTGCCTGGTTTCATTTTATAATTTATTCAACGGTATTTTTGGAATCATATACTACGTGGAGATCTTTAGCTCGTTTTTAGCGGAGTCTTCACCCGCTGGTGCATCAGCCATCTCTTCCTCTACAATCTCGGCAGCTTGCGCGTTACCATCACCTTTCTCCTCGTCGCATCCGTCATCAGATTCCTCCGGTTCCACTGACCGAGCAGCAGAGCCTTCCCTCAACTTAGCTTCCTTTCTTTTCGGGAGGGCCTTGAGAAATGCCGTACCCCAATCGCCACACTCAAGCCACCTAAGCATTATCTCGACGACATGGTTCGTGGCGAGCACCTGTCGGCTGTTCATCACCATGTATTCTTTAATGGGAAGCTTGGCCGTTCGAATGCCTCGTTTGCGTGCGAGACGGTGACAGAGGCCCTTCTCTCGGTTCTTATCGACTATTCCTCCGATAACATACGAGGTACCGGGCTCGAGGCGTTCGAGGATGTAAGGAGAATCGGAAGTTAGGTAGATGATATTTTCTTCCTTCACCTCCTCTGGCTCGCTGTTCGGGTCTTCCAGCCGTAGAGCGGGTTCTCCCGCTTTGGGTTTGGGCATGTCGATAGCCCGACCAGCGCGAGGACCTGCCATCAGCTCGGTGGCCTTCTTGGAGGCGTCCACCACATCTCCCTCCACAAATTGTATTCCTTTCCAGTATTTGTGGGTAGCATTCATGCCAACCTCAAATCTCTCCTTGATCTTGCCTCCCCAGGAGCTAATAAACAGGTGTGGACGGTAAGGAGCGGCACGGTTTTCACTGTACGACCTCTGAATTTGACTCGACAAGGAGACGAGTTCTTTGCTAACCATGTAGTCCTCGAAGCTGCAATCTATAATGATGGATATAGGTACCGATATACTTTGCGTCTTAGGTTGGGCTAAGACAACCTTCGGATCGAGGCCGGCGGCACGGGCCTCTGCTACGGCTGCGGCGTAGGTCTCTCGCTTGCGTGCTCGTATCGTCTGTCTCTTCTCTTTTCTGCGGAGCTTACGCTCGTCGCGTTGGGCGTCCCATGCCTGCTGGCGCCTCAGCTTTTTCTGCTGGTTCTTGGACAATGCCGTCGTCCCGGCAGCTGGCGAAGAATCTTGCCCGCTGGTGTGGGTTTTGTTGGAGGGGTCGGCGGGGAGGTCGGTAGGAGGGGCTGTCTCTACCTTTATAGGCGGGGCACCATTGGACTGTTCGATAGGGACGGTCTCCATCGGGTTTCAGGGAATGGACGTTTTTGTATCGATTGATTGCAGATTTCCAGGTAGATATGTACACATTTTTTGCGACAACGGGTTAATTATCATAGCCTTGTTATGCTGAGCGTAGCGGTGATCCATCTTTTTTTTTGCCGAGCCTGCGGCAGAAATCTTGGGCGGTGAGAAGCCGTGGGTGGTTTCCAGGATTAGCGTGTCACGTCGCGTCTCCCCTGAGTTTAATGGGTTTCTTCACGCGACTTGTCCTTCGGCTGCCACTGTCCTTCCATGACCTCCTCCTGACTTCCTCACTTCATCGTTCCCCCACTTCCATGAGGATTGGCTTTTGTTCCTAGTACGAATTCTACAAGATAATCAAAATGTCTTCCCGACCGGAGCTCAAGGTATGCTTTTCGCTTCGTTGGAGTCTCGTCCCGCAGCATGGTTTCTAACGACATCCTAGGTCGATGATGAGCATGGCTTTATTCGATTCTTTAAATCCCTTCCTGAAGTCCACGAAGATACGATAAGGATATTCGATAGAGGCGACTGGTATACCGCCCACGGTGAAAATGCAAATTTCATTGCAAGGACAGTGAGTCTTTGTTCTATCTTCTTCCGCCGCATCATACGGAGCTAACCACTGTTCGATAATAGGTCTACAAGTCAACCTCTGTAGTACGGCATCTCGGGCGAAATGATCACACCGGCCTCGCTTCGGTTACGATGACCATCACCGTCTTCCGACAGTTTCTTAGAGAAGCCCTCTTCAAGCTTGGCAAGCGAGTCGAGATATGGGCCAGTCCCAATGGCCGCATGAACTGGAAGCTTACCAAGCAAGCGTCCCCCGGAAATCTACAGGACGTCGAAGACGAAATCGGTGGCCAGTTTGACTCTGCGCCTATAATATTGGCCGTCAAGATCTCAGCTAAGGCCTCTGAAGCGAGGAGCGTAGGCGTTTGCTTTGCGGACGCCACTGTGCGAGAGTTGGGCGTGAGCGAGTTCCTCGACAACGACCTCTACTCTAACTTCGAGTCTCTCCTTATTCAGCTTGGTGCCAAGGAATGTCTTCTCCAGGTTGATAAGTCTGGAGAGGACAAGGATCCGGAGCTAGCGAAGCTCCGGCAGATCATCGATCACTGTGGCGTAGCCATCTCAGAACGACCTGCGTCGGAATTTGCTATCAAAGATATCGATCAAGATTTGGCCAGGCTACTTAAGGATGAGCGTGCTGCTTCTACTCTGCCGCAGACCGACCTCAAGCTGGCTATGGGATCTGCCGCGGCTCTCATTAAGTACCTTGGTGTTCTTCATGACCCTTCCAATTTTGGCCAATTCCAGCTTTATCAGCACGACTTGTCTCAGTACATGAAGCTTGATGCTGCCGCCCTCAAAGCCCTCAACCTAATTCCTGGACCTAGAGACGGTGCCAAGACCATGAGTCTCTACGGACTTCTCAACCACTGCAAGACGGCATCTGGTAGCCGACTCCTATCGCAGTGGTTGAAACAGCCCCTCATGAGCAAGGAAGAGATTGAGAAGCGGCAGCAACTTGTCGAAGCGTTCGCGACCGATACGGAGCTACGCCAAACTATGCAAGAGGAGCACTTGAGGGCTGTGCCTGACCTCTATCGTCTAGCCAAGCGATTTCAGCGAGGCAAGGCTAATCTGGAGGATGTTGTTCGAGCCTATCAGGTTGTCATCAGGTTGCCTGGCTTCCTCGGCACCTTCGAAGGCGTGATGGATGAGGCCTACAAGGATCCTCTTGACGAGGCTTACACGACACCTTTGAGAGATCTCTGCAACAGTCTTGGAAAACTTCAAGATCTTGTCGAAACCACCGTGGATCTTGATGCTCTTGACAGACATGAGTTCCTTATCAAGCCCGAATTCGACGACAGCCTAAAAATCCTCCGGAGCAAGTTGGACAAACTTGACCGCGCTATGCAGAAAGAGTTTGAGGATGCCGCCGATGATCTTGGACAAGAGCCTAGAAAGAAGATATTCCTCGAGAATCACAAAGTCCATGGTTGGTGCATGAGGTTGACAAGACAAGAAGCTGGCTGCATTCGGAACAACTCTTCCTATCAGGAGTGCTCAACCCAGAAGAACGGTGTGTACTTCACCACCAAGAATCTTCAGAGCCTTCGCAGGCAGTTTGACCAAATGTCGCAAAACTACAATCGAACTCAGAGTAATCTTGTCAACGAGGTTGTAAATTGCGCTGCCTCGTACTGCCCTGTGCTTGAGAGGCTTGCTGCCGTCTTGGCCCACTTGGATGTCATCGTCTCCTTCGCGCATGCGTCTATTCACGCACCTACTTCATATGTCAGGCCTAAAATCCACCCTCGAGGCGAGGGCCAGACAATCCTGAGGGAGGCCCGCCACCCTTGCATGGAAATGCAAGATGATGTTCAGTTCATCACCAACGATGTGGAGCTTACTCGTGACAAGTCCGCCTTCCTCATCATCACCGGTCCCAACATGGGTGGTAAATCTACGTACATCCGGCAGATTGGTGTTATTGCTCTCATGGCTCAAATAGGGTGCTTCGTTCCTTGCCAGGAGGCTGAACTTACCGTATTCGACTCAATTCTCGCCCGTGTCGGTGCCAGCGACTCCCAGCTCAAGGGCGTATCCACCTTCATGGCTGAGATGTTGGAGACAGCCAACATTCTCAAGTCTGCTACCTCCGAGTCTCTCATCATCATTGACGAGCTTGGTCGAGGCACCTCTACGTATGATGGGTTTGGCCTCGCATGGGCCATCTCGGAGCATATTGTCAAGGAGATTGGTTGTTTCGCCATGTTTGCCACCCACTTCCACGAGCTCACGGCCTTAGCCGACAACTACCCCCAGGTCCGCAATCTGCATGTCACGGCACACATCAGCGGCATCGGGAAGGAAGGCGCCGACGACAAGCGCGAGGTGACACTTTTGTACAAGGTTGAGCCGGGCGTGTGCGACCAGAGTTTTGGTATCCATGTCGCCGAGCTCGTTCGTTTCCCCGACAAGGTTGTTCGTATGGCGAAGCGCAAGGCTGATGAGCTCGAGGACTTTACGACCAAGCACGAGGAGCTAGGTGTAAAGTATAATAACGACGATGTCGCCAACGGGAGCGCGATGCTTAAGGATATCCTGGTGAAGTGGAAGGATGAAGTCAAAGGCGGTCAGATGACGCAGGAGGAGATGGTTGCAAAGATGAAGGAGCTCGTCATGGCGGATGAGAAGCTACTGGCAAACCCGTTCTTCCAGGCCGTGAGAACATTGTAAGGAGTAAAAGGGTTGGCTGAGGCGACAGTTGGGAACATCGAAACGAGGTACAGCCACGGGATTCTAAGGGGCGTTACGGTATCAGGCTTTAAGGGAAATAATATGGAAGACTTGTGTTTTTGATTAGGCCGGCTACGAGTAGAACTTAAACTAAGATATCTTGCTACACATCGTTTGCCAGGTGGGAATTGACCTGCATCGGGTGTTAGATTATCTTCTCGAGAACGACATGTAAAGAAAAACGACAATGATGACATTGTGGGCATATCAGGAAAACAACGTAGAAATGGTATGTCTAAACAGCTTTGCCAATGGCAAATTCATAAACAGCCTCTGCGATTCTCATCATCCACGCCGGGTTCGGGAGTCAGGGGATAGAAAGAGAATAGTCAAACGTACCTTATGTGGAACCACATCAAGCGCTAGCGGATCGTAGCTAGCACTTGCGGTTGCCTGATAACAAGAAAAAAATGGAATTGTCTAAAGATAGGCGCAATGACCCCTTACACCGCCCAGGTACCGTAGTATTTACAGAGTTAAAATTGAAGAAAAAGAGCTGGCGTTCAGTCAACTGTCGCCTTGACGGGGTTGATCTCGAAGCCGTACTTTTCCTTGATCCTCTCTCGCCGCCTCTCTTCATACCCAGGAGGGCAGATACCTATGTGGAGATTAGCTGCTGAACCGATATTGGAACCGTGGTTAATGTGGTAGAGCTTACCTCGGCCCTCACCAACATCCCGAATTGTCTCCTCGATAGGGCGCCGCCTGTTCTCTCGCAACCTCTGCTTCCTCTCAAACTCGTCTTCCTCTGATCTCCTGGTGTAGTAACCATCGAAACGGCCACCGGTGTATTCGAAGACGCCGAGGAGGGCGGCCAGACCAGCACCGCAACCGACGATGACGGGGAACCGCTTGTCTAATCAATTGGTGAGCAGAAGGATAACACGAGTACTGCGGGGAAGAAGCCTTAACGTACGGGAAATACCGGCGATGGCACCGCAGAAAGCACCACCAATTACTGAGTTCCAGTGATCATCCTTCTCGCGCAAGTTGGCAGCGGCGTTTTTCGTGAAGCCGAGCGCGGCAATGGAGACAGCTATACACGTGAGGTTAGCGGCTATTTGTCACGGCGGGGTAACCCGCTGGAAAAACCATATTCGGCAGCGAGCCTTACAGGAGTAGCCAACGAAAAATCCTGTCCGGGAGAAGACAGTCATCATGCCAAGGTTTCGCCTCGCGAGGGAATTCTGGATTGCGGAGAGGAAGAGGCCGCTGCCAGCTCCAATGGCACCGTACCTTACTCCCTCCCTCAACGCATCCTTCGGCACGTAGTGGGCCTGCGCGGCGGAGTGAGGCGCCATGGTGGAAGAGGGGGTTGAGATGAAGTGGATGGGTTGACGGAAAGGTGTATTTTGGGACTGAAGAAGCTTTGAATCATGGACATTCGGATTGGATGTTGTTCCATTGGCTTGGCCTGTGCGCTGCAATGAGAAAGATTCCACGTGATAAAGCACGTGGATTTAGGATGGCAGAGATTCTCTGAGGGCCGGCATCTCAGATGGGCTGCTGACTGTTCACAGTGTGTTCAGCCTGAGTTACTGCGACGTCATGTAACGGGCCGTAGCGCTGTGCCTCAGGCAGCTCGACTCGCTTATTCAACGCCAGTAATCCCAAGTTTAACATTATTTGGCTTAAGAACGGCTTCGGATACAACCGAATGTTGCGTGGACACTGACGAGGCTGCGTCAGCATAAGCGCAATCCACCATTGTCGCCTGCCGTTAGCTTTCATCCGGCCAGCCTTATCTTGCGGGCAGCCGAACCGGCCATGGGAAAGCTGGCAGAGTAGCTTAGACGTGCTCCCCTCCCAATTCGAGCTCTCCTCGCCACCGTTGCTTTCGCTTCTTCCTCGACAACGCCCATCCCTGTGAGACCTCACCATCAGGCCTAAGAGAAAACCCTTGGGTTGTTTGCATGAAAACGGTTCTGTTGGATCATCTTACACTAAGCTTCATTGTCTTGTTTATTTGAGCCTGCAGTATAGCTTCACAGATTGTGCTGCGTTTGACTTGTCGACATACCATACGATACCTACTCCCTTTGCATAGGCTTTGCTACGAAACTCTTTGCTCACGACTGCCTTCATTTGCATACCGAATAGCAGCAACGATACTTTAGACAAAATTTGCTTGATCCATCATCCAAAGGCCCTCGAGCTCCCTTGCTCTTCTTTCCCCTCGACCTACCCCGCAAACACACCCAAGGTGCCCAGACATCAAGGATTGACGGGGCACCGCGGCGGCGAGATTTAAAAAGTAGGTTTGGATTCTTAGTTCTTCTGCTTTGTCTTCGTTCAAAGATCTTGAATCTGACCGCCGCGTAATAATGAACTAGGATTTCGAAATCTAGACACCGTCCGTTTAACCACTGTCCGGTCACCTAACGGAACGCTTGACGAGAACGCCTAGAACCTGATACTCCACCCTGTTCATGTGCAAGGACTTTATTGCGCAGCAGCAACACGACGCTCGCTACGGCGGTAGGGCATTAGTTAAGGTTGCCACCACCGCCATGGCGTTCAAATCTACGCCTAGAGGCCCCGGGGCCAAGGGCTTCCGACCAGACGAGATTGTTGAGATGGGTTGGGGTTACGAGACTCCTGTGGGCCTCTTCGCCCAGCCATACGGTATGGCCTGAGCTGCCGAACTCTAGCCTTGGTCGGAATGTGAAAATTCCAGTGCTAATTTGCTTTTGCTTCTAGTCCGTTCGGCACCTCTCTTCATACAAGATTTATTCGACCATAACTTATGGGAATGGAAAGAGTTCATGGCTCTGGATGTCGACAACAACACCTTTGCGAAGGAATTCGACCCCTCTCGTGTGAGGAATATGCTAGAGTCTCGAGTCATGCCCGCCGTCCCCCCGACCAAGCACATGATGATTTTACTCCCCTCCCAAACCTGCATTCAGACGGATGGATCTAGGACGATCTCAGCCGTGTGCTTCCACTGCCTATACCATTTTACACTACATATACAAGCGAACCCTGGACATGACCTCTGTCGAGTTAGGACTCCCACAGGCGGAATTTCCTCGGCCGACGCCATTAATGGTCCCCACCAACTTTACCTCCAGTTCCCAACTTTCGAAGCCTCCTCGGACGAGTCCAAATATAACCCCGTCCTTGCGCGCGGACTGTATGCATGCATCTCGGAGAGCTGTGGTCTGCAAGTCGTAGTCGAGGTTTCCGCTCCCCGAATCGATGCCAAGTGGATCAACCTCCTTACAGACCAGGAACGAATCAAGAAGCGGCTCGAAGATCTGAAGGTTGCAGATCCAGAGCGTTTCGATATCGGTCCTAACGAATGGCACAAAGCAGGTCTCCGACAGCTTGTGACATATTTAAAGGACCTCCTAGATGCTGCCGACCACGGAAAGGAGCCCCGAAGTCTTTCGAAACGTAATAAGCGATTCGAAGCCGTTATGGGACCCGAATTCTACGAACTCTTCCGTTTCCTTGAGTATCAAGAGTTTTCTAGGGGCGAGGGTGATGAGGAAGAACACTTCTTCCTTCAAAATCTCCCTGAACCCTGCAATACGACCACGCAGCCCGGAAGCAGACGCGGGTTTTTTGAGGATGTTGCCCTCGAGTCAAGGATTCACGGCGAACGCGAAATCTTCCGTTCCCCATCGGTTCCTCTGAACCTCGACGAGCTGAACCGTTCCCTTGCGAAACGGGACTTTCACATTGCCCTTGATTGCAATGCCTACCCCAGCCAATCTACGAACGGCGCCCTTACATACCACTTTCGATTCTTGGGTATCATGCCCGATTTTCATCGTAAGCTAGTTGAGAATGCCTGCGCAAGACTTTCCGCCTTTTCACCCGACTTTAAAGCTACTTTCGAGGATTCTATGTACACCGTAGCTCGCGACACTTCGGGCCATCTGGGTCTGAATACCGACTTTTTGCGCCGGGCGAAGGCTGTTGTAGGCCAAGACAACGATGATATGTTCAATGAGACCTGGGGCCTTGCCCCAAGCAACATCCGTCGCACCGACGACGAGATCATTACAGCCGTTCGCAAGAAGCTCCGCGATTCACCCGAGTCCATCGACATTACCTTTGATATGCTGCCTGTCTATGCTAAGTCTAGAGGGAGTAAGAGACTTCTCCGCTTGGTCGATTGGTTGCCAGCGCAGCTTCCAATGCCTGTTGACCTCGCTTTCGACGTTTTGGGCGCTCGGCCCGACGATAGCTCCAAGCAACTGATGCTCAACGCGGAGAACAGGGTATGTGCAACTCCTAATACCTGTTGTATTGCGAAAAATCTAACATTGTTTATGTAGGCGAAGTTTGCGAAGGCGGGCATCATCGCTAATGCTATGAGATCAGTGGCCCGTCACCGTGAAGACCCCGCCCTTTCCAGGCAAGCGGAGATCACGGAGGAAGGCCCTATCACCAACCCAGTTGGACTTGAGAATATCGGGAACACCTGTTACCTCAACAGCATCATTCAGTACCTTTACACTGTAAAGCCGATTCGGAAACTTGTTGATGATTATGCTGAAAACAAGCTCGAGGTCGATGACATGGAAAGGCGCCGCATTGGTGGAAGTAAAGTTAAAGTACAGCCCGTCGACTTGATTATTGGTCAATATTGTAAGACTCCTGCCGCGCTTGAAAACCTTGGAACTAATTCCTAACCCGAAATAGTCACGGGCGAGGCTCTACAGACGCTATTTTCGCAAATGACTACCATATTCCGTGGGCCTTGTGCACCTAGCCAAGGACTAGCAAATGCTGTCCTTCTTTCAAGCGAGCAATTGCTCCGTCTTTCCAAATCCGACGCGTTGCCCCAGGTACATGCTGGGATGTTTCCGGTTCCGGCCACCAATGTTCGCAGCACTCCGCCGCCATTACCCGCGCGGCCGACACCAGCTGTACCTCTAAAACATACTGCAGATACATCAGCTGCCGACGATTCTGATCAGCCTTTAATCGATCTAACAGAACCAAGCCGCTCGAGCTCCCCTACACTCATGGGCGATGCCGCATCCGATAGGTCGTTTGACCAGGCCAAAGCGGACGCCATGGAGATATCCGAAGACGATGTACCTGGAACGCCGGACAAAGACACGAGCACGATCCAGGCGCAAGGCCCCGATGCTTCGGCAAAGGTCAAGGACGATGTCGAGATGACTGATGGAGAAACCGTAGCCTCGGATGATGACAACGACACGGCTGCGAACTCGACCAACTCGCCCGAGGATCCAGCTTCCGACACTGAGGGGCTTCTAAGGACCCTTAAAGTCAAACATGAACTTACCATGATTCAGCAGGATGTCGACGAGATCATGGGCCGAGTCCTAGGTTTGTTGCAAGCTTCTATCAGGCCGACCTCGATAGAGGGCGATATTCAGATTGAGACTGTCATGCAGACTTTTTTCTTCAAGGTGATAATGCGAACTGTCAGTTACCAGAATGGTGACTTGAAGAGCCGACAAGAGACTCGCACTGCCGAGTTTTTCAGAAACCTTACTGCCTACCCTGCCCCTGACGGCCCGTGTACGCTGTACCAAGCTCTCGATAATAACTTCGACCGGGAGGAAATTGAGGGCACCACGACTTCTCGATATTCCTCAATTGAGTCCCTTCCCCCAATTCTCCATGTTCTCGTGCAGAGGACCAAGGGAGATGGCACCAAGAACCCCAATCCCGTTGTCATAGATGACTATCTACAGCTTGATCGATACATGGACGCCCCCGAGGGTTCTGATCTCATGTATCTACGCGAGTCGAGTTGGGCATTGAAGAAACAGAGGGCAGCCCTGATGGAGCGAGAGAACCAACTATCTGCAATGGATAACATCCACCACCCTATCATGCCAAACAACGATGCAGACGACCATATGATTGGTAGTGAAGACAGTGTCACCTTGGAGACCTCCGATGCCGCTTATCGAGCGAACGGCGAATTTACCCTTCAACAAGCTGGACTGACGGACGACTCCGCTGACCAGCGTGGAGCGGAGCTGCTAGGCTTTCTAGTATCCGATGATGATGCTGAGAGTGAGCAGATACTCACACCTCAGACACCCGACTCTGGTGACGATGCAGGCGATGTACGCCATACTTTGCAGCAAGACCTTAACTCTGTCCAGCTGCAACTGGATAGCCTATTTGAAGGAATGAACAACTACAATTATGCCCTCCACGCGGTTGTGTGTCATAGTGGAAGCGGCCGTGGTGGGCACTACTGGGTCTGGATCCGAGACTTCGAGGAGAAGATTTGGCGAAAGTATAACGACACCGTCGTGTCGGAGGAACGAGATACTAGGAAGCTTCTCGACACCCTGAATAGTAGCGGCGATCCATACTTCCTTTGCTACGTACGTGACGCAGACAAGGGAGACCACGTCAGTGTCCCGAAGAGGGAGCCGGCTGGGCTCGACTAAACGCTCGAATCTCATTCTCAAGGCTCTACAACACTGATTTCGGCACGAAAGGCGCGACCGAGAAACTTACAAACTAATAGATGGCGTCGGTGTAAAATAGGGTCAAGGATTGCGCTACACTTATTTTTCTATGGATGATGATACCCGAGGACAAAGTCGTAACTACCTCGCTATAGTTACTATTTCGAAGCTCCTTGTTCCCTCGAAGATTCTCGTGGATTCAAGGAATTAATAAATGCCTGCCCAGTGTTCGACCTTGGTTGCTGCATTCGCGGGCGTTTTCGGTTCGACGAGCCAAGTTGGGATTGCCCGTAGCTCGACGCAGACGATGCTCGGAGATTGATACTAGAGAGTCGATGTTATATCAAACCTTTCTAATCTAGGCCCTGCGGCGCGTCGTCGGTATAAAGGGCTTGAATCCCCTTGAGCGGCTGGGTATTGACAGGTAGAAACGATGGACATGGCCCAGAGCTCGGGTATGCCCTAGTGTCAAAATTCAATATCGTTCCTTTCCTAATATACCTCCTGCTCATGGCCCCCTCTAGAGTCACATGATAATACTTTGAAATCGATGAGCAGTTACTAGCAGGGGTCCATAACAAGTTCCAATGTCCTTATGTATCATTTGAGTTCCTATGCTGTCCTTCACCTCTACCGCTGTGCTTTTACCCTCGCTCCGTCTTGCCCTCCCCTTTCCTTAGGCTGCTTGGAAACAATGGTAAGCAACTGTTGAGATACCCAGAGTTGGAGAGACACTCCAGATCTCCACTCGCGCCATGGAATAAGTTCCAGTGGTGAAGGACGGACGTGAGACGGACTTATCCTGGACTACACAGATCATCACAAGTGCTCAAGGCGATGGGATACCCCTATTTACTCTACCCTGGCAACCACCAGAACGAGCTTGTGCCACCAGTATCGACCTTGGCTGGGCCTAAGTATGCCCCTTCCCTCAAATCTTTACCGAGATCTAGCTGAATTCGAGGCGTGTTTCGTGTTCGTATGCTAGGTCGCTCCTTCCTGGTTGAGTCGATGCTTTATGTATCACTTACCTCTAATTCGGCTCTACCTTGCAGAAATCCACAAGCCCTCTTCTTTCTTGCTCCAGTGATGGGGAACCTTTCTTCTCTTAAATGCTCCCTCTTACCCAGGAGAACACTCATTCTCTTTCCCAATCGCAACAACTCCCATTCCCCTCTCTCCCTGACCTACTCGTCATATCTTCTGAACTTCATGAGCAAGTGTTGCACGTGAGCTCCATCAGTATTTCCCCCTCTCTTAACCTCTGTCACTTTTTTCAAAGCTTTCTTAGTTTACTCTCAGCTATAGCCTGAGAGGATCACTCATGGCTTCCAAGCCGTTAGGCCTTATGGCTCTGGTTTTCGTGCTCTTGTCAAATTTAAGCCAGCTCGGTTCTGCAGACCGTAAGTCTCTGAGTTTGAACCTCACCCCCTTGGAAAGTCCAATTAAATATACCAGACTAATTCTTACATTTTTAGCATATGCATGCGACGGGGTTGCGGACTGGTTCACATTGACTGGGTCTAACCAGACAGCCTTCTATGACTACACCCTACCCTGTGAGGTTGGGGTAGAATATACTGGAACTTTGACTGAGGTCGCCGAAGTCCAGTCTTTGAATACAGTGGTCACTATTACAAACTGCGACCGGACCTCAGCATGGGACGCCCTCCAACTTAACTTCACTACCAAAACGGAATGGACTACAGACCTCCTGTCACAACCTACAGGAGTGTCACTAGGCGACTCAGTAGTTGGAACTGCCCATGTTGACTGCGGCTGCCGACAACACACCTTGCAGGTAGTTGTAGGATCTGTTGTCCAAACTCTCTTGCACTTTAGAGATGGACTCTGCAATGTTAATCCTACTCAAGGGCAAGCACCTAGCCCTGTGACCGCCACTGTCACAATGGAACCGCCTCGAGTCTTGGATAGCTGGGTGCCGGCGTGGACGCGAGGCCCGACCGTCTATTTGTATCGGCCGGATTGCCCCTCTGCTGTTGTTCCGCCGATCACATCTGGCCTCGAACCTTTACCCAGCGCACCAGAAGTTCCAGTCACTCAACCCGGATCTCCGCAGTCAACACCCGAGCAAGCTCCCGTTCCATCGACCTCGGCACGGTCAGAGGTTGTTTCGATACCGTCGAGCGCTCCTCCTCAGGTCAGCACTGTAAATGTGACTCCCACTTCCGCTTCCTCGGCACCTTCACCCTCTGTCAGGAGTTCAACTTCATCTATCGTTGCTCCAGTCCCTCAGCCACCTCCTACAGCGTCTTCCAGCGCCACCTCATCGAGTGTCAGCTCATCTAGCATGACTTCGTCTAAGGCCTCTCCAGCATCTCAGCAGCCTTCTACGTCTTCTTCTAGCACGACCTCGTCTAGTACCAGTTCGTCCACGATTGCTGCGACCCCTCCGTCGTCGACCGTGGTTTCATCTCCACCGGCCCAATCAGTACCTCAGTCAATGTCGGCTTCGTCTGTAGCTTCCGTCCAGCATAGCTCGCACATTTCACCCACAAGTTCGAGCAGCCAGCCTCCGGCCTCCTCAGCAGCTCCGGTGCCCCCAACATCCAGTGTGGGAGGAGTTCCAGAGAGTACTCTGCTTCCATCAACCGACTTATCAACATCTCTAGGAGGATCCTCTGCTCCTGCTCAGGATTCGGCCATTCCTAGCACCGACAAACCTCCTGCATCTGGTGGAGGTGGCGTTGGCTCTGAGTCTCCAAAACCGAGCCCGACTCAATCTCCACCACAGAGTCAATCTCAAGCTCCCAAGCCTAGCTCAACCCAGGCTCCCGCCCAGAGCTCGCAGGCTCCTGCCCAGAGTTCACAAGATCCCGCCCAGACCTCGCAAGCTCCCACCCAGAGTTCGCAGGATCCCGCCCAGAGTTCACAGGATCCCGCCCAGAGTTCACAGGATCCCGCCCAGAGTTCGCAGGATCCCGCCCAGAGCTCACAGGATCCCGCCCAGAGCTCACAGGATCCCGCCCAGAGCTCACAGGATCCCGCCCAGAGTTCGCAGGATCCCGCCCAGAGTTCGCAGGATCCCGCCCAGAGCTCGCAGACCCCTGCCCAGAGTTCGCCAGCTCCCGCCCAGAGTTCGCAGGATCCCGCCCAGAGCTCGCAGGCCCCTACCCAGAGCTCGCAAGCTCCTGCCCAGAGTTCGCAAGCTCCGAAACCAGAGCCCACAGGGGATGAATCGGAAAAGCCTCAGGCCTCGGACACGCCGCAAGGTACGGATGAGGAGAAGAAGAAAGATGAAGATCCGGTCAAGGATCAGAAGAAGCACCCCAAGAAGGGCAATCATGTCAATACTGACTGCAACTTTTGGCCTTTCCCGTTCACGAGGCCTTCATGGTTGAACTGGTTATGCGATCCGAGCTCACCAAAACCTTCGTATCTCAGGGATCCACCTTTTCCACCACCACCTCCCGGCCCGAATCCCCCTCCTGGTAGTGGCGTCGGCCCAAAGCCGAAGCCTCATCCACCTGCACCTATACCCACTGGACCTGTGCCCACTGCTCTGCCAACCCCGACGGTGGCCCCCGGAGGCCCTGAACCAACTGGGACAGGCGAGCCTCCGGCTGACTGCACTGAGCCCGTTACTTTTGATGGGAGCTGCCTTCAGGAATGCACCTCATTCTCGTATAATCTCCCGACAGGAGGTCCTACTACCTGGACTGAGTGTGGGGACGAGAATTGTAGTGCGACCACTGCCTGTGAGAGTTGGCCCCCATTCACAGAAACTGTTTGGAAGTCTCGATCATGTACGAAGACGTATACAGAGACTGCTTTCTGCGAACAGCTATGCACCAAGGTCATCAAACCGGAGACAATGGTCAGTGGCTACACCACACGTACGGACTGCCCCGAAACGGCTACTTGCACGCCGACTGTGGTGTGCGATACACTGACCACAACCACAACGACATCGTATACTACGAGAACTGAGGAGCCCACTCCCGGCTGCTTGGCGCGTCGGGAGATAATCGACAGTCACGCATTGTATATCCTCGCCTTTGGTATTGTTGACGAGCTAGGCGATCCGGAGAATTTCGACTTCACCGGAGATGTCGACAATCCATCGAGTGATGACGGCAGTGGCAGTGGTGGAGCTGGGGCCGGGACGACTGGGGCCCAGCAACCTACGAATACTCAGCAGCCTGCTTCTGGTGCCCCGCCGAGCGAAATGAGTCCTGTTGGTAAAGCTCCTCGGAAGCCAGTGGAGTACTTGGCTTACAAGGACATGCTGACTTCGCCTGAAAGCTGGCCAGCTGGACAAGAAGACTGGTGGGAGAGAGCGCAGGAAGTCTTGTTCATGGACAGCGCTGGATCCCCCCTCATGCTCAGCGCGGCGTTCTGGAAGGACCAATATGCCCCAAACCACGCTATGTTTTCCCCCTTTGCGGAGGTTCCGTTGATAACCGGAGTCAACAATCTTCTTGGATGCGTAGCCGTTGTGATTGCAACTGATAACGGTGTGTATCACGCTTACTTTTGGGAGCGACCGACTTTCGCCAACCCAGAAGCAGGAGAAGACTCCCAAATGGCGACACCGTACGATGCAAACAAGGCGTATGAGGATCGAGTGACCAAGTTTCTGAAAGAAGGCACTTGGTACGGCGCCATGGTTGACGAGTATGGGAAGATGGCCAGGAACGGGACCAGCAAGGCAGCACCCTCTTTTGTTGATCTCACTGCAGAAAGTGGGCCGTTGGCGAAGGGCATGTACAGTTGGATCTCAGTCAACTTTTTTATGCCGTCTCCATCCACCGATCCCACAGGACTGGTCTATCCTGATACAATGGCCAGGCTGCAGAGGGATATCACTGCAAGCCTTGGTGTTCAGTCATCTCCTGATCAAGTAATCAGCTATCCCAATACCATCCCCGAAGATTGGAAGGCCTTGTCGCAGATCCCTAGATGGAACGGAGTAAAGGGAGATTGGTGGGCAAAGAATGCGGGTTACAGGGGAGTGTTTATTCAGTATGCCCCCCAGGTCTCGGAGGGCGCCAAAAAGGGGAGCGCGCCATACCACCATCTCAAGATCTGGTTCGACAAGAAGGAGATATTTGAAAAGAAGTGGTGCCCAGGTGTTCCAGGGAAAGAGTTGAGGCTGCCCGATGCACCCTGGAAGCCCATGGCTGCCCCCATCCCCGGCGATGACGAGAAGATGCCCGACGCGATGAAGAAGCCCGTGCAAGGTGGAGATGGAGCAGAAGGCATTTTCTGTCCGACTGAGGCTCCCACCAGTACCTGCATTGTGGACATCTCGCAAACCGTCGTTCCTGTGTTTAACCCCGAGGTTAAGGGGACGATGGAAATCGTTGATGAAGTAGGGCGACGTGCTCATCTCCAGGACTACAGCGTTCATTTTGGCCAGTTTGTCTCGTCCACGCCGGACCAGAACAAACTTGGGTTTAATGTCACGCTCGTATTTGAGGGGGATTGGGCCAATTACACGGTAAGCTCGGGATATAGCTGCAACTGCCTGGAAAGTTGCGATATTTACTCGCCGGTGTGCTGCACTCTAAACGTCCCATGCCCCAGGTGCGTTTGCGAGGGTAACACGTGCAGCCCGGAGTCGCCAGCGTGCTGCGAGATGGGAAATTGCAGATTTGGTGAACCAAGGAGCGCGTCGGATTATCCTTTCAAGCAGTGGGATGTGAAGGTCATCATCGAGGGTCAGAAGGGCGTCAACACGGCGGAGATGGAGCCGGCCAACGCGGTGAGCTGTACCTCGCCAGAGTGGGATTTTCTTCCAGGGCTCGCCGACTCGGCATGGTGCACACTGGTAAGTAGTTGGGCCAAGAAGGTGGGCGGCGTTGCGGGTTTTGTTCCAGAACAAAGCTAACCAGTTCTAATTGAACAGCATCGCCGGTTCAGCTGCGTTTGGGATTGCGACCACTATTACTAGGCTTTGAAAAGCCATATTTCGCGACAAACAGTTAAGGAGACCGCCAGCTATCGCATCGTGACACCAGACTGACAACTTAATACATCGATGTAGAGCGACGGATGATATCAATTCTGCTCATACTAACGGGGATAGATAGCGATGGATTGTGAGGTGAAGGAAAGGGGGTTTTCGGTTTTTTTTTGTTTGTTAGTTTTCAGCCGCAGGACGATGGGCAGACAAGCGACCTTGATTGTTGTTCCCGCCTCTGGCTTCGTAATAAGCTCAGATTTTGTTTTCTGCCCGCTGTTCTTCGTGGCGGATTGGGAATGGAATTAGGCTACGTCGCGTGGATCATAAGAGAAAGCGCAAGTTGCGAGGTTTGTCTTCGAGTCTTCTGGGATCGTTCGCCTTTTTCCGTACGTCGCCGCGTACGATCAGTCTGTTCTTTATTTTCCATACGAGCAATTTCACCCATAATATTTTGCCTGTCAGCCAGCGCTGGCCTGGCAGTGTCTCTAATCTGGTGCGTGGCGGGCGGCGTTAGTGAGTTGGCAGTTCACGCCGAATGAAACAGACACAAAGCATAAAGCCGCATGCGTAAATCTCGCACAGGTTTTGGGTTGGAAAAGTCGTTCTCTTCGCATGCTTAGGTTCAGTTAGGGATTCACACAAGTGAGAATGTCGCTTGGGAAGAATCCGAGGACTAGGGTCTCGACCACGCCTTCCACACGAGTCGAGTCGATTCGCGGTCGAGGCGAGGCTGGTGAGGCTGGTCGACGCTCCACGTGGGAATGGAAATCAATCTTGCTGTGCGCCTGCCCGCAGTTCCTTTTTATCAGCTTCACACATCCATAATGCCTGGCAATGGATCATCATCATTCCGCGCGACACCTCCGTCGTCGGGCGCTTGGATTGCGTCTTCCATCAACCATGGGAAGTCAGGATAAGCTTGCAGGCCGGCTGCACGCCTGGGACAACGGTTTTTGTGGGGTAGCTCTTTCGCCGTCGCCTGGCCAGGCCTCCTGTGAGTGATGTCGCTAGCCAGCTGTGCAATGCGACTGTGCCAGTGTTGTGCGTTGCTTGATGTCACTTGGACTCGTGGTCTTGCCCCGACGGTCGGATTCGATATTGGTGTCCCGTGACTGCTTCGTAGGTACGTACATAAAAACTTGCCATGGAGTCGATGGTCAAACTCTCCAGCCTGTGCAGCCCGATCCGATCTGAGCTCCCCAAATGCATGCCTTGCTTCAATTCTCCAGACTCGGCTAACGAATATACCTTCATCCAGACTCGATACGCTTATGTGCCGCATTCTATTTTGCATCCCCACCACTCGCTGGCTGGCCCTCCATGCGGCGCAAAAAAGGTCCGCGTGCTGGCTCTGCGCTGGCTGCGTCTCCAACAGGCTGAATTTGGGGACCACAGATTCAGCATGCGTGGGTTCGACGCCTGAAGCCGAAATATAATACACGTCGCATATTGGCTTCTTAATGGGGAAAAAAGAAATCTACTCTCGTGCCGTCTCAAGAGACCCGGACCACTGGGCTCTCTCGGAATAGATTAGCCATCCCCTGTCTTCAATCTATCTTCGAGCCTTAATGTGCTGCCGGCCCCTTTTCCCCATTTTGCCCATGACATGATGCTGGCCTCAACTGCAGTTTATGCTGTCTTCCTCTCCACGATGAGAGGCGGCCAACCCATTCATCCTGTTTCTGGTAGCGTGCGAGACGGATACAGGCAGGGTCTTTTAGCATTGTACTCCAAACTTGTATGCCCCCTCCACCCCGTGGACACCTGCGAGCATGATGATTCCGACCCGGATTCCCAAAAATAACATGCGCCACGGGCGATTCCATCTCGACTGTTGTCCTCCCGGGTCGACAATCCGACGAGTGCAAGATGCAGCCACCTCCAAACTTTGGGTAGCCTACTTTCGGTGTCTCGTTTTAAAATATCCAAGGTGCCTCTTTTTGCGCTAATGCCTGTCCTGTCCTTGGCTCTTTATTCGGCCTATTCGTTTATTTCTTTTCCATTCCACTTACAAGCCCCCCCAGAACGGCCGGGTTCGCTCCCAAAGTTGATGCTGCTATTAACCACCCGCGTTCTTTGCGGCATGAGGTACAAATGCTTGTTCAATTTATAGATACTCGTGATCCCGTTTCTATCGTGCATCAACCCACTCACTAGCCCAATCCGTGTGGCATGGGAGAGGGACCTCGTTGCTTTGCTTCTCTTTCCGCTGGGGTTTAATTCTTGCCTACCCAGCCAGCCCTATACCTCTCTCTCTCCCTCTCTGTCTCTCTCTCTCTCTCATGTTCTCAGTTCTTACACGGAACACAGAGGTAGGACGTCAGTAATAGGAGACGCGAGCCTTTTCTAAGCCTCCTTCTCTAGACACCTGTAGAAAAGGAGAGCCTCCAAGAGGAGACAACAGCCATGGTGCGGCCCCACCTCGCCGTAGGATCGGCCATCGCCGCCTTCGCGTGGAACGCCGCTGCCGATCTTATTCCGAGGACTATCACTCTCACGGGAGTCCCGGTGCCAGGTCCAGACTATGAAGGGCCTGATCCTACGGGACCCTTGCCCCAGCCCACAAGAGACTGGCTCCCTCCCGAGCTCTCTCACCTTATTCCGACGCCTGGTGTCAACTTTACGGGTACTATCCCGACATCAATCCCTATCCCCACCATGCCGCCGGGCGAAGGTGGAGAGGAGCAACCTCCGGAAGAAGAGGAGCCCGTCGAGGGGGAGGAACCCGAGGAGCCTACGACGCCGGAAGAGCCCGTCGAAGGAGAGGAGCCTGAAGAGCCCGAAGAACCTGAAGAACCCCTCGGATGTCATAGTAATGGTATCGACTATCAAAATGGTGGAACGTACAACATTGACATGACTGCCGAGGAGTTCTTCGGATTCAAGTCTGAATTCATCGGTAAGATAGCGTTGTATGTGCCGAGGAAACTTATGATTCTAACTTGCTCGTGTAAGGGTGCGAGAATGCGACGGTCCATCCCTATATGATTGACCCCGAGGGATACGAGTACCCTTGCTCAGTCATGCAGACCCTGCCCGAGGAGGAAGTCCAGTACTCTGAGTGGTGAGTTTTGCTTCTTTTATCCTGTCTGTAATGCAATGCAACTGACATTATGATAGTGATGTCCTGTATTCTGAGATGTGGTCTGGCAACTGGTCGATTGTCATTGAAGCCTACGATATCGAGTTCTCGGTCCAGCGCGACTTTGAGCTCATCGTTGGTATCCTCCCCAAGGTCACCACGACCGCAACTGACACCATGATTGTCGGAATTACTACCGTCCCAGACCCCGCAAGTATGTATTCGTATGATGACATCTTCTCTAGAGGGTTTTACTAACGTCCGATATCCAGCGGTGACCAACTGGCATAACCAGACAAGCACCATTATATACTGGCCTGATGCAGTCCTGGCTACCTGTGAAGGCAATACTCAAACTATCACAGAGTGGTTGGAGGGCGAGACGACCACCCTTTACTACAAGAGCACTCGTACCCTCTACAACGATCCTTTCTACGCTTACTGGACTACCACTGCTGGCGTGTGGGCCTACTGTCATTGGCCTTGGTGGCAGTGGCCTTCGTACCCAGGGCCAACCACTAACCCCGCGCCGGGACAGTCGCCAACCCAGCAGCCAACATCGCCGACCCCGACCGCGACGGTGTGTCGTGGAACCACTTGCATTTCCCAGCCGCCTCCACACACGTCCGACCAGAACACTAGCCCTGGGGCTACGACGCCTGGCCTGCCCGGAACATCCTACACCGTCTGCCGTGGCACGACTTGCCTTGAGGAGGACTTCCCCACCGCACCCCCAGGACAAGAGGTCCCGACCCCACCAAAGACGCCAGACAAGCCTCGCGAGCCCACCAGGACCCGGCCGACCCCCACCGATACCGAGCAACCTCCCGGCGAGCCGACTCAGCCGACAGAACCTACGCCCACGGACCAGGAGCCCGGGCCCGAGCCCGAGGAACCCACCTCTCGCACTTACCATACTCGTACCCGCACGCGAACGCGCGAGCCGACTCAAACTTGGGATACTGATCCAGGCCCGCCGCCGACTCCGACGTTTCCCACGAGCGTTCCGCCCATTTCCAATCCGCAGCCTACGCTGCCGGGGTCGAGTTACAGCGTATGCAGGGGAATCACTTGCTTGGATGATATTGATATCGATTTCCCGACATTCCCGCCGGAGGAGCCGCCTCAGGAGACTAATAGACCTGATCAGCCTGAGGAACCCGGTGAGAGCCCCGGTCCCGAACCCGAACCCGAACAACCAGGGGAAGAACCTCAGCCAGAGCCTGAACCTGAAGACCCCAATGAGCCCGGCGAGGAACCTCAGGAACCAGAGGAACCCGGTAACGATCCAGGACGTCCGGATGATGGCCCTGGACGGCCGGGAGAGGAGCCGGAGCCAGAGGAGCCTGATAGGCCCGATCAGCCAGGTGAGGATCCCGGAGAAGAGGAGCCAGGCCGCCCTGATCAGCCAGGTGAAGGTCCTGGGGAAGACGAACCAGACCGGCCCGACCAACCAGGAGAGGAACCCGAACCCGAACCTGAGCCCGAGCCAGAGCAGCCTGATAATAATCCTGAAGATCCTAGGACGCGAACTCTCCGCACTAGGACGCGCACGCGGACATTTGAGCCTGGGCAACCTACCGAGGCACCGGGTGGAGAAGAGCCGCAAGAACCCGAGCCCGAGCCGTCCCAGTCCACGGCAGAACCTGGTCCTCAACCGGAACCTCAGCCTGAGCCGACTGGTCGGCCGGATGAGCCTACCCAGCCGGATCAGCCAGGTCAACCAGGTCAACCAGATCAACCCGGCCAACCTGATCAACCTAATCAGCCTGATCAACCCAATCAGCCCGAGCAACCTCAGCAACCTGATCAGCCTGGTGAGCCTCAGCAGCCGGACAGGCCAGACCGACCTGATCAACCGCAACAGCCGGATCAACCTCAAGAACCTGACCAGCCTGGCCAACCTGGCCAACCCGGTCAACCTGATCAACCTAATCAGCCTGAGCAGCCCCAGCAACCTGAGCAGCCCCAGCAACCTGATCAGCCCCAGCAGCCCGATCAACCTGAGGATCCCCGCTCACGTACTCTTCGAACGCGGACACGCACTCGTACGCAGTCGTTTGACCAGGGCCAGCAACCCGTACCGACGACACCTCCTCGCGGGCCTGTGAATCCCGTTGAACCCACCCCAACCGCGGAGCCGGAGCAGCCCGGTCAGCAGCCCGGACAGCCTGGGCAGCCTGGGCAGCCTCAGCAACCAGACCAACCTGATCAACCCGGACAACCTCAGCAACCGGACCAGCCTAGTCAACCTGGGCAGCCTGGGCAGCCTCAACAACCAGGCCAACCTGATCAACCTGGACAGCCCCAGCAACCAGATAGGCCCGATCAACCCGATCAACCCCAACAACCTGATCGACCTGATCAGCCCGATAACGGCAATCCCTTCCCTGGGCAGCCGCAACAGCCCGATCAACCTGATCAACCCGGACAACCACAGCAACCTGACCGGCCTACTCAGCCTGGGCAACCGCAACAACCCGATCAACCAGGCCAGCCCCAACAGCCAGACCAACCTCAGCAGCCAGATCAACCCGGCCAGCCTGGGCAACCTGGAAACGGAAACCCCTTCCCTGAACAGCCGCAGCAACCCGATCAACCCCAGCAGCCAGACCAACCTCAACAGCCAGGTCAACCTCAGCAACCTGATCAGCCTAACCAGCCAGGACAGCCCGGAAATGGCAATGGGAACCCTTTCCCTGGGCAGCCCCAGCAGCCAGATCAACCTCAACAGCCAGGCCAGCCGCAACAACCTGGGCAGCCTAACCAGCCAGGCCAGCCCGGAAATGGTAATGGGAACCCTTTCCCTGGGCAGCCCCAGCAGCCAGATCAACCTCAACAGCCAGGCCAGCCGCAACAACCTGGGCAGCCTAACCAGCCAGGACAGCCTGGAAATGGCAATGGGAACCCTTTCCCTGGGCAGCCTCAGCAGCCAGATCAACCTCAACAGCCAGGTCAACCTCAGCAACCTGATCAGCCTAACCAGCCAGGCCAGCCCGGAAATGGCAATGGGAACCCTTTCCCTGGGCAGCCCCAGCAGCCAGATCAACCTCAACAGCCAGGCCAGCCTCAGCAACCAGGCCAGCCTCAACAACCGGGCCAGCCTCAACAACCGGGCCAGCCTCAACAACCAGGCCAGCCACAGCAGCCGCAGCAACCGGACCAGCCGCAACAGCCCGGTCAACCGCAGCAGCCAAGCCAACCCGAACAGCCAGGGAACGGAAACGGCAACGGTAACGGCAACCCTTTCCCCGGACAGCCTCAGCAGCCGCAGCAACCCCAACAGCCTGAACAACCTCAGCAACCTCAGCAGCCCGGCCAGGGCGACAACCAGGGGGGAATCAAGGAGGAAATCAAGGAGGGAACCAGCAACCTGGGCAACCTCAACAACCCCAACAACCAGGCCAAGGAGGAAATCCAGGTGGTAATCAGGGCGGAAACCAACAGCCTGGGCAGCCACAGCAACCACAACAGCCTGGCCAAGGTGGCAATCAAGATGGAAACCAGGGCGGGGGCCAGCAACCTGGGCAACCCCAGCAGCCTCAGCAACCTCAACAACCTCAACAGCCAGATCAAGGTGGAAACCAAGGCGGAAACCAAGGTGGGAATCAGCAGCAACCTCAACAGCCCCAGCAACCACAACAGCCCGGCCAAGGAGGGAACCAGGGAGACAATCAAGGTGGAAACCAAGGCGGTAACCAGCAACCCGGGCAACCTCAGCAGCCCCAACAACCAGGCCAAGGAGGAAATCCAGGTGGTAATCAGGGCGGAAACCAACAGCCTGGGCAGCCACAGCAACCACAACAGCCTGGCCAGGGTGGCAATCAAGGTGGTAATCAGCAGCAACCTCAGCAACCTCAGCAACCTGGCCAAGGTGGAAACCAAGGAGGAAACCAGGGTGGCAACCAAGGTGGAAACCAAGGTGGAAATCAGCAGCAACCTCAGCAACCTCAGCAGCCTCAGCAGCCTGGCCAAGGTGGAAACCAAGGAGGAAACCAAGGTGGAAACCAAGGTGGAAACCAAGGTGGTAATCAGCAGCAACCTCAGCAGCCCCAGCAACCTCAGCAACCTCAGCAGCCCCAGCAGCCTGGCCAAGGTGGAAACCAAGGAGGAAACCAGGGTGGCAACCAAGGTGGAAACCAAGGTGGAAATCAGCAGCAACCTCAGCAGCCCCAGCAACCTCAGCAACCTCAGCAGCCTGGCCAAGGTGGAAACCAAGGAGGAAACCAAGGAGGAAACCAAGGTGGAAACCAAGGTGGTAATCAGCAGCAACCTCAGCAGCCCCAGCAACCTCAGCAACCTCAGCAACCTCAGCAGCCTGGTCAAGGTGGAAATCAAGGTGGGAATCAGGGTGGCAACCAAGGTGGAGATCAGCAGCAACCTCAGCAACCTCAGCAGCCTCAGCAACCCGACCAAGGAGGCAATCCCGGTGGTGACCAAGGAGGCAATCCCGGTGGTGACCAAGGAGGAAACTGGGGCAACAATGTCGGAAGCCCAGTGGCTAACCCGGCTAGTCGGCCTAGTCTGTTCCCTGTTTCCCGTGTTCCTGCCTCGGTCGCATCGCAGATGATTGCCGAGATGGCTGCTATGGTGACTGAGAAGCCGAAAGGTGAGTGGCCACTAGCCGCAGCTACCGACTCCTTGCTAACGAGGTGTGTAGTCTCGCTGCGCCGCCGGCAAGAAGAAGAGGAAGATCTGATTGAAGAAGGGGAGCCAGGCGACGCGGAGTCTGGAGATGAAGCCTCTGGAGATGAGTATGAGGATTATCCGGATGACGTGGTGGTTTTCCCGACCGTCACTGAGACGGTATGGGAGACAAATGCCACGCAGACTTACATGGTGACAATCGCATTGGCGCAAAAGACCATATACGAGGATGGTAAGTCGGAATCATCATGATGTCCACACAGAATATCAAAGAAACTAACGAGGCTTGGCAGTTAACCGCGTTGAGACGTCCACATTGTAAGTTTTTTTCTGGCATGATGACTTTGCCACGCATTTATGCTGATCTCTATTCTAGTATCCCGCCTGCTCAGACGCTGTGTATCAATGAAGTCGACGTCACAACAACGGAAACCTTCCAGGGTAACGAGCAGACTGAGTGGTACGTCGATTATGTGACGGTTACTACTGAGCAAACAATCTGGATAGGGTATGTTGCAATCGCCCAGCCTGTGATTTTTCCGTCCTGAATAATGTCTAACGATAGCTCAATAATAATAGACAAACCACGGTCCAGACTTACTCGGATTACCATGCCATGACCCAGTGTTGGCAAGGCGGTGGTTGGTATGGATTCCCTTAAGAACTGTCTGCACTAGAGAGTGTTACCGGTGAGCAACGGTGACCTGAAGAGTGCTGGCGACGTGAGTTGAGGCCAGCACAGCATGTTGTTCTAAAATCTTGGCGTACATATTCCAAATTTTGGGTTGTATTTTTTTTTTTTTTTTTGTATTTCTTTTTTTCTTTTGTGTAGCATGCATTGGTACTGGGACAAGACTGTATCTAGGGTTAGCACAATCCTTGAGGTCATAATCCATTCTGATGCCTCTCTTGCGCTTTTCGTTGATCATTGCCATCATCAGCTGGCGCTCGGGCATTTCATAGTGCTTGGTTAAGGTTGGTTGTGCCCGGCGGTTTTGTCGGGAAGCGAAAAATGCTGCCGATTATGGGCATATCATTGATGGCCGCACATCACGCGGGATCAGCGTAGTCTGGGGTAGAGGGCCAGCATAATAAGGTTTGGTGATTCCCCCTTTCGGCTTCAAGGTCGGAGGGTGGGTGTTTCATGCGTTGGGAACTCCGCAGGCCAGAGAGACGAGATCGATGCGAGGTATCCTTCCCCTTGAGCTTTGAACTTTACAGGCCCCGCCCTTGTCGAAGATAATTATACGATTTCCATGTATCAGCGAGAAGCCTTTTGTGCACAAGGAATGCTTGAGTAATATTATAGTGTAGCCAGTGGTTCGCCGTCAGTCAGAATCTACCCTGAAAAATTGAAACGACATCGACCACCCCACAAACCTTGGGTTCCCATGTCCACAACACGCATGCGCCTTGGCTTTCGCGTACGGTTATGACAGGGGTTTTAAGATCAGGCCCGTTCAGTGTTCCATATTGCGTGTGAGGCCCAAACGGTAGATGGCGAGTGAACCATGGAACAACTTCGTTTGACTGGCTACGCCACGAGGGAAGGGGAGAAATAATGCAAATCGGGGGAGCAGATGTGAAGGGGAACAACGGTACTACGGACGTGCACTGCGTCGTAGAATTTGCCCACACCAAGCCCTCTCCCCCCTCCCTCCGAACTGACGCGCGGGGGGAGAACACGGCACATTAACGTAAAAGGGGGGACGGGAGGGCAGGGAGACGGGAAGGAGGAGGTGTGCTTGTGTGGTCCAAACTAGCGTGGCCGCCGGAGTTTTTGGTCTTCTGTGGTTCGTTTGGCGTGTTTTATTAGAGGGAGGCGTGGGAGCGCCAGGCTGACATTTCTTCTTTTCTGGCCTGGCAGACAAGGGTTGTGATTGCCGCGATTGGTGAAACCAGGATTGACACATTGATGGCAGAACCAGCCGGAGCATTTGCGCGGGCGTCGCGGAAGAGGTGGAGAGCAAGCATTACTCAGCGACAAAGTTCAAATTTGGTGGATGTGGCTTGTTCTAGCTTGGTTTCACTCACCGGAGATTGAAGGGGACGGGGTCGCCCATGGCGCTGGGACGAAGGAACGTGTGTAATCAATGCTGGCTGGCTCTTATCGTGACGGCCAAACTGGTTGAAATTGCGCAAAGGGATTCAGGCTTTGCTGGTTGTTACCGGAGGCGGTGCCCCTTAATTTACGCTCGCCATTGATTGGCGTTCAGGAGCCTGTATTTTTCGAGTGGCGCGCTGATTGGGGTGTCGTGTCCCTTCTAGAACTTTGCTGTGCCTGGCAGAATTATCCATCCATGGACAGTGATGTTTTGTTGTGCAAGCCAACCATGTGCCGGACCAGACCACCTGCGTGGCTAGCGACAGGGCGCGTGGTACAGTAGCTGGCATATCAGGGTCGGATCCATCGATTTAGTTGGAGTTGAATCGTTGAATTTCGCCGAGGCAGATTTCGCGAGCCTGATGCTGGCGCAGGCCATGTGTTGCCTGTCAAAACATCACTAGCTTATGACTGGATGCCCCGTCATAGAAGAAAAAAGAAAGGAAAAAAAAAAAACCCCCCAGAAAAAAGTCTCTCCCACGGACTTGTCACTTGCTTGAGACGAACCTGCTGGTCTTGGGGCAGCCAGCGTTCAAGTCCAGATGAAATGTGCGTCCGGCCAGGGTGTGGATATTAGCCTTCCCCAATCCAAGCTTCGGTGTCCAACTCTTGCACCTTCACTGCCCCTAAAAAATAGGATAAAATTACAACGTGTTGGTCGAGTCCACACACACAATGCAATGGCACCAGGACGCGTACTTGGCCACCTAAGCGAGAGAGAGCGACTGCAACTCTGTCAATCGTGGAAAGGGAAGTGGAAAAGAAGAAGAGAGGGAGGGGGAATGAAACGTTCGGAACCTCGACATTGTTTCTTTCGCATGCGCGCTAGACGATGTGCGGGAATTGGACCGAGATTCGCATAATAGAGTCTTGAATATTCTGAATTCACAATACACCGAGCTTGGGGCGAACCAAGACAGACTCGCCTTGCAGGCCAGCGGTACTGCTTGAAATAATTGGCACGTCAGGCTTCATCCCAGTCTTGGGCCCTGGCGCAACCCGCGAAGCAAATAAATGGCGCGTGCCACAAACTTCCCCGACTCGGAGCGGCTAAGACGGCCTGGCGTCTTCGGTCGAGTCGGGGGGTCGGGACAAAACTCTCCTCGAGACGGGCGCCGGGTGAATGAATTAATGTACGAGGATGACCTCCGTGGGAGTGTTTTTGCAGTGAATGGCAGTCGTCCAGCCAGGCCAGGCTAACTCGGCTCGGCGTCAGGTCCGTCATCTCGAATTCATTACTTGATCATTACAAACAAGCTTAATTTGTTCCAACCCAAAGCTTGTTTTTTGTGCACAATACACTTTAACACAGCGCTACTACTAGGCTGACTTAGCGCAGAACCAGTGCCCGAGGACCGAGTCTAACCCAAAAGTCGATCGGTTTTCCCCATGTTCGAAGCTGAGACCCGCTGCGTGAGTGGTATTCCAAATGGCTATTAAGGGGATTTGCTGGCCATGGCTATTTTCCCCCAGGCCAATCTAGTTCGCCACTCCCCTTGCAGCAACGCCTGGCTGGCCTGGCCTGGCGGAATGCTGTCGGTCGCTGGTTGGCACTGGGTCCGACCACTCTCGTCCAGGTACTGTACAACTGCAATGCGACAGCAAAATGAATCATCAACACAGCCATCCAAACCAAACCAGAAAAAAGGAGAAAAGAAGAAGAAGAAAACAAAAGACTGTCGTCAATAGTGTATATTCGTTTGTAAATGTTATTAGGTTTAAGCCTTTTTTTTTTTGAAGAATATGTACAGTAGGTCTTTTGGGCCTCCGCGTCCCATCCTCGACATTTTGGTTCTCAAAATATCCAATTCGCTTAGAGGTAAATGTAGCAGAGAGGGGCACCGCCGACCGTGTTCATGAGATCCTTGATCTTAACGGGACCAGCGAGGGGAGAAAGGTCGATGGTATCCTCAACGGTAACTTCGGGGCTAGGGGGGTTGTTCTGCAGGGTGCCAGTGCCAAAAACGCCCTAAAATGAATTTGCATTAGTTGGTCGTTCTCTAGTGACATCGCGCCATTGAAAAAAGAAGACTGTTGTGCTTACCTGGCGGTTCTGGAAGTCGAGCATCTGCCAGATCCAGTAGATGCGGTCAATCTGCGCGTGGTGGAGGTAAAAGGCCGGGTCACCAGGGGAAATGAAGGGGTCGCCGCCAGGGTCACCGCCAATTGTGTAGTGACCGCCACCGTGGACACCGAGCTCGTTGAGCACGTAGCGGTCATCACCTTGCAGGTGGGCTTGGAACATCTCGATGTTGTTATACTTGAGGATAAGACTGGTGGAGTTGAGGAACGAAGTGAAACGCTTAGCGATACCGGCGTTGAGGTCGCGCTTGAGGCAGCGTGCGTTGTCGGCGACAGGGTTGGCCGAGCCGTTGAGGATAGGCTGACCGTACACAGGGAGGATGATGGTGCCGAAGTGCACCACCATGTCCTTGAATGGACCCTTGGTGACGCAACCGCCACCGTTGCCAGGGGGCAGGTGCAGGATATTGCCGTTGATGGGCTGCACCATCTGGATACCCTCGTGGGGGAAGAAGGCGCCGTTGCCACTCATCGACGTGTCAGACCCGTCGAAAACGGGCGAGCCCGCCGGGTTGTTGACGTCTAGTCCCCACTCCCAGTAGGGGAGAGGACCAGTGTAGCCACACTCGTCGCGGAGCTTCTTCTCGTACGTGTAGACAAAGTAGCGGTGCCAGGTGAGGAAGGTGGCCTGGGGACGAGAATTAGCGGGGCTGAATTACGAAAAAGAGCGATGGGACAAAGCAAGGAGAAAGGAGCGAGCTTACAGTAAGGTGGATGGTGCCAGTCTGCATCAAATGCACGCCGACAAAGTCATCGAAGAGAGACTTGGCCGCGCCAAAGATGGAAGAGTCAAGCAAGCTGGGCTTGGTCTGCAGACACTTGACCGACGCAATGTACTGCTTGCGCTGGGCGCTGGTAAGGGTGCGCCTGTTGCCATGTCAGTAAGCGAGCTTCAAAGAACTGCCAGGAAGCGCGTCGGGGAAATCTCTTCGTACCATTCCTTTCGGATCCTGATCTTGCTGGGAGTGCAGCTACCGCCGAGACCACGCTTGGCCAACCTCATCGCAGTTTCCTGCGAAGAGTCGGCAGCAAGCTGGGCAAGCTGAGCGAGGGCACTACCGCCCTCGATCTCGGGCTGAGTGAAGTCGTCCTCCGTGACGACGGGCTCCTGAGCAGCCACGCCGAGGGCCGCCGTAGCGGCAAAAAGGAGGGTAAGAAGACGCTTAGGGGAAGGCATCCTCACGACGATCTCCTCGAAGAGGGGGGGTTTGTACGAGGGTGAGGAAAGTGCAGTCGGGGGGAAGGGCTGAGAGGGAAGGTGGAATGATCGTTTCGCGAGGGAGGAAAGAGCTAGATGGATGATCTTTCCCTTGAAGAGCCTCAACAACCTTGGGGAGCAAACCGGACAATCATTTCTAGAATTGGGGAGGAGAAGCAACGTTCTTATTCTTTTTCGTGCCTTCCCGTCTGTCGAAGAGAGATTGACATGGAACCAGGGTGGAGAGGACGGTTCAGGCCAGAGAGACCAGTAAGCTAATACGACTCGGCCTGTTACCACTTCATGGGACAACGGCCACGGCTACGGCTGGCTCGCCAACCTTCGAGAGTGAATCCGCAAAGCCACACAGGGATCTCGACTCGCATTATGAGGTTACGGCGTGGATGGGGGGGGAGACGAAAAGAGGAGAGATGGGTGTGAGGGTCATGGGGGGCGTGTGCGTGTTTGTGCGATGTATGCGTGTGTGTGTGTGTGTGGAGGCGTTGTTACCAGTGTTGGCTCGCCTCTTGCGTCGAGGCTGTCTGCATAGGGGGAACATGGGGATCCATGTCTGAGGATGACCATTGCAATCTTCTGGTGTGTTCAATGTTAATAATACTTCCCTGCCTGGAGCGGGCACGATTTTTGATGGTTCAGTGAACGACACCTCCGACAAGGGAAGGTCAAATCTCCCACGCTTTCCTCGCAAGAAGGGTTGTTCGGGGTACGGAACACAGCCCAATAAAATGCACGGAACCAGGGCCGGTAACAAGACCAGAGGGAGTACCTCCGTACCCTGGTTTCGTTCTTGTTCCTCGCCTCTGCGCAGACCAGGTCAGGTATGATGTCTGCGGAAGAATTATGCCGGTTGCGCCAATGGAATGCGAAGAAAATCTAAGGCCAAAGGTTACAATCTAAGGCCAAGGGTTACATCGACACCTGACGGAATCGACGGGAGCCATGCAACTCGCCTTGGCGTTGTGCAATGGGAAAAAAAGCCTTTTCGAGGGAAGGCCCTGGGAATTGGAAAGGGAACACAAATGTCGCTATTCTTATCCCCCGGTCGCTTCCAAATCAACCGACCGGAGCACGCTAGCTGTATCGGGCACAGGCGGGCTCCTGGCATGCAGCACAAATCGAAAGAGCCAACAGGAACAGCGACCAATAGGGTTGCCAGCCGGCCTGAAGAAATCGAATCTTCGTGTCCTTCCTCTTCCTACTAGTTTGCAGACGGTAGCAGCTACCAGGGAGATCGCTGGCTCCTCCTCGGTTCACAACCCTAACTGTACGACACCTAGCATGCCATGCTCTTGTTCGCTTGTCGCTGGCCTGGCGGTGCGCTACTTTTGGGACAACGCATTTCTCCAGTGGGGTCAAGGGAAAGAGAAACGTAATCCTTCTAATCAAGATAGACTACATGATCCAGGCCGGTTCTTTCGGCCGCGGAATTTTTGCGACCAGAGGTATCCGTTCAAACTCAATCCCCATCCAAAGCGGTCAGCCAGCGGTCTTGGCGTCCTGGACTGAACTGGCGGCCTCTGTCTTTTCGCCAAATTATTAGTGCGCCACAAGCACACCAAGCCTGCTACAAGCGCGAGAAGGCGCTACACTAGAAAGAAATCTGGTACGGGTGGGGGTTCGTACCTCCCTTTAGCCCTCAATTGATTTCCGGGGTAACCCTCGGAGACATGCCCTCGTCCTGTCAGTCCATCCCTCGTAGAAAATCGATGTTCGGCGTTAGGGTGGCCCGCGACTGGGCACTGATGAAGGGCTGGCAAGGCAGTCAGTCGTATCGCCTAGCCAGCTGACGGCACCACACCAGGACACCAACTTCTTTGGGGAAATGTTTGCGGAACCGTCACAGGGATGCACCACATGTCAACGTTGAAGCCAGCTTTCGGAGGGAAAACACCACCACCCTTCCGCCTCCACCCTCCACTCATCCGGCCGGTCTATGAATCGCCCGGGCTACGCCTGCTTTTCGCAATCGATGTCTCCGTTCAAGAATTTACCCCACGTTAGCCACCTTCAAGCCCTCCTCTGGCTGGGCCGCACAAAACGACCCTGTCCCCTTCGTATTCGCCAGCAGTCCTTCGACGTCTTTTGCCCAGGAGCCAACAACCTTCAGCATCTGCATGCTGCAGGCGACATGAACCACACAAAATTGCCCAAATTTTATTAATATTCGCCAATGATCTGTTCGACATGATCTCACACACGCGCGTACCTGTGCGCTGGGTGCGGCTGTTGGATTTCAATTACTTGATGCCGTAGCAATACAGCAACATCAACAGCCCAACCGAGCAGTCATCGTGCTGCGAAATCTTACGACTGACCATATTGCAAAGTCAGACGCTTGCAGCGGGGCTACCAGACTTTGAGGCATGGCCTCAGTGAGCTATTCCCTGCAACACAACATTCTTTTGATGCCAGTCTTCAGCGTCTTTTCCCTCTCGCTTATTAGCTGGCTGGTGTCTTTTTGGCTAGGGTATACTCCCGCCTCCTCCCGGTGATGTTACAATCTCTGCCTTAGCCTCCTTCGTACGCCCTTCTTTCCAGCCGGGGCTCACGCATACTCCACTCCTACCAATGAGCCACAGACCGGGCCATTCCCTTTCGGTGCTCCGTACAGGGGGGGCCGGGAGGGGCCTGGCAGTCTGCGAAATTGTGGCGAGCAAGACCGATTCTCATTTTCTTTCACAGATCAGACAATGCGCCCACTCGTTCTTCCAAGTCCATCACATGCATCGAACATCAAGGGTTGGAAGTATCGCATCTCCACAATGCCGTTACTCGACTGCAACGTTTCCGATGACACTTTCTGCTTCTCATCTTACATACATGCGCACTAACCCCAACCAAAGACTATTGCTTTCATAATCGACGAACATAGGGGAAAACGAGAAGAGAATCTCTTCATTTTCCCTTTCCGCCTTTACCGAGAGAGACCACGCCGTTGGGTCGCATGTAACCTTGACCGGCGCTCGATGCGTGATAATACTGGTACCTGTCGCCAAGAGTGGCAAGCTGCCCGCTCTGCTCCGGCCTTCAAGCATGCTCCTAGTACTGTGATTTCATGTCTCCTCCCATCGGACAGGTACTTTCGTACATTCCATTTTGGAGCTGTCCATCAATGTCTTCTTTGACACATGCATGGGAATGAATAGATGCATCCTAGAGCCGGGGCGGAAAAGCAATGTGCATCCGTTCTCCAAGCATGGGTGGACTGATCACTCCTGCACCATCTCAACGGCGCATGTCCAAACTATACGAAGGTAGACGGAAATGAATTATCTTGATGTGTCCTTCCCCGGTCTTCGCCTCTCCAGCTATTTTTCATTTCTATATCATTTCATGCGTCGAGTGAAGAACAGGGAGCGCAAGGATGCCGCAAGAATCTCATCTTACGGTGTAGACTGTTGATTCCCCTGTCACAATCCCATACGATTGCGGCCTCATCCCCCTGTTAAATCCATAGGCAGTCGAACATTTCGACAAGCTTACAATATTGGAGCCGCCACCCATGTAACCATCCTCTCTTCATGCTGGTAGGGGCTAGCCCAACAAGTCAGGCTCGGTAAAGCAGGTGTCAACTTGTCAAGTCATAGGAGAAAATATGACCACGAGGGTGCACACACACGCCTCAACTGGGACACGAGGCAGCTGCATCTCGGCAAATAGAGGAGAAAAAGGAGAAATACCATGAGAAAGGGCCATGGTGTGTATCTTGCTGTCCAATGACAGGGAACGGACAGGACGGAGCATTCACGCCTCCGGCGCTTGCAAGGGGCAGAGAGAAAGCCATCCCACGAGGTTGAGTAGCCTTGGTGGTTCCCCCCCTTCCGTTCCGGGCCCTTCCCAATATTCTGCACGCGGATAGGCGTACATGACATTGCATGTTTCCCAAGAGGAAAAAGCGGCCAACGTGCGTGAGACGCAATGCTTACCATACCTGCTGGCTCATCGCTGGCCCCGAAACTGCGGTTGCCACCCCATCCTCTCCCCCGTCTACCCCATCTCCGATATTCGCGCCTACCGGAGGGGTTACGGTGAGTGGCGGCGCCATGTCCGTAGAAATGCACCACGAGTTTGGTTGAACGAACCGGAAGGCTCGAATTGAAATGTATGTTGGCGCCTAGCGTCGAACACGTTACTTGTACGTACAGTAGCTTCGGCGCGAAGAAGAGGCGACGGGATCGAGGAGGATATTTTTGTTCCAATCTCCTCGTTGGGAAGACTTGCAAGGCCTGGTATCAAGGTGACTCGTCATTTATGGGGCGGCGTTCGTGGATTGGCTTCTATTGCTTCCACTCTCGACGCGGCCCACGATGATGGGGACAGCGAGATTGGCCACAGATATCTTGGAAAAGCATGATTTTTGGGGTTTCCGAGCCCAGTGCTCGAATGCTACTCTGCTCCGATACGCAAGGCCGACCAAGCGATGCATCTCATGTCATGTCGCCTTCTGCCCCTACCAGAATCGATGAATGTCTTGATAACCCTCCTTTGGGTCCTTGCCACGCTAATGATAGCTTGGGAAGGAGTGTAAACTAGCCTTGAGCTTGGCATTTTGGCTCGGGCTAGCTAAATTCATTGAGCCTACGCGCTGTCGTTGGGATAGGAACATGATAATGCTGCTAGCGAATCTAGTACATCGACTAGGATGGAGGCCAGCAGGGAAGGTAGCGCGCGCACTGTGATCGCGAAAAGAGAATCTTTGTCGAATCTTTCAAGCTTAATTTTTCCAATTTGGCTGGGGTGAAATTGGAAAACCCCTTGGCCGGATGGAGTCTAGTTCCGACCAGCCTATGCGACGCTAGGCCGGGGAGCAGTCTCCTTTATTTTCAGGGATGAACGGAATGAGGGGGACAAAAAGACAGAAGGACCCGGCCCTGTTGCCCGAGGACTTAGCCCATGTCGTCTCGCAGGGGTAGGTTGTCGATACCTCGCTGGCCAGCAATCGAGAGTCATCCGGGGGAGCTTAGTCACTCAAAAGGCGGGGATGGTTGTTCTGCCAGCACACAACGGGTATCATATCCTCCTCGTTCAGAGGAAGAGCCTGTGACTCTTGCTGTGGGCGGGCTTTTTCGATCGAGCCCTGTGAAGTCCCACTCTCAACTCCTGCGAATCGTCAGTTCCAGTGGCTTCCTTCCCGCTGGCTCTGTATAAGCCGACAGTAGCTCTTTCTGTTTAGTGCACAATCGTCTGTTGACGGATGGTCTACCACAGCTCTCGTGCTCTTTCGGTTTCTCAAGATCTAGCGCCAAAGGGGGGCCATGGCATGAATCCTTGTAGATAATATTACTCACCATATGAACTCCATCACCCACGGCCGCGGGAATCCAGTGTTCTCCCGACCCCGAAAAAAGACCCTTCAGATATCTCCCTTACCAGGAATGGTCTGTACCCTAGACCTAATTGGACACGAGGAATGACAAGCTCCCAGCTGCACACCTTCAATAGTTGTTATCAAGTGCCGTCCCACCACTACAACACACCTTCTACGAAGGTATATCCCATGCCGGAAATGCAGCATGCGCAATTCCGATGATCAACAGACCCGGTGGACCACGTTTTTTTTCCCTTCGTCGGCACAGACAGGGCCTCCCACAAGCCGAGTCGAAAGCCGCTGGAGGAGCAAGCTTTCCTTGCTGGCCTTCCGCCTCCACCACGTCCCCGGCACACCATACCCATCATCATTATCGCCTATCTGTCCTCGCATATCCCGTTGGCGGATAAGGTCCAAGCGTACATGGCTCATGACCTCATATCTTCAGCTTGCAAGGATATGAGCGGTTGTCACTCTCGTATTTTTATAACATTCACTTCCTTTTATTACTCGTGGTGCTCTCCTAATCCCAAACCGGTAGGAGATGACTATCTTGATATGGTATGGCACCTCCAGGCGACGAGCTCTCTCGAGGCGAACCGGGCGGGGCCGAAGATGATTTTATTTTTTTCGGTAACGCCAATTGACTACAAGGGGAGATGCGGAGGTGGAGCATTATTGCCAATACCGGACGGGTGCAGATGGACCGCACGCCTACACCCTCTTTCTTTCGGCAGAGTGGCTTTGCCCTTTCTTCATCGAGGAATCCAAGACCCGGGATGGTGGAACGCAGCGGAGACCGGGGCGGAATGCTGAAAATACCTCGTCCCCCGCGCGAACGGGTGAGGCTAGCGGAATTTTCTCATGCGTGAAGGGGAGCGTACCGACGGATGCGGCAATGTCGTCTGCAGATCTCGCCTGCAGAAACAGCATTTCAACTGACCACGATGTCCCCGTGATCCCGGTCGTTGCCTCGATTCTATCAACAGGGGACGCGAGGAAGCGTTGGCGCTCCGCACCTTCCATGCAATATTGGACCTATTTTGAGAAGTAACGAGTCTCACCGCTTTTGTAGTATGCACGAATTCCATAATCACAGGATGCGGGGAAGCATGACAACCCCGACACGTGGGACAGCACCCAGTGAGAAGTGAGAAATGCTAATGGGTGTTAGTGTGGATGGGGCGTACAGACCGAGACCTGAGAATTGTTCAAGCAAGCCAGCCGCCTGTCAAGCTGAGGATGACATGAGTGTACGGCAGATTGCATAACGCTAATATGGGTCTTGGCTGTAGTCTGTACTGGCTATCCAACCCATGCCGTGTTCAGCGAAGCATTTCGGTGTAGATATCGGAGGAACAAGCGTCCGACGGAGTGGACTGAGGCTGGTCCTTTTTTTAGTTACTTTTCTCCAATTCTTGGGCCTCGAGGCGCCGGCAAAGGCGTTCCGGTGCAGTCACCGCTCTTTTCAGCCCGCTGCGAGCTGTATTAAGTGTTGGCGATGGGCGGGATACGGAGTGAATGGATGGTATCGGCAGATGAGGACTAAGGCCTGCTCCCGCCCGCATCGACCATTGCCTGATGCTTACAGGTGAGGTGTTGACCGGGAGCCTTTACAAGAATAGTTTGGATGCATTGATCCCCACGTATCCTTTCTGTTGAAAGGTGTGAAGGAGCACAGTCAATCCATTCTTGAGCTAGTTAATATTGCGAGTGTGTTTGGGGCCTCAGGCTGTTTCTTCCATCGGCGTAGATTGGGGAGGTTTTTCAGAGCCGAATGATTGTCCTGTGCCGACGGGCTATAGTTTCGAGCCGTGCCAGAGCATAGTTCATGGTTATGTTCGGCGAGATAGCCTACGTTAAGGTATGCTCCAACTGTGATGTGGAATTCTATCCAGAGGGTGCCTCGTCTGGGAATATGGAATATTAGGATGACTCACTTGACTTTTTTGCAAGAAAACTCACGCGATTGGAAAAGAACAGACATCTTCGCTTCCGCTGCCGGAATCGAGGTATCTTGGACTCATATACTCGAGACACCTGCAGTCTTTATCTAGTTCTCTCTATTTCTCGGTGGGGAATTTACCTGGCTGTCCTTTAAATCACACAGTTTCTTCTTGGAACTATATCTCGATCTCCTCAATTGCCTCTTCATCTCCCCATATTATCACCCAAGTCCCATTGCTCCTCAACTAGAGCCTGTCCACCACCACGTTAATCTAACTTATGATTGCAAGTTAGGAAGACGCAGTTATTCATGTTGGAGGTGGCGAGGTTCTGTACTGGTCGGCCAACAGATGACGCAGAATATCGGCCGCATGGAAGTGAAATCAAGAAAGTTGAGATTGTAGGTCCTCGGGGTCTCATGTTGAGCTTCTCAAGGCCCCACAAAGATATGTCAAAGAGGCAACAACAGAGAGCCATTCGATTCTGATAGGGACATCCTGTGGCGATATTAGAGAAACAACGGGAATCATTCTCTCTTGCCCAGAAGACGCTCTGAAATTTACCCAAGGCTCTTAAGACTGTAAAATATATAATCGTTTCACTCACGTCCCACAACCGCCTTCTGGGCAGATGAGCCGCGCAAGTTTAGACTGTGGGCCACATAGCTGTTATCACTTGCGAATTATCCCGACTCTGGGAACTCTTAAAAGGAAAGTGAAATTATAATCTCTTGGGTGTTGTGGTGTTACCGGTTGTAAATATGCCCTGTGTAGTGGGAAAACCATCCAACTCATAGTCTTTGTAAAGGTGGGGACTGTGACCGTTTTGTTACACCGGACTGGGGAGATAGACGGTTCAGGGAGAGAGTTACAGTGGGACCGGTTTTTAGGAGATACGGAGTAAACTATACCCTGTAAACTGCGTTAGTTGCTCGCACTTTGGGGCTTAGGAAAGAACAGGGTTAGTTAACTTTGTAGAATTGAAGATTAATTGAGCGGTAAGAAGATACTAGTATAAGGCCGAAGTTCTTGGATGATGACTTGTCTAAAGTGTTACAGGATGGCAGGGATATGTCTGGGATGCTGAGGGTATGTATGGAACTATGAGCCGAGCGGGCCTTCTCAATAGAGTGCCTAAAGTTAACAACACTGGACTCTTCGAGAACTTTTGGTTTAGTTCGAAACATAGAACTAGGACCTGAAATATTAGTGTCCACCTCAGGATTTGGCCCACTCTATGTTTCTCATACATGCAAAACAATGTATGCGCGTCTTTGTATATCTTATTGCTCCAAGTTCGACCCGCCAAGATACATTCTCCCACGAAGACTACGAGACCTTAGACCCTCTGTGCCCTTGGGATATTTACGAGTCAGGAGAGTATTCGGTCTACCGAGTTGCCTCTTTAGTCACCGGCTAGGCGGAAGCTGCTATAACGGATAGACCATCTGTTGCTCTAAATCCAGGCTTCTGGGTCGTCAGCCACGCGACCGAGGTGCTTGAGGGATGTCTTATTCCGATGAATATTGCATGTTCCAAGCGTATGCAACCCACGGGAGACCTGGAAGAGTGCATATTGCCGAATACACGTGGACATGTGCTCTGTAGGCGAGGTTGTGCAAAATGCGATGCTTCCCCGCTCGTCCCCAATGACCTTCCACGAGTGAGCTAGGTGTTGTCTAGGTGAGAGGCGCGAGACCCAGAGTGTGTTTGGTGGTAGAAGCCCTGATACTACCTTCACGACAGTAGATCATGTGGTATTTGAAGACTCGAAGCTGTAGCATCGTAGCTTCCTTTGATCCGCGAATTGCTGAGGAGTCCTTCACCGCTTCGATTTTACGCAATGACTTCAAAAAGACAATTGATTATCTAGCAAAAGAGCTGCCTCCATCTAGCGATTCCCATTCTTACATAATATCTTTCTCAGCCGGACTCCAGGCAAGTCAGCAGAGCAAGGAAGGTTGCTATGACTCCTAAGCCGGGAAGAATCTAGAATGTACCAGTATACGAAATAACAAGGCTTGTCATCTGTTGGCAGCGGAATCTTTTGGTATCAGGGCCCGCCAGGGTCAAAGATAGACAGGGGAAGTGGGTGGGGTTGAGTGTCGATCGCTCGGGTCATCGGCAGAGTGCGGAGCTACAGTGGGCAGCTAGGTTAAACGCTCCGCAGACAGGCAGCTGTGGAGAAGGGAATCCTTGGGCGGATCCCGAGAAGCTTACCCGCAGAATAGAATGCTTCCATCCCATCCGTGCGTGGGCAAAGAAGGACTCGCTGTGGTATAGCCGAAGGAGGGTGTGCACCTAATCCGGCTTGGATGACTTATCATTGCTTCCCCTCGTATGAGAAAATGATAGAATCGTGCAAATACGATGATAGTGTGCGAGGGGAAGGAGCGCCACAGCAGATGAATAAGCTTGGCTTGAACGGCGGCAGGAGCACTCGAGATTGTCAGGGTTTGCAGTCGCGATGAGGTAGATGCGAAGACAACCTGAGGTGGAGGCAAGAGGTTGACCATGAACTCCACTCGTCTCTACCCCACGGATCTTCCCCAGGACATCTCCCTGTCAACGTTTCATTCAATTTCATTTTGGATTATTTTTCCCGTATTTTCCGCAAAGATAAAGTATATCCAGAGCTCCGAAACCAGGCGTTGGCTGCCTGCCCTCTGCCACGGTACTCTCAGGGCCGCCGCCGCCAGGGCTTTCTACTCGCTTCCCAATCCAGCGCTCACGTTGTCAAGAATGATGCGAGCATCGTTCGCCAAGAGCTGGCCAATCAATCGACCCGGCCAGAGCATAGCCTATGAACCTTCTAGAGTTCGGCTATTTGACCCGTTCCTGCAAGGCACCGCCCTTCTCCTCAGCAAGCGTACTAAGCCAAGACGTGTCAATACCGTATTTTATTGAGCTGGTGGCTGATCGGAGCGGAATCTGGACAATCGCGTTTCCGCAATCGGCAATGAGCTGTGCAGTTCTCTTCTTTCGGAACAAGGCGTGTTTTCTTGGCCAGACCCAGTAGACGGCCAGATTTCAATCGTTCAGCTTTGTCTGATAGATGATGCTCAATTCCAGCAAATCAACGGCACGAACCGGGTCACTTTCGGATTATTTTCCCTTCTCTCTTCCAATTCATAGGCCATAATGCCCTCATTCCGTTGCATAGTCGTTCCATCTGCCGGAAGACTCGCACGCGGATGCTCCACTCCGAAAAATTCAACGGCATTTATCTGCCAAGCTCCCATTCCCGGCTAGATGGCCCATCAGATATTTAGCCGCTTCGAGATATAGACTTGCACCTCGATTCTCGATACCACTCCCTCCACATCGCAATATATCAGCAATCAATGTTAAGCCTTGGGTGCCATTTTCACTCCAGACGGGCTTTCCCTTTGCGGACGACCGCTGCACCCCCCGTACTCGCGGCTGGTGGAAATCAGGCTTGCAATCCGAGGCCCTTTTCCCTTCCAAGCCCCATAGCATCCAATCTACCTGAGCGGTCAATATGGCGCATTTATATGTTGCCCAGCACTCAGAAAACCGCCGATGTCCGCTGGAACAATGAAGCGATGGCGCGTCCATATGAAGGGAAATACTACCCAGACGAGAATCGTGTTTGCGGACAAATGAGCCGACATTTATAGTTTAATGTCCCGACATTCACCTTACCGGTACGTCATATTGTGTTCCGAGGGTCTTAATGGCGAAGCTATTCCGACCCCGTTCTCCCCTCACGGTCCTTTCCCCGCGGCTTGCCTACCCCATTCCCTTATTATCCGACCGTGGTTCCTACCTTCGAATCAGATCCCTACATGAGATTATATCTGGCGTGCAGGAAGCTCTCCCCCTTCTTGTTCTGTGTGTTTGAACCTGCGCGTCTTTCTCTTGCCCATCTTAGCTTGCAGTGTTGGTCGCCGACGGGCCTCCTCCTTTTCATTATCACCATTCTGTCGCGCCCACGTCTTGGTTGTATTGAACCAGTTCAGACTCCCTTTCCCGCCCCGTGTGTGTGTGCATAGATTCCTGGTGTAAACCGATTGGATTTGTTTACTCGGACAACAAGCGACAATGAGGTGGACCTCGCTCTCTGTGGCCGCTGTGGCCTCCTTGGTCTCCACGGCTTCCGCTTTCTCCGTCCACAGCGGCGCTGGGTTCCTTGCCGGACACCATCTGCTTTCGGAACGGGAGCTGCAGGACTACTACGTCGGCCTCGCTAAACGACAGGGAGCCAACGGCTGCGGTGCCAACAATGGTGGTGCCAAGTGCGCGGACAACCTGTGCTGCTCGCAATTCGGATTTTGCGGCGATGGCGATATCTTCTGTTCCGAAATCGCGAAGTGCCAGCCTGACTTTGGCCGCTGCGGTGATGCCCCTGCTCCTCCCACCGAGCCGGAGACTCCTCCCGAGACTCCTCCCGAGACTCCTCCCGAGACCCCTCCTACGACTCCTCCCGAGCAGCCCCCTGCCACGAACCTGACGGTTACCACCAACGGCATGTGCGGAAACACGACCACGTGTACCGGCTCGACCTACGGCGGATGCTGCTCCCAGTTCTTTTATTGCGGCACCTCAGCGGAATATTGCGGCACTGGCTGTCAATCCCAGTTCGGTACTTGTGAGGGCGGCGGTGAGACTCCCGAAACCCCAGAAACCCCCGGGACCCCAGAGACCCCGGAGACTCCCGGGACTCCTGAGACTCCTGAGACCCCAGAAACCCCAGAGACACCAGAAACCCCAGAGACGCCCGAGACCCCAGAAACTCCTGCGGAGCCGCCTGCTAACCCCGGTCTGCCTGTCAGCACTGATGGCCAATGTGGAGGTGACCTTGGCGTAACCTGCATCGGTTCGACCTACGGAAACTGCTGTTCCCGCTGGGGATATTGTGGTGATGCGGATCTGAATTGCTACCGTCCCGTCGGTTGTCAAGAGGAGTGGGGCGAGTGCAGGGACCCTTAAGGTCCTCCCGTTTAATGATGATGACGGCTGCCTCGCATTTTACCACGATCGGAAGCAACAGGAGGGAATATCCGGAGAGACGCATCCTTGTTCCTGTCAAATATTATTTTTTCTGTCTGAAATTTAGTTTGTTTTTTCTATCATTCTTTCCACAATATTCCTCACTTGTTTCCCTTCCGGTTTATTCCCGCTAAGGAGCGACGAGGCCATCATCTCAAAAGCCGAAGGGCTTATTTCAAGATGTACAATTTGAAAACTGTATCAAGCGAAGAACGGTCCTCTCGCGCCGACGGCTACCCTCTCCCAACTCCATTTCCCCCTTTCACCTGTCACATATTTCGTCTTTTGGATTTCGCTCTTTCTTTCCTTGATACCTTTGGGGATGCTCTAGACACCAGCTCGGGCGTGTTTGCGCGTGAGGAGGAAACAACCCATGTCTGGTGAAAGATGGCGAGGAAAACGGGGGCAGTCAACTCCCTGGGGCTATGGTACCGACGAGTTAAGGCAAAAATGTTTTAGAGAAATTCTAATTCCTAATATGGTCCTTCTTCTCCCATAGTAGTGTGCACTGAGGCCTACGTACTAAGCTCGGTTGTAAGGATTTTTGTTAATAATCACGCCTATGAGTCCAATGCCTCGGGCTTTCTTCTCTCGAGTAGCTTGACATGGCGTTGGGATGGCTCTTTTTTGACATATATCTAGTAGATATAGCCTGGACATCATGACAGTGAGTCTCGGTCTTAGGACCCGTTACGTACACGTTAAGCATTAGCAAGGTCATTGCTCCTAGGTATACGGACAATTATAGAAGCTTCGGTGGCTCGTTTGGCGTAAATACTGGTTCTGAAATAGCAACGACTTCGTTGCCTTTTCTAGGGTTTGTAAGTTGCGACCTTCTGTACTATGTGACCAGGAAGGCGCCCTTATAGATGTTGTCGGCTGTATACCTAGATTGAATCTTTAAAGCTATACTGCTAAATGTTCTTCACACCTACTTTCTCCGTCTGTTAGCCTTTACGAGTTGCACGTGCACAGCTTGTCATCATTGCAGAGCGCGAGAGACTTGGAGGCTAGAGTGAAGCTCACTGGATATAGTGTAAAGGCTACCCGTTGGAGAAGCATTTTTTTAGTGCATATATAATAGATATTGAACGAATGAGAGAAACAGAGTGAAGATTTACACAAAGTATAGAAGCCAAGGCAAAAAAAAAAAAAATACATACAACACCAGGGATTCGCTGGTCGTCACCGACCCAACTACTGATCTGGCGCTTCGCAGCTTGTGTACAGGGGAGCGGACGGGACCCTCAATTCTCTGCGAGCTATGGTCGTATGTGCTCGAGATGGTCTCAAAATCTTCTATAAAGCCCTCCATACTTTCAGGGGTTGGTAGCCAAAGCAGCTACGTTCAAATGAGCAGGTTCGCTGACCCTCGCGGCACTTCAGCACCGTACCGTCATTGAAAAGTCCCAGTTCATGAAATTAATCAATTCATCCTTATAAGAAACATTACACTCATAAGACTTCTATTTCATGGCTTGCTTCCTATTCCTTTCCTCCCTCGCACCCTGAGATAATCTTCGGTGTGGGCATAGAATGTGGAGCTTGTGTCGCTGAATATTTGCACAGCCACATACTAAGGGTCACTGTGGCTACGCTTGCCCAGCGTCTCTCCCACGTGACTGATCTGTCCTTTCCAGCCACATCGAAAACCAATTCGCGGTCATAACCTCGCGAAGGCACCAAAATCTCAAAGCTCGCTCATCACCGCCCAAAACTACGTTGCCGACACCCGCCATACCTCGCCATCAATATGAGCTTCGCACCTGTTAACCCCCGGCCTATGCTGCAAGGCCTCATCAACAAGCCTATTTTCGTGCGCCTAAAGTGGGGCGAGGTGGAGTACAAAGGCACCCTGGTTTCCGTGGACAGCTACATGAACCTTCAGTTGGACGGTGCGGAGGAGTATATCGACAGCAAGTCAACCGGCACTTTAGGCTCCGTACTTATTAGGTGGGTCCTCCATGGATTGAGATGGTTATTTACGTGATGCTAACGGTGCTTGCTAGGTGCAACAATGTGCTGTGGGTGAGGGCGGCGGATGAGAAGGACAAAGATGCCTCGATGACGGGATAGTCTCACCACCAGCAGCTGAATTTATGGGGCCACGGGGGACGACCCCTATCCGGTATTTGTTGGAGATTATCTATTTCATCTTGCCCAATCGAGGCATGCTGTCTTGCCCTCACTCTGGACCACGCCTTTTTGCCAATTCCCTGGCTGTAGGCGGATTGTTTCTCGAGAATGAATCCAAAGGGTAGTGCCACCGCCGACTCCTTACCACGAATAATCATAAACAACCTGAATTGTTGTCACGAAATTTATCATGAGGGCATGAGAAGAAAGGACCTGGGGTGTTGACGGTCCCCCGGCCTCGCGTGCTCTCCCAACCTCCCAAAACAACCCACCCATGCTCTCCCGCAACGCCATGGTATTTTGGAAGTTGCGTCATTATTAAAAAGAGGGGAAACCTGAAGTTATAGACCAATTGATGTCTTTCTCAATCCAGATTTTCACTACGTATCCTTTTCCGTGACTTGGCTATATCTGACGAACTTGATCATTCCGTCATATACGTTCTGGAGAACGGTTGTTGGAGAACGTTCAATTCCCAAGCCCTAGTGAGAACCGTTCAGTCCGGTCCTAGCTGCTTTATGGCAGAGTCATGGTAGCTGTCAACATGGAGAATAGCTGCGCTCGAGAATCGGTCTCCCGGGACAACTGACCACTGAAGCTCGAGGAGGGTGAAAAAGAGATGTGGGAGTCAAGCAAGAGATATATAGGGGACAGTAGATCTAGTAACAACTAGACCATAACGGACTAGACCATAACGGAGAGATTATAGCCATACGGGAGGAATTGAACCGCTCTAACATTCGCGCTTTGTGCTAGTTATAGCCGGAACCTCGTAAGTCTTCCTGTTTTAGCGTCTTTGCAGCTAGGGGCTGACAACCTTTTTTCCTTCCTGCGACAGGGGATATAAGATACACCTGACGAACTGTCATAAGTCCGAGATAAGAACGTGTCGTCTCGAATCATCCGCTAGAGAAAGATTTACGTGACTTGTGCCTGCCGATCGCCTGTGTTGTCAAAAATGGCAACAATGCTATACCTGGGACAAAACTCAAAAGCAAACCTCCCAAACAGGGCCTGGGGAAAAAGGTACAAAATACCCGCTTACCCTGTGGCATTGGAATTGGTCTCGGGCGTCCAGACTTATGTCGCCGATTCCTTGGCGTTCAATGCATGGAGGGTTCCAGACTCCAGAGTCTCGGAAAGCATGATATCCCAAGTATGCTGATGGGGTGGCTATCGGAGAGCTAAAAGAGATTCCGTTGGCTTCGAGTTCTCGCTTTCTTAGTACCGAGTCTCGGTTTTTCTTCACTTTCAAGCCATGAAGTTGGTGTACTCTCATTGATAAACATTGGTTCCTGTGAAATGCTTGCCCGCCTCAATTCGTCTGTCTATGCTATGCTAGGTATTCTAATGCTTCGCCTGCCGCCGTTTAGTGTGCTAACATATAATATCCCAATCAACTATGGTATCTCAGAAGAAACAGCCGATAACGGCGCTAAATAGTACAACGCTTTTTGTTTTTTTTACAGTTTTTTTTGTTTCTTTTTTGATCTTTTTTATATGGGAAAAAAAGGGGGTCGATGGAGTGAAGTGAATTAGTTCGGAGAGAGAAAGAGTTTTGCACACAGGCATGTACAACAATCCCAGGGCTTTATGTAAAAAGCCTCCCATAGATACACCCTGCCCATCATAAACAGAAATTTACAAAACGCCAGGGGATGCGTTTCCAACCTTTCCCAGTTTCCATCTCTTAGAAACCGGAAAGCCCGCCGAGGGACTGACGAAGGGCGGCGAGCTGGACTTGAGGGCTAGCCATCATGGCGCCGTTGATGGCAAGGAGGTTGGGCTGGCCAAGAGTGTTCTGGGGGAAGCGGGAGTTGAAGCCGATGACGTCTCGGACGGCGCCGAAGTTGGCGGCAGAGATCTGGAGGCTCTGGGTCGAGACGAACCAGGTGACGCCCTCGCTGCAGGGAGGAGTGGTGAGAGAACCAGAGTAGCTGAGCTCATGTTAGTAAAAGAACCGATAGCAGGGTCCGATTTAGAAGTAAACTCACTTCTGAAGGTCACTGGCGTTGATGATGTCGACAATCTCAGACATGATAAGAGGCTGAGTAGTAGTCTTGGTGCCAGGCTGGGTGATGGCAGGAAGGGACGAGAAGACGGTATCGAGCAGAGCAGTAGTCGCACGCTTGGCAACCTTGGGCTCCTCCCGCTTGTACTTGGGGTCCATCTTGGCGGAGCGCTTCTCGGCGGGGACGGAGGTGACAGCGGTCTGGTTGGCAGCACCGGCAGCCTGCGAGTTCTCGACGTCGATGTAGACGCCGATGACGGCAATCTGACCTTGGGCGGACTCCCAGACCATGTGCATCTCCATGGCATGGCTGACACCGTTGTCGAGGTGCTCGCTGGGAAGGTGGAAGTGGAACTGCTGGAGACCGAACTCAACACCGTTGATGGCCATGGTTCCGCCCTGGGCGATGACCTCGACGGTGGTGCCAAGGTTCTCGAACTCGGCGCCGGCGGTGAAGTCGGGGATGTTGACACCAAGAGCGCTTGCAGGTACAAGCTGGAATTGACCCTGGGTCATGTCAATGGGCGACTGGCGGGTGCCAGTGGCGCACAGGATATTGGCGGCATCGAGAGCGACCCAGTTGAGAGGGCCCTTACAAAAGAAACGATGTTAATGGTGGGTTCACGTATAGTACCAGAGAAGTAAGAAACGTACAGTCAAGCCGACATATCCAAATTGGTTGACCTCGACGGCGCCTTCCTGGCGACGGTGGAGGTGGGTGCCATGGGCGCACGAGGCTAGGGCTTGGGAGGCCGAGAAGACGGCCCAAGCAAGGGTGGCGAGGGTAGAGTACATCTTGGCGATTCTTGGCTATGGACTCGAGGGGGTGTAGTGGGATGGGGTAGGGCTGAGGAACGGTCTGACGACTGGCGCGTGAGAAGAGGTTGTGCGTCGAGGGAACAGCACCGCCAGTTCCTTTAGCTTAAGAAGAATCGAAAGGCACCGGGCCAAGTAATATGGGCAGTGGGGAATAAGTTTAAACAAAGAATTGAATAGTGGACCGGCCAGAACGAACGAGACGACGAACAGACAAACACTTCACAGGAAATGGGAAAAAAAAATAAGAGAAAGAAACGACGAAGCAAGGAAGAGTGGCGAGGTGGAATGAAGCTACACGATGTCTCGGGGTGGGCGGCCAAGATATATGTCAAGGGAGGCCAAGGTCAGCAAAGATAGCGCTGGGAGAGGTTTCCACGAGAACAGGCACATCCTCCATAGGCCAGCCCAAAATAGCTACAGTTGCAATCACAATCACACAGACGGGCCAGGAAATCATAGCTGATCATAGGATGGACGATAGACAGAGCGGCGGTCGGTGGAGCCCTGCTGTGCTGGGTGCATGTTCGAGGGACAAGGGGAAAGGGGCAATCAAGTCCTGTGTCGGGCTTGTGCTTTAGAGTTTTGGTGCGGAGCCGCCCCGCAGAAAGACATCCCCGTTGCGTTGACCCCGTTTGTTGGATTCTGGGTAGTGCTACCGAGGCCGATACGGAAATGGCGGTGGTCGAGAGTGTTCTGTGTGTGAGTCTAAAATGGTAGCTCCATGGGATCTGTACAGTCAAATGGGCAAAGAGGTCTAGACTCTGCAGGTGGCCCGGGGAATACTGTCAGGGATCACGTCTGGGCCGGACGCCCAGGTTTGGTGTTGGAGTCGGAATCCGAAACGAAGGGGTGAAACGAATCGGGCCCAGCGACCAATCGCAGCCGTGAGATGTCAGCGTTGTGGCTGTGAAGCTTTGCGCCCGTAGGAGACAGTTGCTGGCTGCGACAGGGATCCATTTGATGAATGATGCGCCAGCCTGGCCAGCTAGGCTTCAAAGACCGCCTGGCAACTCTACACTACCGCTCCACTAAAACAACCGAAATCTTTCGTTTAGCGCTGTGCCCGGCCCCCCTCAATGCATCAGTCCCCTCTCCCGGAGCTTTCTGTCGAACAAGCTCGCTGCGAAAACGACAAACCGAGATAAAACCTTGTCAATTGCTGTACTAATCGAAGACCTCGCTGTCAACTCTAATTTTCGATTAATTTAGAGTTGCCTATTTTTTTTCCTCGTTGTGCCACGTATTATCTCGATCAATTTCCCCAATTTAGGTTATCAGTGGAACTCGAGAAACTTGCCATCTATGGATACTCTTCGCTCTCTTTTTACCCCCTTTTGCTATCGTAGATCGCTTCTTGAAGATCATTCATGAGAATCCTCTACTGCCAGGCCTTGTTATCTGAAGTCCGCCCAAGATCGCCGCAGTTATGCTCAGGGAGATCATTTTTCTATCTTTAGCCTTCGTGTGTTCTAGGCCTGGCCTCGTGCTGCTCAGGCTCGAACTGCCAAGACTTAGTTTCTACAGGGGCCTTATCTCTGTGTAATTTTTTTCTGTCAACCACACTCGTCATCAGCCAGCCAGGCTGGCCAGCTGTCTCGGCGGATGTACCCGACACGTTTCTTCCAGGCTAAGCTTGCGCTGGCGTTCTGACACAGTGACTTTTAGCCTTGTGAACCGTGCTTCTGTGTTCTCCACAGAACAACAGCTCGTTATCAGTATCATTGACCACGCCCAAAGCGTAACAAGTACACTTCTCAACGTTGGACGTAAAACGAGTACACGAGACCCAATCCTCCCCTTTTTAATCAAGGGCACGGATGAAGATCTCGAACCCTCTCATTCAGGACATCTGTCTCAATCTTTTTCTCTGCGACCCTGCTTGTCGAAACACGGCCGCCTTGGTCTGCACTTGTGGCGTGTAGCAACAAGGGCATAATACCGCCGCAGTCGTTTTCCTCTGCCCAACGCTACGAGGCCAGACGAAAGGCCCATTTTCGTTGCTCCTCCCATCAAGACCCCGTGCCTGTTTCCACGGCTGAAGCGCGACTGGGAGGGTTTTGGCTCGCATTGTCCCCTTTCCTTTCGACGCCCGACGAGACATGTAATCTCGGCCACCGGGTCGTTGCACCCAGCAACTGCATTCCAACTATGATTTCGTACCGGAACAGGGTATAATTCGGCAAGCCCATGTTGCCGTGGTATAATCCGGCCCTGCTATCGTGAGTGGCTACGTTCTGTTGCGGACGCGTCGTGGCCTTGATTCGAGGGACCTTGATTCGAGCGGAAGTGACAGAGAAGTAGTATACACGACCAAGACCCAGACTAAAGCAGATGCGAGACGAAGTTTATCCTTCTAGGTCCAGCTTGCGAAGATGGCTCCTAGTGATAGAACAAAGCCTCCGTCAATATGCAAGCGGCATGGCCCGCTCAGGTTCCGGAGACACCGATTACCACAATAGCATCCAGATGTATTCCCCGAGAACCGACGTACAGGCTAGATTGCGCATCGCATACCAATACGGCAGGATTACTTCTTGATGATCTTGAAATGAAGCGTAAATTAATGTAGGTATTCACTTGACATCTTTGTCCTACCACCCCTTTCTTGTCTCTAATCAGCAGTTCACCGGCGCGACAATCTCCTTTTCACTGTCCATGCTCACGCTAGGAATAATCACCCTCCTTCCATTTGCGCACGATACCCTAATCATGACTTCGTCCTTGCCAAAGCCCGTCTTGTCCTCCCTCTCAAAGTAGTTGTAGTCTTGACGGACAGTCGACTCCCACGTCTGCGAGTTATCCGTGCTGACCTCGAGGTCGGTGATGGGGAAGTTGCAGTTCAAGACTTGCATCGAGAAGCTATACATATCTCTAGTTAGCAAAGGCTAATGACCACTGCACTTTTCTTCTAGACTTACAACCACCGCGATGTTCCAATCTTGTTTCGGACAATCAGAGGGGAGTCAAGGCCGCAGGACACGACGTCGAACGTTACATCGACGATACCGTCAACGGGATCGGCGATTTGCGCAAAGGCATCATCGAAGAGGTTGAGTCGGTTCTCAAGGCACGATGGGCAGCTGTCCACAATCTACAACAAGTCAATCCTCATCCTTGAATTCCCATATATGGACGGAGATCCATACCATGACCTTAGTGCTGCCCAATGGACCGTTAACTTGGATGCAAGAGCCGCACTTTCCGGCCTGCGCCCAATTGGACGGGCCTATCCCAGTCCCGGAGATACCGGCAGGGAGAGTGTAGTTGGACAGCGAGCAGGTGCCGCCCGTGTGATCCCTACCAGTAAAGGTCGCCGTACCCCGGATACCCTGAGCCGCGATTTGGGCCGGAGCCCAGGCCAGGAGACTGGCAAGAATAGGTATCACGAAGAGCTTGGTCATCGTGAACGTGGGGAAGAAGGGGTGACGTATTGCCCCTGGCCCAATACAAGTGATGGTATGAGCTAGGTTTATGACCAAAGATATTGCAACCAACACAAGGGGTATCAAGTATTAGCGAATAATGGAAAGAACGTCGAGACCGGATGAAAAAATAGGCTCTCCCCACTGACTAGCCGAGTGGCTGACCAGATCCTTATATAGTTTGCACTCCAACGACACGGGCATAGGCTGGTATAATAGCAGGCCAGGTAGAAGAGGGTGGCGACTGGCAGCCGTCACGGCAAGTCGACTCCCCTGCAGCGCCGTATATTAGGCGTCGATAGTGCCGGTAACCTGGTACGAGTCTATTTTGCCCAGGTTATCTAGCTGATGACCGAGATTAAAAAAATACTCTTGCCTTTGTCTCGTTCCTGTTTTAGCATTCGGACCCGTCTCTTCCAGCGAAGGAGCCTAAGTTGGGCCCAATCTAGGACCGAAGTGCCGTTTGGGCGTGAAGTGCACACCAGTCGGGGCTTTCGACGGCATCGCGGGAGTCATCTATCGTCAGGGACGTTGAATTAATTTCACCGACCTACGCCAGCTACCCAATGAACCAAAGGTTACGGGTGGTGGGGAATTCTTATTGATCGAGACCCGTTTTTATCCTCATGCCTCTGCTATCAGTACTAGAACGAGAGAGATGCATGGGGCTGAATGCAACAAGTTTAGTGTCCTCAACTGTTTCTCTACAAGACTGGAGGCAGGTGTCTCCCGATGTCTACTTATGTCGTCGTCGTCAGGAATCTGAGGGTCGGAGGATACCATAAATAGGTAGACCACCAATATACCCGTCCCGCGCTCGCCTCCCGACTTTAAATGACTGCGATTCATTACCATGGCAAAGTTGAGCCAATCTGGTTAATTGCAACAGCATTACTCTTTATGTATTGCCATCCCCTCGTTCCGCCATATTCTGTGTATATGACCGGATAAACCACAAATGGATTGATATCCTCAGTCCTTGGATTCAGCTGACGGCCTCCGCCGCACAAGACTGGAGGGATTTTCCTGTCCTCGGTTAGGAAAATGCACTGGCGACGGAACCGACATTGTCAACCAACGTATCCGGTGCCTCCAGCATAATAGCTGCAAATATGTATTCTGCAGGTGTGGTTCGCAGGGAGACTAAAAATAGGTTCTGAAACTCACAGCGTTCGCGACAGGACGGGGCACCTCCCTGCCATTGTTACCATTCCCAGGCTGGCGGGAACCAGGTGGGGGGCGACCAATACTACATCGAGTTTAAACCTGAATTGGCTTCTAAATTGCACTCTATTGTATGTCACCGCCGCATCCTTTATTTGCATATTACACTCTTTGAAGTGATGGAAGGATTGATCTACGGGTCTCGATTGTCAATGCCCCTTCTGCATATGAAAAACAAGCTCCAAGGATAGAGTAGGATGAGCTTATCTTCCGGCTATAGGTAAATCGAGTGCAGAGCTCGGCTTGATGTTATTTTTCCATCATATTTTGAAGTAAATACTTGAATGGAATTGCACATCCTGTCGCTCAACATCGCCGATCTTGTTGATCGGCAACATCATTAGTGAATGGTGATTTCACCATCACCTACTATTTGCACCTATTTTAGTTACGGGATAGGCACTGTAATAGGCCTAGTAAGCTATCTGAAGCGAACTGGGTCGGAAGTAGCAATGCCCGATAGAATCTTGAAAGCCGAAATGAAGGGAAGGTATTCCATCCAACCAGTTTAGGGGGTCATCGGAGTCCCTACGACGATAAACGGTATTATTTGTTTTTCTTTTCTCCCACAGGGACCATTAAACTCTTCGGTTATCCTGGCAAGGGACGGTATGAATTTTCATTTATTGGGGGAGGATAATTGGCTCCCGACACAGCCGGGATATAACCCTGAGCCGAGTTATAAATGAGGGCTATGCCCACTTGCCAGCGGTATAGGAGCTGGCGAGAGTGTTTTTGGCAAGCAGATGCCCCTGAGCTCCACGACTGGAAATGAATGCGGGTGGATGTTGGTTTTTCTTTTTTTTTTTTTTTTTCCAGCCGGGGGGGGAGGGCGGTCTGTGGGCTCTATCTAGTCACGATAATGGGGCTGCTCTCACTTTGTGCTATGTTGCACGGTAGCTATGAAGTGCGTCTTTCTGTGGTTACCGGTCCTGACAATAATCAAGTAGAACGAACACCCTCCGGCTCGATAAGGAACTGCCTGAAGATCTGAATGCCAGCTTCTGGTTCTGTAAGAAGTGTTAACTTCAAGGACGGGAAAGGTTCTTGCTCGGTATTACACCACTTACGGTACCACATCAAGTTATGGCCTGCTTCATAGACGCGAGCGAGATTCAAATTGTCGAGCTTCTTGAACTCGCCCTTTTGTATTCCGTTGACGGTATATGGTTCCATGGCAGCGTCGGTAAAAACCTGCTGGCCCGACCACTCCACGGACTCTGCGATGCGCTGGGTGCCCACGTAGTTGCACACATAGTCAGCGTCTCCAGTCCAGATAAGAACCTTGACTCCAGCCTTCACGACGTCAGAAAGTTCGCTTGTGAACGATTTCGCGTCTAGGAAACTGTTAGATTATAATGGCCTCCTTTCGCGAGTACATGGATACTTGCCATCGCCGGATAGGACGATGCCGATAGCACCTCCGCTGTCGGTGTAGTTTGTCAATCCCCCGACAGCTTCTTGGATATCTGGTCGTTGGAGGTACTGGATGTGCTGAGTGTTGGGCCGGGTTGGGTTCGCGCGGATGTCTCCGATATCGACAGTCCCGTATGTCTCGCGTGCGGCAGCAAGCATTCTGAACTCGAGGTCGTTGAGATACGTCATATAAGCACCGAAGCAGTCCTCCATGCTGTCGGTGGCGCGACACTTGTCAATAGAGGGTACTACTGTTTCGTTATAGAGACTAAGCAGCTCGTCCCGGACAGTCTCGTTGATCAGCGGTCTGTACGGGTTATTGAAGGCGTACTCGATGTTTGCGAGCTCTTGCATGCGAGCGTCGAACCAGGCGTTGCTCAGCCCAAGGGCAACCAAGTTGATTTTGGTTCCATCCGCCCCCTTTTCAATTTCTTCGTTCTTCTCCAAGATGTATCGCGCAACTTCGGGCCCAGTATGACCGCCGTACGACTCGGTAAATATTCCAAAGTCGCGACCCTCGTACTCGGGAAACGCGGCACTAAAGGCTTGAAGTAGGTTCCACACATAGGGTGAGGAATCCTTGGTCGAGTTGACCTGGCTCGTATCACCATAGGAGAACCCTGTGCCAATGGGCTGGTCGATGTAGAGGACATTGGCATAGTTGTTGAAACTGTGGGGATTCAATGATGGTTCGGTGTCCTCGTCGTAGAACTGGCACGGCCCGTTTTGAGTGAAGAGACCGTATTCAGCGGCGTTCCCGGGGCCGCCGCCAAGCCATGAGATGAGAGGTGCTGTTTCAGGGTTCTCGCGCGCCTCAAAGAACCTTGTATAACGTTAGTGGACATAGTCCTAGAGTGATTTTCGATATATCGGCCATTACCAGAACCACATGTTCAAGTTCTCACCGACGGAGAGATATCCGGAGTATTGGTTAACCCCAGCCGTTGTCTCGCAGATGCCCGAGTTCTTCACAAATGAGAGCTTTGCGCCGGTGGCACCATGTTCGAACACGTTGTGATCGAGGGCATCTCGATGTTGGATGTATCGTCGATCAATAACAGAAGCAGATGTCAAGCCAGCAGCTATGATGCATGCGCCGAGCAGGGTCCTGAAGATATCTGGCTGCATAGTTTTTTCCCTCTCGAAATCGCGACCTTTGAAGTACTCGATAACCGCAAACGAATGAACCCGCATCCCTCACGAGACTATATATATACATATTATTTGTGGAAAAGTTAATTGGGATCGGGTATTAGTCACATCGTCGTCTACGACTGTGACCTCGCCGAATTTGAAATGATGATCCGCGTTAGGGAACACGGGTGCCAAGTATCAAGCATTGTGGCAGTGCGATCCTCCTGGACAGTAAATTTATATTGGGGGAAAGAGGAGCAGAGGCTCGGCTTTCAGGGCGCGTTACCCGCGATCCATGGCAACAGGAATTTTTGGTAGAATAGGGAAATTGACGAGGTACTAGTACCATGGCTTTGGGAGTCTCCAGCTGGCTGGACTCTCACATGGGAAATTACAGCTGTCGTCGCCAGGCAACGAGCGATTTCGATGCCTGATCCGATGTCCCATGCTGGCTAGCCATATTGTGTCCTGCCAGGGGCTCAGTTGCCCTGGTTTACCCGTGGCCCACTCGGGAAGCTGGGCAGCCACCCCCCCTGCGTAACCGGTTCTTAGCTGGCTTCCCAATCAGCGACTGTCTCTGTCGCGCCTTCCCAGCTCTTTCTCAACCACTTACCGACTTTTTGATGGCTCCTGGCAATCCAGTGGAAACTTTTTCATTGATTGCTAACGAGGATACTGTCAAGAGCAATCTATTCCGCGGTACTCCGCGGCATTCCACATATCCGGGGGCTCGTGGACAAGATATTTCATCCCCAAGCTCTGAATATCAACCAGGATCAAAGTTCCGCCCGCCCTGTACCGTAGAGGTACCTCACCAACCATTTCAACTCGCCCATCATGCCACCTACCGTGACGTTTTCGAGCCCGACTGGCGTAAAGCCACGAGCCTGCGGAGTCTGCCCGACATGGAACAACCGTTCCTCGATGTCAAATATGTGGATATATGCTTGAGGGCCCCATGGAAGCCTGGAACAACGAAAAGTGGATGGAGCTCAGTCACGTCTCGGCTGTTGCTCTGATCCAGATACGCCTCGTGTACGACCTCCAGGATCTTCAGAATGCTACTAGGGCCCTCCAAGACACTCTTCCTGCAGAAATTCTCGGCATGGTGAAAGAATGCCTCGTGGGAGGCATGATTCGCCCCAAGATTCTTAAAGCTGACACGGAGGAAATCTCTAGACTGATCAAGGAGCTGAAAGGCCAACTGAGAAAGATTCACGCCGTGGTCGACGAATACAATCCCCGCTATTGGAAACTTTTGCTCCAGAATGCTCGCGCCGCCGCTGAGAACAGAATCGATAGTGCGTACGGGTACCAAACGCCGGAGCAAGCTTGCCTGGTGTTGGAGTTACAATTGCGTGGCATGGGAAGAAACATCGGGGGCGACGAAGGCGCTACGGGCCATCAGAAACGCACACGAGACCATAATATGAGCGCTAGATGAAGTTTGATTCACGTTTACAGAAAGGGATGTATACGAGAGCACCCTCGTGTTATTATCTCTCCTGGAGAGAGTGCTGGCAAGAAAGCAGGAGATAACCAACACCTTGCGATGAATTCGCGAACGGTTATGAGGCGATGACGTCTATAATACTTTCCTTCTGAATCTGTCTTGCATGTAGATATGCGTTCGAATTGTTTCGTGGTGCTCGTCGAAACATCCGCCCAAGATTTCGCTCCCTCCTTTCTTTTCTCAAGTCGTAATGCTTTGTGTAACGCTAGGATGACAAGATATTTTCAGTCAAAGAAAGTGTTCCCTTGCAGTTGCCAAGAAGTCGCTCTCTGTGTTGGCATTGGGCAGTACACCAATGTTTTGACCCGTACATGACGACAAAAGCTCCACTAACATTGTGTTAGCATTAGGTAACAAATGGTTTGGATAAGGAATACTACCCGTGGCTCCATTTCTTGATGGCGTAGGTGATTATAAATCAATTCTAAACTTTTAACGCTTTTATGCCCCATCTACGGCCTCAGGGAATCTCCTCGGGATAAATTTATTAGAAAAAATATATTTAATAAGTTAAAGTTTATAAAAAAAAGATCCACTCAATTGAGAGCCGATTGCTTTATGGCCAGTTTCGCGTTCAGTTGCGCAAAATCGTGCGGCTTCGAGCATTAGAGCATTAGTCTCCCTATCCCCTTGTTTGTTCATTCGGCTTAATTAGAATTGGAACTCTGCCAAAATGAAACAGTGGGTTAGCAACCAGGATGGGTTGGACAACCTCCAGCTTCTGGACGTAGCAGAGCCTACAGAACTAAGAGAAGGCGAAGTCTTGGTGAAGATAAATCGGGTTTCTCTAAATTATCGGGATACTGAGGGTGGGTTCGCCCCATATACGCGCGTCTTTTCCTGGAGTATTAATAATGACGGTGATTAGTGGTTATGGGGCTGTACGGCCATCACAAATCACTTGAGGAGGGTAAGAAGTCGATCGTGCCATGCTCCGACATCTGCGGCACCGTCGTCAAGGTTGGCCCGGGCAATGTGGAGTGGCGTGAGGGAGACCGTGTCATGGCCACATTCAACCAAGGGCATCTATCTGGCCAAGTTCAGGAGGAGCATATGGGCACCGGACTTGGCCTTCCTCTTCAGGGATGCCTGACGCAGTATCGAGTGTTCCCGGATCACGGCTTAGTGAAGGTCCCCAATTACCTCACTGATGAGGAAGCCGCTGCGTTGCCCATCGCTGCCCTTACTGCTTGGATGAGCATCAACACGTTCCAGCCTTTTGGCCAGCCGCAAACTGGAAAGGATAAGGTGGTACTCCTTCAGGGTACAGGTGGTGTGGCTATCTCGGGCCTACAGATTGCTCATGCCCTTGGAATGACGAGTAAGTTTAATAGTGCACCTGACCACTGTATCAAAGATCTAACATCTCGTTTCCAGCAATCATCACGTCGTCATCCGATGCTAAGCTAGAACGCGCAAAGACACTTGGTGCTGACTACACGATCAACTACAAGACCTATCCCGACTGGGATAAGAAGGTTATGGAAATCACCAAAGGCAAGGGCGCAAATGTCATCTTTGAATGTGGTGGTGCTGAGACCCTCAGGAAGTCGTTTGCTTGCGTTGCTTTTGGGGGACTGATCAGTTGCATCGGTTACTTGTCTGGTAAGGAGGACAAATCAGCAGGCTCGATGGGTATCAACGTGCTTGCTCTTAGCCGCAATGTGACCTTGAAAGGAATTCTTAACGGGCCCAAGGACAGGTTCGAGGAGATGCTTCACTTCTACAACAGCAAGGAAATTCACCCCGTTATTGATCGTGAATTCGAGTTTGAGGAGGCAAAGGAGGCGCTGAAACACCTGTTTAGCGGTAGCCATTTCGGCAAAGTAATTGTCAAGGTTGCTTAGTTAGCATGTATGCAACAGATACTAGTAAAAATTCTGATCGGGGTATAGAGAGTTAGATATCATCGACAAGACACTCTTGGGTTGTTTGGTCCGACCATGGTGCCACCCGCAAAAGATTGTACAATCCCGTGATAATAGCAACTATTAGGCTTTGCGATTGTAGCTATTAAGCCATCCTATAGGCGACAAGATGCCAGTCCCGGGTTCACGAAGAAAACCCATCAATGAAACGAGTTGGTAGGTGCCAAATAAACCACTGCCACCCCGCAATTGGCATAATTCCCGCACAAAATCTAGACAGGGTGACACTCAATTGTCGGCTGGTTCGGGGCCGTTTCCAGAATTGGACACCAATGGTAGTATTTCCCGGAACGACATACGCCGAATCGTGCGAATTTGTCGAGACCGTTGATTAACGCCTTTAACTGCAACCCGGAGAAGTACCCGGTCCATCATATTATATGCGGAAATGCCCATATAAAAACGAGGGGTATGAATAAAATTCACACACGTCCCAGCCTCTAAGTTTTCGATCAGCTTTCCGAATCTCCATCGCCATCTCAACCCGCACAAGTCTAATAACATGATGAAGGCGATTGCCCTTTTCGCGGTGCTGCTGCCAGCCGTGCTCGCGCAGGAGACAGAGACGTTCACCAACCCGGTAGTGTATGAGGACTTTGCCGACAATGATGTCTTCCTCGGACCCGACGGCGCATACTACTTCTCCGCCTCCAACATGCACTACAGCCCCGGTGCGCCCATTCTCCGCTCTTATGACCTTGCCAACTGGGAATTTGTCGGCCACTCTGTACCTACTCTCGACTTTGGCGAGAGGTATAATCTGACGAACGGAATTGCATACCGGGGCGGCACTTGGGCATCGACCATGAGGTACCGCGAGAGCACTAAACTGTGGTACTGGATTGGTTGCGTGGACTTCTGGTACACTTATACCTACACCGCTTCTGACCCTGCTGGTCCCTGGACTCGAGCTGCCATGTCGGAAGGAGGAAGATGTTATTACGACTGCGGGCTGTTCATCGATGATGATGATACCATGTACGTCGTTTACGGCGCAACTGATGTGAGGATGGCGCAATTATCGCCAGATGGTCTCAGCCAGGTCAGGACCGAGACTATCTTTAGCGCGTCGGATGCTGGGGTTGATGGCATTGAGGGTAACAGGCTGTACAAGAAAGATGGATTCTACTATATCCTCAACGACCACCCAGGGTCTACAACCTACATTTGGAGATCCGAGAGCCCATGGGGACCTTGGGAGTACAAAATCCTCGTCGACAACATCCCGTCTCCTGTCCAGTGGGGCGGCACGCCTCACCAAGGCAGCCTGATTGAGACGCCAGAGGGCAATTGGTATTACATGTCCTTCACATGGGCTTATCCGGCTGGCCGAATGCCTGTCCTCGCCCCCGTCACCTGGGGTTGCGACGGATTCCCCACGCTTGTGGCTGACGAGAACGGTGGCTGGGGTCAAACCTATCCCATGCCGTACCCAGCCCAGCCGCTTATGAACTGGACCGGAACCGATACCTTCCAGGGCAGCTCTCTCGCCCCAGAATGGGAGTGGAACCACAACCCTGATGAGACGAAATATAAGGTCGACAACGGGCTGACCCTTTCAACCGCAACTGTTACCGACGATTTCTACAAAGCTCGCAATACTCTGACTCATCGCATCCACGGAGAATTCCCTGTGGGCACCGTTCATGTCGACTTCTCCGACATGGCGGACGGGGACATCTTTGGCTTCGCCGCGTTTCGGGACCGCAGCGCTGCCATTGAAGTCTTCCGCGAGGGTGACACGTATACCCTTCGCGCTAGGCATAATATGACGCAGGAGGATAGTGCTTGGGAGACTGTGGACCAGGGAACTGTCGTGGCGTCAGAAGTCTTGAACACGACAGAAATCTGGCTCCAAGTATCCCTCGACGCTCGCCCTAGTGGATCGAAAGAGGCCACATTCCATTACAGCTTGGACGGAGCGAGTTTCACTGCTCTGGGTGGCGCCTATCAGTTGTGGACTAACTGGACATACTTTATGGGTTACCGGTACGGCATCTTCAACTACGCTACTAAGGCGTTGGGCGGCACTATTAAGGTGCTATCCTTTACACACGCCTAGAATGACGTATGTAGTTGTATGTAGTTCACACATATAGGTATCTTATATATACGGAGGAACTGCCCGAAAGCCCGGGGTAACATTACGCTACCATTATTATCCGCACAGTATTCTAGGCTTGCCTATTGCGCGGCTTTCTCTGCGCAGTGATTTGTTCAGGCGCGAAGGCGGACATCACCGACGACGGCGCGATGGTCGCTAATATAAATGCCATGCTCGATGTTGTCCAAGACAGCATACTTGTCAACCTTCCACCTAGTCTCATTCTTGGGACCCAACCAAATAAAGTCGATGCGAGTTTGGTTTGTGGTAGGCGTGAATCCGGTATAAGTCTCATAGGGGCCCTCCTTAACGCAGGCATTCATGTTGTAGAGCTCCTCAAAGTAGCTGCCCGTGGAAAGGGCTTCATAGGCTTCTCCACCCGGGGGAGAGTTGAAGTCGCCGGTAAGGGAGACACCGAGAGGACCCCACGTCTCCTGAAGAGCTTTGACCCTGGCGGTAACGAGCTTGACGCCCTCGGCACGGGCAACAACACCCTCGTTGTCCAGATGGGTGTTGGCAGCAATCCATCGCTTGCCAGTCTCAATATGCTCAAATACCCCAATGGTGGAAATGCGAGTATAAGCGGCATCCCAGCCCTTGGAGGGGATATCGGGAGTCTCGGAAAGCCAAGTGGTCTCGTTATAAAGGAGTTTCAGAACGTCTGTCTGGTAGATGATGGGCGAGTACTCGCCGGACTCGAAACCATCCTCGCGGGCAACTCCGATGTGATCCCAGTTCTCACCGAGACCGGCCTTGATGTCGGTGAGCTGCACGTGGACGACCTCCTGCATGCCGATTATGGTGGCACCACCCTCAGGGGCACCGGCGGCGATCTCCTGGACTTGGTTGACAAGGAGGGGAGAGCGGACGGACCAGAGCTCCTCACCGGTACCGGCAACGCTGACGGCTTGGCGGATGTTGTAGCTGACGATGCGGAGGGGCAGCCTGCTGGAGACGGTTGCAGCAGCGGCCCCGCCGGCGAGGGCGAGGGAGGCAAGGAAGGACTTGGACAGCATTGTCTTGTGAGGCTAGATAAGCGAGTGGAATGATTAAAAGAGCGAATGAGCGTATCTACGGTGAGACCAGGCGCAGAAAAACCAACGTGGTGCTTGGGCTGATATTGTTATAAATATATATATATAGACCTTCATTGTTACAATTATACCTTTAGTGATGAGAATGGTGATGACGCTAATCTTGGTGATAACAGGAGGTGTGGGGTGTTCAATGATGAAGTCCAAGAAATGCAGTCCCACCCTCTTCATCCTTCGGTCACCCAAACTCGACGAAGCACGGTTCCCGGGCATCGTGTAGTTTGATGATGGTGAGCGTCGGTCGTCCACGTGCACTGCATCGACGGTGACCGTTGGTGGACCAGGCTGGGTTTCTATGGGCCTTGCCGAGAGTATTAACATGGGGAAAAGAGTGGGGGAGCGGGCCCAACACGACAATTCCTGCCAGGGTTCTCGCAGCAAAGGCCGTTTTCTGCGCCGCGATCTTGGGAAATGCCGTGGGTCGGCAGCGAAAGTGTCTTTTAACAGCGCATTTGTCCCTGGCGCTTATCCCGATTTGGGTATATCTATAATATCCAGGCAACTATATGTGGTTACGAGATCGAGATAACATGGTGTTTTGAAATCAAGTCTCTTGGCATTCTTCTGATGACGATCTTGAACCTGAGACGCGTGGAGGAATCCCACGTGGTTCACGTTTTGTAGGCTTGGCAGTTAGTTCTCCAGGAGTTCAGATGGCCAGTGGTTCGATAATTGCATTTTTCGTAGATTGGTTAGCCTGGGCTGTTGCGTTCCGTTCCGACTTCCGATCCGAGTTTAGTTTCATGAGTCCATGAAAATTCTTTTGTTCCGGAGAAGGTCTTCCACAATAATGGGTCCAACTACTAAGAGCCAAGGAAACGAGAGGGCCCCAAGTATTGACCCCATGGATCGGGAGCCACACACATCGGGCCCGTGGTCGTTTCCGCCGCCCAAATGCCGTTATAAGTTACCAGGTATTATATAAGTCGCGGACAACAACAACTCCCACATGGGTTGACATAAATAAGGCTCATAAGCGGCGTATTAACTAGCGCACCTCAATGCAATATTATTAGCTTGAACAGTATTATACTCTGCCAAACTGCACAAGCAACTGGTATCGTTCTCCTCCTTGATGCCAGTCCAAAACCTAACCATTGCATATACAGTGAGGAAAAGCCCTATCTAATAAGCGTGAGGAAGACTCTCTTGCCTCTTGCACCCTAGAATGCGGATTCGAATCCTGCAGTCGTCAGAATGCATCGGGCTTGGCGGTTTAGGCAAGTTTTCCAGCTTAGACGTTGATTGCAAAGTTGGCAATATGTAATTGACTTGTGAATATTACAGTAAAAGGCGAAATGGGTGTCGCTAAAATTGTTAGATTTTTTTAGTGTAGTGGGGCAGGCCTGTTTCCTGGAGATGGTCGCATGGTCCTCTTGTAACTGGGAAGTACCAAAAGGTTTCGGACGCACAGACCTTTGTACCCAGGCCGGTAACCCGCCACTCAATCAGTAATACCCCCTTGAGTGGCAGAAGGTGCCCCCGGTCGAAAGTACATGGCCCGATTTTTATATAAGAGTCAATCAGAAACTCCTCCTAAAATACATCGTTCTAACCGAATTTACAGTCATGGAACATGTCCCAACACAGTACCGAACCACAGATAGCCACATCACAAACACGTTTTTGCAGACCCTGTAGGTCTCTGAGCAGGTAATTGATACATATCCCTCTCTTTAAGGGCTATTACAGCCTGCTTTTGAGCAGCCAAATGCACTCGTAACGAAATACGAAACATGACGCCCCTCTCGCCCCTTTTTAATCAACAAAATATCTCATAATGAAAGTAGGTATGTAACGGGTTGAACCCCGGAACACGAGTGCCAGCGATGCTGGCACCCCCTACGCCCTCTGAAAGGGGACTGCGCCCTCTCAACGGGCCCACTGCGATCAGAGCTCTGCGCACCCCCCTGTCAGGAGGTCCGCTAGCAATCTCCCTGCGGACCCATAGTAATAGGACCGCCTGCGCACTCCCCTGTCAGGAGGCCCGCAAGCAACCTCCCAGTGGACCCGCTGGACCTCGGTAGTGGGACAGTATACGCGCCTCCTGCCTAGAGGACCGCGACCCTACTGCGGACCTACTCCCATGGGTGCGCGCACCCCTGTAGGCGGCCCCTATATAACCGCTGCTGTAGTAGAAGATCCCTTTTTCCTGTTCTTTCCTTTTGCTCTTCAGTTATTTTATAATAGACTTATCTGGGCCCTGCGTTGCAGACCATACTTCGCGGCTAGCCCGTAACAGGTATACCTTATTACAGGATGACGGTATCTCTAATGGCCAACCCCATGGCATCGAACTGTTAGCGTTCTTCTTTGCACACACTAGGTCTTCATGAATGCCGCATTTGATATGCACTGTTACGGCTTGGCCGTGCTGCTTACCTGCTAGCTGCCGAGCTGCCAGCAAGTAAGTCAGCGGGGGGTCTGTGACGCTATTCACAGAGGTCGTTATAGTCGCTGTTTTCACGTAAGTCACCTCTGCATGGTCTGTAGGCATGCAGGTAGGGTCTTGTGTGATGATAAATGGTCTTGTTCTTTTCTAGCTAGTTTGTGGTTCCTTGCCTCCTTTATATATTCCTTGCGTTCCTGCATGCTGACCTCCGGCGTCGCTTGCTTACTGCTGAAGTTTTGCCAGGGCGTGTTCATGCTTGCTTACGTGGTGTGGCGCGACACGGAGCGCCTCCATGCTTGCTTGCATGATATAGCGTAACAGGAAGTCAAGTACCACTACCAAGGTACTTTGCCCTAATTAGTAAGGAGTTTCTTCCTACCTTCGTAATTAAGGACAGTTCCGTTGTCCTATTGTTCCAGAAGTAAACGGTGACGCCACACGAGGCATATTATTTAGTCCTGTGGACCCATCCTCCCTGACAGGGCACCTTCTGTCACTCAAGCGGATAGTACACTATTCCTCTCTTTCCCCATCCCCTTACATCATATTATTAATCTTTTTGGCCAATCAGGTCGCATCTGAGAGACATTTTTCCGTACGCCATTTTGATACATTCGAAGGGGATAGCTCTGTCTACTCTCAGTATTATATTGAGACGAATATCTACCTTCGTACTGTATCTATGGATCAAGGTGAGCCAATAAAACGGCACGCCCCGTAATTTGAACGATCAGATACCAGCTTTGCTTGGCCGGCCACCACAATCACTGCTGAATAGGACAGCGATCACGGTATCCTAGTTTGGCGATTTATCAGGAGGCGAATCCTACATGAAACTTGGTCATTGTGGCAACTTCCAACTGCCTTGTGCACTCCCGCACGGCCACGAATCCAGCCAATTGAATAACAGGTACTTGAGAAGATGAATAATTGAGGGGGATGCGTTATGGATCACAATGGAAGGATAAAATTGAAGTGGCCACCCCTAGAAAGTATAAAAAGAGCATCTCCCCCAGACCCCTAGTTTTGCACAGATATCAGAAAATATAGAGAAAATGATTTATTGAAAGTCAGCGCCGGTTTCAAGAAGCAGCTGGACTATCGTACCGTGGTCGTGCCAGGAAGCCTTGTGAGCAGCTTGATTGTATCGCGAACCTGGCCGTTGGCTTCATAGGCGCACACAAGATTGTGTTGCGATGCAAGGTGGGAGTATTTTCGCATATCGCCACAACATGCTCAAGCAGATCTGCTAATATATTTTCTTCTATCACCACAACATGCTTAAGCAGCTTGATTACATCATGAACCTAGCCATTAGCTGCATCATGAACCTGGCCATTAGCTTGATAGGCGCATGCAAGCTGATGTTGCGATGCAAGGCGGTCTGGGTGATCCTCTGCTAATGTGGTTTCACGTATCGCCACAACATGCTTAAGCAGCTTGATTACATCATGAACCTAGCCATTAGCTGCATCATGAACCTGGCCATTAGCTTGATAGGCGCATGCAAGCTGATGTTGCGATGCAAGGCGGTCTGGGTGATCCTCTGCTAATGTGGTTTCGCGTATCGCCACAACATGCTTAAGTAGCTTAATTGCATCATAAACCTGGCCATTAGCTTGATAGGCACATGCAAGCTGATGTTGCGATGCAAGGCGGGATGGGTGATCCTCTGCTAATGTGGTTTCGCGTATCGCCACAACATACTTAAGCAGCTTAATTGCATCATAAACCTGGCCATTAGCTTGATAGGCGTATGCAAGCTGATGTTGCGATGCAAGGCGGGCTGGGTGATCCTCTGCTAATGTGGTTTCGCGTATCGCCACAACATGCTTAAGCAGCTTAATTGCATCATAAACCTGGCCATTAGCTTGATAGGCGTATGCAAGCTGATGTTGCGATGCAAGGCGGGCTGGGTGATCCTCTGCTAATGTGGTTTCGCGTATCGCCACAACATGCTTAAGCAGCTTAATTGCATCATAAACCTGGCCATTAGCTTGATAGGCACATGCAAGCTGATGTTGCGATGCAAGGCGGGATGGGTGATCCTCTGCTAATGTGGTTTCTTCTATCGCCACAATATGCTTAAGCAGCTTAATTGCATCATAAACCTGGCCATTAGCTTGATAGGCGTATGCGAGATGATGTTGCGATGTAAGGCGGGATGGGTGATCCTCTGCTAATGTGGTTTCGCGTATCGCCACAACATGCTCTAGCTGTGCAATAGCTTCCCTGATTCGACCATCCTCCCTTAAGCAACTCCCTATCTGGTAATGCAACTTGAGTGATGCGTTAATGTTAACCTCTTTACCTTTTTGGAGTGCTTTCAGTGTATGTGGGAGATACTGCCTCCATATCTCACGGTTATTCCAGTCGTTAGATGGGAAGACACTTGCTAGATGCTGGATCGCACTCTTCCTTGTTTCTTGTATAGCATCTCGCTTCATGATCCACAATTCTGTCGCTGCATGTACTAAGCTATGCATATCGTAAACTTCATCGTCGCGGTTAATGAGAAAGCTATATCCACAGAGTGTACCAATCGCTCGTGACAGCTGCTGCTCTGACCCTCTTATAGGGAGTAATGATCGCGGTATTGCCTTTGGCTCGATGCAGGTGATGAATTCAAGTAATTCAACTGCAGTAGCATCCGTCTTCAAGATTTGATCAAACGATATCTGCCAGGTTATAGATATGGCGTTTTTCTGGTTATACCGAGTCTTATCGTGGAAGTCGCTGCTAATCAATTCTGCTCTATTTCTTTGGTCTTGGTGTCTAAATAGTCGGAGGTATTCTGCGATGCCTATTCCGTTCTCGTTGATATATGCCGATGCTTGTTTAATAGCTAAAGGTAGATATGTAAGTTCCTGCAAAAGGTCGTTTATAATCGCTTCGTTTTTCAACTGGTCCTTCTGGAGCAGTGAGCTGCTTAGAAAGCCCTTTGCTTCTTTTCCAGTCATCTCTAGTAGCCTTATTGAGTCGCCCCCAGCAACTGAGTTCGCAACTTTTGTAGTTCGAGTAGTGAATAGAATTCGGCCGCTATTGCTACTTGGGAGGTAGTCATTGATACTCCTTTGGTGTTCCGAAGACTTAAAGAGTAGATCCTGGTCATCAGCGTTATCGACGACAAGGAACCACTTCCCTGTGTGCTTCGAGCTTAGATAATGCTGGACTGTTGCTTTCGGATCCTCTGTGCCATTCCACTGTAGCCCAACATTCTTCATGATTCCAGCGTAGGATTGTTCGAACGCGGCATAACTAAGAGCTGAAACCCAAAAGACTGAGTGATCCGGTCGATTTTCCTTCACCCAATATGCGAGCTGAAGGGCAACTTGGGTCTTCCCGACACCGCCTAAGCCGAAAAGCGCAATTATTTGGCCGCTATGAGACGAGAATAGTTTTTCAATAAGCTCCTCGAGGAGTTCGTTGCGGCCAACAAAATGTGGATTCTGGAGAAATGGGACGAAGAAGAATGGTCCGCCTGTATTTCACTATGTTAGCTATACAGCCGCAAGAGTATGAACTAGTTAAGACGTAGGTAAGCGCAAGTACCTGCTCGGTTACGGATACAATCAATGCGATATTTCTACATTGTAGGTTAGTCAGCTCTACATTGCGAAGAAAAGTTACACCTAGCTTACTTCAACGACGGTTGGCAGATCGTGTCCAGCCCAGTCTGTAAAACATGTCAGCCATAGAAAAAAAATCCCTTTCTAGGCGAAGCTTTCAAGATACACACTTTTTTTCTCCTTTAGGTTTTCGATACAGTCTCGTACGCGGAAAACCCGGTCCTGATGGTCTAAGTAGTCAAACGTGGCCTGCTCGATGCTCCCCTGTTCCTTATACTCCGCGAGGCCGATATCCTGGAGTCCGTGTTCAACATTAAATCGGTAGTAACGGCCCTGATCAAAATGTCCCCTCCACCTTCCGATAAACTTTTTCTCTGTTTCCTCTGTCTCAGTCGTCATTGCAACCAGGGTCTTGGTTAGGAATCGAAGCAGGCGGTCCTCCACTGCCCTCTTACCAGGATTTCCCGTCCCAATAGAGATAATGCATTTTACGAGAGGCTTCAGCTCGCCTGTTTCCGAACACCAGATGTCAGATGCTTCTCCTTCAACTTCATTAATTGGATTGTTTGCTCCTAATGCTCCGTCCACGAAATGGCGTGCCCCGATAGTTACAGGATCAAAGAAGCCGGTCGCAGCTGACGTAGCAAGAGCAGCTTCGCGGATGGTGACAGAGATGTTGGGCTTTTCGGGAAGGTCGTAGCTTCTTAGCCGTGTAATGCCGCCCCGCTCTTTTGAGGTAGCGCACACAAAGCTTACTCTGGTTCAGTTTGTAGGCGGGCAATAGATGTTTGAAGAGATACTTACACCCTGCACCCACGGGGCTGTCCATCGTTGAAGGGATCTTCAGGGGAAAACCCTTTCCTAATAATTACCTCGTCGATTGCATCCCTCAGCTTCATTGAATCGAATTGTGCCTGGATCTTACCAGTTGCACTTGATGGAAATCGGTGTAATTTCTGTTCGAATACCGTTTTCATGAGTTCATTGTAGGCGGTAATGCATTCATCAACATCCATCTCAAGTCGCCCAAGCATAATCGCAATAAGCCTTCTTACGTCAGCCACTCTGGGATAGTATTCGCGGCACCTGTTTCACTAACCCGCCGGTGCTTGTGCCTCCAATAAGGTCAAAGACCTCGCATGGTTTCCTTTTAAGTTGTGTCATGATATGCCTCAAAATACCAAGGGTAGACAGCCCTCGAACTCCACCTCCGTCCAAAGACAACAAACAGAGTCCGCTTTGGTCGACGGGATTCGGTCCGCTGCCAGACAACTGATTATTGGCCATGGCTTGATCTGTCATGCCTGAAAATTAGAGTGCAGAGGATAGTTGGGAATTGAGGTACGAAGGTAAGAACGGAAGAGTTGAGGAAAGCGAGATAGAGGGGAATATGAAGGAGGGGCTGGAAAAGGGTGAACAGAGGGCAATATGAAGGAGGGGCCGAATAAGGGTGAAAAGAGGGCAGGGGAATGCAATGGCGCATATTTCCGCCTCATTCTTACTATTGGTTTTCGACAAGCGAGAGTGGCAGGGGACTCGGCGCGGGAAGACTAAAATTATGCAGGCTGGAGCTGTGGCTGTGTGATTTTGGTGTGATGGCTAACCTGAATGGCTAAAAACCGACATGACCGCATCCAATAACCTCCCGCACACCGAACATCGCAGGGTAAGTGCATGACCGCTTGGGTCCTTCAGACAGTCGGTGTTATGCCACGCCGCAGTAAAGCAGCATCGCTAGTTATGATTGGTAAGGAAGCTGAATGGCTGGAGCTCGAAGGAACTGGAACCATTGTCTACTTAGGTGGTAAGGCAGCCGGGATGGTTGTACGTTGATCGATGATTTGTCAGGCTACGTTTTAAGATGGTGATATGTGCTTAAGTCCACTCAGACAAGCGATCTAAAGCCGGTACGGTCCGTTCTTGGTCTTCTGAACATCTGGGCCACGGCCAAGCGGGGCGGTGGAATGCGAGGCTGAACTTGTTGCGATGAACTTGTTGCGATGCTGTTTGGGAAAAGGATCACGTGAATTATCACGTGTGACAGCAAAAAGTCTCGAAACCGGTCTGTGTAAGCCAGATTCCGGGCGTTGATTCCAGGCTAAGGTTCCAGAGTTTTGGCGTATCAACAATATCCAGACTGTGTAAACTAGTACTCGAGGTGGCTTCCCTTGATTTATTTTTGACATAAGTTTTGGGACGCTGAACCTGAACCACCATAGACATAGCAGTTTTCCTTTACCCTTTTTACCCTTTGCAAAAGGGCAACGAAAATGGTCCGCTGTTTGCATAATCTAGCACACCGGCCACATGCTGGAATTGATGTCTGGGATACTCGCGCTGTACCCTGGAGTACAAATTTCAAGATTTTGGGGCCAGGTTTCTGGAAATAGACCCTGCTTAAAAAATTAAAGTATGGAAAATTTCCGACACCCATTTCGCCTTTTACTGTAGACCTGAACAAATTTATCTAGTTTACCTTCGTACAGAGTATTTCTTTGCTGGCGAGGGGAATTCATCAAACGCCAACTACCACATAAGTAGGCACTGCAACGATGAATTCCTCTCGCTCAACCGCCAGCCACGCCACGATAGAGCTGACGTATACACTGTGGCTTAGTTTGTACAGTACGCGTGATGCTCTCGAAACTGTGGCAAAGCCCTTGTGCGTTCCTCCGTTGCCGTGGATTTGTATCCGAGGTGCACAGTGCCCAAATCGAGGGTTTTGACTCTTCCGCGAGAAAAGAATCTAACCTTTGCCTGGCAAGCCCTGATGTTGGATTTTCATCCACAGGCGTCATTCAAAGGGTACCGAGTACGTCGCGACATCCAAGGCCATCAATCACGGGCAAATGCGCCGGACTCATAGAAAATCGAGGCGAGGCTGCAAGAACTGCAAGTTACGCCACATCAAGTGCGATGAGACACGGCCCTCATGCGTCAATTGCCAGACCGCCCAGCGGAGATGTTCCTACCTAGACGCGCCCAGCACCCTTCCTTCTCCTTGCGGCGGTTCTCCTCGAGAGCCACGATTGCATTCCCATACCCCGGCAGCCGATGTGCCACATCGTTCCTACAGTCTTCCGCCCTTCAGGGAGCTCATATCACCCACCAGAGATGCCCCGATGCCGAGCCTGCTCCAGGGGGAGAACTATAGTCTCCTCCACCTGGAGTTGCTCTATCATCATATCAACAACGTCGTTTCGATTCTACACGCAGGTGAAAACCGCTGCGAACATCTCACGTCACTTATTCTAAAGGAAGCCTTCCGCACTCCGTATCTCATGGACGAAATCCTTGCCATCTCTGCGGCTCACCTCAGCACAGAGGAGCCGTCTCGACGGGAATATTATCTCACAGAAGCCACCCGCTTGCAAACCAGAGCGATATCACAATTCAACTCCCAGCAGGCGGAGATTTCGGAGGAGAACTGTCTTGCCCCATTCATGTTTTCTGCGTTTCTGGGTCAACACGTAATTTTCGATGCCTTTTCTAGCTACAGCAACTTTCCTAGCCTACTCGAGAAGTTCGTGCAGTGCCTCGGCATCCACCGGGGGATACGGGCCATCGCTTCCAAGTCGTGGCCGAAATTAAGAGACCTCTTCGGGGTAAAATCCTTTGACTTGAGGAAAGCATCCGAGTTCAAGCCCCACGACGAGTGCAGGAGTCTCGTGGACATGGTCAGCAAGAGCGATCTCAGTCAGGAGGGCAGAGCTGCATGTATTGACGCGATTGAGTGTACCCAACAGATGTTTGATTACCGCCAGCCTGAGGGGTTATCTAAAAGTAGGCAAGCTTCTGTGTTCCAGGAATGGCCTGTCCGGGTGTCTGTTGAGTATGTGGCTCTACTACAGCAGCGCCGTCCCGAGGCCTTGGTACTCCTAGCCTACTACGCCATCCTACTACACTACACGCGGGATCACTGGGCAGTTGGAGATATTGGCGCTTTCATCATTCGGGAGATCACATGCCACCTTGGGCCGTACTGGAGTAGATGGTTAGAGTTGCCGAATCAGGTGTTGATGGAAGACATGTCGCCTTCAGCCGCGGCGTACTCCGCCCGAGGGACCGATGAGGTTTAGGATTTTATGTTTTATCGGCTTTTGGCGCAGTGGGGTTCCGAAGCGGACCCGATGTTATCATACAAGGCGTTAAGGATTTGTACCTAGTAAAATATACCAATAGGGAACTCCCAGGCTAGAGGGCTATGCCCGTATCATTCACCCTTTATTTGGCCAATCACGCCATCAGTGTAGCTGTGAATAACAAGAAGCAATGAAGATTTCCAACGTGTCTATTTCCTCCCAAGGGTCGTGGAAGCAGAACGCTAGTTGATAGAGAGGTGAAGTGTCCATGGAGACATGTACGTGTCAAAATTATTGTCAACACGGATGAGAACCAACGATGGCGACGACTACAGACTAGATAAGGTTTCAAAAGTCTCGTCAATTCGTTTTTTCAATGCAATATGGCAAATATTGACAGTCTAGTCCGGATTCGTCCATCCGCCCTGCACAAGGCTGTATTTATTGGACTCATTGCTCAGCTCGCAACCAGATGCGGCCTGCAACCCCTTCCCCTCCTAAATTCACTTCACTCCTACATTTGACTGGCTAAGATTCGAGAACCGTATATTTGGCCAATTTCTTGGCCATATAAATAAATATAACCTAGTGCAGGGTCCTATCAACTAATACGTCTAGGAATCACCTTCCACGCTAAACGACTGCGGAGTGGACGCTAGAATCATGCATCAAGCAAGTAGCCCTTTCGACTACTCTCAAATCCCAGTTAGCGGGAGACAAATTCGAGTATTTACTCTTTTACCCGCTTCCGCAGGTGACCAGGGCAGGATTTGTGGACAATTATTTGTTACGGACCTCGACGAGCTCTGCGAGTTCATGGCTCTGTCTTACGCATGGGGTAGCAACGACGCCACAGGCGAGCTCGACATCGATGGCCAGTATCTTCCCATTACACCTGCTCTAGAAATTGCGCTGCGCGGCCTCCGACGCAAGCAGCCGCTAGACATATGGATTGACCAGATCTGTATCAATCAGCAAGACCTCCAGGAGAAAGCGCTCCAAATTCCCCTCATGAAGGACATATATACTCTTTCATCGCAGACTATTGCCTGGCTTGGAGATGCTGTGCCATCAACGGGGAATGCCATTGCATATCTGGATCGACTTGGGAAGCAGTTTTCGAGCTTTGGTATCAGGGCCGTAACCAAGCAGCTCCAAGAGCAGCTCGTGGCGGATGAAGAGACCGAGGCAGAAGGATTGGTGGCCATCCCTGAACATTTGCGCGAGGTGAAGAAGAAAATTCTAGAGATGATTGACGCGGAAGGCGAATGGGATAAGCTAGACGCCTTACCCGACTTGGATGAATTCTTCGATGCACCATATTTTACACGAGGATGGATTAAGCAGGAAGTGTCACTGCCTCCGAAGCTTCTCTTCCAGCGCGGGGAATATACAATAGACGGAGACATTCTATATGCCGGTCTCCAGTTTCATATCCGGCATTGGCAACACGAGTCGAAACGGACAAAGACTGTTCCCGGAGAACCTCTAAACCCAGAGCTAAAAAAGAAATTTGAAGTCATGCTCGCTGACAGACCAGGGAGAGACGCTGCAAATGCTAGCCTGGTCGCCCGAGTCAAGCTGCACAACAGCACCGACGAACCACCTGCTACTCTGGGAAAACTCATTCGCAGGTTTCGACTGAGGCCGTCTTATACCGTCGGGAGAGATAACGAGGACGCGACCATGTTCTCAGATCCAAAGGACCACGTTTATGGACTCCTCGGTCTGGCAAGCGATTCCGAAACTCTAGATATCCCTATCCGTACCAGCAAAGATGTGACCCCAGAGGAAGTATACGTTGATGCTACGAGGCGCATCATCGGGGCTGGAGATATAGACTTCCTCTTTTTAGCTCATCGCACTGAGCCTCACGCGGCTCTGCCCTCTTGGGTCGCAGATTTCCGGGCGGTCTGTAGTATCCCGCACCTCACTTTTCGAACCATCTCTTCCGTGAAGCCGTTCTCGGCTAGTGCCAGTCGCACGCAATCAGTGAGACCGGCAGAAATGGACTTGGTCAACCCCATGATCTTACCGCTTGAAGGAATACAAATCGATGTCATCGGAAAACTAGGGGATATTTGGCCCGCGGAAGCTCACGGCGATCGCAGCCTCCGCCGCGCCCTTCCTGCAATGGCAAGCCTCCAAGTCCTAATCCAAGAAGCGGGCGAAATCGTAAAAAGCACCCCCAACCACCCGCTCTGCACAACCCAAGAGCAAAAGGCCTACTGGGAACAAGCGCCTTGGCGCGTCCCTATCGCGGACCACGAGTATGTAGGAAATACCCGCTGGCACAGTCAACGCGCCACCGCTGAGCGCTCCGAAGCAGCGGCCTTCCAGCTCGGCGAGCTTCTGCTGATCTACCACCGTCTCTACGTCCTGGGTGAATCACCCGAGGTTGTGCTGCCATTTACCGAGGAGGAGAAAAAGGCCCTCGAAGGGTTGGACGAAGTTGAGCAGGAGGTGCGTAAACTTGAGATCCAGAAGGGGAAATTGCAACCCGCTGGGGAGCTGCGTACAAACTATGCCTCCTCTCTCTGTGTGTCAGAAGTGCGACGCGGATTCTTAGGGTCGCAGGGGTTTGTGGGCATTGGTCCGTTAGAAATGTGCCCTGGGGACGTTATCTGCGTTCTCTTTGGTGCGACGCTTCCTGTCGTTCTGCGACCTTTGCAAGGTGGGCTGCATTCGTATGTTGGGGACGTGTATTGCCACGGTGTCATGGACGGCGAGGTCTTGGCTTGGGGCAGAGAGTCGCATTGGTTTAAGATTCGCTAGTGATGCCGTTTTAAGCCCGGTTCTGCACTCCAGCCGGTTTCATCATTCTCCGACAAAAGCCAGTCAGTGAAAACACAAGGGACATAACTTTTAATCGTCATTGGCGCGAATAACGGCCCAGGAACCAGGGTCAGACTGGGTGTAATTGTTGATCACAAACCTATTTAACCAAGACGGCACGAAAAAGACGGTCCGCTGCAACCCTTTTTAGGGAATCGTCGCAATTTATCGTACCGCAGGCCACGCGTTTAGCAGTTGCCGAGTATCACTGCCGATTGACGCTTTCGTCGTGTAGCCCCCTCTTCGAACAGTGGGATAATTCTCGAGTATTTTCTTGCAGCGCGTTGACTTTGAGGGCTTTGGCGACATCCAATTCCCGGCTTTGGAAGCCGAGGCCACTGGAGACCCACGTCATAGACAGGACGTTATATAGTTGTATATGACCAAAAGTGCATTCGAAGACGCCTTTCTACCCATTTAAATAATCTATATAAACACCCAAAGGAACGGAAAATGTGAACTTCGTGGGAATCGTCGAGGCATCGTCTGTCGTTAGCGCGAGTTTCTTGGTCATTTTGTCCATTGTTGATTTAACATGGCTCCCTTCAGCCCCAAGAAAGCCCTTGTGGCCCTGGCCAGTCTAAGGTAGCATTCTGCACTGATAATTTCTCGGATGATAGCTTAGAACTAACCCGGACCTAGCATCTTCTCGGCCGAAGCAGGCAAACTCTACCCCCGGCAACAAGCCTTCGTGCCCTCCCCAGGAAACTTCCCCGAAACCGGTGATGACACCATAGCTGGAGGCATCTTTTGCATCAGTCTACCAGACCTCTCCGCTTACCTCCTAAAGACTGGTAACAACGCCGCTGCCGGCGGGACCGAGACCCCCAGAGGCGCCGGCGAAGCCACCTCCGGTTCGGGCCCTTACCCGGCGCATATGACGACAGACCCGTCTCTGCCTAACCACACAATCTATGCTCCGATCGAGAAGCCCAACATCACTATGCCTTTTATCGCCTGGGGGAACGGCGCCTGCATGACGGACGGTTCCACGTACAAGAACTTCCTCGTGGAGATTGCTAGCCACGGCTACGTTATCTCAGCTGACGGACCTCCTGGCGGTTCGGGCGCCGGGCAGAGCCAGGTCAGCGATATGCGTGCGTCTCTCGACTGGGCTTTTGACGGTGGCGCCGCGGCCTATGGAGACATCGATCTTGAAAAGGTTGCCACTGCCGGGCATAGCTGCGGTGGGCTCGAGGCCATGTCGACTGCTTATCACGATCCTAGGGTTAAGCGTATCATCTTGTTCAATATCGCGATTTTCCAAGACGAGAGGAGGTATCTCCTTGAGGAGATTGATGTCCCTGTCGCCTGGTTTGTCGGAGGGCCTAATGATATGGGCCACCCTAACGTAAGCGACTACCTCTATGGGTGTAACAAGATTTACGCACTAACTTTCAGTCTGCAGGCGGAGAAAGATTATGCTCTGCTCCCCAGTACTCTTGGAGCCTACAAGGCTAGCCTTGATACTGGACACGGAGGTACTTACCAAGCCACAAATGGTGGCAAATTTGGCAAAGCCGCTGTTGCGTATCTCCAATGGCAGTTCCGAGATGACGAGACCTCAAAGGCTATATGCTTGGATCCTGAGGCTGAGGGAAGTCTTGTGTCCGACAACTGGGATATCGAGTTTAGAAACTGGTCTTGATCTGGTTCCGTTTTATGGCCCGACTTAATGCAGTAAGTAGGGTACTTGTCACGCCACAGACGTTGAAAGAGGCAAGTTAACTAGTAGTCGTACATGAAGAAATGTAAAAGTCATCTAGCATATATGGTAATATCAACAGCGTAAAAGAAAGGACTCGCATACATCCGAAAACTGTCAAGTCGGAATATCATTCAGTAGCGACTACTACGTACCCTAGGAGAAATAGTGACTTTAAACCTTAAGGACCATAAGGTGGCGGTGCAGCGTAGGCAATTCTATATTAGCTGGTTTGTAAACCTAATAAGTTTAAACTGTGATAACCGTTCCAGAAAGCCGGGGAAGTATTAATCACTTGATTCAGCCTTGGAGAGCATCTCGCATGGGCGTAGAAGCTCTACAGAAGACCAATCATCGTGACGGAGACCGGGCGCCCTTGTCCACGGGAGGACAAGACGACTCGAAAAGAGCTGGTAAATGATCAATATACGATTACGTGTTCTGAGTGCCCCCTTTATGTTATTTCCAAAAGATGTTATGAAGGATGGATTGGTCGTGGGTGGGTATTTTGCGTGGTCGCTTATGGGTATTACCTCGAATTATCGGACGGATACCGGTACGATTCGGAGTCGCGATTACAGACTATGACACTTCGGAGAGGGCGCTGAGAAAGACTGCATTAATTCTTAGCCAAATCATAAAGCCAAGACACATCGCTAACAACTGTGTAACTTCGACAACTATACGTACTTGTATCCACCACTGTAATGCAATCTTCCGCATCCATAGGTCGATTGACTAGTAAGCCGGTAGAGCAGTGCCCAGAAGTAGTAGTGTATGTGCAGTCTAGTGGCGATTTTATTAGAAAATTTAGCAAAGACCACGAAATATTTAGCAAGAGGCCGAGGACAGGACCACACTAGGCATCAAGAGATAGAAGCCAAGAGGAAAACGGAGAACTGTTTCCCCTTATATAAGCGTCCAAACCGGTGAAGATAACAGTGCCATCTTAATTTAACAAAACAACTGCCGAGCTTCTAAAATACTGGTGTGTACGGGTGAGGAGATGATATCTAGTAGTATTATTAGTTCCAGCTCGGTCCAGGGCTAGACAATCTTGTTCCCTTTGTGATAATAGAACTACGGGAACGTCGAAGATACAGTCGATGAATCTTTTCGCAAACGTGCCAAATCCGTCTCCGATTGGAGAGAATCGCATGAGGTCGCTCCCACAAAGACCTGGGCGCCTGCCCTGCACCCGATCGTTTCACCCCTCCCCAAGACACCTCCAGTGCCCACACAATGACAGCGTAGAGGTCGACCTCCTGTAAGCAGGCGTGGCCGGCCTTGATTAGGTCGTGAATCTCGAAGAACCACGGCAAATGCCTGGCTATCGCGGCATCCCAAAACTCGACGCTATGGCGCATGTGCTGGGAGAGCCAGGGCGATGCGCGAATAAGGGACCATGCCTCGCGGAGGGTGAGATGCTCGGATATGTTAAGGATCACTTCGTACGGCAAGTTCGAGAATACGTCATTACTTGGGCGTGGCCCAAGGCCGAGATATCCTCCGTGGCGCCTGTACAAGCGTGTAATGCCGTGCTTGAATTCGCGCAACTTGGAGATGCGTATTTCCGGGTCATTGGGAAGGACGCGACGAAATTTTGCTTGTTGAAGCACGTTCTTTAGGTACACCTTCACCTCTGCAGAACTCAGGGGATCACAGACGAGTTGTTCAGCTCCCAATTTCGTCCAGAACCGCGATATGTCAGGGTCGTATATGGAATCGAGACCATTGTTTCCGTATGGAAGATTTAAATCCACGGGATGCCATGCAGACACGGCAAGGGAAAAGGCCTCATACAATGGCTTGGGGTCTATCTCCCCAGTAAAGGAGCCTGTGGCGCACTTTAGAAATAGGTGATAACAAGAGGAATGAAATGGGTAGCAGACCCGCTTCGTCACTGAGCGTCCGGTGGTGCGATAGCATGGCGGATTGCGGTCTACATGGGGGATATTGTTGTCCCCATCAGTCCAATTCCCAAACGTGTCGCCTATATAGAGCCCCTCGCTCGAAATATAGCTTTTATGCGTGGTTAGCGACGTCTCTCGTCTACCTCCAACATGCTCAGTAGCCGGTGAGAACCTACTGTCCAAGGACCGAGCTATAGCCTACAATTCGCGTAGTCCTGATCCATTCTATGCTACGCCTAGTAACTATCCGTGGGTCATACACCCCGTCCACAATCGTTGCCGAAGAGGAGTATTTAAACCCGTCGATGCCCCCTTCCTCAGCAACCTCTTGCGGGTTCGTCGGTCTGATGAGGACGAGAGGGATTAGGCGGATTGGGCTGCGGCATATGGCGCACCGCACCTCCGACTCCTGGCACATGGTGGCCATTGTGTCGGCATCCATCGTGAGGGCGGGATGGCGATGCCCATGAGCGAGAGATTCTCGTTGCCGAAGAGGGGAGAACTGATGCTGGCAATTGGGGTGTACACGGACCAGGGACAGTATTTCAAACCTGGACACGTGATTCTTTAGCTGGCGTTCTCAACCCAGACACTTCCCCTTTTCCCTGTGCTGTGCTGGGAGATTAGCCTGGGCGCTAAACCTAACAACGGCGTACCCCGGAATTCAGCTGCCTTCGATTTTCTGAGTTTGGGGGCTCTTGATCCTGTTTTCGAATTGCCACCTTGACTCATTCTTACGATGGATGCCATAAGCTGGCATTTGAATGCTGATATGGCTGAACATCACTATCCCGGAATTATCCTCGATAACATTCGAAGTGCACAGTTCTGCCCTCGTGCCTTTGCTAGTTTTATTATATACAATCGAACTGCACCGTGTACAGCCAATCTATAATTATGTAAGCTAGAAATTCGCGCGAGTAAGCTGCCAGTTGACGAGTATTACCTGAGCGTATGCGTTTCGTATTCCGCCCAAGACTGGTCATTAGTCGGCTGCCTTTGTTCAACTGCACAAGGCGACACCAGAGCCCCGTCAATCTAGACATGGCCACCCGGACAAGGTGTCTACGCCGAAGCACGAGGGCAACATACTGTATGTGATTCTCCAGACACGAGACTACACTGTCTCCAGGCGGTGTACCAGTCGAACTCCCACCGGTTGCAGGGAATAATAAATGACTCTGATACGGATTTCGCCCTCGACCATACGTGTAGTTCCCTTCGTAAGGGACCACGTCGGAAATTAGTCCCTGTTAACCTCTACGTCGTTGAGATCCTGTACCGTTTTTGAGATCCTCAAGCTATGCGTGTGTCAGATGCTAGGAATAATCTCTTCTGAAAGATAATATGAAAAGCGCTATATTCATTCGCGCTTGTTGTCCAAATTCGACTAACTCGATACAGACCACATTCATACATAGCACCTTATCCAAACAGTTGCTCTTACAGCCGTTCCCTCTCTTTTCAGCAGATGTCTCGGGGTTTTCGTTCCACTTTTACATTACTCCTTTCCATTTTCTGTCTGTGTCTCCACCTCCCTTCCATTCAGTCCTCCTCAACCTCGTAGATTTCACCAATAATGGCCTGGAGTAAATCCCTCTGCTCAGCCAGCCAGCTCCTCATGACGACAACGCTGAAACCCCCTGAGCTTGTGCTTTTGACAGGTGCGCTCCTCGAGGTTCTCGAGCCTGCATTGGCAATACTGGTGGTAAAGCCGGTTTGGTGGGCTTAATTCCGTGGACGCCAGTGAGGACAGACTCATCGCAGACGAAGGGGTTCTTAGGGTAGATAGAGGTGACGAGAGTGATATGCTCGCAGCGACCAAAGGCCATGAGAGCCTGATTCTAGATGCAGCGGCCCTGGGGGATGACGGTGATACCCTGTTTAGTGTGTGTTAGCGAGGACTGTCGTACGTATATCTCGGGGGCTCGTCACACTGGATTGGGGACCTACCACAGAAAGGCGTCAGAGCCTTCATGATCTCCTGACCCTGCTGTGTGCAGAGTAGTCTCTTCCTCGACTATGTCCACGTAGTCAGAAAGCATCGTGAGGCAGACAAAGGGGAAGCTGTCGTAGTGCTAGGCGACGACGAGGAACCTGTCCTCCTATTTCTAGGCCTTCGCGGCCTCGACCTCGGCGCTCTTAGCGTTGGTAGAGATGTTGATGGTGGCAATGTATAAAGTTAAAGGCGGAGACGAGCTCGAACCGGCGACCTCGGAGATCTTGGCAAGGATCTCGCGCGAGTGTTGGGCGTCATAGGTGAAGGGAGCGGGGCTGCAAAGTCGCTGAAGATCTCGTAACGTAGCTGCATGATGGCCTCCTGGCTGTATAGGGGGGAAAGGCTTAAAGATGGCGTTGGGGGAGATGCCGTGTCTCTCGAGCCTAATCTCCTTTTATGTGATGGATCTTCTGGGGGGAGTGGAAGGTAAGGCGACTTGAGCTTAGTGCTGTGAGCACCGTCTAGAGTGACTGGTGAAGATATTGGTAGGGCAAATAGTGCGCTAGATTGTGGGACAGCAGAAACGGCCTCAGCGATGATGTGGGCATTTTGACAATGGGAGAGGTGTTTTTCGAAGAGGATTGAACAGGAAAAATAAGAGATTTATTAAGATTAATTAAGATGTAATTTTATACCTTGAGCTTCGCGTGCTCAGACTCGGGGCGCTCAATGGACGCCTCATCACTGCGAGCATGAATAGAGTTCATCATCATAGCATCCTCGGGCTCCTCAGGCAATGTCAAGTTAAGAATCATGCAGATAAAAGCAGTAATGACAAAGCCAGACTCCATGACAATCTCGATAGCATCCATGAAGCCGCGGAGGCTGGTGTTGGGTCCATGATAGGTAAAGACGTTGTCAAAGTAAGTGGGGACCAAGGTGGCGCCGTAGCCGATAGTAAGACCGGCAGCGAGGATGAATCGGTTCCTCCTCGTGAAAGGCACACTGCGGGCGATAACAGCCATACCAGAGACGGCGACGGAGCAGAAGAGGAAGGTAGTCATGCCGCCGAGGACGGATGAGGGAATAGCGACGAGGGCGGCGGCGAACTTGGCAAAGATTCCCATGATGATGAGGAAGAAGCAGCAGCAGTATCCGGCGGTACGGTTGGCACATCGAGTGAGGGCGATGACACCGTTGTTCTGGGCGAAGGTACTCATAGGCGTGATAGTCATGAGCGCGGCGAGGAGACCGTTGAGACCGTCCGCAAGGACGCCACCCTGGACACGGGACTCGTAGATCGGACCAGAGATTTCGACGCGGGACACGTCGCAAGACGCGGTGATGTCACCGATGGCTTCGCAAGCGACAATGATGAAGACGGAGAGGATGGGGAGGACGAGAGGGCCGTACACGGAGAGCTTGAAGGTGTGAACCCAGACAAAGGAGGCAACGGGGGCGCTGTCGATGCCGGATCGGTCAAAGTATCCGCAGGCAGCGGCGATGATGCAGCCGACGAGGAGACCAATGACGACACTGGTGCTCTTCATGATGGGCTTTCGAGGGGTTAGTAATGTTATCCGTACTTTATGCAAATGGGCTACGTACCGAACCAAATCGCTCGCAGAGAATGATGGTAACGAAAACAGAGAAACCGAGGCCCAGGAATTCAGCAGATCCCCAGGGAAGAGGGTGAGGGGCGTTGATATTGGGGCACATGGCGAAGAAGTCGCTGGTGGGCTGGAAGCAAGCACCGGAACCACCGCCCCAGTTCTTAAATCCACTCTCGATGAGATGAATACCGATAAGCATAATGGTAGGGCCTTTGCAGCTATTAGAATCGGAGTTTTGAGCATTGTCCGATATGATGTTGCAACTTACCAGTGACGATAGGGGGAACGATCTTGAGGAGAATCTTGGGCGGAACGAAAGCGATGAGGATTTCGAGAAGGGCGCAGACAGCAGCAGTTCCTAGCAAAGCGCCATAGCCCTCTGGGCACGAAAGGCGGTTGCCCTCATCGTCGGTGGGGCAGAAGCCATTGTTGTACATCTGTTCAAAAGCACTGATAATAAAGCCCCAGAATTAGTGGACCCGCGAAAAACGGACCTGAAGGCCAGTAGCAGCTTACCCTTGAGCGACCGGAATGATGGTGAATGAGATTCCAACCACGGAGATCAAACCGGTTCCGAGATAGTACGGGGTCTTGTAAATGTGGAAGCGGGTAATTTGAATCATGGAGAGGGTACCGGAGACGATGAGAGCTGTAGAGACCAGGTATTGTTGCAGTTCGGGAGGGAAGTTGACACCACCGGTTCCACCGAGGATAATCGGCGGCGTAATGACACCAGCAAGCATAGCAAGCGCATGTTGGAAACCGAGAAGGAGGGCGAGGATCAAAGGCATACGGTCATTGAGGCCAAAGAAAGGAGAGCCCAGCTCAGACTTCTTCATGAAGGGGAGGTTCGGCTTGAACAGGAAGGCATAGTCATAGTCGCCAATCAGACCTTCTCTCGTGAAGAAGAGGCGTTTGGCGCCAGCGATAAATCTTCCAACCGACCTTGGCTTCTCGGTCGGGACGATTTGCGAGGGGGCGTGGTCTTCATCCATCTTCAATTGTGGGGTTTTGGTTCTTGATTCCCTATTATTTTGAACAACCTGATAAGTCGTTGTATCTGGTAAAGAAAAGAGGGGTGCAAAGGCACCAATGGAAATGCAATGGAATATTTGATTGATCTTCTCAAACTCTCTAGGATATCCGACCAAGGCGGCGGGTATTGCTGCAATATAAACCTCGCGACGATGCAGCTTCTTGAGGATTATTATCTCCCAGCGACCACGGAATGGGGACGACGAAATGGGGACAGTGATGGGGTGGCGGGTGAAACTGTTACCCAAAAGCTAATGTCTAGTCAGATAGTGAAACTTCACCCAGGCGAGCACGCCGATTGGGCGCAGGTGGCGTAGTGTCATCGCCAAGGGCTGCTGAACCTCGATGGGGCACCGAATAGGCCCCACAGCTCCAGTCTTGGAGATTCGACGTGCGTCTTGCAGCCAGAGATAAAGAGGAATGAGCAGCCGGCGAGCTCCGATGGCCAAGAGATAAGATAACAACGTCGTCGCCCACAAGTCTTCCCTGAGGGATTCACCATGCCCAGGATATCGAGATAACAGGGAGACACGGTCGGAAGCCTTGCTTGGGGTTGTGGAACAAAGGTGGAATCCTTTGAATTAGATTGTTTTCAATTGTCCCATTTGTGTGCGCTCATGCCAAGGTCCCCATCGTCATCATCGAGATGAGGTAAGCACGTAGAATATAGAAACTGGCTTGATGATCCGATCTTCAAGCGAGAGCGAGATGTGGCCCAGGGACCGAAACGTGTTTCATTTGGTCTGGGTGACAATTAGCCTTCCAAAGCGCATTGGGTTTGGACGGTGTTCACATCCTGACACGCAGAGCTGTACTCAGGACCGCCTCCTGACTCGAGCCTTGAGTTTGCTTCGACACTTAGCCACAGCCACCACATCTTCAATCTGGATGCTACCCGCATATTTGATGTTGTTATTAGGATCGGGACTCTCCTAACCGCCGGGGTTGAAGCGCAAGCAACCTGGCGTCGAGGTATTTGCTGATGTAGAACACGCTCAGTTTCAAATTGCCGTGCATATCTACAATTGTGACAAATTCGCCATTCACAACCTATCGCGCGCGCGCAAACCATGCTAGCGACAGCAAGAATTGTCAGCGACAGCGACATCGAATCCGACAAGAGATGCATATCGGCGGGAAATATTGCCAAGCTCACTTCGTGCATGCCATATGTTTGCTGCATCAGCTAGGATCAAGGCTCGATGTGGCAACTGCCCCGGCTACCCCAGGTGGTCGGCCCGGATGTACAGTTCTGCAATGGGCAATTCGGCCAACTCAGCCAGCAGAAGGGAGCTTTGTGGAGCTGGTTTGGGGAATAACTGGGTATCTATGGGGCTATTGTAATTGACGTCCGCCTCCGGTAATGATGATCTATAGATTTCTCCTAGTTCACAGATACTCTTTTGGTCATCGTGGTGACAAGTTAGTGGTCGATCATGGGAAATCTCGGATGAACACAATTTAGTCATATGGCTTATACATATAGTCCAAATTGATTGTTAGTGCTGGTGAATTATCGTGAAAATAAAAATGGGGCTGCCCCGTTCGAAAAGGCCACAGCGCGGTGAACGTTTTCTGCTTCGTATCGTTATCGCAAAACGCCCATCCAGTTCTAACGCGGGTCAAACGTGCTTGCTCAACTTCAGGAGACTATGACCCGGAAACCGGCAAATCCATGGGATTTTTCTTCCCTAGATTAAAGATAATGATACTTCATTGGTCGTGATTCGGAAAATACCTGCTCCTCGAAGTATCGCGGCCGGCACCGAAGCAACTTGGAAGGAAACGGTCCATGATCAGGGCAGTTTATGTGTGCAAGGTCATTCGTTAATTGCATTCATCTGTCGGAATTTACATGTGCTGGATTCGCCATTCAGCTAATACCTCCAATGGTCGAAAGCGGAAGTGTCGACCCTGACATTGATAAGGCCTGTTGCTTGGCAGATAAGGAACCCCGTTCAGGCCCATCTGCTCCCGGTCCCACTCCCCAATCTGGGAGCCCACGTTCCACAACAGGCACAGGATCCCCACCGTAAGGACGTATATGTGCCAATACATCGAAGCCCGACCCTCCATGCACTTGGGAGCTCCATCCGCTGCGTGTGGGGGGCGGGGATCCGGGTCATCGCAGGCGGCCGACAGCAAATACAAGACATACATATAATACGGGAGATAACATAGCCGTCCATCCATCTCGGATAATATTTGTCAGCGGACAGTGGTCCTTGCCACGGACGCGAGCGGCTTGCTGCAGATAACCGTGGCCTTGGATATTGCGCTGCTTTGTCGCCCTGTCATTCTCAGGTTCAGTACGACGTTGGTGGCATCAAGCAACACTTAAATCGGGCTCTATAGATAGCTGTGACCTGATCGGGCAATTACCTCGTACGGCGGCTCCCGATCGGGACTGGGAGTCAGGTGAGACGCTGACGTTGTGGTGTAATGCAGACTGATCGAGATTGATAGCTAATATCGGTGCTTTGTCGGATTCAGGGAGGAACTGGGAAGGCCTCAGCCCTATCATCATCGCATGCATTGTACATTGTATATCGTGCGTCCTTCCCGTTTCGAGAATCCGCAGTTGGGGGTTTACCATCTAAGGAGAGCGGATCCGTCGAGCATCTTCACGTAATTGCTAGCTAAAATTGCCAACACATAATTAAATAGTACCCACCACATGGAACAAAATATTAGGTCTCGTTGGACTTGGTCACAAGCGTCCGCGCAGAAGAAGATCCTGGACATGTGGAGCTGTTCACCACGCAAAATTCGATGGTGTAGGGAGGAAGACTAGACCGCGGAAACGTGCGCCGCCTACGCTCTGGAGCTTGCAAAACGGGGGCCTCGATTTTGTATAGTCAGTTTCTCTATAATAAAGGGTGAGGTGCCAGAAGGCTCAGAATAAACCGGTGCCATTTGACATGAAGGAGAACAGGTAAAAGGTGGGATTGTTTCGATTTGAGCTATTGGTTAACCAAGCTTGTGAATTCGGCACTCAGAAAGGCATCCCGGCTTGGGGAAGGAAGTCGAGCCGCCTTGGACTAGAATAGATCATACGGAGTGCATGAAAGAAAGGCCATTGAACCTTGATTTGGGCTCTCTTCGATATGCTATATTTTGCCTCTATAGATATGAGTGTCTTGTTCTATGCCCATCTCAGAATGGTTCCTGTCCGTGGATCGCTTGTGGAGTGAAGCAAATGGAAGCCATCGTCAACACCCTTTTAGCCTACCAGAAACCAGCGCTGCATATATACTACCAAAACAATTTTTACACAGCCTGACCTTTCGAAACAGTAATATTGATGCGCAAATCGTTCAGCATGAATACTCTTCACCCAAAATACCATCTTGACATCTGGGCCGAGAACCAACCCGCCAGCTCACTAATATCGCCCACCGCTTTGTAGGTGTATGCCGCCTCTTCATCGGCGATCTTGACTACCTCTCCTTCCAGTCCGACAGCAGAAGCATCGGAAAGCAGCTGAACTGAACACGACAGCAAGTATCAAGCCCCATAAACCAGAATACACAGCTCTCAACCGACTTGCCCGGCGTGCCGTGGTTCGCTAGGATGGCAGCCTTTTTGCTCCCGAGCATCTTGGCAATGCGAAGGCCCTTTTCTTCCACAAGTACAACCCCGCCGAACTAATCATAGGCGACGAGGCCGCCATAGCATGCACATGAGTCTGGACGGTATTAGAAGCCGTCGCAAAAGATCCCGCGGAGAGGTCCACGTCCTCTCCAAACCCGCTGCAAGACGGGTTACCAGCATATCTTGCCGGCCTCGCCGCGCAGGAGTTGCAAAAAGTCCTTCGCCGGGAGTAGCATCCCTTCCCCTCCTAATAGCACGGGCTCTGCGATGATGACACCAACGTCGTCGGAGAGTTTGGATCTGGTGTATCCCATGTCATTGAAACGGCCATACACGTATCGGTGTGGGACCTGAGTAGGGTTGTCTTTGTGCATAAAAGAGAGGGTGCCGCCGTGGTGCCCACCTTCGAATACCATATTTTATTCGCTCCGCTTAGTATCATCTTTCGTGACATTTCGCAATACAGAGGAGAACGAGTATACATTCGGCTTGCCAGAGAAGTTCTAACCAAGGTCTAGACGGCTATGCGATTAATTAACTGTTCACAGACACTCTACACTACATTTCTGGCTTGTCGCCGGATGTGATAACTCGTTATGACTAGAGTCTTGCGGGTGGTAGTGTCTTCGCGGTTAGGTTACCTGAGCCCGAGACTTGGTACATTCGGTAGCCCAATCTTTCTATATCGCTTCTTCCATTGCAGCGACAGCTGTACGTAGCCCGTAGGGACGACTGAAACTGCACGCCATCGAATATAGGAGAAGCCTGTACAGAACCCATGTTTAACCTATTTCTTTCCATCTAACCCTTGCCGAAGATCTATTGTAGTAAGTGTCCATGAGCTTTTATCTGTTTCAATAGCCAACTAGCTTGTAATCACATGTCTCATCACCACTCTACTCAGTCCTTCGATACACTTAACTGCGTGCATCTAAAATAACTATACAAAATTGCCTAATACAATAGCAAAGACAATTTAACTCACATCCTCACAGTTGTCCGCATGGTCTTAACCGATGCTGATCCTTGGAAAGCTCGCTCTCAGTACTTTTCACAGTTGTGGTTCTAATCCTTATAATACAACCTTCTCATTGGCTCTCATGATACTTAGCGGCTTCTCCCTAGTGACAGTGTGAGCTAGAACGTATTTTACGATAATACTTATAAACTTGACCTTTCCTTCCCAATGTCGACCCCTTGACTCTGCTCCGTCTTCGTAGAAATCATCCCAACTCAAATTTTGCTATAACTCGCTAAGTCTTGAGCACACAGAATGGGGCCCGTAGAAAAGGAAATGGTGCTATCGCGCGCGATCCAGTACCTATCTCCAGTGGCATTCACAGTGACAGTCGCGCCCGTTTCGTCGTTAATCACAAATGTTCTGATGAAAATAGGTGTTGATGCTAGCCTCTTGATAGGATTGTACACATTATTACACCCTCGGTCTCATAATGGAAAGCTTTTAAAGGAGTGGTTATACCTTTGACCACAATGCCGGCTTCATCATACTCAAAAGTAGGTGCCGGTACAGGCTTTTCCGTTGCCTGAAGCATGAACATGGTTGCAGTGAGCGGGTTCGCAGCTTTAGCAGGGTAGGTTCCAAAAACATCACCTGTCTTTAAGCGAATCCGCAGATGCCATGTATATTTTTCTAATGTAGATTTGGTGTGCTGTTCTTACCTAGAAAGATCTGAGGCGGAGCCTCCACGATCTTCTCCGACAGAGGTGGGATTGATGAAATGCGGGCTCGCGCTTGAATGTGACAGGCATATTGATAGTGCAGCAAAGCCGGAAGTAAAAGGTATTTAGATATCCACACGCGAGGAGACAAGATAAGAGACAAAACCTAAGGCCTGGAGTGATGAAAGCTTGACACTACATACCCTACCCGGCAAGGAGGGAATATCATCGGCTATAAATCCTACGTCGTTACGAAAATGAGATCTCTGATCAGAAAGCCAAGTCGCTCGTACCAGAAATTACGGAGCTCCCAGCAACCATCCATATCTCGCGCTAATATTGACCAACATATATCACGACTGTAGCGCGCCTAGATCGAGAGATTATACCCGCGGAATGATCCACCTTTATGCTTCCGCGGCTTCCGCGGCGTCCCGCAAAAGTGAGTCGAAAGCTGGGACGGTGGAACCCGTAGGCTATAGATCCATGGATCTGTCACTTCCGAAGTGTATGCGTCACAGGAATACACGATTCTGCTTTCGGTTAAGCTTAACTAGGATTGACTTCCAAGTCGTCCATATACCACCCAGGCCAAGTTCTATTAGTCCCCGATCATAAATGAAGGCTGCAAAGCTAGTCCTCAATTAAGGCTTCGATAATGTGTGGATTTATTTATTATATTGGCAGAAACGAACAAGCGACAATGGAAAGATACCCAGAATTAGGACCAGCAGGGTTGGAGGTGGTCTGCTCTGCCAAAGGGTTGAGCAGAAAAGCTGAGCAAGACTCATTGAGGGCTGATGGGGGCTGGGGTTGATGCACCGCCAGCTGAGCCGAAGCCCGGCCAGAAGACAAGAGACCCCCAAAAGCGCTAACCAAAATCTCGTACACTTTTCATCTTCGGAGACCATTTTATCTTACAACTAATGACGCTATACCGAGCAACCTTCCCCTGTCCCATCTTCTTCTTCTTCTTATATTAACTGTAAAATGTTTCCGCAAATTTTTGGTACTCTACAGGTATTTTTTCGTTTTTTTTCGGTGCGTTACAGCTTATCCAGACACTTGCAAGATACCAAAAAGTGTGCACAAGTTGTAGCCCTCCTGTACCCACGCCAGATAACTGCCCGCAAAAGGTGACAGTCAAGGGACATCGAGGATCCACTTCACTTTCACGGTTGCGATCTACCCCACAGTACCTTATTGCCTCTCTATTTAACTATAAATCCAGGTCATATTTTGTAACTTTTATCTATTTTTCCTTTAAGGAAGGTGCCTATAAAAGGTTGAATAGGCTGGCCAGCGTTGAACAGGCTGGCGAAGGTTGAAACGGGCTGGCCAATGCTGAATGGGCTGGCGAAGGTTGAACGGGCTAGCTAACGCTGAATAGGCTGGCCAACATTGAACAGGCTAGCGAAGGTTGAATAGGCAGGCCAGCATTGAATGGGCTGGCGAAGGTTGAATGGGCTGGCCAACGCTGAACGAACTGGCTAACACTGAATGGGCTGGCCAGCGTTGAACGGGCTGGCGAAGGTTGAACGGGCTGGCGAAGGCTGAACGGGCTGGCGAAGGTTGAACGGGCTGGCCAACGCTGAACGGGCTGGCCAGCGTTGAACGGGCTGGTGAAGGTTGAACGGGCTGGCCAGCAGGTTGAATAGGCTGGCGAAGGTTGAATGGGCTGGCCAGCGTTGAACGGGCTGGTGAAGGTTGAACAGGCTGGCTAACGCTGAACAGGCTGGCCAGCGTTGAACGGGCTGGTGAAGGTTGAACGGGCTGGCCAGCAGGTTGAATAGGCTGGCGAAGGTTGAATGGGCTGGCCAGCGTTGAACGGGCTGGTGAAGGTTGAACAGGCTGGCCATAAGGTTGAACAGGCTGGCCATAAGGTTGAACAGGCTGGCCAGCGTTGAATGGGCTGGTGAAGGTTGAACAGGCTGGCAAAGGTTGAACAGGCTGGCTAACGCTGAACAGGCTGGCAAAGGTTGAACAGGCTGGCAAAGGTTGAACAGGCTGGCTAACGCTGAACAGGCTGGCAAAGGTTGAACAGGCTGGCTAACGCTGAATGGGCTGGCGAAGGTTGAATGGGCTGGCTAATGCTGAACAGGCTGGTCAGCATTGAACGGGCTGGTGAAGGTTGAACGGGCTGGCTAACGCTGAATGGGCTGGCGAAGGTTGAATGGGCTGGCTAATGCTGAACAGGCTGGTCAGCATTGAACGGGCTGGTGAACGTTGAACGGGCTGGCCAGCAGGTTGAATAGGCTGGCGAAGGTTGAATGGGCTGGCCAACGCTGAACGGGCTGGCCAGCGTTGAACAGGCTGGCCAGCAGGTTGAACAGGCTGGCGAAGGTTGAATAGGCTGGCCAGCGTTGAACGGGCTGGCGAAGGTTGAACAGGCTGGCGAAGGTTGAACGGGCTGGCGAAGGCTGAACGGGCTGGCGAGCGTTGAACAGGCTGGCTAATATTGAACAGGCTGGCCAGCATTGAACGGGCTGGCTAGCGTTGAACAGGCTAGCCAAAGGGTTGAACAGGCTGGCTAACGCTGAACGGGCTGGCCAGCGTTGAACAGGCTGGCCAGCATTGAACGGGCTGGCGAAGGTTGAACGGGCTGGCCACAAGGTTGAACAGGCTGGCCAGCATTGAATAGGCTGGTAAAGGTTGAATAGGCTCGCACAGATACTAATACTATCATTAAATCATAGCACTGAAGAAGGTAGGGAGCTAAGGTTGAACTCGCATAGAGATACCATACGAGAACCCTACGATTAGACTGCTCTATCGTAGCACTAAAGAAGGTAGGAAGCCAAGGTTGAATTCATATAGATACTAATACTATCACTGAATCCTAGCTATTATTAGATATCGATAGAAGGATCCTAGATATAATACCTGTATATAGGTAGAGTAAATTATCGTAACTATGTTTTTTTTATAATTTTGGGACTTTTTGCTGTTTTCCAGCGTCTTACTCAGCCATTTTCCTGCAGGCTATGGTCATCATAGAGGCTGCGGGAACACTAGTTTACTTTACTCCTCTTTCTTCGGCTGAGCGGAGGCGGTGGCTGCCCCACTCTTCTCGACCTCGGAGTGAGCATCCCTCTCCGAGTTCGTGCCCTCGTCGGTCTGCACAGCAATCCGCGTGAGAGGAGTGGGAGCGTCCTCTCTCCAAAAGTCCTTCTTTCCCTTCGCGATGCGCTGCATCCAAGGAGGGAAGAAGCCACCGGGGATACGGTACGTCCATCCGTCGCGCTCGTCGTAGTTGGGAGGAACAATGCGGCCACCCGAGGCGACCTTGATAAGCCAGACGGTGGTGTTGATGGTAATGTAGGTGCAGATACCGCCGATAAGACCATCCGCAATAGAGTAGGTGAAAGGCATGAGCGCGATAGTGACGAAGGCGGGGACGCCGTCGCCGAGGTACCTCCAGTTAATTTCGGTGACGGCACGAACCATCATGGCACCAACGAGGATCAAGACGCAACCGGTAGCCCAGGGGGGGATCGAAGCAAAGATTGGAGCGAAGAAAATCGAGATGAAGAAGCAGATACCAGCAACCATGGCGGTGAGACCGGTCTTTCCACCTTCCGAGATACCGGCGCCGGACTCGACGAACGCGGTTACGGGGGGAACACCGAGGACGGCGCCGATGGAGATGCTGAGGGCGTCAACCATGTATGCGACGCTAGAGCCTTCGAAATCCTGAGTGACGGGGTCCATGAGGCCGGCGAAACGGGCCATACCGTAGAGGGTACCCGTGCAGTCTAGGATATCGACGTAGAGGAAGGTGATGAGGGCGAGACCGAACTGACCACCATATCCGGAGATGTTCCATTCCTGGACGTTGAGAATCTTGGAAATCTTGTGGAAATCGACAACCTTCTTGAAGAAGTCGAACGAATCGTTTCCAACATCCGTGTACGGGAAATACGTGACGGGGGTCGTCCGGGGCCACGAGATAATGCTGACGAGAACGATACCGGCGATAATCGCACCCTTGACGCGGTACAGCATCAAAATCGTCGTGAAGATGCCGCCGCAAAAGATACCAACCCACATGGCGGGATACCTCATCTTATCCCAGCCAGGACAGGTTCCATCTTCCAGACGGTTACCGGGCGAGCAGCCGGCAAGCTCGAGGGGCGTCGATGTGGCGCCCACAACAAGGGCGATACCTTCACTGTAGGTGAGACCAATCAGGGTGAGGAACAGACCGATACCAGCGCTGGTGGCCAGCTTGATGGACCGCGGAATTGCGCGCGCGAGCCACTGTCGCATGCCGAGAACGGCAAGGCCGAAGAAGATGAAACCCTCGATGAAAATCGCGGTGAGGGCAACCTGGAAGGGAACGGCGCCCGAACCGTGGAAGCCGACTGATTTGATTTGCGATTAGCGGAATGTGGCATGGAGCGGCACACCCACATGGCATGGGTAGGACGAGAAGAGGGAGGGGATGCGACGACTCACCAACGGTGTAGGTAAAGTAGGCGTTGAGACCTGGCCACACACATAAGCGTCAGCTTATTGCTTTTTATTTCTAGAAAAGCTTCGTCGCCGCCCGTTCCCGACCCTCCAAATCCTCCAGGCGAGCGCGTACAAGCGCTGCAAAGGCGGGGTCGCGCATTCACGTCACATCGCCGAATACGAGCAGGACAGAAACCGCAAATGTACGGCGAAGAAATCGAAGGGGGGAAATTATGGCAGGGACCCGGACATACCCATTCCTGGAGCCAAGCCGACAGGCCTGCAATACACGAGTCAGCATGACCAGCCACCTCCGGACTCCGACAACCTCACAACCGAACATAAGACCTCCACGGACGGTTTGGGAGATGGTTGGAAAGAAGGATAGGTATGCGATCGCAACTCACAAGTTCGCAAAGAGGCCCATGCAGAAAGTTGCAAGAGCCGAGATGGCAGCAGTAGCGGTAACGGCGTCGCGCTTGACCTGCTGGACACATATCAAGTAATCGGCGTTGTCGGTGCAAGTAGGATCGTCGGCGCCGCCTTCGCAAACGCAGGTGCCACCGCTATCCGAAACAATGGAGGCGTTGACAGCAATGATGTAGGCCATGGCGAAGAAGCAAGCAAGGCCGCCGCGGATCTCGGTGAAGAAGAGAGATCCCTTGCGTTCTTTCGGCTACATGATTGAGAATAAAACGTCAATGGCTTTTGCGCGCGCGAGATTTCGCGAGGTACGAATGAAGGGACACAGGGCAGCGCATCACATGGACTTGGTGGCGGAGGAGGGGAACAGGATTGACGACCAAAACGTTTTGGTGATGCGCGCAAAAGTTGGAGGAAAAAAAAATTAGAAAATAAAAAACGTACATGACCCGAGCCCTCAAGCCGGAACCAGCGACCCACAGGGCTCTGGGCGACCTTGGTGTTGATGTTATCGATGAAGCCCATCTTGGAGGATGGAAGTTAAAGAGAAAGACGTAGGCGAGGCCAGTTCGAGACTGCTCGAAGAGACGCGAGAGAGTAAGAGCTGGAGAGCTCGCGATGTGGGCATCGAAGCATATATGCGCGGGCGATATACATTACACACTAGAGAAGGGGAAAAAAAAAAAAATTATTCTGCACTCGCCTCACCCACCCACCCCGGTCCCCAAGTCGCGTGCGAGAATGGGCTCCTGGGGCGATACAGTGGGCGGATTAGTGGGGTTGGTAAGAGATAAGGACGGACTGGCTGGCTATCTCGCCGAGGCCCATTGGCTCGTGGGCAAGAGTCGCTCCAGTCTCATCAGACGCAGCTATTTTCGCTGTTGGGCGACTTCGGAGGTGGGTGTGGATCGGGTTAGAGTTGAAATCTCCAAGTACTGCTGGCGTGTGTTGTGCTTGTGGGGGTGACAGCCACATGGTAACTCCGAACCCACCAAAAAGAGATCACAAAATGAAAGCCACCACTGGGCTTGGCATCCCACGGAGCCGAGTCCAAGATAAGGACTAGTGCGAACCCTTTCGTCCGATGACATGTAGTTACGAGGTGGTCTAAACATCTTGAGCGCATCACATGCCTTCAATTCCCTATTGTCGCGTGTCGTACAATCTGATGTAAAATTGGATGTGGCATAATAACCCGTTCCGTTAGGAAATCAGAAATAGAGCTATTGACTAGAGATATCGGTGATAAGGGAGGCTGCCCCTGAGATAGGCAATCGACAACAGCCATCTGCGCTCCATTCAGCGCAATCGCCGGCGTCCAATCTGGTCGAAAGCGTCCTGCGGCTTCAGAAGCTCGGACGCATTCCCCAGACAAAACCGGAAGCGAGCCAGTCCCAGGAGTGGGTGTCGGCGGCTCCCGAGCCAATATATGCTTGAAGCTAGAGGAGATGGGGGAGCATCTGGCCGCATGTCGGGTTCCGGATTCGTGCCTCCCACGCATGGCACGATAGAAGCTGAAGTTCTCTTATCTCTTGCGTTACCATCACAGCCATGAACCCTGGAAACGCCATGGGAGGCACTGCGCTAGAAACTGCGGGTCGCGAATTGTGGCGCACGGGAGTGGGCGGGATTGGCTGACTTGACCGAGGAAATTGCAGATCTTGTCCTGGATGCTGATATGCATGTTGCCGGATTTAGCTGGCGGGCCCACTCCACAAATTTTTCTCGAACGCCTGGCTGGCCAGGATAGAAGAGGATATCCTATAATGCCACCTTCCCTTCACTCTATCCAGCGCTTGGGTGGGAAATGCAATTATCCGCTGGCTGGTGTGTCACATCTTATCGAAGATTCAACCCTTATTATTAGCATGATATCCTTCCCAGCCATGGAAAATATTGTATCCCAATTAGGGGAGAAAACTCGTGCTTACCCCCCATGAAGGTGCCTTGTTTCTGCCCTTCAGCTTGAGAACGGTATCCGACTTGCCCACAAAACCAAAGCACATGGAACCAGGCCTGGGATATGATAGGTCCAACCATGAGACTGTCGGGTGTGTATGTCGATTCGGAGGATCTCATAAGCTCGGATAATTCTAGCCGATACTTGTCGCTGCTCTTTGCTAAATCAGGATATCCCACCTCGCCATTGAAGACCATTGTCGTAACAACGACATCAGACCGCAAATTCAAGGCATTGATGCGTTCGTATTTTTGATGGGCTATTGCAACTAATAATACGTAGTATTACACACCTCGAGACGTTTTTTAGGCACATTGTCGTGGGGTTGGCGTGAAAAGCCACTAGTTGGGCCCACAGGGAGCCCGGGCAGGGGAGCTCGGGGTCTACTGCTCAACGGTCGACTGGTTGCTAGGTAGAAAAAGGAGCCTTTTTCCTGATCCCTTCGTTTGCTGCCCATTTCCGCTGTTGCGGTCCTGCAAGGGCTTCAGTTAGCCGGTCGGCCAAAATATCTTTGGTCGGGATCCATTTTCACATCGATCTTTTGCTCTTCTTGTTCCGTGAGGAAGGCTGTGATATGTGGTGCGGTCCTCGTCCTTTCTCCCATCATTTACATGAAACCCTTAAAAGCGTCCATCGTTATCTCCGATGGCAAGTTTTGCATGAGTCCGGAGAATAGAAAGGTCTCTCGCATTGTCATATAATACTCGGCTGCCTAGTCTGGAGCGTGTTTTTTTTATCGCCCGAGTAACGAATCTGTTGATAGCTAAGTCTTCTGACCAGATCCTTTTCAGGTCAAGGACCCATCAGTCGTACGGCTTTCCACGAGCCGGGCGGTTCAACATTTGGTAACATTGTATTTCTAGCTATTTAAAGAGTTTCGTATCCGACACATGACATAACTTCCGAAGCGTTTGGAGGATCTCACAGGCAGAAGTGGCCTCTCTAATCGGCAAGCGATATTGCTCATTAACATGACATTGCAGCAGCGCTTCATTGGCCTCTTTTTGACACCTTCGACAGTGTTCTTGGCGATATCGAATGCCTGCTAGTAGTTACTTCGAAACGTATACTTCTGTTTTTGGTCAAAAACGGTTCGAATGGGTTTCGGGGCTTATTATAACTGTGGGTGATCAAGTCAAAAGTTAGACAAAAGTAGCAAAAATGGTGAAAATAATGATTCAATTACTGCAGGAAGAAACGATGACCCAAAGGGAAGAGATTTTCGATCTATGGCACTGCAGGATAACGGGAAAAAAGTTGGGGCAGCCCGTCGCCCTATTATCGACGAGATTTATGGGGGAACGATAGGTGCCGGCTTTGGCGTAGTGGATCCTGACATCCGATAACTCATCACGAGCCTGGCTTGCACGCCCTCATCAATTGAGCAGGCCCACATGCATATGATGTTTCTGGACCAAGCGTACGCGGTGGAGTTAGCGCAGGTTCTCGAAGACTTGACCGAATGCCCACGCAATTGACGGGCCCATATTAGCGCCGCAGTTTTGATATTCCAGTCGTCTTTGCGCGACGCGCGCTACTATTGGCATCCAATAACTCTCAGTAGTATACGGGTATCGATAAGGACTTTTCGGTGAACCAAACACGCTATTGTATTCCTGTCAATGCATCCCGTTCATCTTACCCTCAACTTTTTGCTCGACCAGGGCATACAAGCGTCAGGCTGCATGAATGTGTTCCTTCCCTTTCCTTTTCCCTATCCGCCGGCTACCTGGGCTTCCGATCGAAGGCTGAGTCGCGGAGGTAACACGCAGAGGATAAGAGTAGCAACCTGCTACTCCAAGGCTTAAATATCGCTCTAAGGCGACTCTCAAGATTTGTCACGCTGTAAAGACACTTGAATTCAGGGCGAAAAAGGTAGTTGAAGTAACTACGAAGAGTTAATCTTGATATGAATTACGATTCTTCCGATGCTTCCGGCTTCTGGCCAGATACAATAACCCTGTGACCCTGTTACTATTAAGGACCCAAACTATCAGGCTAAGGCCTTCAACTCACAAGTTGGTATATGAGTGAATCCTAGGATCCTTAAGGTTTCTGCGCATTTCCGCGAGGAAGAGTTGCGCAGATTCGTAGCTCCACTGAAGTACCGAGTCAGCATTAATTACCTATTACCGATTCTCATTCAAGGGTCTGGGTTGGCCATACGTTCAACACATCGACCATGGACCGAAGTGCAAATCCCTCCAGTCCCTCCAGGCATGAATACCGATACCACTGACCCCACACCTTTAGTTTGGGATCCCTAGGCCAAGGCCCGAGTGGCACTTTAATAACGCGCTCGGTTACGTTAACGAATCCGGCGTCAGAGATGGCAGCACGCGCCTCCTCCGAGGCGTGGAAGGAAACGCCAAACTTTTTACCAATGTCGACGAATAGCTCGGGCCACTTGCTTATGGCGGACCCGGGAGGGATGGAATCGTCGTCGGAGCGGGTGATGCAGGAGAGTTCGACTTGCTCGACCCAGCCACCCGGCTTAACATGCTTGAAAGTGTTCTGGTGGAAATCAGCCCAGCTCGGGACAGTTCCAAGCATATTGCGGACGTGAACGAAGTCGAAATGGTTCTCGGGATAAGTCCATGGCTTATTTATGTCGTCTACTACGAACCGGCAGTTTGGCGGGACGAAAGATGGTTGGATCGGTGATAGATCGACGCCCGTCACAGTGCAAGCCGTATACTTGTCGGCAAACTCGCTGTCGGGGTATTCCGTCAGCGTCAACGTCCTTCTTTTCAACGCGAAATATGATGGCCTTACATTGCCCAACTGCCGGTACCGCAACCGACATCTAGAGCCGTCTATGTTTCCATCGCAGGGCGCGTTCGTTAGGGGAAGCCTTCTACTAACGAGATAACCTCCAGCCATACCTTGGGTTCTGTGAGCGGTGACTGGTGTAGCTTGTTATCTAGAATGAGTTTATGCAACTCGTGTCTGATGGCAGCGGTTAGTGACGTTCAATAGACCGACTCGTCCGTATATCGACATACAGCAAACTTTCAACATCTTGTTGCTTATCGTCATTCGGGCCCCTGCCGAGAAGGTTAGACTCATGGACCGAAATCGGGCACTGGCCAGCCACCCTTGCTTACCAGTATTTGGTATCCTCAGCTGCGGTATACCGTCTACCATTCTCCCACTTGTAATGCAGCACAGACGAACTCAGCGTAGTTGTATCCGACATAAGTCTAGGGTTCTCATCAGCCCAGCCGATTTCGAATACTAGGGACGGAATTGCTTACGATTGAGCATAGGCCGAGTCACCATCGCCAAACTCGGGATCCTATTCTTGCATGAGAACGGCCGCATTTTCTATACCAATTGAATGACGCCAAACTCTGGAGCTAACACGTACCAGTTCGATCGACGCATTGTTCTCATTCTCTGGAGAGAGTGGTGCAGCAGGTAGTGAGGCAGACATGGCGGAAGACTTTTTTCATCCACTTTGGCTCAAGTAGTGCGATATATTATGAATCACGGCCCCTCTCTGACAATCGGGAGGGATACTAACAGGACGGGAAATTCCAAAACGTGAAAAGGGGGAGGCGGTAAAGGGGACGAGATCCGGGCGTCCGGGGGCCTGTCGCAAATTAATGAGCAACACATCTGAAGGCCTTGGTCCATACTGTTGCTTCCAGGCGACGCGGGTAGGTGGGGGGTTCGAATGGAACTGGTTCCGACTGACCACAAGTTGCAGGCTTGAATGATGCCGGTTGTCAGAAGCTTCGCCGGTAAACCCCCGCGGACGGGTGGACCAAGTTATTCACATCACCAGCATGGCTTCATCCCGGGATGCAAATGCCCTGGAGCCGCTGCAGGTTAAAGTGGCTGGGCGCCCAGATACGTGGGGCATGGTGCCATTGACCTCACCGGGCCGCGATGTTGGCTGGTGTGAACATGGCCCGGGGAGAGCAAATATATGCAGTTGGCACTGCACGTTGGTGATTATCCTGCGGCCGAAGACGCAAGGTCGAGGGGTGCAGTCTGTCAAGCAGCTGGCGATGCCACCCGATTGGCGGCTACATAAGCCAACTATTAACACCAAGAAACTGCCTTTTGTTTGCCTTCGGCCCAAATTCCCACTGATACGCCTGGCCTTGACAATGCTACGACCGACCGGGGTGTTCACCACCGTCCGGGGCGCATTCGTTGATCAATATGGGTCGCACGTTTCCAACCCGGGGCCAAGGGGTTCAGCTGATAATGTACCGCTGACTTAAACTCACGGGATTAAAGGGAGAGCGGGGTTTATTCCGGGCCTCGTCATCGATGGCTCTGATACTCGCGATGCGGTCGTGTGTAACGAGAACTCGCATTTCCAACTTTCTTGTGGACTAGTTAATACCCGGCTTTCGCCTTCGTCGTCCAACAATGACACAAGCACGGGCTGGCGGAGCTGGTTCCACACTATTAGGGACATCGGGACGTTAACAGTCTGCTCTTGGACAGGCAAGCGCGTGCGAGAAAGGGAAAGAGGAAGACAAAGCAAAGAAAGATCCATAAATGCGTGCGTGGATCAATTTAGAACGAACCAGAGGGTTTAGGACCATGATTAGGACCATGCGTGTATTACTGACTCGCACCTACTGGACGAGATTGAATGGATGCTGAGCACTTATTTTCGTCAAAAAAAGAAAATCACTGCGGCGTTTAGCAAAGTGAGGGGTAATAATTGAACGAGCACAAGTGAAACGGCGCAGGCAAAAATGGGGGCTGAAGCCCGCTGCACCAGTGTGAGCACAGGCGACATCCGGCTTCAAACCTTTTGCTTCAACCAGGCACAAGACGCCGCGGCGAACATGACCACAAATGCCCAATATGAGCCTTTAGACTCGGTAGGAGGCGAGATCCGAGTCTTGGAGCTACGCGCGGCGGCACACACTGCAACTGTTTCCGCCGTGTTCGTCTCCGTCCGCCTTGACCAGCAGCATTCCGTCCCTTTCCACGCCCTTTCGTACATGTGGGGCGACGTGACAGAAAGATGCGACATCATTCTAAATGGAAACCCTTTTGCCATATCGAGGCGTCTCATGGAGATCCTTAGAGCTTTGAGGAAAGAAGCTGAGCCTCTCCGGATATGGATTGACGCGATATGCATCAACCAGGATGATCTCGCAGAACGAGCCGCTCAAGTCCAGCTGATGAGAAAAATATACAGAGAGGCCGCTGTAGTACGAGTTTGGCTGGATGAAGACATCGATGAGGCTAGTCCTGCGTTTACCAAACTTTCAACTCTCAACGCCCAAAGCACGATTCAGGACCTCGGCGATACCCCCGACTTTTGGGATCCAGTTGTGAAAATCTTTCAGAATGCATACTGGAAGAGGGTTTGGATCCAGCAAGAGATTAGCAACGCATCGGTTATTTCAGTTCATTGCAAAGCCACGGTTCTGGAGGCGGCCACCCTTGTCCACTATTTGAGGCTATGCAACGAGATGCAGTTGAGCAACGTGATGCAGTCTACTTGGTGGGATTGGGGAACAAAGAAGCCTACTGTTATTCTACCTGACAAATTCGGTTCGAGCAACCCAGAGGCTGCTACCAAGGGATCAACTCTCTCTACGGAAGACTTGGACCTGTTGTACACCTTACAAAATGTAAACTCCCTCAACTGTACCGACGATCGGGACCGGGTTTACGGGATCATGTTTCTAGCCAAAGACTTTACCGAAGGCGACCTTGAGGTTGACTACTCGTTCAGTGTCGCTCGTGTGTACGCCGAGGTAGCAAAGTCACTCATCCATAAATATGGGTCGACTAGATTTCTTCTCTTCGCAAATCTACACCAAAGCGAGAAGCAAGCCGCGGATCCCGTAATACCAACTTGGGTTCCCGATTGGAGGTATGCACATGGCTCTGGTCTGGATAGTAAGCTGCCTCCCATGGACCCTATCCGTGTAGGCTCACGCCCTCCTGCCAAGATCTCTCCAGATGGGCTAAAGTTAGCGGTTACTGGAGTAAGGGTCAACGTGGTGAAACGAATTTATAGAGACGAGTTCGAAGAAGACGTTCTGAGCCAGACTTTATTGCACTTCATCAGTACATGTAGAGAAATGGCATGCCGCTCGAATTCCAGCAGTATACGGTCAACGAGCACAACAAATAACCCAGCTGAAAGCGCCGAAACCGATATTACAGCCACCGACGAGTGGAAATCAGTTGTTCGGACCCTTGCGATGGCGGATTATATCTCCCGGTTCGAACACGATGAAGCCAAGGAAGTGCTTTATTTGAGTGCTTCCAAGCTCGTGGAGGCCGAACAAATAAAAGAGGAGGGATTCGATCCCTCGATTTTCCCGCTACACAAGTTCCTGAGCATGAACGAGGGATACTTTGGCCCGGCTAAGGCATTCGTGCAGTTTACGTGGTGGACGATGATTACTTGTCTTCCTTTTGTTGCTCAGGACGGACGGCCTGGCCTGACGCAAAAGTGGGGGGAAGCGGGGGACGAGATTTGGCTAATACAGGGCTGCGAAAGGCCCATATCTCTACGAAGCGTTGGGGAGAAGATGTATAAGGTAGTTGGCCAGGCGTATTTGGACGGATCAAATTACAAGAAACTGAACGATTTAGTGGAAACTTCAGGTGTTGCCACCGAGACTATAGAGCTTGTCTAACAATGACTTCACCTAAGAACCCAAGGGGAAAGCTTTGTCGTCATCTTAAACGGTGGGCCGAATTTTCGTAGAGGCGCAGTATATGGACTTAGAAGGGCATGGTCCTGATACATCTTTCGAAGGCATCGAGGATATTGCCATGCGACTCGGGTGGGCATCCAATCGAGAGTTGCTTCGACAGTATTCCTGTCTGTCCTGTGTAGTTAGACGAAGAGATATCTCGGCTGTGGTTGAGGGACCTTGTTTTGCCTATGGATCTGATTGACATGAGGTAAAGTCGAAGGCACTGTGCCATTCAGGAAAATGTTGAGTTCGGTATTAAGAGGTACGCATAAGGAAACGACAAAGGAAATGCCTATAGAGGATGAGAAAAATCTAGAAACCGACTATAAAAAACACAAGACACATCTGGAACTATAGAGGAGCCCCATTTATCTTTCCCGCCCCGAGTATCCTGCTCCACATTCTCCATCCAATCATCCGGTACTCATACCAACGTTGGCTGCTTCACCCCATCGTCGTTATTCTCTTTTTCCCAGGGCTTATGGCTCCTTTTGGCGACCAATTCAATGCAACCGAAAGGGTCAATCATGCCCATGATGACGTGGATATACCAAGGCTTCTCCCCCCATGGAGACTCTCCTTGTGTCTCGGTAATACCGTCCTTCGAGAGGTATATACGGTGATCGCTAGGAATGTACCGGCCGGGATGTCGGGCGTTCCACATGACCATATTGACAAGCATCAACATAGCCTCAAACACGTAGAAGAACCACTCATATTTCAGGATGGGATTCAGGGTCATCCTCCCTCCGTCTGACGCCTTCTTAATCGCATCCTCGAATCCAAAGTGCTCCACAGCACGGTAAATGGTGCGAGTGAGGATGAGCGAGCTGCTGACGTACAGCGTCAACAGAATGCCGTAAACATTTTTAGACTGGACGTTGCCGCGCTTGCAGCGGTAGTGGAAGAGGCCGGCGAGGACGTAGTACGCCGAGATGACGAGGAGCTGGAGGACCAGGCCGACCTGCATCATGATGTGGCCTACGTCTTTGGCCTTGTCCCGTACGTTGGGGTTGGTGATGTACATGACGCCGATGGCGTTGAGGACCTCGACGATGGCGGAGAGCATGCCGAAGGTGGTGAGTACACGACCAGGGTGGGTCGGAGAAAGATGGGGCACATAGTACAGGACTCGTCCCAGTATGTGGTAATTGGAGAGCTCGAGGAGGGGTCTATACATGAGAGGCATGGTAAGTGTCTGTGTTGTTTAGATATGAGCGACGGCACGTACGGCGACATATAAATGAGAACAATGCTGGCCACGTAGGCGTCGACATCGCTATAGTTGTAGGCGCCATATATCCTGGCGGCGAAACCAGCCACGAATAACACACCGCAGAATGGGAGAAGCGCGGTGACCTTGAAGCTCTTGTATCGGCTATCGGCCGTCTGTAAGTAAATGCTCAGTGGTTGAGGCCCTCGAAAGAGTATAGGCTTACTAAGACTGCCACAGGTGTATTATAAATGTCGCGAAGAATGCAACGGTAAAGAAGATTGCTGCTCCTTTATTAGGAGCATATATGTAGACGCTGCCAGGCACTGGAGAACTTTATATTAGTGTCAATTAGGGGTTAGGCTTCCGCCACGGCCACCGGGATGTACGTACCAGGTTCCCCAGACGCCATCCTTTCAAATCCTCGGCGACTTAAGGAGAGTATTATTAAAGATAATATGTAGAGTTAAGTTGAATGTGCTAAGCAGCGAAAATAAGAGGCCAAAGAAGCGGGGGTATCAAGAGAGGATAGTGTGATTAGGAAAATGGTTTGAATTCTTACTCTCCTGACGCCGGGCTGGGGAGAGCTATTTATCTTTGATGTCATGTCGCGCTCGAGAATGTCTTGGACGGGTTGAGCTGTGTGATGCAGCGGCACATCTGGCCGGATTAGGAAATACAAGGTCTTGGGTACCGGCCAGGCTGTCGGGGTTTTGGGGGCTGCGCATGCATGGATCGGTCAGCCGTTTGAGTGGCTCATTAAATTGCCCCCGCCTGGCTGGCCACGCCACAGTCGGCGCGGCGTGTTACCCGATTCGGTCTGATGTAGCGGTCGGGCCTCAGTTGGCTGGCCCTGTTTCGCTTGCACTTTTTGCAGACATCTGCGAGGCGACGTGCATTCATTTCTCCCCCCAGGCGGATTCGGCTGCTACGATTGGTTCTAGAACGATGAGCAGACCGGGTGGTATTCCATTCAACCTATTCTAAACATGAAGCAGAGTTATGCTAGCTAGCATGAAGCAAGCAGAACGTATTGAGAGGGGTATTATCATGTGCATCATCGTGCAGCCCCAAGGCTTTTCTTTCTCGGGGATTCCCGTTAACCTATTATCCCATAAACACATATGACCTGTCGAAACAGTCATCCCACTTCGTCTTCCCAGACTGCCAAAACTTATTCAACGTCGCCTTTGCTAATTTTGGCGAAAATGAGCCTATGTCTTGACTCAGTGATAACAATGAAGTGTCAATAAACTCTCTCCTGTCTACCGACGCTCCGCCTCCGACACAATCCACGCCGGCGACAACTAGGGGCCACAGCGTGCTGTGAACTACTCGCCGCGTTTTCATTGCTTTTTCCAAGAGCTCGAAGTGGCGGGTGCGATATTGTGCCTTGGTATTTTCAATCCCGACCGTGGAAGGCAACACGGAGACGCTCTGGAGAGAACATACACAGTACAGCGCCGTGGTACTCCGGAATAGGGCAGCCAATAGAGACCATTCTTTATGGTACATCTCCTTGGTAGCAGCCCATTCCGAAGGAGAGAAGGCGTCGATTTCTCTCAGGATCGCGTCGACCACTGGTCGGGAGGCCCTTCTAGGCAGGTCTGTGGTTACTGCCCGGAATCGTAGGCTATTTATCTTTATGAGTAGGAGGAACAGCTCTTTCGGGCAAAGGCTGGGTGCGACTTTGCCGCTTTCGAAGACCTCGGATATAGCGTCTATCATCTCTAGGTGGAGCGTAGGGCTAAGTTGGTTTGATGCCGGTGTCGTTGTGTTTCCCATTACACCGACCCTATATTGCCGTTTGGTCAGCAAGATTAGCTCGTGGAGTGCGATGCAACCCAACATACATCAGGAGGAGCGTGACGATGGACCTAAGCCAAGCTGTTTGGCGGCACAACGCGACTAGCCCGCCTCGAATTTTCGTCAGCTCCATGGCTCCTTCGAAGTGGTACTTCCAATTGGGATCAATCGATTGTTGGATCTTGGAGCGGTTTAGTAACTCTTCTAGCCATTGCGGGATGGGTCGATCGACACTCACCTCTTGTACGAGGAATACCACAAGGCCGCTGATGGTAGTATCGCTGGCGCGCGTATCTTCCCGCGCAATGTCTTGGTTGAGAATCCGAATAGCCGCCCCACGGTGCAGATAGAGTCGACTCCATAAGTGCCGTAACAATTCCATGTCCGCCTGCCTTGAGATGTTGTGGATACGGTACCCAAGTGAGAGACAGACAATGGTATGGATAGTGAGGGGAGAGAGAAGGGCGAGGTTGAAGTCCATTAAAGGTATCATGGCCGACTCGGGAACAAGTAGCGTGTCCATCATTCGGGGATATATGTGATTGGTATCTAACCCAAAAATCAAGTTAGAAGAGCATGCCGTTTGGCATGTGTGGGACAATACGGCCACTCCTAGCAAGCAGGCCTCTCATAGCAAAGGACTTACAGAAATCAGCCGCTTCAATAGCGTCACAAAGGTCTGTTCTCAAGCGCTTTGTTTGTAGAGATGAAACAAAAATGATCTTTGGGGGACTAGATGGCGTTGCTGGCAGCGGCGCTGGCCGTACCGTGAGCGACTTCTTTTTCCGACTATCCTTTTTAGGGTCTTTGGTCGTCGCGTTTGGTTTCCTCTGTCTGTTACGGGCTACCACCCTTCCGGGGGCCAGCCACGTTAGTGGCTTCTTATCGTCATATCCGGGGCATGTTATCCCAGAAGTCTTGCACTTATTGCATATGGGACGCGCCGAGTCGCAAACGAGCCGTCGGCGCTGGCACTCCCAGCATTGCCAGCGCGGGTTCGGCACGCTCGGGGGACTTGGCGTCTCAGACATGATGGGATGCGGGGAAATGGTCGATTTCTTCCTCCCAGCTCGGGAAAAGAGAAGTGAGGAAAAATTTGATGCAGACCGAATAGGTAGTTGGAGGTATTTTGAGATGGGCCATGAGTCTATTTTGTTTGGTCCTCGTTTCCGAACTAAATGATCTGCATACGCGGGAGTGCCTGGGGCGGGGTGGGAAATGTCATGGTGGCTTTGGAAAAAGTCTTGGCCAACCTTACTTCCTAATTGGGTTTAGCCTCAAAGCCCAAGGTGGCCAAACATTGAACACCACACTCAGGTTTCCCCCAGCTGGAACCCCAAGAGCATGACTCTCAAAGGTTATCTCACTGCGGATGGTACGGCGACTCCTTACTTATGACGACTGCGCAACTCAGATACTGCCATTGTCGGACGCCCTCCAAAATACAAAGCTTTAGAGAGCAACTTGCATCGAGCCACAGTGGTTAGGGAGATAGCATGGTTCCGTCCTGTCGAGAAGCCCTAGCACATGGAAATTGAACTTTAGGACTAGAGGTGAATCGTCAGCGAGAAGCTATATGTCAGTGGGCGGAATGGGCTAACTGGGGATATCTGGGATACACGCAAAGGACAGTATTTACAGAATACTCTCCTTGTTGAGCTGGTAGGCGAACTTGGGCTTATATATAGGGTATGGGTATAATGACTGTGAGCGTCATAAGCACCAGAACTATGACTTGTAGTAACCAAACTAGTTACCAGCCAAAATTCAGCTCTGAAAGATATTGCCAGCTCTTTCACAATAGCCTTTGCATGCATGTGTGACAAATAGGTGATATATAACTGTCTCTAAGGAGTGCTCTCTATATACCGTGTCACGACAGCCTGGTTTTGCCGCATATCTTCTAGTTATGCTTCTTCGAGATGGTAATCCCACTCTTCTGCGCTACCTTGAACGCGTTTATGGTCGCAAACACGCTCTGGAACACTAAGATAGAGGGGAAGACAATCCAGAATGCGTTCATAAGGAAGAAGTAAGCCCAGAAGTAGTATCGCTCAGGTCGACAGAAGATGGCGCCTTTTTGTACCTCGAACCATACAGTAGCATAGTACAAAATATCTCCATAGATTTGGCCAACACTGATAATAAGCTGCACAGGGTGCCTCGCCGGATGTTTCATCGCGATGAGGCCAACACAGATGAAGGAGAGAGGACCCCAACAGAAGGCGGTAACGGTTTCCATACAGACTAGGAAAGGGTCGCGGGTCAAGTAACGGATGTCAGAGAGGGAGTATTCCTTCCAAAGCTGGCCAAAAAGGTCGGTTCGCGAGGGCATAGCCGCGTTGTTATAGGCGAAGTAGCCTATTTGGACATAATGTTAGTTCAGTCACTTAGCATTGACCTTTATCGGTGAACCTCTTTTACCCTCGAAGAATAAGTGGATGAAGCCACAGAGACCGAGCCACATAGCCGTTAATGTATCGCCGTTGGTGATTCTGGGACGGGCTTTGGTGACGACATAGTGAGTGCCGGAGAGGATAGCAGTAGCCCCGACTGCGAAGCAAGCAAGAAGCGCAGGGACGGGGAGAGTGTTTTCCCTGTAATTAGGTAGCTCCGCGTTGGTCGGGAAATAGGGATGAACGATGCTCGCTGCCACAGGAGACTCCATAATGCTGAGGTACGGGTGTTCTTCGTGTCGAGATAGGGAGTGCAACAGGTGAAGATAGAGAGTCAATTCTAAATGATGATCTAGCAGCAGTAGTCTCATCCGTTGAATAAGACGAAGAAACGAGCCGTATTTGAGGTCGCCGACCGGTCGCGGACTTTCATGAGTCCGGATGCCGCCGTCGCAATATTCCCCCTGGAATTTGGCCAATTGGCCCAACCCCGAATACGCTGATGGAATTAAGCGTTTGTCCCACTCTTACCGCCAAACAATGGCTTCACTTTGGTCCGGAAAGGCTAATTCCGTATCGTACCATGGCGTCTATTCATTTCCCCCAGCAAAATCGGCAAAGCCTGGGTCATATTCCCGACGGGCCCGCTCCGTCTTGCCGGGACGTTTTGTGATTGAAGATCGGGAACTATCCCTAAATTGTACTAGTCTCCGCAACACTCGGGGCCGAAGGCACCGGTCACTCAATCACATTAATCTACTAAACATCCAAAACCCACATACAATTACAGCTGGAAACCATCGGGGGATCTCCTCTGTGTGAAAATTTGTCTTTTCATTCATTCAGCTAGGATTAAACGTCAAAAGATTCAGGAAGCTTCTCTGACGCGGGCTGGATGTTATCCGGGTTCTGCTTCCCCCTTGACCCCGCGGGCACATCTCTATCCAACCTCCTCTCCCGAATAGGATCGCTCTTATTGGCTCCAACGCCCGTCAATCCTGTCCTGTCGCCGTGGCCGCCCTGGAAATCCTTCGCTGTTGTGCCCTGACCAGGATGTCCCCAACCTTGGTGCACGTCCGCACTCGTGGCTCCGCGAAGGGTGTCTGAGGCTTCCGTGCGGGTCGACTGCTCCATCTGGGGGTTGAACGCTTGTCCGGGTGACTCATATTGGGGGTGTGGCCAGAAGCTGCTCTCCTTTGGGGCGGTACCGGCGGGGTGCATCTCCGCGTGGAATTCGCGGACGGCGTCATTGCCGACGTGTACCCCAGGGGCATGCTGTGACGGAAATTAGCCAGGCTATTAGGTCGCAGCCTTAAAGGGGTAGAACTTACTCCGCCTTTCATCATGGGTTCGGACCTAGGGACGCGAGCATGGAACTCTCCCTCGTTGCTAAGAGATTCGGGGTTTCGACTGGCCATGTTGGGATGGGATTATTGTGTTGAAGAATGATTTATTTCTGCGATTTGTTCAAGTTTGGTTTGTGAAAGCAGAATTAGTCGAGGTAGAAGACGCCCATAGGCCCCTTTTAAGTTTCTTTTTTTTTTTTTTTTTTGGCGAGAGACTTGAGGAGATGAGGTGACGAACACTCCGAGAATCGCGCCACGGTCGCGGAGACTTCATTGATGTAATAGGTCGTAATGAAGGTTCCAGTAGTGAACATGTCCCTCACCACTCTACCACGCTGAAGGAGTACTTCCATCCCTTCTAAATTCTCAAATGTGTGTTCAGCGCGTGAGTTGATAATTTCGTAGTGGGACCCCCTCATACGAAGTAATAACTCTGATTTTGTGGGGCAGCTCTGTTGGCATGATGTCAGGATACTCTCAACGCACGATCACTTGCAACCTAGCATGAACCCACAATCAACTCACAAACAGCCCTCCAGCCTAGGATCAGGGGCACTGACGAAGATCGAAAATCAGACGGGTCTAGTTAAAACACGCTCCGTACACTTTTATAGCACTAATTATTCCTTCTGCTCACTAGTAGTCGACTCATGATCATTCAGGAACGTTCTCTTGAGACTCTCCAATACACCTCTTGTATACACACGATCAAGCTTGCTGTAACTGTCTAAATTCCTCGCTTATCTAATGTGAAGAATAAGCATCAACTGTTCCATTGCCTAGTGTGTGTTAGTGGTCAGTGGTTGGAATGTCTTGGAATGTCACATGAACCTCTTTTGACACCTTTGTATACGTAACGTTCTCCTATTCAATTTTGGTCTACTTCGTAGTGGGTTTCACGGGCTTCGAATTTCGAATTGGACATGGATGGGTCAATCCCGAACCCAAAGAGGCTTCTGCCTCTCACCTCCGGCTGGGAGGCAGGATTAAGGTGTGCTTGCATGGCCCTAGGTGGTAGACGTCGCAGTGGATGTAATTTACTGAGCAGTATTGTGGCAATACTCAGGATGTCACAGAAGCTCCATCTTTACGTATGTATCAATTTTTTAGCAACAGCCAGGTGTACAAGTCTATAGTACAGCTAGTTTTATAACTAACGCTAATGACCAGGCTTCCCTTGACAAATCCCTTGACCGCAAATAGTTGTGCGTACATGACACAACCTGGACCACCGTGGCTCTTCCATTACTGCTCCACATCTAGAAGCTATCAAAGAATGAATTCGGGAACTGGTGGTCTTTTCATACCCATCTCGTCCAAGCCATCCCTAACCGCACCATCCTCCCTCCACCAGAACGACGATCCAAACGTCGACACCTTGGGAGATCCTTAAAACAACGTACCACCCAGGTTCGTTCTGTGGGGCGAGATCAACCTCGGGTATTTGATGCTGGCTTGGAACCTTGGACTTGAACATACGAGTATGGCACTCTCCAGATGCCTGATTAGTACTACTAGTTTGGTACCCATTCATTCATGCAATTGACGTAGTCAAAAAGTAACGAAACCCGGTTATGTTCTCTAAATCTGTAGGGGCTACCTGCTAGGGCCTTTCCCTCAAACATATAGGAAGGCTTGTAGCATCGAACCACTCCAGGTTATCATCCCTATGCACACTTCGCCCCTTGAACCAGAAAAGCCACCAATTCTTGACTACCGTTACATCTTCATACCTCAACCCCCAGCACTTGCGCACGATGTCTCCCAGGTACGTCTCGTCCACAGCCAGCGCACAGTTTCTGCCCGTAGGCCAGTGCTTATTCTAGCAGAACGGCTTTATAGTTGGTGACGTTGTGGTGAAGTTAGCTTAGTTGGACATGTCCCTTCGCCATGAACGTTTACAGTTACAGGCTCTAACCATAGCCATCAAGTGGCAGTGGGCTATCTGCTAAATTTAGTGCTAAGCTTTGGTTTAGGAGTCATTCTTATTATAGAACTCGGGTCCGTAAAGCCTGACGATAGAGAGGGTGCAATTATAGCTTGGACCAGCTATCCATGCCACCTAGTATCCAAAATTGGCCACCTCGATATTATAGGAATATGGGAAGTATATTGCTGAAATTATATTGAAGACCTACTCCTAGAGGAGAAGGAAGAAGGCGAGCTTGAGATAGTTGCCTTTGCTATATAGTGGAAGGATATAGCGGCGTGGAAGCAGTGGTCTGTGATCTACGGATTTCGTCGAAACCTGGCGTTGGGATTGATGTCAATCCCCAGTCCGCGCTCTATATACTCATCTTGGTGATCACCTGACGCCAGAAGGAGGTTCCCAGGCCCAATCTCAACGATCGCATACTCGGAGAGATCTTGAATTCTCCGGGAGTATTACTAGGTCTAAGGGTCTCTGCTCAGTTGGGACCCAGTCCTGGGTGGGCGACGAAGTGATAGTTTTAAAAACGTATGCTACTGTGCGTTGAACTATCGACTGAGCGAAGAGGGTATCTCTAACATACAAAATGCCTAAGTATACGAAAGTCCATGCCCCTTTTTAGTCCTTCAGCATACTCTCTAGTACCTCCTCAAGATGGTCCCAGACAGTAAAGTGCGACTTCTCCGGAAACACCGCGATAGTAGCACCAGGTATTCGGTCAGCCATATACTGCCTCTGGCTGGCCGGGGTATTCACGTCCCTATCTCCATACCAGAACTTGACCTTCCCGTGGGCCACACTCTCCAAGATCCACTAATTTGTCATCCTGCAAGTGACCGGCCGTTGAACCCTGCCTGTAAACCTCCCTCCAGATGTCGGTGAGGAGTTGAATCGTTTCCTCCTTCTCAAAGAACACCTTGTCAGGTCCAGACGCGTACTTCCCTTGTTGCCTAAATATTGCTTCAGTCTTTGATCGGTCGGGATCTTGTACCTTGCTAACAATGGCATGATTAGTAATTGCTTCCATAACCTAGAGCACCTTCCTCCAAGCAATTCCGGCTGCCCAGTTGACAAAAATCATATCCTTAGTGGGGGAATCTTGCGGGCCCATGCCGCACTATATCCCCCTGATCGTAGCTTCTCCGAGGTAACAGCTTGGCACAAGCAAACGCGTACGATGTACCCCCCGATACTCTAAAACGTTATAAGTGTCCAGATTTAGGTGGTTGATGAGATCCTGCACGTCCTGAGGCTAGCTCAAGATAGTCCGGTTCGGATCCGGAGTTGAGTCGATGTCAATCCACCGAATACCAAGGCGCTGAGCGATCGCTCTGTCGTTCTCGGTCGCTGCACAGTCGAGACGGCAATCGGGAATCCCGTGCCCAAAGATAAAGGGCCGGCCATTCGGGTCCTCGTACTCGCTGTACCCCATCCTACGGCCGTCTGGAAAATTGAAGGTTTTGGCGTCGTCTGGGAGCGGGATGTGCGGTCCTGGTATATCAAGCAAGGGAGTGTCCCCGGATGCAGACCTTGTCGATGCATGTCGTTTCTTCAAGGTCTTTGCAGGTGCAGAATCCGCTGTTGTCACGTTGAATGGGACATTCTCATTGAAGTATGGTGCATACGCAGGCATTTTGGAAACCAGTGTTCTTGTTGGCGAGCGCCATGCATTCTTGAGCATGTTCAGATCAGTCGTTGCGAGGTGAGACTCGGATGTCTCCGAGTGGGCGTTGGCCAATGCAAATTCAAATTTCCAAGGAAGTACAGTTCTCCCATCTATTCTTATGTGCGATTATTTCCTGAATACACTGCCAAAGCCAAGGAGATGAGAACGACGACCATCACCAAGCTGGAAGCTGATGGATTTAGTCCGGTTCACGTGACTTCCAAGATAGGAAATTAGAGGTCATGTCCGAAGTCAGCCATCCGCCTCTGCTTTTTCGTCCGCGCTCGAGCATCGCCGAATTCAGTCCCTCCCTTTTGTCAACTCCTTGGTCACCCCAGGACTGCGTTTATGGGGGGCTAGGGCCTGGGTGACCACTGTCTGGGCGCTTTTTGCACTTCCCGAAAAATAGGAGAGTAGTAAAGTGGATGGTGGACTTTGACTACTCGTATCCATCCATAGGAAGAAAGGGGAAAGCATGGCACGCGGAAGGAAGCACGCGGTAAGAAAAGGAAAATCCCCAGCTTCTAACCCCTGCACACGGATTCGCAGCAGGATTGCAGCTTCCGATTTGGCAGACTGCACCGTACTTGTAACAGGTACTGTGGAACATATTCCCCCTTTCAACGGCGCGTCGTAAAGTCTTTCTACAACGGGAGATTTCACGAGAAAAGTTGGAGACATACCTCGCCCTCGCCCCCTCAGTTAACGTAGATCCAACTTATGGCATGGGTATCGGCAACTACAACTACCCGGTTCGGCTATCTTTCCGGACGAAGTATCTCTTAGCGTTCCATTGAATGACTGGATGGAACCTTGTAGGGCCGATCAAGCCCTATTTCAACAGGGCCTTGGGGTTTATGAAGCGCACCCCCTTGACCCATCCTGCTGGCTCATGAAACCGCGTCTCAAGCGCCCAGTGAATAACAGCTGGCTGCATTGGGGTGATTTGCGCAAAAACAACATAAGAGGTTCTGCTGTTAGTCTCTATCCAGACGAATATTAATATAGGAAATTAATCTTCAGGAACATCGACGTCGGTCTAGATACAGTTTGTCCCCGGAACAGAATCGCGAGCCCCCGATAATATGCTGCGAGCTCGTGTTGAGTCCAGGGTAAGATCATTTGCCATGAAACTCGATTTCCCCATGGACATTTACAGATGCAAAGAAGAAAGTTGGCTGATAGCTGGAAGATCGACCCTGCGATTCGCATAGATCAACTAGTGGCCGAATGCCAGCGGTGCGGATCCTTTCGGGTGGAGGAGGTGCTTCGGGTTAGGGTTCGTAGTTGTCCACAGATTTGATGAAGACAAAACCAGGCGCATGGGCATGTCTGAGTCTGAAAATAACTCCTGTTGCGTATTCCCTTAACCGGCTTCGGTAGATAGGACCTAGCAGTATAAAAAAGACCCGTCTCCTTGACACCTCTAGCCAGCCATCAACAGTCTACTGCAAGAACAGCGTTCCGCACGGTCGGCATCGTCTGTGCAATACGGGTGGGGGTGCGTGGCACGGATAATCGACGGCCCGGGGATGACAACTGCCGTAAGTGCTCGCAGGGCTTAGCTTTGAAGATTATTACGAGAACGGAAAATCCTGACCGTACAGTATCAAGCAAGTGTATCGATTTGAACCTTCAGGAATTTTATTCAAGGGTAGGCCAAAAAGCTATCGCCTCCAAGAAAGGGGAAGAGGACGCGCCGGGAGAGTCCAATGATTCCAACAGGGCCGACCCGGTGGAGGATTTTCAAGGATTCCGGAATCAAGCTACTTCTGAGGGAAAACAGGCGTTTAGTATATCTTAAGCACACGTCACCGGGGAAATTTGTGATACAAAACAAAATTCCTTGTTGCACGTTACGCTTGTACATCGTGACTTTTCTTTGACTTGGACGCTTTATAATCTAAACAACACCTTTACATGACTTGCATCGTTTATTCATTTTCTCCATTCCGTTTCAGTTTACTGTTACACCGCACTCTTAGAAGCTTGCGCTTCAAAATCTCCTGTACTTGACTCTCCAGTATATCGACTCGGCCTATTGCTTCCCTCGGCATCTGAAGCTTCGTTGTAGGATACCTGGATCTATGGTGGCACATCAGCATAATTCTTGGGTTTAGTAAGACGGTGGATAAGCTAACGTTGGTAGTCCTGATTATACCGTTATATGTCATGATCTCCTCCTCACTGCCGTCGGGAGAGTGGCCGCGAATTTCCGTGTGCCCAGAACGCTTGAGAGTATCGAGGCCAATTTCATCAATGCTTCCAGTCTTCGTGTGACCCCTCCTCGCTCGCAAATTGGTGCCGTAGTCTGTGCGGATGGCGCCACTAGTGTCATTGTATCCATATTGGTCGCGGCTCGAATCGTTGGTGAAGAGACCGGGCAGCCACCGCTTGAAGAGAGGTCGCATGGCAGGAGCGCACGCACAGATGATTGCGAGACAGCATTCGACTGTGCTGAGGGTATCACCGATGCCATCTCGAGAGTCATAGCCTGGCTCGATATTGTAGAATTTCTTGCGAAGTTCGTGCACTCGGACAATTCCGACGGCCGTTACACTATTATCCAAAATTGGCGTTTTGTTAGTCGAATGCTCCTATGGGTATTCGGCACCCAAGGTTTGGCTAAGGAGGAAAGTATCTTTTGACTCACACCCCACCTATCAGGAAGATCAAAATTATGCCGATCTTGGGGGCAAGACGCATCTTCAGGCCCAAAAAGATCCAGAAGGGCAGGAGTAAAACAAGAAAGTCCGTGATAATGGTGATGATGGCCGTGCTGATGTAGAACGCGGGCCCGTCGATCTGATAATCAGGGGTGATACTGCGGTCCCAGTAGGCGCGGACGGGCATGGTCTGGAAGATAACGACGAGGAAGACGGCGACCATCATTGCCAAGTTGAAGGTGTTCAGGCTCAGGATCGCCCACCTGATGCGACGGCGATGACCGCCGAGGCGAAGCAGGAAGAATAGAATGGACGACTTGACGAGGGCCAGGATGGGATTGTAGAGAACCTGCATAATCCAATTCCACATTAAGACGGGCTCGACATCATAGGTGTCGGGCACCTCGGACGTTGGAAAGCCAATGTATTCATATCGAAAGACTAGCCAGGTTATTTGTTTAGTGATTTGCCTCTCTCCCCAGGTGGGTGTGGCGGGAACGGGAGCTTACACATGTAGGTAGGGACTAGCAATCCGAGAGAGCAGATCTAGATCGAAGACAGAAATGATCAGTATCTTCATGACTCATCCACCGCGGGATATTGCTGGAGTGAAGACTCGTCATTTTCTTACCATGGCCCCGGTGATGAAATGGTCATCTTGAGAAAATTGTTAGAATCTGGGGTTGGTGACGGACAATTTGTGGGGTTTGCAAGGCTGGCAAAGGGTGGCGAGTGCTTACCGATACCGACTTGCTTCGTCACGATTCTGCTGTAAATTCGCAAGAGGTAAACGACGAGCGCGAGGGCGTTGAAGGTGAAGATGATGGCGATCCCAGATTGCTGAAGGGAAGTCGTAGGCAACTCACTGACGGGCTGGTAGCGACGGCCCAGGGTCGAATCAGCCATGCTGGTGGCCATTCTTTACGAGAGTGGCGGAGACGTGAAAAGTAAAGAAGTGGCACACCGACGTCCTAAGGCATGGAGGTGGAAAGGGAGCCGCCTGCATCGAGAAAGCAAAGGACGTAAACGAATGTGGGAGATGCGAGGATAACCACACGAGATGCTTCGGGAGCCAACGGCATATATTCTGAATCGAATCGATCGGGCGAGAAAGGGGGCCGTTTTAGGCACGATTTGCAATTGTTGACCTCCTTCCGGATTCTGCTACCCAAAAAGGCTTGATATCTGTCACGGTTCTTATCGATTGTGAAGAAGGGAAGAATGAAACATTTAGTTCAGAATCATGCTTGACCTTAGGGCGCCCATCCTTGCTACCCCAGTCTCCTGGGCTAATGAATGATATTATTATACGCCTCAGGCTGGTTCGATTACTCAAGGCCAGCTGTCTGTAATAATGGCATTCCTGTGCGTCGCCCAGAGGAAGGTGATGGTTAACGCCACAAAACTAGGTTCGGATACATAGTCGGTAGGAAGTATTATCCTTTGCATCTCCCTGTATCGGGTGTTAGCCAGGGCTGTCTCAATGGAAGAACACTCAGACACCCTGACGACACCAAAATATGAACCATGCTAGGCTCAAGGTTGGTCTGTCCCAAAATGGAAAGGGGTCTTTCTACTATTTTAGCTACTACTGTATGTATCCTGGTGATATCCATTAATTGTGCTGTGTCTCAGGAGACTATACTGTGTGGAAGGGAGTAGAGTCTACAGTAATACTTGGTAACCTTTTGACGATTCCGAGTCGGCGTGGTGTCGGCTAGCAGGAAGCGGGAGGGGAAAAGGGAGCCAATAACCGTGTCCCGTGTACGACATTCTCCAGACCATCGATACGGCGTGCCTTAATCCTTCCGATCCGTAATCATCCCTGGGCCCCTTTCCCGAGACACCGAAAGGCCGGCGGGGATATGGCTGAAGCCAAGGTATCCCTGCACCAAGAGGCCTGTAAACTGCGCTTCTGCACACATCTAGAGTCGAATTCAATTGACAAAGTATTACTCATCCACCAGTATGCACCCGGATTCCGAGTGCGGGCCCTGATTATACTTCGTATCTTCAAATGGACCAATGATGTACGAAGGTAGTCTTCGGGATTCCTGGCCTAAACAACCCTGAAGGGCTTAAGGTAGGGATGATGGGGTTAGAAGACCGCCAGCTTGGTGGGGTCGCCAGCCAGCTCAGACACTCTGGGGGAACCGGGACACGACAATTAGGGGAGACCCGGCGGGGGGAACACTCTAGATTTGGACCTCCTCCGGCACCGCGCGTCGACCTGATCTGACTATCCCTCCTTTGGTACATGGCGCGAAATTGTCGCCAAGCAAAAGGCTGCATAAGCTTGAGAGAGAGAAGAAGTGTGCCCCGGAGCGAAAGGCACAAGGTACCGCGGGGAGAAAAACAACTCTCCGGAGAGCGCCCTCCTTGGTGGGCCGAAGTGAAGCTGTCATTGATTTTTTTGCTCGTTTTACTTCGTAGTGCCTGTCGTTTCCTTCGTCTTCGTGTTGCGCTCTTTTTGCACCGCCAGGCTTCGCGGGGGATGTTTCTGGCACCTGGACCGCAGTCAAACGAGGGATACTCCTCTCAGAATTTGATCTATTACGCCTCGCTCTTCCACACTGGGTCCTGGTTGAGGTAGTATTCTGTGCAATGCAACGGTTGGCTATGCATAATTAATTACGCTTCCTCCGGAAGATGAGGCCAACGGCTGGCAGATACACAGCGCTTGGCTGACCATCTGGTTCATATTTAGAATTGCGCACTGAAGCTGCCGCGATGTTCAGTCCGTGGGCATGTCCGTCCCCTGCCACCCAGGACACTAATTCTCCTCATGCCTGGTCAGCGATGCATTCCTGCGGGTTTGCAGGCCCCATCAGATGGATCCCCAGCGGTATGGGGCCCATCACGAAGAGATTAGAAAGCAACCCTAGATGAACGCAAGTCATCATTGAGCAGTTATATACTGATCGAAGTCCTCCAATCTCTCCACCTGCGGACGGATTCCTTTCTGTTATGCCTCCTTCTCGGCTACGGACTGGGTTGACCGTGACGCTCTTTTGGTTGTTGGATTTCATTCCTTAGATCTGTTCATTGCTGTCAAGCCAACACGGTAATCATGTCTCGCAGACTTCTCCTCCTGGCTGCTGGCCTGCAGCTCAGCTCCATTGCAGCGGGCCAGACAATCGTCGTCGACGGAACCGAACTTGGTAAGTCGTAATTTGCTTGAACTTTTGTTCAAGTTTTTTTTTCTTCATATTTTTGGCCTCCCTCCGTTCAACTGTGAAATTCTCCGTACCACATGGCGCTGCAGATCCTCTGCGCACATCCCATGCCACTGGAATTTCTTGGACTCGATTCTGGTTCTTTTTACTTTCCCTGTTCCGTTTCCTAGCTAGGCTCTTGAGGGAACCCGATCGTCCCGAGCCATCCCTCCAACTACCAAATTAGGTGCATGCATTGCCGATTCGTGCCGCTAACGAACCGCGTTAATCTTCCCAGAGGCCAATAGCGAAACTGTGGCGCCAGCTGAGGAGGTGCTCCCCGGCGATCTCTTGCCTGAAGAATCTGTGCAGTTGACCGACACCGTGCTGGCCAACCTCACTGACCTCGCCCTCAGTGACATTGATCTTTTCGCTTTCGCCAGCGAAGATGATGCTAGCGAGGCCGCGAAGCGGGGGATCAACACCAATGCCAAGTGCAAGACCTTCCCCGGCGACGCCTCCTGGCCCCACTGGATCACTTGGACCGTTCTGGACCTCCTGACCGGTGGACGCCTCATCAAGTCCGTCCCCATTGGCGCTTCGTGCTATGACGATTTTGGTGTCTACAATGCTGCCAAGTGCGCATCCATCACGGAGAGCTGGACGAATTCGTACCTCCAGTAAGTTACTTTCCTCCCGCAGCCGTCCCTGGCTTAATTTGCCTCGCTCCTTCTTTCCCAGTCTTTTTTTCTTAATTTTTTTTTTTTTAAAAAACCTTCGGGCAACAATTGAAGCGCTTCGCGTTCCTTCCCACCTAATCATCCTCGTCCAGGTGCGGGAAACAGGCACAAGATGACTAACACACGAGATCCTCTAGTGAGGCCGACCCGACTTCCGTTATGTCGCCCCTATATCAGGGATTGACTTGCATGCCGACTGCCGACAAGACTGGCAGCTGCACACTGGGGGGCTTCCCTTCGTACGTCGTCAAGGCTAGCAATGTCGCCCACATTCAACTGGCTGTCAACTTTGCTCGTAACTCGAACCTCCGTCTCGTAGTTAAGAACACCGGCCATGATTTCAATGGTCGCTCGGTCGGTGCTGGCGCACTCTCCATCTGGACCACCGAGTTCAAGAGCATTGACTACATCAAGAAGTACAAGACCAAGTCCTACTCCGGCCCTGCCTTCAAGGTCGGAGCTGGTGTTATTGGCAAGGAGCTCTATGAGGCCGCGGAGAGGTATGGGCTCACTACCGTTGGTGGCGAGGGCATGACGGTCGGATTTGCCGGCGGTTACCTCGCCGGTGGTGGCCACTCCCCCATGTCTCCGATGTACGGCATGGGTGCCGACCAGATCTTGAGCCTGGAAGTCGTTACTCCTGATGGCCGATTCCTCACTGCGAGCGAGACTCAGAACACTGAGCTCTTCTGGGCTATGAGGGGAGGTGGTGGCAGCACTTTTGGTGTTGCTACTTCTTACACCGTCAAGGCCTTCCCGAAGCTTGATGTCGTTTCTGTTGCCAAGTTCACCTTTAGCACCAGCGACACCGTCAGCTACGAGACATTCTGGGAGGGCGTCCGCGCCTTTTGGGAGTCTATTCCCACGTATAATGCTGCCTTCAACTATGAGTACTGGAACATTTGGCACACCGGTCCCGGTGCCAATGATGTCACTTTCACCATGCTTCCCTGGTGGGCTCCTGGCATGACTGTTGCTGAGCTTCAGGATCTCATCGCTCCCTTCTTGGCGAAGCTTTCCGCTCTCGGGATCGACGTCAACCCCGAATACTCTGAGCACGACAGCTTCTACAAGGGTTGGTCTGCTGGTTTTCCACAGGAACTTGTCGGAGGTGCTGCCGCTAAAACTACCGGCCGTCTTTTCCCCACGTGAGTTTTCGCCAAGCTTAATACCCCTCTCCTTAAATTCAGATAAACTTTTAATAAGAGCCACGCCTGACAATTTCCTAGCGAGAACTTTGTCGACGCCACCAAGTTCAACACCACTTTCAACGCTCTCAAGTCCGTTGTTGATCGTGGTGGCCAGCTCCTCGGTTTCGGCATCACTGGAGGTCCCGGCCCCTTCCCCGATAATGCTGTCAACCCCGCCTGGCGGGATACGGCCATGTTCGCCATCGCTGTCCGCAACTGGGACGAGGGCACCCCTCTCTCTGAGGTCGCTGAGCTCAGCGCTGATATGACAGAGAACTGGATGCAGCCGTGGCGTGATGCGGCTCCCAACTCAGGTGCCTACGCTAGCGAGAGCGATGTGACCGAGCCCAACTTCAAGCAGTCGTTCTACGGTACCGAGAAGTATGCTAGGCTTCTTGCGCTCAAGAAGAGGATTGATCCTACCGGTCTCTTCTACGCCAACTTGGCTGTTGGTAGCGATGAGTGGTACGTTGAGGGTCAGTATCCTGGTCTTCCTACTCAGAACGGCCGTCTTTGCCGTGTCTAAATCCGTCTTGTAAATCTTTTAATGCCCTGATTCCCCCCCGGGATCCGTTTGCAATTCGAACTGAATCGACTTGTGGACCATGGCTTTGGTAGTCTAGACCTTTATTCTTCGATGGACATATTGTGGCAATGTATACTCAAATTTTATGACTACTCCTCCACATGAATAGATTTCAAAGTTCTTAACCATCACCTCAAGGCTGGAAATCCAGGCGTGAAGTAGCGGCCCAACACCTGGGGAATCCCATATATTCGTTCACGCGACGGCGGTCGCAGTGATTTACATAGTTGACTCTCAAGTAAACTATCGAAAAATTGGGATCCGCTTTGATTTAAGCTTATCACAGCATCAGTCCCAAATACGGCTGTTCCAAGGAAGCAACGGTCGACAGTCTTGTGGAGCTCCAGCAATCTTAATTTTTAGCACCAGGGGCTTTTGGCTTGGGCACCCATGGCTGGCGGAGACAACGAATCGCCCCATCTCCCCCGCGAACTTAGCAACTGCCGATGCGCTAAAGCCAGCAACTGCAATTGAAAGGTCGCAATTGATTAATTGATTTTTCAAACATGGGGATCCGAGGGATGGTAGTACTGCGACGAAGGAACGGGGTTTGGGATGCTACTTTGATGGTGTGCCCGAATTCTTCCCGTGAGAATGATGGCCAGCCAGTGCATGCTAGCTCCATGGCGGCTACAATTGATCTCCTTAATAACGTGGGACTAGGGTAGTTCTCGCGTGGTCACCACGCGGATGTGAAAACCCCTTTAAGCACCATATTCCAGTCCATCAATGAATACTGTATGGAAAGTATGCATGGTGCGACTCTCGCTGCGAGGGGATGTTGGATCATATTCCGCTGTATTTTAGATGCTGGCTGAGTGGTTCAGACACAGGGCAATTTCGTAGCTTCGAGTGCCACAACATTGCAGGCAACTCCTGTGTTGTTTGCACCTTGGACACACACTGATTTGGCTCCAAAAGCTTACGAGCACATTTTCTTTTTCTTCTTCGTTGCTTCTGACTTAGTGGGCCGGCCGTTTGCTTGTTTGGATTCCAAGGCATGCGCCTCCCACCTCAGTCGAGGCAGATGATGAGGAGCGAGGGCGCGAGGCTATATCCCGATTCATTTGTCATTTCTACAGATGTTGAGCCAAAAAGAAGAGTATTTCATATATTGGCGCTTCAATCAGGCCCATCACATAAAACATTCTCCGCATACGCATGCCTGGGGCTCGGGATCGCAGCTTTGTTCACTATGGCATCTATCGGCATCGCGATCACTTGAAAGACGGAACCAACTTTGACGGACGATTTATTCCACGTATAAGATCTCAAGGATTTCCCAAACATGCTCCAAGGCTCCGCGCATTGCCCCACATGCTCGTACGGGTTATCTGATCCATATCCCAGTGGTGGGGATATCACCTTAGCCGAGACCCTATTCTTCCGATCTCTATATATTGATTAAACCATGTTAAACGGTTATGATATTATATTTGCCTCGAAAGGCAAGCACGGGAGCGGCTTCTCCATGCGATATAACCATTGTAAGCGGTACGGTGTCTCAGACTACCTCATGTTTCCTCAATCCGTATTTAAGCTCGCTGGTTCGTTCTCGCTGATATCGTTCCTAATCTCAACTTCAACCCAGGATTTTTACCTCATAGTTGACATCCCACTAATACCGATAGGATCAGAATGGGCTTCAAACATCTTTACCTTCTCACTGCCCTATTGCGCTCGACCGCAGTTCTCGCGCAAGAGAATACCATCCCAGCAGAATGCGCCGAGGTCGAGGCCCCGGACACGTTTGAGCCCGTTTCTCAACTCCCCAACCCATTCGAGTTCTTCGATGGATCCGCCGTAGAGACAAAGGACGAATGGGCTTGCCGCCGAGCCGAGATCCGCGCCATGATTGAAAAGTATGAGCTCGGCGCAAAACCGCCCAAACCCGCAGACTTCAAGGCCACGCTCTCAGGGAACAGCATCAACATTGAGCTTAGTGATAATGGAAAGTCTATCGCTTTCTCGGCCAGCATCAAACTTCCGTCCGGCTCTGGTCCGTTCCCGGCTATGATTGCGCTCGGTGGCGCCTCTATCCCTATTCCGAATGATATTGCTGTCATCACGTACAACAATGAGCAGATTGCAGCAACGGATCCCGGCGGCAAGGGACTTTTTTACCAACTCTACCCCACTGAAATTGGCGGGCTCATGGCTTGGGGCTGGGGCGTCAGTCGCATTCTCGACGCTCTCGAGGAGCTTGGACCTGAGACGACAAAGATAGACCCCACAAAGGTCGGTGTCACTGGATGCTCGAGGAATGGCAAGGGAGCTTTAGTGTCTGGTGCTTTCGATGACCGCATCGCCCTGACCCTACCTCAGGAAGGCGGCTCTGGCGGCCCTGGATGCTGGCGTCTCGCTGCTGACATGAAGAGTCGCGGTATCAACGTCGAGGATGGGCCTCAAATCGTTACAGGTGACCAGTGGTTCTCGCCCGTCTTCTCTAACTACGTCAAGGACATCGCCACTCTTCCCCACGACCACCATCAACTCATGGCGTTGGTCGCGCCTCGGGGTTTGCTTGTAATTGAGAATAGCGGCATTGATTATCTTGGACCCTGGAGCTCCTATGGCTGTTCCACGGCTGCTCAAACGGCTTTTGAGGCGCTCGGAGTTAAGAATAACTTTGGTATTTCCCAGGTCGCTCATGGGACTAGCCACTGCCAGTTGCCGAGCTCTCAGAACCCCATCGTCGAGGCCTGGATAGACAAGTTCCTTCGCGGTAAAGACGGCGAGACCAACGTCTTTCAGACGGATGCCACTTGGGACTTTGAGGCGAGTGAATGGATTGGGTGGACTACGCCGGAGCTGTCTTAATTTCTACTGTAACCCAATTGTATACACTAGTAACATATTTGATCAATTGTTTATGGCAGCCAGCGATATGCTCCTCAGGCAATATTACAATTTGTGCAAAAACGAGATATTCTCATTGCAATCACTCATACTTTAGATACTCCTCAACTTAATCTCTCTGATGCCTCACACCAGAATATCCGGAGTAGTAGCAAGGCAGCCTCTTTTTCGTCCATCTCATCTGGCTTGCTATCTTGAAAAAGTTCCGGTGCTTTGTTGACGACCAACACTGATTTCCCTACTAGATTGGAGACCAACCGAACGTATACCGTATTGTGTTCTTCGTGATGAGATGTTTCTAAAAGCGTGCGGATCTGGCCACTGTTAAATTATAACTTGTCTACGTTCGATAAATAGAGGGAATTCCTAGTGCTATGCTTGAAAGTTCCAGATCTGAATGTCTCGCTATCAAACCGCCATCTGTGTTGCAACATCTTCAGGCTCCCTCCTTTAACTCGGATCCTAAGAACAACAATATAGAATGCCAATAGCCTATGGAACAATTTGCCATAACTCTATTTCCATAAACCGAAATAGCCAGCCATAATAGTTAAATGTCATTAAATAGCACAGGAGAAGATCATATGACATCTGCTTCTTCTTGAATCTACTCAACTTGTCAGGAGACCAATGCGAACTAATTGATTGTATCAGCCCTTCTGATTATTACTTGAAAAAGTCCAGGCCTATTCCAGCATCAATAGCAGTATCTCAACGAACCCGAGGACGGGAAGCATTTGGCCGTGCTCGCGCAAGTTATTCTTAGATTAGACGGTTTGGCATCCATGCCGCGAGAGCCATAAACCCATTCAATAAAATTGTTAAGCTGCTATCTCGAGGTTCAATTTCATCCGACGAGGAAGACATCCAAAGCAACGACGGGTGGCGAGTCGAAAAAGCACCACACGGGCCAATCTCAGAGCATATCAGAGGGCACCCCAATTGAACCAATATAAGTCGATAAGCTTAGGTTTTTGTCTGCATATATCGGCCTATCTGCGATAAATGTCCACTAGTGAAGGGCGTAGTTTGAACGCGTCTCGACAGCCACGAGCGTTGGTCCTCGCCAAATCCTTTGGACTTCCACGGTATCACATTAATTACATCAAATAATAAAAGCTGAGAGCTCTCTAATTTACCTGTTTTGCCAGTAAGGTGTTTTCTGGCAAGCTACCTCAAGCCGCTACAGCGATACTTCACCCTCATGTTTACGGCAGCCACCATGACAATTTACGAAAAGACAAAACCGGTAGGTCTATGCCCCGAAGTTCCGGGATTGTTTCAAGAAACGTGATCCTGTAAGCATCGTTCCCTCGGAAGTCATGGAAGAGGGGGTAGTCCTCCTTGCTGGAGAAGCTGGCATCGTCATCCCACTAGGACATGTAACGCATTCGATCGAAGCATTGACGTGTCTGAATAGATCGGCGGAAACTATAATGTCCATTGACGACTATCACTCGATTATTGATCTTCAACGATATTCACGGACGAACATCTATGTTCCAACCAATACGGCCAGCGGCGGATGGGCAGTTTATGTGAGTCGAACCATCCTCTTCGTCGTGGACCGACCTTCTCTAACAAGTAGATGGCCCTGAAGCCGGCCATGCCAGTATCCAACAAATTGGATGGAAGCCGTGTTATAAAAATATTATTACCTGTCTTAGCCCGCTACTCCAACCCGAGAGAGAGAATTCAAGGGTTATAGCTAATATTTCCGCTATGGCCACCAGGACAACATCGGAATAGCCCAGAATCTAATGTACGAACGGCACAGCCCATATGCCAGAATAATTTCTAATATTTAAAACCACCGTTATAATGCGAGTTTGGATGCTGGTCGTGTCATATTATCATAAGGAAATCCGACATACAGCTCTTATCCACGCTATCCCCTCCGTTAAGAAGCTAGCTGTGGCTAATCGGGAGGATGTTTCTCTAGCATGCCAAAACGGATGCTACGGAAGCACTAGCGAAACTACTATGTCCAAAATTGTTGGTAACCCATGGGCAAATGGTTATAGTTTCGGGGACTCAACAGCGGGAGTGAAAGTCTTGTTGCCTGTGGTGCTGTCAACATGTCGGTCGGTTTTGACCGGGAGGGTAAGCTTTCATACATTTCCAGAGTTAGTTGGACCCCAGAAGTAGGTACTCAAGGAATTTCTATGTCCATCAAAATACCGGCTTCGTTTTTACGGTAGAGTTCTCAAACCAACTTGGCATATCGTTCCGTACGCAGGAACTATCAGTCTATTACTAGTATCAACAGGCCCACTCCGCCACACGGCCAGGTTAGATGCGTAGATGAACTTGCGACGCGGTTTTTGAGGGAGCCAAACCAAAAAGAGCTTCTCTGCGGTATCAAGATAGGCATCATGATGAAAGGATTCGATGTATGACGCAGCGAACCAGAATGTCGACTCGACAGTGTTGTTCGCAGCCGAGAAGTTCAAGGCTTTGGACACCGAGGTCAAGTCCATTTTCCACAATGTCAGAACACAGTCAGGGGCAGATAATCTGGGGGGTGGCAACATTTGCGGGAAGCTACAGGCAATCCGCGCTCGGCAATGCCCAGGCCCGCCAGCAGGATTATTACTTCAACCGTTACGTCAAGCTTCTCCCAGGTCATGAGCTTTGGGCTGTGTAGCGCGTAAATGGTAAGGGGGTCATGACTACATAGCTCGGGCTTTCTTGAAGATTTCGTTATTATCTTCGCAAACGACACTTGCAGGGCGTCATTCAAGAAGCGTGCCAATAGCGGCCGGCTCTCTAGGAGCGGTCTCAACCGAGGCGCAAGATTCGAGCTGCTGCATGGAAGTCTCCATAGATGCTAAACTCAGCTACGGGTGTCGTATTTCCGGGGTGATTGACTGCCCCTCCCATGATGATTTTGTGGGCGCGATGAAAAGTCTCGGGGTCCTCTGAGAGTGTGAGGGAGGGCTAGGTTCATACAGGGACCCAACGTAACTATAATGATATGATTTGGGCTTGTGTTTCCGCAGTTGGTTTAACATTTCAACGTGAGCCGGTAACTTCTAATGGCGTGTAAGGTATACCGCGTAGCAAACCAGGTGCATCGGTGGTAGAATTGATGCAGGAAATTGGGGCGTGAGAGCTCGACTCCCTAATTCCCGGTTCCAGACAGTCAATGGCACATCTCGAACCCCAAATTTCGAGGTAAATCGGTAACGCACTCATACGTGGATGGATACAACACATGAATGGATACAAATTGGTTTGTTGGCCCCTATGGCGACTATGGATTTCGGAACCGCAATATTATTGGCAATTTAGCACTGTTACGAGCCCTGTTCTCACACTTGACGACATTAAGAATTGTTACTAGCTTCTTCGTACAAGCCCTGACATCGACTTTTGCGTGTGCAGTTGCTATCAGCAACACGTCCAGCTCTGTTGGATAGCTCAGAGTCAGAGATATTGTCTGTTCGCGTCTAAAGACAGCCGTATACGCCACAAGCGCCTTTTTGAGAGCACTTGCCAGGATGTCGTCCATACCAGGATCTAATAGGACACATTGTCAACAGCGGGCATCAAGTGAACATGACACGAAGCCATCCTCGTGGGAGAACACATTAGATTTACCTACCAGTATCAATGATGATCTGCTGCGGTGCCATTTGAACATTTTCTATCAGAAGGAGGGCGGTTGATATACCTAGAGCGTTAATATCACTATCCGGCTTTTCGCCCAGCCCAGCTCACAATATAAACCTGTTATTACGCCAAAGGAAAGCGAGATAAGAGCGTCCTTGCCAATGCCCTCTCTATAGACCACCCATCTTCTCAGTCAGAGCCACAGGAGTATCGCCTGACGAATCGATACCGTGCCCATGTAAGAGACAGGGCGCATTATGACTAGGTCTTACGTGAGTCATTACCTACGAAGCAGGCAAAATCTAGTTATATAGAAATAGAACATACTTCAGTCCCTTTTATACGTACAAATACCATGTAGTGATAAGGAATGTAATTCCGCGTCATGCCTCTATTCATAAAGTAGAGACCGGATATTGCATAGGCTATCTTGCAGAGAGAAGAAAAGTCACAACTGCGTATGCTGATGGTCAAATGATTGGGCTAAGCAGAATATTATAATGTATAGAGGTCCTGGTAAAGTTAAAGTTTCAGCCTTGGGTACCGGGCTGCCATGAAGATGTAAGAGACGGAAAGTTGGGTGTTGACGAACCCCCGTTTTAGTCCGGCACCATACTTGTGTCACCCCTCACTACTGAGAAAATATGGGGACATAGCGACTAGGTAACTAACTGGGGATATCCTCAGGAAGTCTGTAATAATCCGTCTTTGGTCGCGCTTCGATTGGCGAGATCATAGGCTTCTGGGACCTCTTCCCGAAGCCGGGAAGGTGGCGCGGTGGCAATCATGAGCACAAGCGAAGGACGTATGCCGACTCTACCATAGGAAGGTGCAGTAGTGTATTCTTCTACAGAAAGAGCAACTGGTATATAGCTGAAAATCACGTGGGTGGGCATGCGAATGCGCATTCCTTGACTGCAGCTGGCTGTGAGGCGACTGCACCCTACGCCAGCGTTGATACACACGAAAGACGCGGGGTACATATGCAAGCAAATCTAGAGACTCAATATCTCTTCTTCTAACTTGGAACGCCTTGCACCGCATGTCGAGCTTTCAACACTAATTAGAGAGTTTTCCTACGAATAATATTACGGTCCTCCGTGGGCGAACACCCCGCCTGAATTCAACACCGCGCTGCAAGAATCCCGCCTCTACGGTTGGCGCGGTTCGAGGAATGGGTTGAGGTAACCCGTTAATATAGATGCAGAGAAAGAGCCCGAGTCAAAGCAAGAAAGTTTTGAGTTTGGCTTTTTTTTTTTTTAGGGCAGCCGGAAGAAAACAGGGGTGACAGTGAGGAGGGTATCCGAGAGAGAATCGGCAAAGGTAATGTTACGGACTTACCCCGTATTCCCCTTACGGCATCGGTGCCTACCGATGCATCGGCGCGGTCGCCCCGGCCGCACCCCGGCCACCAGTCCCTGAACCAGTCCCTGAGCGTTGTTGCCCCGTGAATTACTTGCGCTCCATGTAACGGATCGCTCCAGCTAGCCCCCTATTTCTCATTCCCTCCTTCCCTCTCTTCCTCTCCTCCTCTCTACAGATAGTTATGGACTCATTCGGCCTCACCTAGTGTATCGCCTGGATGGCTAGGCCGCTACAATTTTAGAGGGGCCTGAAAGCAGGCGGGGAGGGGGCCGAAAGGGGGGGTCTTAACTTAAGCGATTGGTCGCAAACTACCAGGGGAACGCTGGCATCTCCAACCGTGTGCCCCAAGAGCGCTGTGCAAGATCAAACTTCCACGACGCATGGTCAACAGTCTTCGTAACGTGGGTACTGGCCCATCACGATCTTCTTTTCCACGGACCAGCGTGTGAAGGAGGCGAAAACTCGTGTTCACATCGGCCCTTGTCAAGACGGCTCCAAAGTGCTTAATTATTGAGCGGTTCGTGGGGCGCCAAGTCCCGGCAGTAACAGTCTAGAGAAGACACGCTAATGACCAACGGTAGTGAGTTGCTTCCGGCGTTGAATGGGGTAAGAAGGGCCCCCGGCAGCTCAATCGGCACTTGGAGACACCCCCAGAATGATGCTTCTGCTTTCTACGGCCTCCGGATGCTCAAGGGCTCAACTTCAGCGGCCTCTGGAGGTGCGGGTTCTGGTCATAGACCCTGGTTTTCGGTGAGCCAAGTACTCTTTATAATCCGAGAGATTTGTACGACCACTTGGAAACACCATGAGATCAGCTATAAAAAAAAATAAAAAATAAAAGAAAGCTTATCCCACCAAGTCAGCCCTACCTGTGCGACTATCATGTCTCGGCCTTCTTGGCCTCTTTCTGGGGTAATCCTCCTGGACTCGAGACAATGGGAATCTTCTTTGGCAGCCGACGTCTAGCTGTCCGCCAAGATGAAATGCCAAGGGCGTTACACGTCGTGATCAAATTGCCAAGGCGGCTCCAGAGACCTCACAATCCGCCTCGGGCGCCCTTGATCGGGTAATTCAGAGACCGGCGCGGTTTACTCATCACGACGATCAATATTTGCATCTGTGGGGACTTGCATTTGCGGTGCGATGCAATAGAGATTTTCTCGACACGCGTACGCAAGTCTTGACCGGTTAGCGTTTATTCCGTCAGTGGCGACGACGTCGAAGGGTAGAAAGTCATTCCAGCAATCACAAACGGCTCTCTGGGGAAGCGCCGAAGGATCAACACAAGATGTTTCTTGATTAAAACAGAGCGTTGGATTCCATGTCACCACGTGACGGTGATGTTCGCTGATCCAGGTGCGGAGGCTGGGCTGCGAGTATCTTTTTTTTTTTTCTTTTTTTTTTCTGGTGCTGGCTGCTCGGCTCTAGTTATTAGTCCATGAGAGTTTCCAGGAGAATGCGTGCCTTGGCCGTATCGGATAAATTGAATTGCTGCGATGGGGATGAGATGAAGGGAACATCAATCGGGCTTACTCTGTATAGGCTATAAGCTATGGTGCCTGGCTGGCTGGCTCTGTCCCAGCCAGGCAGGCCAGCGTCGAGAGCGTCCATAAGCCCTGATATTAAATTACATTGAGGGGCGGGCACCATGATCAACGACGGGACTGCTGGTTAGGCTATCCAGAGCGAGAAAAATGCCCTCAGGCTTGGGACGCCGGCCCCGGGACCCACGAACAATCAGAGAAACAATGGCGGAATGCAAGATTGGGGATTCATTGATATTAAATCTACCCGGCCGGCGAGTGAGAAAGAAAACCGCGCGGAGGCTGCATTCCGGAGACACGGGATGGCCAGCCACAGCTTTTTTCCGGACCTGAGGTCGAAAGCCTGACTACAATATAGGTGAGCTTGGCGCCGAGCATTTTCACTTTCAACGCATAGAATCGTCTTCTCTCTTGCTCTCTCTTTTTCTCTGATCGCTCCGCCTCCTTGGTCAACACCCGCGCCCATGCATCCCAGACAGGGAAATTCCACCATCTGCCAAGCTTGGCCAAGACATGGCTGCCTCAAGTGTCCAAGGGAAGCCATGCTACCCCAACTCTAGCCTCCGAACCCGAAGGGCCAGCCAGCATCATTGAGAAACTTGGCAATGGCTGGCTCGCGAACTCGTGTTCAGCTTGGCCGTGCAACCACATTGGGAGCCTCAACAACGTCGAATCAACTAGATGGACATGGCATTTCAACCGCAGCTTTAACTTCTGACACAAAACCACCGTTCGCACTTCTCAGGAGCCGCCCGGGGCCCTGCAGTTGGTGGTCGTGTTCTCAAAGGCCGCCTGGTTTTGGGTCTCGCCAGGTCATTCATTCTCCAGCCGTCTCACATCTACCAAACATTCTGAATGCATTGACGCTCCGGTCTTTGCCCACTTTTATCCTGAAATTTCACCCGCGAGACCTTTCAAGAGCCGTCTTCGCTGCACCCCGTATCCACCGTGCCTGCGTGCATTCCCGTGCTAGGGAGGTGGCGAGCCAAAGAAAATCGCTCGTCGAAGATTTCATCCCGCCCAGGCCAGGCCAGGCCTTGCCGTTCGGTCACTACCTCCGAGGGCCCCGGATGCACTGGTTATAGGTGCCTAGAAGTGCCAGTCGGCACCCCCTCTGTCTCCTGGCGGCCCCACCACGCTCGCCCAGCACACCTCCCTTTTCGCCTCGATCAAGGGAATTTGATGGAGATCGGCAGTGGAAGGACCCCAATGTGGCATTGCGAAGGAATGAATTGGGGTCCAGTGCTACCACAAGCAGCCAGCAGTGCAGTCGCGCTGGCGGACCCATCAAGATGGGCGATGAAGTCATTCTCAGCGCGAGCGGCCCCATTTCCCCCGCCAGGCGATAGGGAGGGTGCTGTCCGGCGCGGTGCTCCCAGATCTCGGGTGTCAGCCTCGGACTCCTTTTTTGCTCATTGCAGCGGACTTACTCGCACCATTTCCCCTGGACTCCAATATGGACTCTGGGTCAAGAGAGGATGGATTAAGTGGTCCACGTGCGGAGTCTGTAAATACCAGACACCGAGTTAAGTGGGATGGACTTGGCGCATTCCTTCATCTAATATCCAGTTGCATCACTTGTCATCTGATTAGCTCCCCCGACAAGATAGATGATACGTTCGCGCGCAGCTCCCAAGGTACCCGACGGAGCCTGCCCTCGCTTCTCTCAGCCGGACCACTCACATTGGCCCATTTCGGAAGGACTTGGTGACCGCTACCGACGGCCGAGACCAGGCGATCCCGCCGCGCTACTCCTCCAATGTCAGGTACTCTACTCCCGTCTCTTGGCGCCACATACCCCAATAAACCCGACCTACGCCACATGCCACACCTTGGTGTTATGCCGCCGACTCTTAATGATCATGGTGATATTAAGAGGTAAGGATGGACCGTGGATCCAAGTAAACAACCGCCTCCGGGACGATCACTGCCTCGTTTCGATCACCACCCCCCCCTTCTCTTTTGTTCGCATCTACGGGGGTCGATGCAGCCCCCCGCCCCTGCGTTCCAACCCTTCCATTTGCCTTCTCTCCCCGTCGTTCTGTGCGCTCTCTCCGCATTAGGTCATTAAGTTTGACAAGCCGCATTCTCCACCCCATCCCATCGGCGCACATGCGGAGAAGAAGGCCCTTCTCACGGCGCTACAGTTTGTCTATGCGGAGTTCTCACCACTTCCAACCATGCTCCACCCCCATCCCAATGCTCTCTTCTCCAGACTCGATCGTCGCTATTGCAAGCGTGGGCCCACTTTAGAGTTGCCTTTCCCCTTTGCAATTCATGGAAATACCGTTCCGTCCGACGGCTCACGGGCTAGACGATCCGTCTTTTCATGAACAAGCTCTTTCCAACTTGAGCGATGAGCCGGCAACCCTGTCCTGTCTCGTCGTTGACGCTTTGCCATTCCATCCAACTAATCCTGGCCCGCTGGTGGCCTTGATGGGTACGTTAATTAACCTGGTCTCTAGCTTTACTCCCATCGGTGGTCTCGGAAGCATGGGTCCAGGCGTCACGCGCCGGCGGAAGGCCATCCATTCTCAGGTTGTTAATGTCCAACGGCTGTAGAACATCCCCGCCAATTTACGCACTATCGCTTTGCCTCCGATCAACAAGAAGTCTCTCGCGTCCTTGAGCATGCAGGAAGGGGAAAGAAGAAAAAAAGTATGGGGAAGAGCCGTCTCGTTCCTTTCCCTCCTCGAGGGATATAAGAGATCGTGATCCCTCCCGTCCCTGATCACTTCTTCTCTCCCCTCGTCTGCAGCACCAACCGCCCACTCCAGTCCTTCTCAACCAGGTTCTCATCCCTTGGGTATTCTTGCTCTCTCTCTTTGACATCTCGGCTTTCATCCACGCCTTTTACTCATTCTTTTCTCACTTCACTCTTTTTTCTTCAATCCTCCAAAATGAAGCGCGTCCTTGCTTCCGGCTTCGCCCTTCTGGCCACCGCCCTCGCCCAGCAGGTCGGTCAGGAGGAGGCCGAGACTCACCCCAAGCTCACCTGGCAGAAGTGTACTGCCCCCGGCAGCTGCTCCAACGTCAACGGTGAGATCGTCATCGATGCCAACTGGCGCTGGGTCCACGAGGTCGGTGGCTACGAGAACTGCTACGACGGCAACGTCTGGACTGATCTCTGCTCCAACGCCGACGACTGCGCCAAGAACTGCGCTGTCGAGGGTGCCGATTACAAGGCTACCTACGGTATCTCCACCAGCGGCGATGCCCTCACCCTCAAGTTCGTCACCGAGCACGAGTACGGCTCCAACGTTGGCTCTCGTGTCTACCTCATGAACGGCTCCGACAAGTACCAGATGTTCACCCTCATCAACAACGAGTTCGCCTTCGATGTCGATCTCTCCCAGGTTGAGTGCGGTATGAACTCTGCCCTCTACTTCGTGCCCATGAAGGAGGACGGCGGTCTCTCCGACGAGGCCAACAACAAGGCTGGTGCCAAGTATGGTGTCGGTTACTGCGATGCTCAGTGCGCTCGTGATCTCAAGTTCATCAACGGCAAGGTACGTTCTTACAAGGAAACCCGAACCAAAAAAAAAAAAAAAAAAAAAAAAAACGGCGTGAGTAGAAGACGGCTTCTAATCGACGCACAGGGTAATATCGAGGGCTGGGAAGCTTCCGATACCGATGACCAGGCTGGCGTTGGTTCTATGGGTTCCTGCTGTGCTGAGATTGACGTCTGGGAGTCCAACGCCTACGCCTACGCCCTCACTCCCCACGCTTGCGAGAACAACGAGTACCACGTCTGCCAGGACGACACATGCGGTGGAACCTACTCCGAGGACCGCTTCAGCGGTGGCTGCGACGCCAACGGTTGCGATTACAACCCCTACCGATTGGGCAACACCGACTTCTACGGCCCGGGCCTGACCCTCGACACCACCAAGAAGTTCACGTAAGTCGACCATTCCCGCCCTTCTTTTCCTTGACATTTATGATTAAGACTAACACTGGCGACCCAGCGTCATCACTCGATTCGAGCCTGGCTCCATGTACCAGGTCTTCGTCCAGGACGGCAAGACCATCGAGGTGCCTGCCCCCAAGATCGACGGCATCCCCTCCGACTCCAACAAGATCACCGGCGACCTCTGCACTGCCGCCCCGATCGCCTTCAACGACCGCAACCGTTTCGACGAGATCGGTGGATACCCCCAGCTCGACAAGGCTCTCGCGCTCCCCATGGTCCTCGTCATGTCCATCTGGAGCGACGTAAGTCCCCTTTTCCCTTCCCTTCCGCGTCCCCCCCCCCCCCCCCCCCCCCCCCCCCTTTTTTTTTTTTTTTCCTGCCACATCTTGGTTTCAGAAACGCTAACAATGCCACCAGCACTACGCCAACATGCTTTGGCTCGACTCCACCTACCCCCCCCGAGAAGGAGGGTCAGCCCGGTGCCGCCCGTGGCTCCTGCCCCCAGGATTCCGGTGTCCCCTCCGAGGTCATTGCCCAGCACGGAGACGCCAGCGTCATCTGGTCCAACATCCGCTACGGCCCCATCGGCTCCACCCACGAGGTCTCCGTCTAAGCAGCTCCTCGACGCCGTTACCGACCACTTCCTCTTCGTACCCTTGGGTGCGAGTCTTGGTCCTGTTTGCATCGTTCATCTACTCTACCCCTCGATTCTGTACAAGAAAGCGGTGAGCATTTGGAGCATGGGATTTTAAGCAGTGGGCATAGAACTCCACATAGAGGCAAGAGTGGAAGGACCAGTACCCAGAACAAAACCCGGTTTTCATGTACATAAAGCTTCTTGATGGTTCGGGCCGTTTCCGTCCCGCTCCTCCTTTTAGAGATGAGATGTCTATATTTCTTTTTTTAAACGCCTTAGATTTTTTTCTACCCTTGAATGTCTCGAGCCGTGCATGAAACTGCCTTGACGATGTGTAGTTTCCTGTGGCATTGATACCGTCATCAAGGCTTATCAATTGGAGAAGATAGATTATCCACGAGTAACCAACGTTTTTGTAATTGTAAAAGTGGTTGGTAGACTCACTCACCACTCGGATGAAAGCATTGGAAGCCTCGTGCGGTGGAAATTGTGGCAGCCCTGAGTCCGAGGGGGCGTAATTGACCACCGTTCTGAAAGTGCACGAGGTTTTTATGGGCTGTAGGACACAGCTTATTCTATCCTTCTCCTCGTTCTAGAACAGAAGGCGAGGAGTTGGCATTGAATTATCATTAACCAGTCAGTCGCCACGCATTGAATGAAACTAATTGAGGGGAGTTTGGAGGATCCCGGCAACCTTGGCCACTTCCCCTGTTATCCATGCGTTTATCACATCACAAGCACACCGGAGAAAGTGGCAAAGGGGAACGAAAAGCCTGTTTCTTTGTATTTGCGATCGAAACTAGGGCCTAAAAAAAAAGCAATCAAGGGGGGGTGGGGGCAAAAATGGTGAATAATCAAGTGCGGCAGTGAGGAACATGCTTTGCCTAAACACTGAGTGCAATTTTGCTCACCAAGCATGCGCATAAGAAAGGAACATTTTGGGAGGTTGGGGGGAAACAGGCCGAGCTTTGAATGCGCACCAAGTCGGGGTCCCTTTTGACAATCTGTGTAAAAATGAAAACCTATGGAACGGTACAATAGCGCGAAGCGAAGGTAAGTGATTGGAACGTCCCTACAACCCGACAACCGCCTACACCATGGCGCCGGAGTGTATGCCGTAAGTCGTCAAGGACAATTTATGCTTCGAGAGAAGCTCCTGAGGTAACGTGGGCAGGGATTCCTAGGCCCAGTCTCCTCTTAACTGCCTTCCACGTCTCGACAAGAGCAAGATACGTGAACAAACAGGCCACAACGATACCCCACTCCCAAGTAATCATCTCGTGTTTAAAGACGAGTTTGTTTACTACGGGGATGTAGATAACAGGGAAAGTAGTAAGGAAACCAACCACAACTGCCCAGAAGAGGGTTCGGTTTCTCCAAACGGTCTTGAAGAACGAGGTAGGGCCAGTCCAGAGTTCGGGGTTCATGGCGAATAAGCTACGAGTGAAGTGCTTGGCCTCCCAGGCGGTAACGAGGAGCAGAAAACTCAATGTAGCGTAGGTGGTTGACCGAGCGCGGAAGACCACCTCGCAGCTGTCATTGTACCCATCATTACAGCCTTCACCAAGACGATTGGGTCCAGCAACACCGTAGGCGACCGAGGTAAAGGCTGCTAGACAAAGAGCACCCATGTAGAAACCATAGATCATCTTGTCCCGGATAAGGTCAATGGTGAAGACACCACCGCGGCTGTTACACGGGGGCCGCTCGAGAAGATCGGGCTGTGCCTCTTCCATACCCAGACCAACGGCGAGGAAGGAAGAGGTGATAAGGTTGGCCCAAAGAATTTCGAGAGGCGACAGGGGGAATACGGAGCCTCCACTGTTATCCTTGAATGCGAGACCAATAAGGAGAAGGATGACCTGGGCAATATTGGAGATCAAGAGATGAAGCAAGAACTAGTGATTATGTTAGCACAGGTTTGTCTACTTTGGTACAATACACCTGCGGGCTTACCTTTTGGACGTTGTCAAACAACCTTCGTCCCTCCTTGATTGCGGTAACGATAGACGCAAAATTGTCGTCAGTTAGAACCATATCGGAGGCTTCCTTGGCGACGTCGCTGCCACGAAGACCCATGGCAATACCGATGTCAGCTTGCTTAAGAGCAGGGGAGTCATTGACGCCATCGCCAGTCATGACACAAAAAGCCTTGCGTCTGCGCATGGCTTCAACCATTCGGACCTTGGTCATGGGACTGCATCGGGCAATCACGAGGGGAAGAGACTTCATTGCATCAATCTCTGCGTCGCTAAGTTTGTCAAAATCCGAAGCCGCCATAATAAGAGCCGTAATATCTTGCGTGGGGAGCTCCTTAGACAAGATACCGACTTCAAAAGCGATAGACGTGGCCGTTTTGATGTGGTCACCGGTTACCATGTGAACCGAGACGCCAGCAGTCTTACACTGAGCAACGGCCCCGGCAGTCTCGAGCCGGGGAGGATCATAGAGTCCAGCAAGCCCGAGGAACTCGAGCTTGCACTCAGCGTCCGCTCTCTCGCCAACAGAATCACTAGCTTCGATCGGCTTATGCGCGACACAGAGGACTCGGAACCCCTCCGAGGCCAATTCATCAGCCTTTGCGGTGATGAGAGCCTTGACTTCGTCCGTTTCCGAAAGAAGGGGCAGAATGGCCTCGGGAGCACCCTTGGCAAACATACGTCGACCGGTAGGGTGCTCGTAAACAACGCTCATTCGTTTACACGAAGAGTCAAAGGGAAACTCGGTGACCAGCCGCCCAACCCTGCTCTGGAGCAGTTCGGGCTTACTACGACCGAACCGAGTGGCAAAAACTTGCAGGGCGATCTCCGTAGGTTCACCCACTGCCACCCAAGAGGTGGGCAGCGCTGCCGTTGTCACAGAAGCGCTATCATCGGCGGCATTCTTACCATCTGAGACGGTAGCGTTGTTGCAGAGAGCAATTGCATCCAGGAAGTTGTTGAACCCGGAGGAGTCCGGCCGTTCAGGAGACTTTTCAATAGTGGGAGTAGACCTTGAACTCGAGTTAGCACTGGCGGAGTTCCAGCTAACCCTGCCACTAAATGGGTCGTATGGATCAGTCGTATCCTTGACAACGATCTCCGTGTCATCCGGGAGCCAAGCCTTTCGCATTACCATGCGACCCTGGGTCAAAGTTCCAGTCTTGTCAGAGCAAATGTTTGTCACGCCACCAACGGCTTGTAAGGCAGCCTTGTTGCGGACAATGACATTGCCCCTACTCATGGCGCGTGCGGCAACGGTAAACGTGAGAGTAAGTACGGCAATAAGAGATTCCGGAATCACCGCAACACCAACGCAAATACCGTAGAGCAAGGTTTGACCTTTGACATCGAATTTAGCGGTAGCGAAGACAATGAGAACCAGGAGGATAGCAAATGCGAAGAGCACGAGCGCGAAAATGCTCAGCTTGGTCTGGAGAGGAGTGCCATCAAAACCTAGCACGCTTCGGACCTTGGTCTTGAACCAGAGGGCGAATCTCTTAGACATGGGAGCATCAGCATCGACGGTCTTCTTGGTTCGCAACATGCCTGCGATCTTTCCGACCTCGGTGTCCATTCCGATACTCGTCACGATGGCGGTACCACGACCACGAGTGATCGCAGTACTCGAGTAGATCATGTTAACACGGTCGCCTAGGGGAACATCCTCCGCATCAAGCACCTTTTCGGCTTGCTTGCTTATAGGAACGGATTCACCGGTGAGATTGGCTTCTTCAGCGGATAGGTTGATTCCATCCAAGAGGCGTGCATCGGCGGCGACAATGTCTCCAACCGAAATGCAAATAACATCGCCAACTACGACGACTTCACTCTTCACTTCTTGCACTTGGCCTTCACGGATTACGCGGCAAGTCGGCGAGGCAAGGCTCAGCAGCTGCTGCATCTGGCTTTCGGCCTTGTAATCTTGTTGGAAGCTGTCACAGTGGGGGTGGAGCCCCCACCGAGAATTAGTACGTGGTCGTATAATAAAATTGGTAATTGGGACAAATGCACGAGATTAAAGAAGAGCACGGCGGGGGGGGGCCGGGGGAATGCTGCCGGGACTCCCGAGCAGCAGCCCGCTCCCTGGACTTTCCGGTCTAGTACTATCTGATGATTTGAAGAACCGGGGTGGGGTTAGAAATCTTACCCAACAACAATGTTGAAGAGAATGACAGCGGCAACAACGCTGCCTTCGATGTAGTCATCAATACAATACGAGAGTATCATGACAAGTACGAGCACAACAGTCAAACTATTCGAGATTTGCCTTAAGAATATTTGCCAGGCCGAGGTGCCCTTGGCTGCCTCGACCTTGTTAGGTCCATCTCGCTCGAGGCGGATAGCGGCCTCGTCGTGGGAGAGTCCATTCTTAGGGTGGGTTTCAAGGACTCGGGCGAGCTCATTGGGGTCGATACAATGGGGGATCGTGGACGGTTGTAAACCTGATGGGGGCTCATCAAGGTCAGTTGTGGCCTCGGGGGAGTCAGGAGAAAGGCCATTCCGAGTAGCAGTAGGTTCTCCCATCGAAGTACAAGCGAAGACGAATTGTAAGCTGGAGGGCGTGTATAACGTGGTTTCCGCTTCCCAAACGCGCAATTCGGTGTTTAGGTTATGTGTGTTAAAGGAATGGGGTTTATAAGTATCAAGGGTGGCTGTCGCGTTTTTGCGCAGGGAAAATGACGTTTGTAAAAGGAAACGTTCGAGAATCGAAATTCGAAAAGTTTCACCGAGAGCAGGAGGAGGGGAAGCGAGGGGGACCAGGAGATAAAGACGGATTTTATCCTTTTTGACTCCCCTGGTATCCCTTGCAATGTACAGGTCGTGCTTGCCCCTAGGATTTCCTCGGGGTTGGGTCAGGGTGTAATTGCCAATTCTTGGATCGTGGCAACTGGGGGTGCCAAGTCGGTGACTGGAGTAACTGGGAAGTCGCCGTCGGTAGCCCGCGTGACCGACCCACAGGGCCAAGCCGGTTGAAGTGTGCTGATTCGCTCAGGGGACTCTTTTGGAAGTCCAAAGAGGGGCGGTGGCTGCGCAGCGCTCGCTTTGGACGGCCACGAAAGGTTACGGAGTAGGTGAAGGGAGCTCAACTTAGGTTTGTATCTTGTGCTGTCATCGCTGGGTAAGTGGAAGTACGGTTTCGTTCACACTGTACGATGTACCTTTGCAAGCCTCAAGTACATCTGAATCACAGTTCCCAACACTCTACCGCATGTACCTCGTAGTGGCGCCAGGAGGGCTAATATTCACTAATACCCATGGAGCGTATTTGGCGAACCGGCCAGTACGATACCCATGATTCATAGCTGGCTCTTTAGCGACTCGCTCCTTCATTATGTCTATTCGCCGCCAGCCCAATGAATTGGTCGATTCGCCTGCGACGTCTGCCTACTGCTAAATCACTAAGTTTGTTATAGGGACTCAGCAAGATCCAGGAGTGCCGAGGTCCCCTGATATCCGCAGGCTCGAAGTACAACGCGCGAATCCTAGACCATTGCCAATGTTCCAGGTGTTCCCTCTTCAGAATCAATCGTGCAGAGTAATCTTAACACTAATATAGCATGATAAACATCAAAGCGATTCACTTGATATCACTAGCGCAAGTCGGGTTTGTCGCACGTAATAGTCACTTCTTCGTCCTCTCTGAAGGTGTGGCAGCATGATCCAATGTCTTGCCCAAACCGCAGGCACAACCTTCCAGACTGGGAAGCGCTGCACCTGTATAATGCTCGTCCGCACCTTGTCATTGCACATCCTCGGGCGAGCCTCCCTCGTACGACGCCAAACGCCAAATCCGTCCTGGGGATAGGTGCTCTTCTCTTCTTTACCCGCGTCCGATTGTCTCGGCATCAAGATCCGATGAGACCCCTCTCTTCAACGCCGTGTAGAGAAGGTGGTTGCGTGTTTCCCAAGCGCTTTTGTGACTTTTTTCCCCACGTTTCCCAGTTTAGGCCAAGGAGGCTTCATGGGTCAATCTTCTCGTTCCGTGAGGGGCACTCGTCATTTCCAGGTCACTTCGAGCATGGCAACAAGGGCAATAGCGATAAGCTCAAGACCCTAACCGCACTAACAAACTGTATGGATCTGATTAGCTCGAGATCTAACAGAACCCATCATCGCTTTCAGTGCTCCCTCTTTTGCCCCTCACTCCCTCCCCGAACGAACGCATATCAAGAAATACCAAGCGTGGCTGTACAAAATTAGTGGAGGTCGAGTGGCACCCCTCCTTCGACAGTGAGCGCGACGAAGACACGTAGCCAGCACTCCAAACAGGGCACACACGGACAGTGTTCTGTGTTCTCGATGAGCGTCGGCGTTCCAGCCCCTGGGCTCCTTCTCATACTCTCTTGGCGTAGGTCATACACGCACCGCTGCCAAAGCCAGCGTTCTAAGACGGCACCAAGACTTATTCATATCCATTCATTCATCATCTTGGGTTGGATACAAATCCCCAACCCCGCTTTCTCGATGCAATGAGGGGTCATGAATTCTTAAGAAGCCGTAAATCACCTTTTGATAACACTGCAAATAACCCAAAGATGGCATGAGAGCGACGCCAAGACAGCATCGACGCTTAAACAACTCCTCCTGTAAAATGGTCAAGCATGGTGAGAAGACACCAGTGAGCATCCGATCACCCCTTCCTGAACCCCGACTACCCCTCTACTTCTCGCATCTTCCATCTACCGGATAAGGGCCACACCTCCGCCTCCGGCACGCCGACTCCATCACCACCTCGTGTCGGCGCTAAGGAGCCGTATACCCCGATGGAGCTTTACAATTAACGTCCCAATATTTCCCCTTACCCCACGCCTACTACAGCACGTTGTTTCGTTATGGCCCTGCATGCCACCAAACGCCAGCCTCTCAGAGAAGGAATGCGAGCACGTGCGAGGCTATTGATTTCAAAAATCCAGCGAAGAAACGTGGTACAACTCAATAGCGCCAGGTGGGGGTACCTCGCCCAAGCAACACTGGGATCACATTTGCACTGGGTACTTCTGAGCGCCGCTGACAGCCCCCTGGCTCTCTAATATCCCCAAAAGCGGAAAGAGCAATGCTGATAAAAATCCATGGGCAAAGGAAGAAAAAGCCAGCAATGAAAAAGGCGGCTCAAGCTGGACAAGAAGAGATCAACGACCCACTTGCAAACGAACTTACTCTGTACTGACCTGTTTCCCTTGATGACGACGTCCCAAAACAAAGAAACTGGAACCAAAGGTTCCGGGCCTTTCCCAGTCGCCTTATCCTCTTTCTCCCCCCATTGCGAGGTATACCAGGCAAGATCTGTTGTCTGTATCCCTGCCAAGCAAGACATGCCCAGACCAAACCTCAACAAGATGTATCTCCACCCCCCCAAGAGTCTTTCCCGACTCATGTATGTCTATGAATCTTTTCTCAACGGATGCACCAACCGTTGCCATGCGCCCCCAGAACGGGTAGGCGTTCTCGACACTATGTTCCAACCCTGTTGCTTCCCTGATTCAGCATGGATCCCCTATTCCACATCCCCCAATGTTCGGAGCACATCAATTGTTATCATTCGATAAATAGAAAAACATGTCTGTACTCCATGTCTCCCATTCGACTTCCCTTGGTCGGCCACTAAGGTGTGCAGTGTCACCCGAAACAAACTCAGGAGGTGGGAGCGGTTCGTTCCCACAGGTCGCCTCTCTCCCGCCCCCATCCGAAAAACGCAAGATTACGAATTGGGGGAGGGATAGCTTGCTTTCCGAATGAAAGCAGAGCAATCAGTTGGCATTCTTTGCTTGGTTTATAATGCAGATGAGAAACGACAGATATCAATGCGATCGAAACACAAAGAAGAACGGGAAGGAAAAAAACGTCTTTGCCCTGCGAGCTCCCGACAATCTCGTCATCACAATCCTTGCTTTGGGCGGCAATCGATCATACCCCGTTCGGATTCATGCGTGTTCTCTGGGATCGTCCAATCTCCGCCCTCTCCCCCTCCATTGACAAACATTGTTCTACAATCAAGTGAATTTGTGGGTTCATTGCAACGTATTATCTGTGTCGCAGTGAATCGGTCGCCCAAGAGCACAATCTAGGAGCTATATCCATCTCAATTGGAGAGGTCAGAGGTTCGTTTGAATTGAGGTGAGCGCCGTAGAATTATAGGTCAATCCTCCCCACGCCCATCAACTCTCACCGGCGAACGCCCCGTCCGGCAACCGGAGCTCGGTCTACCAAGGTCGTTTCAAGTTCAACCGATTTACCACGCTCGCCTAAAAAGCCCCGATCCAAACAAACATCCCGCGTGGGGCTCGCTTGACGTCAGTCCCCCGCCTGCCGAACAATTCGAATTGCCGCGCACCGTTTGTACACTTGCAATAGTATCAAGCCACTCGAAGAAGTAATATAGGGAAAAAGCAATTGAATTTAACTGATCTAGTACTACGTATATGCTTGCCTGAACAAAGCTCTACCTCCGCTATCGAAGAGTAAGCGCAGTTGCGATCGGGCCGATCCTCGTTTGCAGCCCGCTCTTCCAGGGTAACCGCCACAATCAGCTTCCGCAGATGCCATGCGTGCTAACGAGTAGATGAGCGGGGATACAGACACCAAACTAGATACCAAAGCTCGTAACCCATGGGCCAATAATTCTAAATTTAATACTGAACCTAGGCCTCATGAGGTGGATTCTAAGACACTCGCCTCTTTTCATCATTTGATTGATAACTGAGGCGCCAGGGCTTTCCGAGCCTTTACTCCGGTTTCCTCTCATCAACCCCCAGCGTATTTGCAATTCAGTCAGCTCAGATTTATACACCCCGTCACCATTTTCTTATCTCATACGTCCCAATAGCCATGCAAGTTCAGCTTTTTTTGAGTCCTTCCGAGCTTCTGAGCAAAACACACCAGTAGCCTCAGGCGTCCAGCCAAGCAGACGAGTGAAGAGAGCCGGCATAATGCCCTCTACCCCAGAGAGCGAGGCCGCAACAGGCCAAGCTCCTAATTTCTTGAATTTTTTTCGTCTCTGGCCCAACTATTCGCCGGCCAAACAGATCGCTTTTCGACCACATCGACAAAGCTCACTTTCTCCATCATCTCCTTGAACTTGGGCGCCACTGTGATGGGTCGGCCGATCGTGTCAGTCGCTTTAATACAGTACTCTGTCCACAGATATAAGGGGTTTCCTTTGTAATTGTCCCATCGGAACAATGGAGGGGGAAACAGTTGTCGATATAGTAAGACATATCAAGGGTCCCTATAGGTTATGCGTTTAAGTGCCGAATCCGTTCCTACTCGTACAGTACGCCTTGGTAAGGAAGTTCGCCTAGTCGTTGACACTGGCAATCATACTCCTCACGAAGATGAAATCAAAGGGGCTGGTCGATAGCCATTCTTCCTCTATACCATCAACCTCAAACTTACAATTGGAGGGGATGCTGCGGTTAAATGCTCGTCAATATCACGGAGCACAAAATGCCAAGGCCCGACAATACCACTGGGGGGTTCTAACAAAGATGGCTGTATCAGACTTAGATCTATCCCAACAACCTAACCTTAAGGGTGAGCATCAGCTGGGATGTTTCGCCATCAGTCCCGACCAGATTTGGCATTAGTTTAATGCATTACCATAATTAATGAACCATATGCCAGTTCCACGCCCAACGTCAAGGACACGTTTGGCACCCTTGGCCTTGGCAGAGAGACACAGGGCATCGTCGTGACTACAGAGTAATTGGCTCGGGTCAGTAATTGCTATGTCCGATTTGATAATGAAGTCCTTGAAGGTCTCATTACCTGGTTGTTAGGCAACACATATACTACAAATCTTGCAAGTTCTCAGGGCGGATACAGTCATTTGTTGGCCTTGACTTACTGCCGCCACTCGGCTTGTGATACGTGCGCCCATTTTCGACTCAGTATTGCACAATGTTGGACCTCAGAGAGGCCGTGGATACCTCATCGTCCCTCCACCATGAATTAGCACGATAGTGCCATCACCATCGCTAATCAGTTTTGTTGGAAATTTGTTTACATTTTCGGAGAGCCACCTAAAAAAGAACTAATGGTAGTCAAATTGAACCCAAAGAGGGATACATCTTCACGCCTATGATTCTAACGTCTCTGTCGCCTTCGATTGGTACGGCCATTATACGTAAGATCGACGATCAACAGTAAACCTAGCAAAGTGGCAAAAAAGGCGCGCCACGGTCCATTTATGAAACAGGGAAGTGAGGGGCCTCTGTTGGATCTTGACATAGACTTTACAATAGCTTATATCGGCGGAATCTGCCCCGATTCGGAAGGTGCAGGGCCGTTGTGAAGGCCTAGACGATTTAGGCGACATCTGGTTGTTGGTTTCCGAGTTGTGCAAGATTTTTGAAAGGGTGATTGGCAAGTTCCCAGTGAAGACATGGGGACGGACGTCAAGTGCACGGCCCGGCCGGCCTTGACGTTGATGAATTAGAAAGTGTGGATTTTGGCTGTTCCGTGTCCAGCATCAGGCCCAAGGGGACAGGGCACGCATTGGCTGAGAAAAGGATTCGCTTCCAGCGAGGTTGGCTACCGTCGTAGCTAGCTCTCATCCTCTTGCGTGATATTGAAGCCACTCTAGGTTTTATCGATCAGATTGGGTATGGGAGCGGGCGGTAAAAGCTAGCCAGCGTCTGCGACGTCTTGGATTTTACAATTATACACTAGACCTAATAGTTCGTCGCTTGCCTGTGTCCTCAGGGTCAAAATAGCCAACCCTGGCCATTCGCCGGGCCTTCGTGCACTCAGCCAGCATAACATACCGTACAAGCGCACCAACAATTCCGCCCTGTCACTAGCATATATCGTTCCCCATGATCCCTCATACGTGGCGAGGCGCGAAATTCCCTTCTCCGCAGTCCGCAGGCGTCACACGCCTTAAAATCCCAGGAGCCTTGCTTAGGGTCATCGATCGCATTCATCACAAACTTTCCACAACGCAACCATCCTATCGAAACCTTCAACTCCAGTAACTTGGCGCAGAAGATTCCAAATCCCTGCCGCCGTCTATTAATATTCAATCCAGGCACCTTTTTTCCCAATTGCCCAAGAAATTATGGACATAACACCAGTCTGTGGTGAGGCCGCGCCGCGTCGAGTCGCCGTGGTATCTATGAATATTGTTCTCGCTCGAAAAGTCTAGAAAATGGATGATCGAAGCATGCATATCTAGACATAGCCGTGTAAAAAAGTAAAAGAAAAGGGCCTGAAGAGGCGTCGGTCGCTGTCAGGGCTCCCAGAAAACAAGATTGGGTATCTTAATAAAAAAGACAAGAAAAAGAATAAGATTCGAGAAATTCGATTGCAAAGTCTATCGGCCGGGTATTGTCGTAAACAGTGATATCATCGTCATTGGCTTCTCGTCAGGTTTCGGCAGACTCGTTCGTGGGCTGCGCTCATCATCGCCTCAGTCCAACCTTGTCAACAAGGTTCTTCCAGAGCCTAGCGCCTCTTCCGTCGACGCTTTCGGCGCGGCACATGGGCGCATCACGGGCCATGGGACCAACAATGTCTTCGTCACCCCTGGAGGGGAATTTATCTTCGCTCAGCATGCGGGGGATCGCGCCAGGTTTGGTATCTTCGAGTCGCTTCCACTCCATTCCAGCATAGATATCGTTAATAACGGTCTTGGGTGGGGTGCTTCCCGCGCGGCCCCTTCCACGTCCACGGCTCCTACTCCTAGGCTTGGCGGCTGGTTGCGGGGTGGTGCTAGTTGCGAGAATTTGCTCGACGGCCTCGTCATGCACGCGCTTCCAAGACTGTTCGACCTTGGCCCACTTCTCTTCGGTGAGTGCGTAGATTTTGCTCGTCTCGCCATAATTCTCGCCAGTCCTGAAAAGGTGCTTCGTATAGTTGGTACGAGCCTGGTCCCAATCTTCCCTCAGCTTTTTTAGGCTGTCTAGGTTGGCAATCTCGGGCCGATACGGGACAGGAAGGATGGTAAAGTTGGCGTGTCCGAGGCGATCCGACCACTCATCATCGTTAAGAATATTAGGAAACGGAATTGGGAGCTCGGGGCTGGTCGGAGATGCCCGGAACGAAGACAGGGACGGCTTCGCGCTCAAGGTCGGAGTCGTATTGGAGGTGCGCAGAGCTGCAGGGACCTGGCTCTGACTCTCAACAGCGCTCGCGGAATAGGCACGAGTAGGTGAACGAGGTCGTCGCGATGCCACTGGGGGCGCGACGTCAGTGACGAGGGGAGGAAGAAGAGGCGTGGTGGCTAAAGCACGCTCCCGCTCCAGATTTCGCCCCGTCGTTCCGGTGCTTGCGCCAGGCGCAGGGAGCACAACACTCTCTACGGAACCCCAGCAAGATTGAGAAGGCGAAGTCGAGAGAGTAGCCTCGGGAATGTAGTCAGGACTGCGGGGGTAGGGCGAAGAAATGGAAGAAGAGCGGCTAGATGTTGCAGCGGCAATTCGAGTGGCACTGCCAGCGTTAATCTCATAAATGGAAACATTGGTCGAGCGGCTCTTCGGACCACTCCAGCGAGAAAGCCCGGGGAACCGGGAACCAATTCTCGAGGTGATACCGGCCAATGTAGCCTCCGCACTACCCATTCGGAGACTTTTCCTCTGCCGAGCGCCGGATAAATCGGTGTCGCTCATGAAACCGAGATCATCGTAGTCAGTCGTTATTGGCCCGTCAACCACATTCGGGTTGGACCGGTGAACACAAAAAGGTTCGTCACCTGTTGCAAGGAGAACCGTTAATAAATTCCAAAGGCAATAGGGCAGGGGCACTTTTGAAGGAGTTCCGCAGTAGAGTAAATCCAGAGCTCGGTAGGGGAAGTCTTACAAAGACAGTCATAAAGGTCCTCAGGCAGGTCGAATTCGCCCCGTTCCATCGGCTCTTCCTCGACATCGGGCAGTTGGCGCACGCATAACTTGGCGGGATGCGCCTGTTGCGAGGGTGAGGAGGGAGGTTCCGCAAATGTGAAGGGGAGATCGAGCGAGGAAACGGAGCTCGAATACCGGAGGTGTCCACGAGCCGAAAAGGTCGGGGTTACAGGAGAGCCAACATCGGAAGAAGACGAATTCGTCGTATAATAGATAATTGAGAGGTCGAATTCGGAGGGAGCATGCTGGGTCATTAGGGCATGCTGAGCTTGGGTTTCGAGCCTCCTCCGCTCCTCGACGAGCTGGGGCAGTAATAAAGGCTTGAGATCAGGAGCCATTGCGTCGGTTGCGGTGGTGTAAAGGGAGGAGTGGGAGAGGGGGGAAAGGATTGGTGTGCGGAGAGATGATCGCGGGTGTAAGGCCACCGCCAGCCTGTGTTTGAAAAGTCGCGCTGTTGCTCGTGAGCTATGACTCTTGGGGGTGCAGGTCACAGCGCTGGGGAATCCAAGAAGAGGCGAAGAAGGTCGAAAAAAATCCGAGCTTGGGAGAGGTGGGGCACAGTGGAGAGAAAAAGCCTGGTGGAGGTGCCAGTTGGAAAGGGAGGGAAGCAGGGGAAAACTGGGTCAAAAGCCTGGTTTTTTTGCTTCCGATGACGAAGGGCCAAAACCGGTCGGCGCAGAAAACGTTGGCACACAAGGATTGGTGACGGCATCCAATTACACAAAACCGGCAAGGCGACGCTCGCTGTTTTCCATTCTCCGAGATGGTGCGAAACTGCGAATCGGTCTGTCGTGTCGTTTGTGACAGCTGATCGTGGGCGCTCGGGAAAAAAAAAGTACCCCGTGAAGAATAACAAGAAGCGAAGAAGACTAATAACGATGTTGCAGGAGTGGCGGGCGACGGGCAAAAAAAGCGGGTGGGCGTCCGTTTCTTTCTGCTAGAATTGCCAAATCGTTCGTAGACGCAGAGCGGGATTGCCAATGACTGCACCTGAACTATTTTTTCTTCGCTGCTTGACAGTCCACGTGTACGGTAGAGGTTGACCAGCGTCAAGGTGGTAGTTGGGCCGGAGTACAGATGTTGCGTGGGTGAAAGTCGCCTGTCGGACTGAAGAAGCTCGGGGACGCCAATCACATATAGAGGCGCCTCGCCGGATTATACAGATGAGCTGGCAGATGATGAGATTGACCCCTGTGCCCGTGAGCCCGTCAAGCCACGGATGCCAGCGTATGCGTGGGGCAGAAAGAGAGCCGACGATGACCTGCTCAATGGCGGCGGTGAGGTCGATTTTGTTTGATGTATCCGGCGAAGGGTGGGTGGTAAAGTGGGTGAGGCCGGGTGCGTTTTTGTGAGGTTGGACGACGTCCTGGATGAATGGCTGGGGCTGGTTGTAAGAGAAGTAGCATGGTCCACACCAGACCTGGTCTTCAAGTGACGGCGCACCACCAGTAGATGTACTCGATCCTAGCCTACTCGCAGTCGCAATGGGCGCAAGGAGACAACATAGAAGCAAGAGAGCAATGCGGGTACGAAGAGAGAGCGAGCGAGAAGGGTGGGCGGGAGGGTGAGGCGAACAGTGTGGGTGCCCTGGGCACGGGAAGGCGGATGCGAATAAGATGTGGAAGACTAGGTGTGGTGGAGGCGGATAGCCAGCAAGGTGGAGACCAACCAGCTCGTACTTGCCGACGCGACTGGACTTCGCTCCCCTCCTTTGTTGCAGGGGGTCAAGTATACTACGGAGTAAGCATCACCAGTACGTACTAGCGTGCCGCGGGCACCGTCGCAATGGCAAGAGCAGGAGGAGCTAGCCGGGCGGGTCAGTTCCCTTGGTTCCCAATCGATGTTTCCCTCTGATTCTGAGGTAATACTTTACGATTGGGCGGTCATGGCACAGCCAGCCTGTTTGTCGTTTATCTAGGGCCAGAGCCACCAAATGCCCCAAACGATTGACCAGAGCGACTGGCACGGAGACGGGCAAGACGGGGTGAGGCCTTGACTGCGACTATCGACGGTATCAACAATAATAATACCCACACCTATTTGTCCCAACCCATCCGGAAGCCCGTCCCTTGTCTCGCCCAGCACACTTGATTCTTCTCCAAGTGGCATCCTCTTTGCTTTTCTCCAACATCCTGCTCTGCCGGCATTTCGCCCACCGCCCCTCTTCTTTTCCTTGGCCCTTCTGTTTCAAGAGAGCCTTTTTTTTTTGAGACTTCATGTGGCAGATGGGCTGAGAGAACCAGGGTCCCATCCGGGATCGCGCCACGATCGAGGCTTAATGGTGGGCCACCGCATCACATGTGATGCCATCGTCTCCCCTCTCGCGAAGCGTCATCAGATTTAGAAGCATCCTAAGCGCATTCCTCTTTATTGTATTTCTAGAAATAGATAGGTTCATCTCCTAGAATCAGCAGAGCGTCTAGGTTGATCGCCCGTCGTAACCGCCATTCTCGGCCAACAGCGCTTCAAATGTGGTCCATCATTTAATCATTTAGTGTACCAGGTTCATCAACGCTCATGAGCACCGGGTTTTCACGCTGTGTCTTTCTCTAGCCAGGCTCAATATCGATTGATGAATTTTTAATATCCCTCGCGTACTGTACCTTAGTCTTGCTCTAGTATTCCTGGAGGCGGGAAAGACCCGAGTTCTTTTTTTAAAGATTTTTTTTTCGCACTACTCGACGAACCACAAAGCACAAATGACTCCAGAATGCAGTCATCCCCAATGTGCCCGACCCTCTTCTCCTCCAAACGGCGGCTGCGCAGAAGCAGCTTCTTTTCGGTTCCATTAGCAAAAGCAGAGGAGCGGAGTCAACCACCCTCGCGAGAGGAACTAGGGGTATCCACGCCTTGCGGGTGCAAGACGAAAATGCGCTTTGTCAGCGTCTGCACCGGCGGGCCAGCCCCCGGTAAGCAAAAAAGTTTTTCCCCCGTCACAGCGACAGTGACAGCAAGGGGTTTCTGTTGTCAACTTTTAGGGCCTTGGTATTATACGAAGTACCTAAGCGGGTTCGACTAACTGGGTCTGGTGGACCGAGTCTGTCAGTACTCCGTATCTAAGTACTGTGTGAATACTGTATAGAGTGTGCTAGTACCTAGAACTAAACAAAGAGGCGTTCCAACAGCCCAAGGTAAGAGTTTAATGAAGTATCTAAACTGAAGACATAGCTTTAGTTCCTTGTTTTGATACTGTGTATGGAGCAATATACCTATGGAGCAACAGCGAAGCGAAGTACCAAGGTATGCCCACTGCCTTCCAATCGCTCATCCCGGGTCGTCGCCAGCCATAATACCATCCATCCAGTGACTCCGCCTAGCATTCGGAGTTGAGTGTGGGGGACTGCACTCGTACAGCGTACTTCAAGCCCTTACTTGACCATGCGCCCGCCCCTCGCCCAGAAGAGTACCCCACCTCGCTCGTGTTGAACTATGTACGAAGTAGTCCAAGGCCTCGACGCATCCGAGGGAAACCGCCAGTCGGACGCAACCACGACGTCCAATATGCACCTGCCTCGTGAGAAGCATTTGAACAGGAGGAGAAAAATAAACCTATGAAAAAGTAAAATTGGACCCTGTTTCAATGCCGGAGTCGATTGACATTCTTTCACGTTTGAGCAATTAATTCCACGCAGCATGAGGGGCCAACCTGTAACCCCAACCTTCTCTTACACCGCCAGGCGATTTTGTCGGAAAAAATAACCCGCCTGGCGGTCCACCACGTATTACCCAACCACCAGTCAAGCCGCAGACAGGAAGGGCATTTTCATGCATCGTTTTCGAACCGGCTACCACCACACAAGAGCCTGCTAATTTGAAAACTGGAGCGCCTCTCCTACCACAGACCCTACGAGGGTGGTTATGCTCGCTTACAGGCCACGGGGTTGTTTCGATCGATGGTACGGCGGCTAGATATTGCAAGCGCCACACGATTGTCTCTGAGACCGTGGCGGTAAATGCTGCACAAAATTACGAAGTATGGTGTCGTGTTGAAGCCTCGGGACATGTTTGAGGCTGTTCAACATCTTCCTCGGCCGGATTTCGCTGAGCGCCAATTGACGCTATCCTCGTATCTACCCTCCCGATGTCTTAGGATTTAGTATTTCGGGGTTGGCGAGCTTTTCAGCGGACAAGGCCATCCAAGGTTCGCCCCCTGGATCCCCTTCCCAGTGGCTCAGGTCAACAAGGATAAAACCGTTAGTGGAAAGTTAGATTTAGTCTGACCCATGTACTCAGACACCCAAGGGTCGATTATCAGGGCCTGACGAGATCACTGATGGAGAAGGTTATCTGCATCTCTGTCTTTAATTGTCCGGGCCCTTTTGTCTCTCCGTGACGAATTTGGCCATGGGCCTGTTCCCAGTTTCGCTCTTGTGCCAAGCTTTTGGAGAAGCTAGTGTAATGCGGCTCTCCAGATGACCCCGAAGCCCTGAATACCATGACCTGTCATCACCTATGATCCCGAGAATTAAATTCGATGGTAGGCCGCTTTTTGTTGCAGGGCCAGCCAAGCCGAGAGAGCTTCAGGTGAAACGACGGCATGAGATTGGGAACGCAATTTACGTCGTATAGTGTCTGCCCTCCTTCTCCAACTCGCCTCCACGAACCGTCCACAAGGACCCCGAAATTTATGTGACGCACTTGCTCACGTTCAGGTTCGTTTTGCAACTATGGTTGGCCACCATCGCTCGGTTCACGTTCGACTCGTCCCCCTTGGGCACGTAACCTGGTGACAGGCCACTCCAACCGGCCTTGTTTTGTGTTTCTGTTTTCATTGAAACTTTGGCATGGCTTTCACTCATCTGAGTCAAAATATGCAACTATGCGTCGGACCCTAAAGGCGGGAGAGGTAGGGGAAACGGCTGACCCCTCTGTCTCAAGAGCCCCGCATCTCTGTTGTGATTCTCAACTCCCCCCTCACAGGTCAGGTCTATTGGAGAAGAGAGCATCCCTCATGCGCGCAACCTCCGGGCCCGTTGCGATACCTCGCCGGATAACCGGTAGAAGCCGGTATGCTGGTTACATTACGGGTTCTCACCCTCAACGAAAAAAAAAAAAAAAAAAAAAAAAAAAAAAAGAAAGAAAGAAAAAAACACCTTTCAATAGTTCCCTAGTGATACTTCTTCCCCGCTCTGATTATGCACCAGAAGGTGCGTTTGGTGCAAGTCATAGTTCCAGTGGACTCCAGACCCCGGATTTCTGTTGTGTGACTGGCTCGTTGAAGGAGCACTGGGGGCCCTAGATTAAATCGCCTTTTCCCATACCAGTGCTTGTGTAAGTGACTCCAGATAGGTGTAGCCTGGCCCAACATCGAAGTGAGTAGGACAAAAACGCAATGTCATAGCCCGATGGTATTCATCAATCCCTCCGGCATAGCCAGCGTTACGTTATATAGGGATCCGCTGGTTTGAGCTATCATTTCAGGCTGATGCGAATAGCTGCATGTCCCTGAAATGGCGACAACCATGGGTAAAGGAAAGCTGCGCTGCCTCTTGATCGTATCAGTCCTCTTCCTCGTCCTTCGATTTTGCACAGTACCCGCAAAATGCTTGATCCGTTGATGCCACGACAATGTTATACCGGAGAGCCTGCGAGGGAAACTAGGGTAGCATCCGGACCATCTCTGCGGATCTCCCGTGACCGTATCCGGGCGAGCCTGACTCTCTGACATTACCATTAGTCCCTTTTATTTTCTTTATTTAGGGAGAAAGACACAGCTCACTCTATCCGAAAGGGTCGGCAGTTGCGGGGAAGGAAATGCCAGGGAAGAGTAAAATCTCCACAATGGTTACTTTCGGAGCGTCGCTAATCTGGTATTGAGAAAACGGCGCGGAATGTGGTTCATATACGGTCGAAACGTCCATTGCGATAACCTTCGCATTCCATAGGCGCCGGCCGTCCGGTGCTGCCCGGGCGAATCTCTCAGAGTTGCGCCCCACCTCTATCTATCACGGCATTTCAAAGTCCTCCGCCCAAGTGGCATTTTGTATACTCCATTTTTATTTTTATTTTTTTCTTCTTTTGGTCAGTACTCTATGAGATTTCCCAAAATGGGAACATTGTAGACTAGAGGACCGCCAATGACCTCAGTGGCAACGCACAGAACGAATGGGCACTTAAAGGACGAAAAGCCACCACACTCAAGGAAGTAAAAAAGGAAAAAGGAGGAATCAAGCATGTATCACCAACAAGCCATTCAGAGGCCTTGCTCGGATGATGCCTGCCGTTTGTCACTTGAAAAGTGTGGCTTCCGCGTGCGGAACTCCCCCCATTTGCTTACAAGAGCAACTCTTTTGTCTGCATGGAAAAAGAAGGGTGGAAAACGTGTCACCATCCTTCAGCTCGCTTAATCAGTGCTGCTGTTGGGCATTTTGTAAAGTGTCCGTCGGCTTCCTAGGATGCCATCTCGATAATGTTACTCGGCGTTGGTTCATCAAACTGCGTAATTCCTTTGCCGTTCGGCGGAATCACCCGCCATGCCGGTCTGACAGAACTCCATCCCGTATTACCAAGCGAGGCGATGAGAAAGGGAGCCATAAGGTTGATGGATTCGTGATACTATCGCCTCCTTTGCTATTTCACGGCTTTCACCCCGTAATGCGCCTAGGCAGATGAACTCATCCGGCAGCACCGTGAAATTCCGTATGAGCTGATTCTCCTCGTCCACGTCGGACAGCAATATGCAACGTCCCATGTATCCTTGAACCCTGTCTCGCCATTGCCTCCGAGGAAGCATCAAAGAAGACAATGTCCTTTGGCTCCCGTAACACATTGCGTCGACACCATTCTGGCGGAGGCGGGCAATCTAATTACCTCGGCCCTCCACCCCCCATCGCGGGAATCTGCAGAACAGAAGATACAATACGATGGGGCGAGGGTCTTTCACATCAGCTCAGCATGGTGCTGTGGAACCCTTCAAGTGGCTGTGCTGCCTGCGTCCCTTGTTCCCGAGGAAGTTTTCAGTGTAATTACCCCAGGATTCCTACCGGAGCCTTCTTCCGATGAGGATACACAAGCAAAAGAACACAAACTGGAAGCCAAGCTTGTGCGCGTGGTTGTGCGTGTGCGTGGGCGTGTGCATGTGGGAGTCTAGTCGGTTGAGCCGTACGGCGCAAAAGGTTGGCGGCGTTTAGAAAGAAAATATATTGTCGGCACTGCGTGATACTCGTATCTACTCCGGGCTGCTTCTAACATCGTGTGCCTTACCGCCCTTGAAACTAGATTGAAGTACTTTCTCCTAGTGCGGGGTGGCGGAGGACAGATAACGTCTATAGTAGAGAATGCAGGTTTCCATCTCGATTCGCAGCGGGAAAAGGCGGATCGAATCTGTAATTTCCCGGCGCAAGGCCGTTTCTTCCTTCCGACAAGTCCGTCCCTCCGAGGATAAGCCCCAGCGGTGTCTTGGTCATGGAGGCTTCGGTATTGCCAAGTGACTCTTACTACTACTATCACATATACTTGCACTGTTACTATTATCGATCGATCCCTCCCATGCGGGCCAGATACCCGCACACGGCCCACTGGAGGCAGTTTCCGGGTTTTTTGGCCCTTTTTATCCTCGCCCGCGAACAGGCGGGATTCGGAATACCCAGCAATCTGGGATTTGGAGCCTGGCGGTGAAGATTAACACAGGCCCATATAGCCCTAACACAATTTGATCGACTCCAAGAAGAAGAAACAAAAAAGAAAAATAAGAAATGGCGGAATAGACGGGCTCTGAAAGCAGACAACGGCGTACGCTCAACAAAAACTCCCAAGACAAGAACCGGGACCTGCATCGTCGTTGGTGTTTCTCGCGCTGGCTGTCATGTCACGTTCCCCGCTAAACCTCCGCTCCGGACTCAGCCCTGAGAAACCCAACAGTCTGGCCCGACGACGCTCTGGTACAACACCACGTTTCCTGTGTTGCTTTCCTTGCCTGACGCTGCCAGACAAGGAAAAAGATCAACCCACCGGAACAAGAAAAATCTCGCTTCTTTGGCGCTCCCTCCTCCATTCCCCTTCTCGGCTTGACAGACCATGAACCGTCGGAGCCCAATAGGATAAAAGGGAAGCAAGAACTCATGGTCCAGACAGAAGAGGAACTAAATGGAACGCTGCAAAGCAACCCTCTGCCGTGTTCTAGTGTGTCTCAGAGGAGCCAAAAGGAACACGAACTCGGTAGAGGAAAAAGAGACCCATGCGCTCTTTCACTCTTTTTCGCTCTCGATGCTACCCTACGACGGCTCAACTCGGATGGGATGGCCAGCCAGCGGGTATTATCTACGAAGTAACAGCAATATTGACAAAGTGGCAAAAGGCAACGCGTCCATCTCGAGAAAAGCAGCCCTCCGTATTCTGCAGGCAGACCCGGGTTAATCCCTCTATTCTTGCTGTCCTCCTCTGGTGGTCCCTTGCATTAGCCCTCGATTATGGAGGGCCACAAGCCGTCACCATTCGCCGTAGGCCTCAAAGGAATGCAAGGCACAAAAGCGCAACCACGTTTCCACCTCTGTCTCGAAGAGGGAAAAAAAAAAAGCTCATGACTGACAGGAATTTATCTCATGAGGTCGGAAGCAAGGTGCAAGCCTCCTTACTGGCCCTGTCCCTGTCGGTTCTTCGCTTCCTCTTTGTCCGACCTTTTTCGTTTGCTGTCGTCTTGCTGTTGTCATGCTGTTGTCAATCCCGCGATCGGAAAACTTGGGCGCCGTTCATTCGATGCACCCGAGGCCAACTGCCAGCCACCCATGGATACCAGTCCCTGTCCAGTCTCCTTGTGCCCTCGGCGCCCCCTCTTTTCCCTCTCCCAAGAGTTGATGGCGGCCAGGCCCTATCCAACGTTTCTGCCTAAGGGCAACGTGGGCCCGGCCAAAGGCCTCAGAGCTGGCGTCCACGCTACTGTGCTGCGAAGAGGCTTCGGTTCGGCTCTCCCAAGTCTAGAAGGGCGCTTTCGCCCAACGAGGCAACGCCCGGTGGCCTTGGGCCCTTCTCGGCGAGATTCGGACGAACTTCTTTGTCATTAGCTCGGGGCTTTGTTCGTCTTTGCCTCTACAAGTGCAGTTTTTTGGACTTTTTTGAGCCCTTGCTCGCCAGGCTGGCGACATGTGTCCGGCCCTAAATGCTCTCCCTACGTTAGTACTTCGTAGTCCTTTTTCTGCGTAAGGAGGTTTGATCCCTCGCGGGATTCTGCGACGAGAAAACGCCCCCCCTTCCTTCCAAACTCTCACTATCGTGGCGCTAATGTGGCGCTATCGTGCCGCTATCGTGCCGCCAAACTCCCAAACTAACATGGGAAAGCCCCTCAATGAATGCTGCGCCATTGTAGGAAGGGTCCAGGCTCCTGGATTGCAGAGCCAGCGGCGACAGAGTTTGTGGTGGAAAGGAAGTAGAAGTCAGGCCTGAACACTGACGGAGAGCGCTAGAATATTTTAGGCAAATTGGACCCTTACCGAAGGGCAGGCTCTAGAAGGATTGGCGCAAGCCTCCCACGTAGCCAGCTTGGATCCTCGTAGTACTTCGGTAGCCCACCTTGGAGCGTGGTCATGATTGCTGGCTAGACATGGGGCTAAAATCCTATTAGTAAAAGCAATAATAGTCGAGAGACTCTTTACCCGGAACCGGCGGAACCCCATCAGATTAGGCCGTGGACTAAAGCATCGACGGGGAGTCGTAAATCGCCAGCGGCATGCCCGCCGAGGTCCGGCTTTGTGGGGGAAGGGGTTTGTCAATGGGCTCCGGAGAGGCTTCCCGTTTTGTAATGCGCCTACGAGGAAGGGTTTTGACAAAGGACGGTAATTGTGTTGAGGCTAACGATCATTGTCGCCTGGATCCTTCCGACAAACGGTTATTAAAGATTATTTGCCCTAAGCACGGCCAATAGTCATACGCATGGGATGAGTTTCCCACATAGATTCCCCTCATCTAACTAGCTAAGAAAGGGGCTTCGCCGGTGTAAGCTTCTAGTAAGGTGGGCCCAGCAGCGCAAGCAGCTCGAGACTCTTGAAGAAGGGCCTTGGTCTCCCGGAAGCTCCTGCACAACACTCTCCGAGGTCGCGGCCGTGGTGTAGCGGAGGTCCTCGGCGTTTACTAGCTTGCCGGCCATCGGGATCCGTTGGTCTCCCGCGTTGCAAATTATCTTCCAGCCGACCTCGTGGGGGATGCGGCGCTTCTCTTGGAGAGGCTCAAGGTCTCGTCTCGGTCTGGAAGTGTTAGCGTCTCTGTATCAGAGATTCTGAAAGCTGCCGATGTGGAATACGTACGTACGAGTTCCACGCGAGGAGGCAGCGAAACGGTCGCAAGGGCCAGCTTGCCCAGGTCGTTTAGATGCTCTGCGGGGATGAGCGTGCAGGGCAGGTCGGCCGCGTGGGATTGTGCGCACTTGTTTGTATGGATTCTGATCGGCGTAACTGTTAACTCGTCAATGTAGACGACCGAAATATGGTATGGGAACCTACGTGTAGTGTCAACACCAAGCTCGAAGCGCGCGCTCTTGTTCGAGTAGCTCAGGTAGTAAAGATACACCTGTGGCAGGGATACTCCCATGACTCTCCACGCGGCTTCTGGGAAATATCCATCTCAACATCCCAACTTTGGTTAGACGGTCGCGTTAATCATTGCTTTGTCGAGGTCTCGGCCTTGAGCGAGCGCCTTTGGCCGAGATACCTTGCTAAACAAAAAGGCGAGGATGCCAGAATGGGGCAATAGAGGAAGAGGAGCTCACGTTCCTGGCTGGAACAGTGAGTTGGGAAGGCCGGGGTTGCTCGTCTGGAACAGCTTGCTGGGGGGAGCCGAGGCTGATCTTGTTAGAAACTGTAGAGTAGATGGGAGGATCTTATACGGCTTGCCACAGGTTTGTCTGAGGGTGAGTGATGAGAGGCCGCTTACGGGGTGGCATGTCGTAGTTTGAGTGCCGTTTAGGAGGCCGAGGCATGTCGGGGATGGTAGCTGAGAAACTTCAGCTAAGAATGAGGATCCGGGAGCAGAATAGATAACAAGTAGAAAGTTTAAGAAACGGAGGTTAAGGGGATTGGACAGATATTGAGACCTAAACCACCTCGTCTCGAGGTCGATGCGGCAGGCACTTGTTGATCCTTCTTGAACTTGGAGCTGAGTATCACGACGCTCGAAATATTGGCCATCATCACGTTTTCAAGCTCGATTAAAAAGATCAAGGTTTCATCCTAGTCATCAGGTTCACGAAAACAGTATGAGTTTAATCATCAGTATTTCAAGTAGCCGGAGTAACGGAACTGCCTTCAACCATTGACAGCAGCCATGCCATCTTTATCCAGGAAACCCGCCAAAGTATCTAGCTCATTTTCTCATCTAATCGCTAATATCATCACGAGCTTCTTGCTCCCCGAGGCACGACAAAGATACCATCTCCCGAACTTTACGGGATGGTGGGCTAATCGGCTTCCCAGTCCGCTCGGCCTCCTTGCCTTTGGTATCGACTTTCAGATAGGAGTACTAGAGTCCTCCTTATCCTTTAGGGGTCCGATATGGTGGATAATGACTTGATAACCGAGTGGGAGAAGTCGGTCGAGGGTATCGATATGCTTGCTCAGGAAACAAGGAGGGAGAGAATGGCGAGTGGGGAAGAAAACACTTAGGAAAGGAAGAAACAATACACACATATATATGTATGATTTACGAAAGGCGAGTGTCTAGGGTGTTTAAACATGTTGTTCGTTAAATGAAGCTCTCATAATGATATCTACTATACAGGCCATCCCATCGTAACCCACGTCCGTAATCATGATTCAGTCTCTATTATACAAAATGACATAAGAATTTATACAACGCAACGACGGTATCAATGTTACAAAGAAAGGGTATCAACAAAGAGAAAGGGGCAACTTTAGGGAATCTAAGTCCCCAAGGTCTATTACACCCTCTTGGGATCGTACCAGACCATGACCTCCTTGAAAGCCTTTGCTATCGACTTTCCAAAGGATGCAATGATTGTCACAATTTGAGCAGGCACATACTGCAGTATATACCATATGATCCTAATGATCCACCAGACCGCCATCCCAAATAACCCAAACAGCGCCTTGAGCACGTCGTACGACGTCTCGCCCAGCGCCTTGATCCCCGCCCAAACTGCTTGTGGCAGTCCGACGAAGACAGCCCTCATCAGCCCACAGAACCCATTCCACACATCCTTGAGCGTGATTTGCCTAAAGAAGGTAATCACCGCCATAGACAGAGTGTGGAGGACTGAAAGGATCTGCGTGAAAACGTAGGCGACGGCCCTTCCGAACCGCCGCGCTACATCGGCAAACCACCTCCCGACCACGACGGCAGCATTCTTTATCCGGCCAGGAGCGGCCTTGATCGTGCGCCAGAGCCACTTCAAGACGCTCGCGATGGCGCGGGGAATCTTTCTGAGCCCGTGGCCGACGGCTTGGGCGCAACGCTTCACGCGACCAGGGAATGCGAGAGCCTGGCGCTTGCACCAGCCGCCAAAGAGGTGGCGATTCTCGATGGCGTACTTCACCTTTCTCTTTATGGGAATGACGATTCCGTGCTTGGGGATGGTGTAAAGGAAGAACTCGGGAAGATCCCAGACGAGGAACTGTATGACGCGAAAAATGCGGCGCCGGGCTTTGCGCACGCGGCGCATCAGGACCGAATGCTCCGTCTTCCAGCGCAGCCAACCGCCACCTCTCCGCGAAGGGAGGTAGTCGACGACCTCGCGGTGGTCCTTTGCAGCCGCCAGCCGCAGAGCCAGCTGGCCGTCGGGCGCAATCACGCCGTCGTCGGCACCACACTCTTCCATGAAGAACTTGACGGCGGGAAGGAAGCCATTGTCGGCGGCTACTTGGAGGGGTGTCCTCTCTGCGCCTTTATACCTGCCGAACTCGCTTACGTCGGCGCCGAGGGCGACTAGGGAGCGCACGACGGCCATGTTGCCGGTTTGCACGGCGTTGATGAGGGGCGTCTCGCCGTTCATGTTAACGGCGCAGGGCGAGATGAGGCCGTTGGAGACCATCAGCGTCACCACGTCTAGGTTCTTGGTGGTGATGGCCTGGAAGAAGCGCGTGAAGATGATGGCTTGAGTGTCACGCCTGTCCAGCTCCTCGGGGGTGAAGCCCTGAGGGAGACACACGCCGCCGGCGAAGGGGTGCTGGGTTAGAGGCAGGCCCAGAGTGTTGGAGTCGAGCGATTCGGTCCAGTCGGCGAAGCGCTGGCCGTTTTCCTCGTAGGCGGGGACGTAGTCGTCTTCTGTTCCGATCATGGTTGTTGTATTGCGTTTTGTGGTGACTAGGTGACGAATGTCGGGTTGAAGTAGAGTAGGGATGTCCGGAGTGATTTATACGACGTCTTGCTTTATCCGCTTCTGGGAACGAATTTCCAATTATAAACTTTTGTGATTGTCCGACCTCGCCAGCTATTCAGCGAACAAACGAAGACGCGATTTCATTGACCTCAATATGTTTGGGAATGCCGCCTCCTTGAGTCTTCTCCCTTGGCACCGAACAAAAGAAACTCGACAAACGGCAAGCCACCAAACAAGAATTGCCTGGCTCGGGAAATTACCCATTCTTGATTCCGCTATCGCGTGAGGCTGGACTTTGCACAGCTGGCTGGTCCACTGGCTGGCCGTGATGGTTCTAGCGGCCCGCAGAGCAGGTCAGAGCAGCAAACTCCGCCCCCAACTAATCCCAAAGTGTCGCCGCAACCGGGCGCGCCGTCAACGCCCAACAGCCCAATAGAACCCACGATGCGGCCGGGTCCCGGTTCAGGCGGAGATTAATACAGTTACCTAAGGACCCAATGCCAGCAGGTCGCGGAAGGTGATGCAGCCAGCTCTAGGTTGGGACGGTTGGGCTAGAGGGGTGATATATGTCTGTCATTGGGCAGTTTGCGGGGGACAGGGTTACAGGTGGGTTGTTTGAAAGTGCCTGACATGAGGTGACTCGGATTTCTCGATGGATGCCTGGTGAGCCAGCCCTATGAGGTAAAATTAATGGATAAACGGCTCCACGGCCATTATGGCTCATGCTGGCTGTCTCGCGAAGGAGAAGTCGGAATGACGACATTGGACTGCTGGCGAGGTGGTTCATCGCTCCTTCCAATCCTGCACCGAATCACGAAAACGATGATGAATTGGGCTTACTTCATGTCAAGTTTGAGGCGAATATATCGTGTTTGAACTACCATGCGGACAGCCGCAGCTGGTTCCGACAGCTTCTCTCAGCTCTGCCATTTCGGTCTGTGTCCCGAGATTGCAAGAGGGCGGAGCATCGCTAGATCTCACCAAAACCCTCAACCTTGCAGCATGGCGCACCGCGCTTCAATCACATGTTCCGAGGCACTATTGCCATCAACTCTACTTCATAGACGTCGCTTCTCAACAAACCCAACATTCAAAGAGTTGATATCCCCTTTTTTATAACCTGCGATCCAACAAGCGCAAGCGACAAACGACTTGACTGCCTAACTGGACCACAGACGTCTAAGGCTAGGCTGGCCCAGCTGTTGGTCAGACGCCAGCCTGGCTGGCCAAGGTTTGGCAACAACCTCACAGGGCGATATTAGAGGCCTGGCCCAGCTAGCTGGCCACTGGCGATCGGGACCAACCTCCCTCGTCCAAGAGCCGAAAGCACCGCCACGTTTGGCAGATCACGGAATGCTGGCTTCTTCAATTCGTTCTGGCCCCCGCGAAATGTCGACACGCGAAATGTCGACACCACCATTTCCAGCCCTCCGGAATTTTTCCTTCGATTTCCAGGGTGCCACACCTCCAGGCCATACAATAATAGGCCGGGGTGGAGTCATGGATGAATCTGACTTGTGCTCACTGCCCCTTGACACTTCATCTGATCTCTCTGAGCTCGGTGATTTTTACTCTCTTCTTTTTTTCTATTTTCAGGTAAAAATGCGCTAAAGTGCCACTAAAACCGGAGATATCAGAAATGCAAGCCATATCCCTCCGGCCAGCCAACGCTCCCTTTGCATCTTTGAAGCGCCTGCCTCTTCACAGTATCTTAGGCAGCCATCCAGGGGTCTAAAGGATGCGCAAAAACAAAAGCCCAACGCCATATTAGTTATTCCGATCTTTGTGTTCTCAAGGGCCTTTTTTTTTTTTTTTTTTTCCCCTTCTCGCTAACAAAATAGCAACAGCTCCTGGGGGCTGGTCTCACCCGATACAGTTGTCGGTGCAGAGCTCCCTCACGAGGGCATCGTAGGCGGGCTTAGGGTTGAATTCGGCGTCGAAGAGGAGGGGGTCTTCCCCGGGCCTCCACGAGTCCTAGTCATAGAGATCAGCAGCTGTTCCGAAGACGAGTGACTTCCAATAGCACAAGTTAGGGTCAAGCCCACCTTGTCAGATACACCCCAGACGGTGACGCCAACGCACGACGTAATGTTGAGACAGGCGTCGATGACAGTGGTGTATTCCTCGGGAGCCGCACCGCCAATGTCGAGTTCCGTGACGGCGATTTGCTCGACACCCGTAGCAGCAAGGGCTTGGAGAGCGCCGGGGACGCCGGCAGCGAGACCGGCGATCAAGTGGGTTTGTGAACCTAGGAAGTCTTAGCTTTTATTACCACTCCGACGAGAAGAGGCACAAGCAACATACCAATGCCGTCGATGGGCACGCCAGCAGCGAGCCACTTTTGGACGTTGGTCACCATGGCTTGCGTCTTGGGCGACTCGGCGCTATCGAGGTTGAAGTCGTTGATGAACAGCTTCGCTTCGGGATCAATGGACCGCGCCGTGTTGAAAGCGAGAGGGATAAAGTCTTCTCCGAGAAGGTTGAAGAAGACAGACTCGCGGAAGGTACCATTCTCGTTGAAAACCTCATTCACAACATCCTACTTCTGTGTTAGTCCTCTCACTAGACTCAGGAAACCAAAGAGGAAGAGGAAAGCGAAAACCCACCCAAGCAAACATCTTGCCCTTATACCTCTCCATAACCGCCGTAATATGCTCCGTAATCGCCGCGGTCAACTCCTCCGCATCCGTAATATTCTGCACATACCCGGGCAGCTGCGAATGCCACACTAGCGTGTGACCGCGCATGGGGATGCCGTGCTCCTCGGCGAAGCCCAGCACAAAGTCGGGCTCGTCAAAGTTGAAGACGCCGCGCTCGGGCTCGACGGATTCCCACTTGAGGCTGTTCTCGTTGGTCAGCTGGCCAAAGTTGCTGGTGATGATGGCGGCGTTGACGTCAGCGAGGAGGAGGCGCTGGTCGGTAATGGTGCCGAGGTATTGCTTTCCGCGGGCGACGAAGAGGTTGTGCAGGGACACGTCGGCTTGGCGCTTTGTGAAGAGGTTGGCTGTGGTTTGGGAGGCCAGCGCGAGGAGCGCGAGAGGGAGTGAGGAGCGCATTTCTGGGGGGAGGTTTGGGAGAGGCGAGGGGAAAGATGTCGGAAGAGAAGGAGTCTACGGAAGTGAGGTCCTGGTCTACAGGTGCAAAATGACTGACTGGAGAATCCCCTCACAATATCATTCCCTCGATGCCCGGTATGTTAATGGAAGCGGAACCATGTTAGAAATTCTAGCAGAAGATGGTGACGACTGGGAATCGGTATATAATACACTACTCATCCATACAACATGCACAAACATGGAATGGACAAAATGGAAGAGGCACGAGTTACAGCTGTTACACGATGATCTCCAAGCTGAGACTGCGGAGGAGGCCGAGTCCACCAAACATATTCTGGCGCTGGGCGCAAATCTTTTTTTCTCCGGCGCGTTCCTGCCCCAATGAAAGGAAACCCCCGGCATCCATCCCTCCTGGTAAACAGCGCCAGAAAATCAATGCAAATCACTGTTCTGTGTTGTCATGCTGGCGTGCACAAATCGCACATACCCTTGGTCCCCCCTCATCCTCCGGTCCGGGGTAACGATCGCAGATTCATCAACCCTGGCGCCAGAGAAAAAAAAAAAAAAAGGCCTGATACCCCTGGCATGAGGTTGGTTGGATAAAACTTGAGAATGAATGGGACGGCGAAGACAAAAGAGAAAGGGAGACAAACCCCGGTTCATCACGCGACAAGTTCCGTGTGTCTCCAGACATCGAACGGAAAAGACAAGATGAAGGGGCAATTGGGACGGGCGCGCCGAAGCCCGGTAGGCGAGGCGTATTATGTGTTCGCCTATATTCTCCAGCTACGTGCTCGCCCCATACTTGCCTTTCCAAAAACTCGCGGCAACTTTTTTCGACAGAGGGGTGCGCATGACGGCGGTTTCGTCCGTCGTGGAGATTTGAGACGTTTTGACGTCGATCATGGCGAACGCTAATGCCCAAAAGCAAAACCACAGAATAGGAGACTGTCAGTGGAGGCGGGTTAATGCGCCCCACAGGAGCCAGAAAAAAAAAGAGAGGGAAAAAAGGCGAAATGAAGAAGAACCATTGTGCAGTGTGTGTCGTCGTCTCATCTTCTTTTTTGGGGCAGAGGGATGACCTGAAGACGTGGCGTTGTTGGTGTTGGTCGTGTGTAAGTGAGGCTCTAGAGACGTGGGTCAGGATAAATTGACCTGTCGAGACTTTAGAGCCGCTGGCCTGGCGTGGCGATCCGGGTTCGGAAACAGTTACCGTGTCCGGGAATACATCGAGATTCCTTCTTCCGTGAACACAGTCAAGTATTGGGTATTTGCGTGATGGCCGTTCCGTTCAGCTGCTCGATTCGGCGCTGCTGCCTAGACGTGCTGGCTGGCGATGGAAATAAACAAAAGAGTAAAAAAAGCTCGTCGCAAATCCTCAGCCCAAGCTCGGGACCCATGCCAAGTATTAATTCGTGCTCCATCTCTCCCATTCTCCAAGCCCTCACAAAAAAAGAAGCAACCACAATGTCCCCGTCCCAATCTACCCACACCCACACCCACCTCGTCCTCGACATCTCCGCCCCCCTAACCCCCCTTCACCCGGCCTCCTCCAGCCCGCCTCCTCGCCGCAACCACCCCCTCCGGCCGCGCCCCCGCATCCTCCGCCTCTCCGCCCTCCCCCTCCGCCTCTCCGCCCTCCCCCCTCCGCCTTCCCCGGCCCCATCACCCTCCCCCTCCGACTCCCTCGCCCTCGATCCCGCCCAACCCCCTCAATCCTTCCGCTCCTGGTTCCAAGAGAAAGCCCGCAACCCCGTTACCGACTCCCGCAAGACCGTCTACCTCGTCCCCGCCCCCACCATTGCTGCCTCCCCCGCCGGCTTCGCCTCGTCCCTACATAACTGGTCCGTCCTGCGCTCGAACACACCCCCGCCCTCCCAAGACCTGCGCGAGTACCTGGCCGCCTTCTACCACGGGCTACCGGTCAAGAGCCTGGACAAGCCGCTGCGATGGGTTCCCTGGGCAAAAGGCGACTTCGAGACCAAGAAGAAGGCCGGCAAGGTGCCCGAGTACGTCGGCCTTGCCACGCCGAACGGCGCGTGCACGGGCGTGCGGTGCCGGGAGAACGATTTCGAGAGGGACGGGCTAGGGCACGTTCAGCTCAATCTAAGTGATATCCTGGACGCGCTGATCGAGATGGTGCCAGATGATGCGCATTCGGTGATGATGATTGTGAATCATGATCTTTACGAGGACGAGGATGACGATTTCTGCGCGGGTAGGGCCTTTGGAGGGAGTCGGGTAGCTGTGGTCTCTACGTTTAGGTACAATCCAGGGATCGATGCATCGCGGGACGAGGTGGACTATGACCACATTTGGCCTGCATCCCACTGTATTGAATACCTCGAGGCGATATATTTACAGGAGTTGGGCCAAAAGCAAAAGAAAGGCCCAGGTCCCCTCTTCGCCGATAACATCGAATCCGTCGATAGTCCGGGAGCAATGCCCGCAGCCGTTCGAGCGGCAGCCGCTTCCTCCGCCTCTTCCCTTGACGCCAATGGCCTCTGGCTCGCCCGCGTATGCAAAACCGCCTCTCACGAACTAGGCCACTGTTTCGCCCTCGACCACTGTGTCTACTACTCGTGCATCATGCAGAGCACCGCCGGCCTGGAAGAGGACGACCGTCAACCCCCTTACGTCTGTCCCGTTTGCCTCACAAAGCTTACCAGTGCCGTCCTAAGAACAAAACCAGGGACCGACAAAGCCGCGGAAAACGAGTACGTGAGGGGCCGATACAAAGCCCTCGAGATGTTCTGCTCTAAACGCGCAAACATCCCTATGCTAGCCGGCTTTGCAGCTTGGCTTCGGTTTCGGATTCAGAGCCTGGCTTAGGCGCATTGGCCAGAAACTCGAAGAAAGGAATCGTACTGGGCTTGCGGCCCAGGAAGTTTTGAAGGATCTCGGACTCAGGACGTCGGGCACCAAGCTCGAGGAAATTCTGACGGTAGTTGGCGCCGATCTGGGAGTTCATCGGGTCTTTGGCGAAGAAGCTAGTGTATAAATCCATAGCAATTGTTCGCGCCCTAATGGCAACAGATTAGAAGGCAGGCACCTGAGGGGAAAACAAACGACTGAGAAAGAAGTACAGGGGCGGACGAGTGCGCAGTAACTTACATTGCGTAGGCAAAGTAGCCAGCATCATAGGCTCGGAAGATGTGTCCAAAGCTCGCTTGTCCAATAGTTTTCGGCTCGCCCGTACGCTTATCCAAGCATCCAGCAAGCATCCGAATCTCATTTCCCAGTTCGTTATACAGGCGGGTCGGGTCTATCTCAGACACATCGTTATACCCCGTGCCCGTATGAATTGTCAGGTCAAATAGAGCCTGGTGAATGAGAGAAAGTATATGCTGCGTGCCATTGACTGCTCTCGTCCGCGCCAGGTCCGTAGCAAACGTTCTCGGAAGAGTTGGCTCGGGCTCCTCGGCCGGTCTTCCTTGGATGATTGCCTTGGTCTTTTCTGCCTCCCAGTGTTTCCTGTGGTCTTCACCAAGCAGACTATAGTGCCGACTTACTTCTATGAGAACATCCGGCTCCCAGATCCAGTTCTCCAGCATAATGCTCGGAATCTCGACAAAGTCGCGTGAAAATCCCAGGGCGTATTTTGTTTTGCTGACCAGGTAGTGGATCGCGTGACCGAGCTCGTGGAACATTGTCTTGACTTCCCCGTGGATAAGGAGGGTAGGCGTATCTGGAGTGGGCTTGCTAAGACTGAGAACTAGGGTGCTCACTCGGTATTGGCGCTTCCCTCTACCCTGGTTGATGTAGCCCTATAGAAGCAAACTCGTCAGAAGTTGTTCTGCTTCCATCGACAATCCCCGCACTTACCGGCACAATTGAGGTATGGCGGGCCTGGGAGAGTTTTCCTTTGCGGTTGAATATGTCCAGATATAAATAACCCAAAAAGTCTCCGCCCCGTTCCTCACTGTCCCAGACGGTATAAAGAATAACATCTTCATGCCATGCATTGCACTCGGCGCGACGAAAGACAAGGCCAAAGAGCCTCTCAAAGATGGAAAACATGCCCTTGAGCGTGTGCCAAACCTCAAAGTACTCGGGGAACTTGGTCATGTCGAGGGCAAACTTTTCGCGGTCATACATGCGCACGTAAAACGCCCAGTCCCACTCATAGAGGGTTGACAGCTCCTCCTCATCCGTGATGCCCCTTCCTTGAAGATGAGATCTCTTCAACTCAAGGACAGCTTGAATATCCTCCTTTCCAATGGGCGTTAACCTCGTTCGAAGGTCCTGAAGAAAATCAACAACGGTCTCGACACTTTCCGACATGCGAGATTCCATCTTCAATGAGGCATGGTTCTCGTATTTCAGGATCTTGGCGAGGATATCTCGAAGCTTGACGATTTTCTTCAGCCTGTCGACATTCTCGGGAAACCGGTTGTACCTCGCCAGGTACGCCTTCTTTCTCGTCGCAGAATTGACAGCATTCTGCATTAGAGCTGGGTAATCCCCACCACGGAAGGTCACCCGATACGTCTCAGACCCGTCTTCATGACGCTTATACTTGGCGATGTTACGATCTGGTACTCCCTCTAGCTCTTCACGAGTAAACCACACGCCGTCATCTGCTTCGTTCAACGTCTTCCTCGCGGCGTTTAAAATTTCCTGGAGTTCCCGCTTGAGCTCCAAAAACCGGTCTCTCTCAGGCCCCTCTTCTAGAGCTGACCCATTTCGACGATATCCTCCCCACGTCTGCTCCAGGAGATGGGAATCTTCTGCGTCTAGTGTCTCTTCGCCGCGCGTGTGCCGCTCGTAGACGGCTTTTACGAGAGCGGCGATATCGCGGCGGGCAATGCTCTCCGTCCATGCAGCGTTAAGAAGCTTGTCCGCCTCGAGTGATGCATCGCGAAGGGCCTGATCAGCATGGACAGTCCCTATGAAATGAAGAAGAGAAGTACGAGAACGGGCTGCCAAGTCATCATCCGTCAGAGGTACGAGTAAGTTCTCGAACGTGGCAGTTTCGGGGGTCAGCGTGGCAGCGAGGTGGTCTTCAAGGGCCTTTGTGCGGTCAATGATGAACTCGGCTTCGGCGAGGAGTGACTCGGGTGTGAACTCGAATGAGGGCTGGGCCTGTGGGGGTTCCTTAGAGGCGACCATTATCATTCTAGCCAGCGATAGATCTAGATAGAGTGTTGGATGCAGACATAAGTTGAATACCTGAAGATATAGATGACCAAGTCTCCGTGACGACTTGGGGTCTATGTTGGTAAAACCTCTATTATTTCTTCTCAACCCCGCAGCCTAACTTTGCACTTCGTCGACCCCGCTGCTGGCGATTAAATCAATCGCAAGAGCGATGCACATAATTGGCAATATATTTATTGATGGACCTAACCTACACAAACAAGCACGGCATTTTCCTCTTCCAACATCCCGTCTCACCACTTGTAATTACGACGGAGTAGAAACAACCTCATATCTCATCATCTTATTATGGCGCTCCTCCTGCGCCGCAAGCATACATTTCAAAACAACGCTACAGTAACACAATCCTGCAGGAACACAAACTCATTCCCAGACCTGTCCCGTACCCTTCTCTCGCACCCACCCGCCATCATCCACATCCTCTAAAGCACCTTGCTAACCTTACCCGTCCTCACATCATACACCCACCCAGAAACCGGAACCTCCGCGACCGCCTTCCTCCCCCTCAACCACTCCACATCACTCCTCACCTCCTCCTCCAGCTCAGGAAACGTCAAAAAGTCCAGCCCTTCCACCTCCGCTGCCGCCTCTGCCCCGAGGTTCTCCGCCACGAGCCCGCGCGCCACCTCGTTCGTAAACGTCAACATCCCGCAGTCCGTGTGCTTGATCAGGATCACCTCGCGCGTGCCCAGGAGCTGCTGGGAGATGACGATGCTGCGGAGGGCTTCGTGCGCGCTGGCTCCCGCGTTGCGGATGACGTGCGCGTCGCCGGGGGAGATGCCGAGGGCGGCGGCTGGGTCGATGCGGGCGTCCATGCAGGTTACTGGGTTGGAAGGATGGCTACGTTAGATATAGACCTTTCGTTGCACGGCGAATAGAGAGATGACGGAGTGGGTAGGCTTTTTTTCCCTTACAGACGAGGTATTTCTTGGCTGGTGGGAGGGCGAGGTCGCCGTGGGTAAAGTTGCTCGCGTAGGCGGCGTTGGCCTCGATGAGGTGCGTCTGAATGGGGGTTTCGGCGCTCATGATGTGGTCTACTGTAACACTGGGAGTAACGCAAGTAATCGTTCGTCAAACGTACGTTTGTTGACGTGCAAAAGAAAGAAGAGACGATCAAGGTAGATGCTCCAGCAGCCTCCGCGAGGTCCGGAAACAAGCTCTATATATACTTCCCCAAGCTATCTTGCCTTCCCCCATCCCGAGGGATATGCGACATCGCCAGGCTCCATCCCAAGAACCCATCCTCTGCGCCAGGCTATCCGGTCTCCGCATCGTCCGCCCCGGTCCGTCCCACCCCAGCTGGGCACAAAAAACAGCCCTGAGCGCCTCACATTATGGCATCATCACCAATCCGGTGAACACGGTACTCCTACCCCCCACAGATCTCCCCCTCCATATTCCCGTTTCCTTCAGTATTCCTCACTTTATGCGCATATCGCGTCAGCAAGCCTTAGCCTTATCCGATCAGAAATCATGCACTATCTGATGTTGCGTCACATTGTCAATCGTTCGCAGAACTTTGAGGCGCCAGATAAATGTGGGGGATCGCCGAAACGATGGTCAAACTGGGACTGCATCCAGGGACCTGAACTTTATCTGCTTTTGGATTTGACACCATCCCTGGCCTCCAATTGTAACGTTTTTGAGTTTTCATGTCTTATTACAAAGCTAAACAATCGTTTGACATCCAACTGCATTCCATCGCACCTTGCCCGTATATCCGTGCTACACGCCATCGAGAGACCCTTTATTCCCATATAATTGGACCCTTCTTTGCCTTGCTCAAATACATACACACAGGCGCCAGGATTAAAGTCTAAAGCATGCCGCTGGGTGCAAGGGCCGAGACTTAGACTCTGTCCACGCGGACGGGCTGTGCATCGGGATGAATCACCGTCTCTCGTAGAGCCGGCTGAGTCTCAAATATTACGGCATGATTGAGAGGGATCAATAGGGTTTGGCCGTCAAAGATGCCATGTAATTCCAATTCCATCATGGAGATATTTCATTTCCGCCTCTATCAAAACACCACAAAGGAAATGTTCCGCACCGCCCTACCATGCTTCTGAATCACCAAAAGATATCTTTTTGCCATCTATAAAACAAAATGGGCGCCGAATGCATTTATCGGACCTCAACCTCCAACTCCTGACCAACAAACTTGGGGAGTTCATTCTCGACATCTGCCCAGGTCTTGGTGCCATCGACAATCGCCTTGATGGCATCGAGAATCTTGTCCTCCTCAGCACGCACCTGAACCATGGAATCGCGGTCACGTAGCGTTAGGGTGCCATCCTTGACAGTTTGGAAGTCAATCGTCACACCGAGAGGAGTGCCGAGCTCGTCGTTACGGCTGTAACGCTTGCCGATCGTAGCCGATGACGCGTCTACCTTGCTCGAGACACCGAGCTGGCGGAGCTTCCTGGAGATCTGGGTGATGAAGGGCTTGAACGCGGCGTTCGTCGAAAGAGGGACGAGAAGCACCTTGGTGGGCGCTACCGTGGGAGGGAAGGAGAGGACCTAACAAGTCAAAATATTAGCTGGGAAACCTTCACTAAAGTACATCACGCGGAATGTATCCTAGTAGTAACTCACACTTCGGGCCTCGTCACCGCCATCACTGGCACGAGTCCAGTAATTGTGCTCAATGAGCGAGTAGAGGATACGGCCGATACCGAACGAGGGCTCGATAACGTTAGGAGTGTACTCCCGAATGTTGACCGTGCGCTTCTTACGCTCGATCTTCACGAGGTCGCTAGAGACCTCGACATTGCCGTCGCCAACACCAGCAACCTTGAGGGTGACCTTGCCATTTTCAGCAAGAGATTTGGCGTAGCTCTCACGCTCTTCTTGGCTCGTCTCCTCCAGGGCAGTTTGGACGGCCTTGGCATCCTTCTTGAATCGGGGACCAAACTGCTTCTTGTCGATCTCGACCTCAAACTCCTCGATGATCTTGGGCTCGTCGAGGCGCTCGCGCACGTAAAGAGGAGCACCAGTCTTCTTGGCGTGGACGCTCAAGTCGTAGGCGCTTCGGTCAGCGCAGCCAACGCACTCTATCCAGCCGGCAGAAGTCAGAAGTTCGCAATCCCAGCAGTCGGCGGCGTAGTGCGCCATCTCGTTGGCCATGTGCTGGCGGAAGCGCATCTTGGACTCGTCCACACCAATCTTCTTCATAAAGAGGAAGATGCGAGCAAGGAAGTAGCCGAGCGTCTCGTTGTCGACGACCTTGTTCTTGACGGCATCGCCGATGGTCATCTTGGTGAGATCAGTCTTGCCAGAGAGCTGGACATGGCGGTCGAGGAGGACAAGCTCAACGTCCTCGACCTCGTGGAAGCGCTCGTGCTTCTTGCCACCCTCGGGGTCGACAAAGTGCTCGACCTCGGCCATGAGGAACTCACGGACACGGAGGAGGCCAGCCCTGGGAGAGATTTCGTTACGATACGAGCGGCCAATAGAGGCAGAGGCGAAGGGCATGTTGTTCTGGTTGAACTCGAGGAGCTTGGCGAAGTTGAGGAACTGGCCCTGTGCGGTCTCGGGGCGAAGGTAGCCGTGAAGATGACCGCTGGGGCCAATGGCAGTTTGGAACATGAGGTTGAAGGGGATGGGAGGCGAGGGCTGGACGCCGGTCGCGGGGTTCTTGAGATCATGCTTCTTGATGAGCTCACCAAGCTGCTCGCCGTTATAGTTGTCAATCTGGGCGAGGATTTCCTCGTACTCCTTGACAACGGCATCCTCGAGCTTGACGGCCTCAGCCTTGCCCTTGGACTTCTTCTTCTTCTTCTTATCGGCCTCGCCCTCGGCCTCTTCCTCGACCTTTTGGCCACGAGCCTGCTTGTCACCAGCTAGCCTTGCCTCGAGAATATCCTCGACGAAGTGGTCGGCACGCATGATCTCGCCGTTCTTGGGGTCCTTGCACATCCAATCGGCAAACTTCTCGACGTGGCCACTGGTCTTGAGGACCTCGTCGGGAGTCAGCACGGTGCAGTCAACCTCGAGCATGTCCTCTTCGATGACAAAGTGTTTCCGCCACACGTCAATGATGTTGGCCTGCAGAGCGCAGCCGGGCGGGCCATAATCGTAGAGACCGGCAACGCCATTGTAGATCTCGAAAGCGGGGGTGTAGAAGAGGCGACGGCGCAGGGTCTGGTCGAGGAGGGCGCGGTCGAGGGGCTGGCCCTTGAGCGTGGTCGCGGTGGAAGCCATTTTGCCTTGTAACTTGGTACGCGCCTTGAATTGGGCGGCGTAGGTAGGGTTATTCGCGGTGTTGAAGTAGCGGGGTCGAAAATGTTGAAGCCTGGCAAGCCGGGTGCTGTCCCTGCAGCAAGAAGAAAAGAAGAGAGTTCGAGACGGAAGGGCGCGGATGGTCTGCATCAACTCACTTTTACGGGGGGTAAAAGAGAGAAGAGGTTAAAGGCGGGAGGGGTACCGCAGGAAACCAGGTGGCTTTAGGGCGCTAGAGGGAGGCGGGAAGCAGATGCGGGCAGATGGGGGAGGAGGGCATGCGATGACTCTTACGAGACGAATTGATAAATATCTGTGTCGTGTCCGATTTCACATCGATTCTAAATTCTGCTTGGCCCGGTGTCTTGGGCTAGAAGCGGCGTGAACCTAGGATGAAGCGGGGTTGCCACAGTGACTCTTTTATGAGAGGTAGAGGTGGCAGGAACGACCACACCAGGCCTGTCATTGGCGATATCACGACGGGAGGGGTGGATCGATAGAAACTTTCCATCCCCTCCAAAAGGAAGGAAAAAAAAGTTGCGACTTCAGACTTTTTATCGCCGGAATTTTTTCTGCCACCGCCTAACATTTTACCTTCAAGCGCTCCTACTTTTCCCTTTGTTTTTATTTTCGGTCAATTATTTTCTGCCCGAAGATCTTCCCAAGACATTGACGAGCTCTAATATTCCAAGACACTCGACAATCCTCTGTCGAATCTAGATTGCCAAAGCAAAGAGAAGCAATACGCGCTCTCTACCTTCGCAATGGGGTCCGGCAAGGGCTCTTCCAACGCCTCCCTCTCCCTCAAGACCGGCAACAAGCTGAAGCGCCAAGACCTCTTCGTCGAGCAGAAGAAGAGGAGATCAAAGGACCGCCGAGATGAGCGCATGCGGAGGCGGAAGGAAGAAAAAGAAGACCCAGAGCTCCGCCGCCAGAGGTTAGAAAAGAACAAGCCGCTCACCATTGACAAGAAGCGAGTGTGGGATGATGTAGACGACGACAGCCTCGGCGTGCAAGTCAATGTCGAACAACTACGGAGGAAACGGCTCGCTGCTGAAATCGAGGCCCTAGACGCGGAAATGAACGACGTCGACGGCGAAGAGGAAGACGGAGGAGAAGAAGATGGCTACGACAGCATGCTGGAGGACGATAGCGAGGAAGAGGAGGAGAGGAGGAAAGCGGTAGAGAAGAAGCGGGCGAAGCAGCAACGACAAAGGGACAGTAGTGCTGCGCCCTCCGTTGCGCCCTCTACGACTAGCACAGCGATTGATCTCGCGCCAACATCCCTCGTCACCAAATTCCCAACCCTCTTCACCGACGACCCTCCTCTTGTCCCCAAGACCCTCGTCACCACGGGTCTCCGCAGCACCCTCCACGAGGAAGCCCAGCTCCTCTGCACCCTCTTCCCCAACAGCAACTACGTTCCCCGCTCCTCCCATCGCTACGGACACAAATACTCTCTCCGTGAAATCGCCAAGTTCGCCTCTAACCGCGAATACACCTCCGTTGTCCTCCTCCACGAGGACCAAAAGGTCCCCTCCGGTCTCTCAATCGTCCACCTCCCTGCCGGCCCCACCCTCACCTTCAGCATCACCCCAGGCTCCTGGATGACTGGCAAGAAGCTCCCCGGCCACGGTAATCCCACCGAACACTGGCCCGAGCTTCTCCTAAATGGCTTCTCTACCCCTCTCGGTATCCTCACCGCCCGCGTTCTCACAACCCTCTTCCCCATCAGGCCCGAATTTGAGGGCCGCCAAGTGGTCTGCTTCCACAACCAGCGCGACTTCATCTTTGTCCGCCGTCACCGGTACATATTCAAGGACTCGGAAAAGTCAATTGCCGATGAGGATGGAAAGCCCATGGCTGGCGTAGAAGGTATCCGGGTAGGCCTCCAGGAGCTCGGCCCTCGCTTCGCCATGAAGCTGAGGAGGGTAGACAAGGGCGTCGGTTGGGCAGGCAGCCAGGGAGAGGACGCCGTGCAGTGGGCGTGGAAGGCCAAGATGGAAAAGGATCGGAAACGGTTCAACTTGTAGGGTGGCATTGTTTTTTCTTTCCCACTATTTCTTGCTTCTTGCATCCTTTAATACCAAGTCACGCTCCTGCTGTGGTAAATCATGAACATCCGCATCCCTTTTTAATAAAAAATTGAACACTTCTACCATGTCATATTCCTTTGTTTCTAGTGCTCTGTGTAGCAGCTAGCCTTTAGTGGGTTTACCTTCTATGCTTTTGGTAATTTTCTTTCGGAGACTACTAGGCGGTCCTCTAAAAAGTTGCTTCACTATTACATGCCTCATTGTAGGATGCGTTTCAGGCCAGTTCAGAGGACAATAGCTGGATGTGAGCGAGACATCATATCGTATAAAACACCAATGTATGTTATATAGGCATAAAAGCAATACGACTCCTCTATCAAAAAGGACATTATCGTCTTAGTGCGGTGTGCAGAACCGGCGATCTCGCCACTCCCAGACAGCAGGTGCGCCTGGCACGGGAATCAACCATGCGACCGCGGCCGTTGATCAGAAACCTCAGAGACCAAGGATTCCAGCACGACGTACTACCTCGGTATGTATGGACAAATGGGACACTTGTCGAAGCAAGACACTGTACGAAGGTAGTTCAACACAATAGCAACGTCTGATTTTGTGGTTCCTTTTTCTTTTTTCTTTTCTTTTTGTTTTTTTTAAAATATATATATTATATTCTTGTATTTTTTGTTGTAATAGCACATTGCACACATCTAGTGTAGCAAGCAAATGGCGCTGAACCAACCAGCCATGCTTCATACATCTTCGCCCGAAACAGAACTTCACAAATTGGGAGAGCCTAACTCTCCGCTTTGCCGATTGTTTGCACGGCATACCCGAGACACATTAGGCGGTACCACCTCGCCCTTCCCCACCCGTGCCAAACGAAGCCCAGCCATTAAGAGGTGTGTGGGCATTAGATGGATCCAGCGGAAAATTGAAACCCTCAGCCTCAGTCTACACCTACGCCTCAAACGCCAGGAAAGAAAAATTATGTAGGAGAATCCAACATGGAAGGCAGAACGGTTTGTGAGAATCAAATTTATAAACATGGAAGAAAAGCCCGTAGATCGGGAGGGGCGCTTCCAAGGATAGCGCATGAGCCGCGCAGTTGTTTCAAAACGGGTGTGCGGCGGAGTCAGTCGATACGTGGGAAATTATTTCACGTTCTGGCTGGCCTTGGCCTTGTTGTGCTTGGTCATAACGACATAGTACCTGTACGAGGCCAGGTTAGCGAACGTGAAAGGAAAATAAGCAATCAAAGAGTGGGGACGTGGTCGTACATCGTAATGCCGCCGATGGCCATGACAACACCAAAGATAGACTTATCGCCGATCGGGCGGCCAGAAACGATCCAACCGAGGGCAACGATGGTGCAAGTTTTGAGATGGCCAACTACCGTGCTTGACACAGCGCCGGTCTGTGCGATAATGAAGAATTGTGAAATGTTGATGAGGGACGCGAAGACACCGGACTGCGCCGAGGAATGTTAGTGATACTACATTCGCTTGAGGATCCACAGGGTCCACGTAATGCATTTTGAGGCACAGTGTGGAGGGAAGGCAAAACTCACCAGGAGGATCATGAGCCATCTGTTCAGCGAAGTCTGAGAAACTTGGGGGAAAGTATCGACAAAGGGAATAACATAGAGAAGGAGGAATGCGCTCCAAGGCGCCTGGTTGAAGAGCAATTGCATGCTGTTCATCTCGAGCTTACGGTGATAGCTTCCGATCCAGACGGTGTACAACGACGACGCAAAAACACCAGAGAAGGCAAATATGACACCGAGAGGGGAAGTTGTCTTGACGTTGGCGTTGTCTGTGGGGAGGGAGTCGTAGTACGATACCACGCCAACTCCCAGGCAAACTGGGATCAGGGTGAGCACAGCTTTCCGGGGAAGAGTGGCTCGGTACATGACGAAGTTCATCAGCGCGACGGATGGCGTGAGGAGGATTCGCGCGAGCTGGTAGAACGTGACAGACGAGAACGCGAGGGAAAAGTTGGGAAGGATGACGTTTAGGCACATGGTGACGCAGAGCGGCAGCATCGTTCTGAAAGGAACTCGGCGAGGGGTAAACTTGTTGAACGGAGGCCGTGAGAACATGTAGAGGGTGAGGAATGTCACAACGAAGTGGAAACAGGCGAAGCTGAGCTGGCAGAGCTTGAACTGGGGATCAGAGAAAATCGCCTTGTTCGTGAAGACCTACGGCATGGTTAGTCCCATTGCTGCAGCTCGAGTGATCGGGCTCATGAAATACGTACGATGCCAACAGTCGCCAAAGTGTTGATGACCATCCATGTCAATGCGGCCTTGAAACTTGACTTCTCTGGCTCGGCGGGCTTCTCGGTGCCCTGGGGCAAGAGAGTCTCCTTTTCCTCGCCGTCGTTGAACTCTAGATCCGTCGATTTTCTCGGGTTGCCGTTGTCGTCCAACTCGGACATTTCCATCACGAGCTTCTCGTGATCGTCCATCGTTGTCGATGATGAGAGCGATGGTGACCGGGGTGCCGAGCTGCCAGAAGGATCCACCATTGTGAAGAATTCTCGAGATATCTTGAGGGGCGAAGAATTTCCCTGATGAATGACTTTAGAAGAAACTTGACTGAGGCGGTTTATACGCCAAGTTTGTTGAAGATCCGTATATTATCCAGCCACACAATAGTACGCGTTCCGGAATTCCTCTCCGTCGAGTTGGGCGACAGCTACTGAGGACGGACAGTTTCGGAGTTCACGAGATGTGACGAGGCGATTATCAGGAAGGAGACAAGGCGTGGATTACGCTTTTTCGATGTCGCGTCCCAAGCAAAATAGTTATATTGGGGCGTCAATTTCCCGCTAGTCGAGGGGCAGTCGGGGGGGGCGGTACCACCCAGGCGCAGGAGGCTCCTTTTCCCACTTGCTGACAATTGATCTGATGGGGAGGCGTCAGTGCTCGGAATTGCAGCGTCAAGGATTGGAACATTGTTTTACAAGTTACTTCGTATCTTGCTTTGAGACAAGCGCCCGATTCGGAAAGAGGGTGCTAGTGAGAAAGGGCTATATCCAATAATAGCTGATACTATTTCATGCAACATCACTCATGTATCTTACCGTACAGATTCGTACCTTTCAGCCCGCCCCAACTTCACTGTAATCATGAGTGATCTGCATTTGACACCCTGGCTCTTTCTATGGACTTGTAGCGCGGTTGTCTGCACCTTTCCCAAGAACAAACGACGGAATACGGAGCGGAAGGACAATTGCTTAGCCGGTAGTCACCTTCGGGCAGGCGTGTTCCCTACTTTTCTCCCGGTCTGAGAGACCACCCAAGGTTGAAGTGAGCCGGGTCTTGACTCAACGGGGGGGAAATCCTTCACTCGTATCAGAATCCCAGGTTTTCGATTTCTAAAGGGTTGTGCGTGGGGAGTTTGTTTTTATTATAGTTGTCACAGGGCAAATAGATAAAGCACACGACATGTGCTCAGCGGCACGGAGTCGACTAAAATTGGATGGCATCCTGCATCCAGTCTCGTGTTTTTCATACGCTCAAGCTGTCAAGCTTACCGGCTAGTTCATGGGCAGGGGAGGCTTCGTTTTCAGAGACCACTGAGCATCGGGCGTTGGCTTCTAAAAGGGGAACCTTCGGGTTCCTTTCCCTCCGAGGTAGAGAGGAAAATACAAAAAGTCGGGCGGTGAAAGCATGCGCGGCGTTGAAGTAAAGTCCAGCCTGTGTGTACCCGTAACCAGTCTGGCTTTCTGACTTATATGAGCAGTACGTAGCCCGAGAGATAGACCCCTTCTGAACACCTCCCGGTGTCGTGGGAACTCAGAGTACTGGGACGGGTTCAAGCGTGGGTTCTTTCGAAACCAAGTCATAGCGGACGATCTTGGGGCAGAGGACGGACTGCCGCGAATGCCTCCAACGACGCCACGAATGCTTGGGAGTCTCAGGGGTTTAAAGGTTGGAGGAACATGCCACTGAACATGTCCACTAGATAAGATCAAAAGTGTGGGTATGACTATTCGGAGTTGAGGTACGAAAGTAAAGTGGTCTGGACTTGGGCACATTTTCCTGCACTAGCGTTCCTTCGGGTCAAGCTCGATAATTGGAGAACCAACCAATTGACTGGGATAGCAGCTCAACGTGAAATGGAGATGCTTTAACGGGCAACACGAGGTCTAGCACTTCTCTCCCTCGTCTTGGCTCAACACCATGATCGCTGGTGCTTGAGGCGGCTCATTAGGCCCCAGACTTCTCCCTTCCACTGCTCACAGGCCACTGGTGGAATTCTCCAAATATCTGCCTCATCTCGCCTCCTCTCAGTCAAAGTTTTGAACATTCCTCGTAATAGCAGAGTCGAACACCCTCTCCAAAACCTCGATTTCCCAGCCGGAACTCGCACCCATTGTCATTTGTACGGACTTGTACACTGAGGTACATGGGTCGCCTCAGGCTTCGTTCGTCACTACACGAGGGTCATTGCGTGTCGACCAGGGACCTGTGGGTCCTTGCCATGGAAAGATTGTGGAAATAGGGGTATTGCGGGTAAGGACACATCAGTGATCATGTTGAATGGTGCCAATGAAGTAGCCATGGTCACAAACCGCCAATCCATATTTTCAGCCCCTTCAACTTTGCCCCTTGGTGTCTTTTTCACGCTTGAGTCGTTAGCGTTGAAGTATTATCATCGACAGGCTTGTTTCACCATCCTTCCATCCGGCCCACATACCCTCCAACGAAGAGAGGGCCACGCCTTGACGTTGCAATCTATGTCATCTTACAACCCCCACAGAGAGCAAAGTCAACCTTATTCGCAACAGCCCTCAATGGTGACACAGTGCCGTGTTCAAAATCCTCCTGTGAAAAAAAAAGCAAATTTCTGTGGTTGCGAATTTGATCAGGTTTTTTTTGTTTCAAATCATTCAGACGATATCCCCGAGCTCTCATTGGAAGTGCGATAACGTCCCACGTTCGCCTGCTAGACTCGTATCTCATGTCTCTCTTGGGCGGAATTCCCCTTCGGAGCAGCGCTGTGGAGGATTCTTCTCGACACTATTGGAATAGTGAAATAAGGGGGAATAAAAATGCCTTCCTTTTTGGCCTACGGAACCCTCAACGCTAGCGACTTCAGGAGTCCAAGATTTGGTACTAGTGTTAGGAGAGCTCCGCAACAGCAAAGTAACTGCTTGTCTTGTTGGCCACAATCGCAGACCTCGACCCGATAACAACGTCCATGGTGGTCTTTTTTGACATGGCTGGCCTATCATCACCATGTACTAACCCTACTTTCAGGGAAGCACATTTTGTAGCCCACCCCAACTTCACAGTCTCATGCTACTTCGTAATTGAGCCTGCAGTACACCCCTGTCCATCGTATCCCATGTAGTCCTTCGTATCTCAAAACACAAGCTATTTTTTTTTCTTGTTTCTGTCTCTCCATCAGAATAGCAATCGTCGGGATCGTGTGTCGAGGTATCTCGGAGTAGCGTCTCCCTGGACCCATCCCTTGAGAAACTCGGGTGTCATCTCAGGGGGAAGGTGTCACCGTCGCTTGAGCCTTGCGGTGGCGGTTGCCGTTCCCGAGGAGGAAAGGGGGAAGGGGAAAGAGAAGCGATGCAATCTTCTCACCCTTGACCAAGGAGCGTCATTCCCGCGCCCATACAATAGTCCAATTGCAATACACAAGAATCATCCCTGCCCCAGCTCTTGACGTTTCTCAAATATTGATTTACAGTTGCTCCCTGCGCCGATACCCTATTTCCTTGCTCAGCTCCGCGTCGATCCTCTTTCCCTTCCCTCCTCACCTTTGCTAATAACCCCACATCCTCTGGGTCTCCTCCAGCCTCCAAGCATACCACCGCTACCTCCCTCCCTGGGGCTTTTTTTTTTCTTTCGAGAAACATATACCCCGTCTGGTCCTTTACCTACTTGTTCCTACACACACCGCATTCCATTCCAGGTCTTTCTGACGCGAAACATCTCTTCTGCTTCACCGCACATTTGCCCTGCAGTTGGACTTGCCTTCTGTCAAGCGAGCTTCCATTTCCTCGTCATCAACCTCTTGAATATCTAGCATTCCGGCACAATGGCGCATCCTAACGGCAATGGTACCAACGGTACCAACGGTGGTATGCAAATCCCCATCACTCTTTGCAGATGCAGTGTACTGACTCTTGTCGCAAAGCCAACGGCCACTCTAAGTTCTTCGAGGACTTCGGCGTCTGGAAGGAGTCTCCCGTCCTCAAGGGAACCACCCAGTTCGAGCCTCTTCCCGATGTGAAGAACATTATGATCACTGGTGGTGCCGGCTTCATGTATGTTCACAATCCCAGCCGAGTCCATAACGACGGAGAGTCGTTTGGAAACTAACAGCTCCTGGTCGGCAAACTCAGTGCGTGCTGGCTCGTTCGTCACCTCACTCTCACCTACCCCAATGCCTACAACATTGTCTCGTTTGACAAGCTCGACTACTGCTCTTCCCTCAACAACACGCGCGCGCTCAACGATAAGCACAACTTCACCTTTTACCACGGAGATATCACCAACCCCCTCGAGGTCGTCAGCTGCATGGAACGCCACAAGATCGACACCGTCTTCCACTTCGCCGCTCAGTCTCACGTCGACTTGAGCTTCGGCAACTCTTACAGCTTCACCTACACCAATGTATATGGTACCCACGTGATGCTTGAGAGCGCGAAGAAGTGCGGCATCAAGCGCTTCATTCACATCTCCACCGATGAGGTGTACGGAGAAGTCATGGACGATGCCGATGACTTGGTTGAATCCAGCATCCTCGCTCCTACCAACCCATACGCCGCCTCCAAGGCTGCGGCCGAGATGATGGTTCACTCGTACCAGAAGAGCTTCAAGCTCCCCGTCATCATCGTACGCAGTAACAACGTCTATGGTCCCCACCAGTTCCCCGAGAGTAAGTCATGAACTCGGCTCCCTGCTTGGCCTACGCGGCGGCGTGCTCAGCCTGCCCTTTCTGAGACTGGCGCACGAAAATTAACTGTTTGGCAGAGATCATTCCCAAGTTCACCTGCTTGTTGAACCGCAACAAACCTCTCGTGCTCCACGGAGACGGCAGCCCGACCCGCCGCTATCTTTTCGCAGGCGACGCTGCCGACGCGTTCGATACCATTCTCCACAAGGGCGAGCTTGGCCACATCTACAACGTCGGCTCATACGATGAGATCGCCAACATCGACATCTGCAGGAAGCTCCTGACTGAGATGAAGATACCCCACGACAGCGAGGAGGAGTTCCGCAAGTGGGTCAAGTACACTCACGACCGTCCCTTCAATGACCACCGATACGCCGTGGACGGAACCAAGCTTAGGAACCTAGGCTGGGAGCAGAAGACTAGTTTCGCCGAGGGTCTTGCAATCACTGTTGACTGGTACAGGAGATTCGGCGAGAAGTGGTGGGGCGATATTAGCCAAGTGCTCACTCCTTTCCCCGTCGTCAGCGGCCTCAACGTTGTTCCTGACAGCGACGAGATGATCACGGACAGCCCCCAGGTCGATGCATCGGCCCTGAAGAAGAGGAAGGTGGACGGAGCGATTGCTGCCACGGCCTAAGGGCTAGTGACGATGGAAACACGCGGTCCTGCCGCGCTTTGGCGTTTGATGATTTCCTTTCTGCCCATTCTATACCTAGATGAGAGACGGGAGTTTCTTATTCTATTTCTTGTAATTTGCTGATGAAAATGGATGAACGACTACATCATAGATGGGTGGGTAAAGTTTACGAACCTTGGAAAAAACAAGATGACTTTGCCATCGATAACATGCCATTGAGTAAGCGAGTCGGGATGGGGGGAAGGAAAGGATTCCAGGAGAATTGGATTGGTTGCAAAAATTGGTAGGGTTTGGGAGCCTAGAAGGCTGGATATACTAGCCTGATGACATTTTAATAGTTACAATGGGTCATGAAACCTTCTGAAAGCTTCCAGTGTCTCTCTAAGCCCTGTGCGGCCCCTCCACGCCTTGTGAGGTAGACGGAGTGTCGCTGAGCCTCGCTGGCACTTTTCGTCCGTGTCGTGGAGATGAAGTGGAATGGATGGACCTTTGATGGGACATCGGTTGAAAGTTGCTTTCGGTGCCATGGTGTTGCCAGCTGGGAATGATGAGTCCCCAAGAATAGAACCCCGGAATTTGAAGGGGTTCGAAGACCCCAATCAGATGCGATCGCCTCTTAAGGCTTTCAGAAATCCTGTCAGCGGGGTGGCTGGCCAGGAGCTCTTCCCGGAAAGGGAGGACCTGGAGGGCGGGTACAAACACACATCGATCCGAAGAGCCACATGTATCTAAGCAAGCAGGCGCATGTTGGACCGATGCAAAACCGCATCCCCAAAACCCCATTGGAGCGACCAACAGACCGAAACGCACACCGGCTGCGGTGTGCTCGCCGGGTCGGTCTCGTATGGTATGCACCGCCGAAATCCGGACCGAGCAAACAACATGAGCTCACATCAAATGGGGCCCGCACCTCAACGCTCTCTCGCCGCCCCCCCCAAGGGAGCACGACAGATAGAAGCCAGGCGTGCCGGGAGCCAACAAACATTGCATCGGCACGTCAGAAACGCCCAACGAGACGTTCTTCTGCCGCGGGGCTCCTCAGGCCCCCCCTTCATTGACATTGAAACCATAATTTGGTCCCTAGCGCATAAATAGCGGCAAGCAATTGATGTAAAACCGTTTCCCGCCCGTGCTAAGCCCACACTATTGGCTTGCTGGAACCAGGTTCGCGTGGATTCTTGCCAGTGGTCCGTCCACCCGACGATTCGCGCTTCCACGAGAATTTCGTGGGTCAGAAGCAGAGCGGCTTTGCGTTCCATGGGCAGGATCTCGCCCTGGAGCTCGCATCATGCAGTGAATGCCTGCCCAAACAACCTCGCTCTGTTTGCTAGAGTCACGATCCCGCCCATACAAAAGTCGTGACGTGGACCCCTCCTACAAAAAAGAAAAGAATGCACTCAACGTCGCGCTGCAGGTGATGAGATTGTCCGGGTGGTTTTTTTTTTTTTTTTTTTTTCTTTCGTCTGATGTGCTTTCTCTCCTCTCGCTCGTACACACTGGCCGTCACTCCCTGCTCTTTCCCTTCATTCCCCTCACTGCCCCAGCGTTTGAACCATTGAGGTGGCGTACCAAGGAAGCAAAGTGTCATCCCAAGTCGTCGGGTCCACACGATCATGCACCCGTCGCTGATTGGGGACAAAGGGAAATCATGCTAAGGCGCTGTAGCGAATTGAGCAGTGAAACCGTCCCAGCGGGTGGGGAAAAAAGGGTTGAAAAGGGGAGGGAAGCGGAGCTCGAGGAATGGGAAGGGATCGGCAACGCCTGTTCCCTAGTGGCGCTCAACGCAACGCTGTTTTTAAAAAGATAAAATAGCTAATTATTTAGTGTCAACCTTGGAAAATTATCTTCGAGCCACCCCGGCGACGGTGGCCACACGCTGGCGGCCACCATCGGCACTGGGGTTGAAGAATTTTTATTTGGCCTGATTTTGTGAGAAAGAAAGAAAAGTTCCGGAAGGGGGTACCCAAAGGATGGATGACAGTCCAGCTTCTGGCAGGCGTGAGCACTCTGGATGCCATCCAATTTATGACTGGGCCGCGACTGGACGCCCTCCCAATGGGAGAAGACGAGCAGCACGTCCCCGGTCAGTTCAGGATCTCTAGTATTGAGTAAATGCCTGAGCCAAGGGAAATTCCCAGGATTACTGGTACACGCCAAGCTCAATGTATTAGCAGCTGTCAGGTCGAGGTCTTTACAAGATCTTGGAACGATTCAAACAAGCCGTCCAATACGGTCAGACAGAAACAGGCTTTGGCCAGGGAATCCCTTATCACATCGTCGTAAAGGCGGCCTCTGCTGGTAGTATTCCTTCAACGGTCGGGGCGGAACGTTTCGTCGTCGTCCAGAGCCTGGGAATGCACGAAAGCGCCCAAAGCTTCGGGGTCGGGTAGTAATTTTGGGGATATAATCCGCCTGCATTATACATGAGGGTCTCCGCCCGGATCATCGCTCCCGGGAAGGCACCAGTGCAACCTGCCCGTCCCATTGCGACAACGGGGCAGTATTCGGACAGATCCCGCTGCCGCTGGCCAGTCAGTGGATATCTTTTCCCAATAGTGGGAAAGTCCTCCAGCTGGCTCCCAATGCGTCGCCTTGCTTCCTAACAATTAACGTACGACCCGAAGATCGAAGACGCGTAATTAGGTTCTGTTTGTTTGGTTCGGTGGTGCTGGCGCACTATCGGTGCCAATTATTCGAAACGAGTATGTGTGTGGCAGCCGTTGTAGGATCTGAGTATAATATTCGCCTATCGGCTCGGAATTGGGAACGAGGCGCTGTACATCTGTGTTAGGTCTCGTGAGGAGTCCATGTGAGGGGCCAGCCACACATTCTTTCCCCAGCTTCGAATATTTCCCCTTCCTTTCTTTCCCATCGTCATTCAGTGGGTGACAGTGTCGATCCTTCACCTGTTACACTTTATCTTCTGGACAGGATAGATCCGTTCGATCTAGTTCCAAGACGTACCATTGCACCACCCGACATCAGTTCGCGTGTCGAGCATCCATCAAGAAGCCCGACGCCGCGTTCGACTCCTGCATGTGGGAGCATCCATCGCGCGTTTTCATCAGGAGAAACCAAGTGCTGTGAGTACTGCAGCCATGCCTGGCATTAAAAAAATGGCACAATCCCCGTCTGGTCTGGTCCATGGGCCAGGATTGATCTCCCTTGGCCTCACTAGACCGTATTCGGGGAGAGGCCCCTAAAATGTCTCTTTCTCCTTTCGAATGGCCTGGCCCGAGCCTTTCCGTCGAGTGCTGGCTGTTTCCCTTAAGCTCATGGTTGTGCACTCCCGCTGGCTACCAGCATTATCCCCGCTCGCTAAAAAGGCATTGATCACCCTTGGCTTTTCGCGCCTTCGCTTCTCCATGTCCCTGCCAGCCTGCCCCGGATGTCCCTACCCCCAGCATCTCTCCTAAGGTGCACGAGCCAGCTCGATCATCTCGTCTCGGTTCTCGTTCTGCCCTTTCTGCTCCCTTGTCCCATCGTCCGTTCAAATCGCCCTCCCCCCCCTCTCTCTATCACTCCCTGGTTTGTTTCTTTCATGAAGTTTGAGCCCATTGCCCTTTCCGTCGGTCGAAAACACACTAACCTTGGCGATTGACGAGGCAAAGACCAAAGAGACCACCTATACTAAGCAGCACCCGAATTCGCGGCCATTATTTGCTACGTCTTCCTCATCTCCGCACCCGTCCCAGTGCTCTACAATCCCGACATTTGAGAAGCATAATCCAGGGGTGCAACGAGCCGTTCGTTCCCCCCTTGACACAGCTCATCCCGTCGATCGACCCTGCATGAGGCACGCCGTTGAACGAACATAACCGCCCGGTTAAACTTACGCCGCATTCATCTGATATGAATCAGACAAGGACGCAGTTCCTCAACTATCCATTAGTAAGAACAAAATAAAAGGACCGTCCACATTTCACCCACTCGACCCGCAACAAAAGCCGAGCCAGAGGTCAGGGAGAGAGAAAGAAGGAAGGAAAGAGCGAGAGCTCCGGGGGTAAAGGACATGGCCGAGATCGAACAAGCACAGAGCTTGCGGTGCCTTTCCGATTCGACCGACGACGACGTCGAGACCAAGTCTTCGGCCATGACATCCCTAGAACCACCACAATGCGCCGACTCGCAGGTGGCTACGGCCGCCACGAGGGAATCTACCGATGTGGAGGGCAGCGTGGCCATCGAGATTGAGATTGAGACTGAGGATGCGAACGATTCTGAGGCCGAGGTGCCGCAGAGGGATGCGTCTCAATCGCCTGACCACACCAGAGATGCGGCGTCTCTGTATGCTCCATCGCGATTCCCAAAACGGTTAGACATCGGTGTTAAGCCAAAATTTACCGTAGTAGGGGACAGTATTATGGAAGAGGAGAGCATTGATCTGTGAGTTGCTGCAACCCCCCCCCCCCCCCCCCCCCGCCGGGTTCATCATGTCAGATACTAGATTGGCCGGTGCAATGATTTGCTAACGGGCACCTTCGTGTACAGAGCTGCCTCGACCAGGTCCTTGGTCGAGCGGTATCTCGATTACAATGAGGAGAACGGGCGGCGGTACTGCAGCGCCTACTACATGCCAAACGACGACCTTGAACAAACCCGGTTATACTTATCACACCAAGTGTTCCTCCACATGCTCGACGGTGAGCCTAGTACAGCACCGCTGGCAAATCCCAAGCTTGTCCTTGACATCGGCACGGGCACGGGCGACTGGGCTATACAGATGGGCGAAAAGTATCCGAATTGCGAAGTAGTAGGCACCGACATCTCCGCAATACAGTCCACATGCCCTCCTTATAATGTGTTCTTCGAAATCGAGGACGCCGAGCTACCCTGGCTACGCCAACCTGACTCGATCGACCTCATTCACATGAGACACCTTAGTGGCGCCTTTCGTGACTGGCGCTTCATTTACGAACAAGCTTTTGAATGTCTCCAGCCCGGTGGGTGGCTCGAATTGCAAGAATATAACGACACGGATAACTGGAGTTACTTCTTATCACATTTTCCCGCCGATGCGTCCATTCACGAATTAGTACGAGACTTTTACCTCTCGGGTGTTAAGTCTGGACGCCCGCGCGGCATCGCGCACCTAGACCCAAAATATCTCGTAGAAGCGGGCTTTGTCGATGTCAAGGTCACGGACTATGCCATACCCCTTACTACGTCCACCGGGTCCGCTGGCCGTATTTGGCTGATGACTATTGTCGACGGACTCGAGGCCTCGTGCCTCCGCCCCCTAACGAAGTATATGAACTGGGATCCCGAGCACACGAAAAAGTGCTGCGAGGAAACGGCGCACCTCATTGCCAAGTATGCGAAGGATCCCAAAATAGCGGAGAACTTGACGATCAACATACGCATCGTCACTGCGAGGAAACCCGATATTACTTCTGGGGGATGGGGTGCGGACGACGTGTATGTCCAGAACGATATTTACATGCAGACGGACGGGGATGCGTCGGTGGAGCATATTAGCGTCATGACGAGCGATACGACGAAAACATCGGTTCCGGGCGAGAAGACACCAGTGGAGTCAATAATAGATTATCACGACGAAACCCCAACACAAGGGGTACTACCAACAAACGGCACGGGGGAGAGTGGAGTTGAGAACGCGAGTCCTGATGGTCAGGCCAATGGGGATGGAGTGTCGACCAGAAGGGCGACTGTAACGGCGGTAGACGCAATGGATGTCGATGATCAGACGACGCCTGCGCAGTAGCGGACGGCACCGATGGAAATTTGATCATTAGGCCAGGCTCCGATTTGGTACACATCCCGGGACGATTCCATAGAGCACATTTCGGAAGGTTCGGTCGGTACTTGCATTTGCATTCTGCGTGGAAGACATGATGGCGCGTGGGTTTGAATCAGCACCAACGGTTGCTATATTGGACGACTTTGCTTTTCTTGCTTCGGAGATGGGATACCTCTCTGCACGGATACCCCCTACTCTTATCGAGCTTTCTCATTTTTTTTTGGTTTCCCTTCGATTTCTTTTGCATGATGAGAGCCCTTCTTGGACTATTGCATGGGCATATAGACGAGCCTTTTTTTTTTTTTTTTTGTATATATATATACCTCTTCTCCCCCGTCTAACCAGGAGACGGTTTTGATATCTCGCCCTTCATTTTCTTTTGTCGCAACACCCACCTTGTTTGTATTTTTTTTTAAAAGAGCAAGGCATCATGGGCGATGTTCGAGAATAGTTAGCTATGGGCTTGCTCCTTGATTAGAATGACATTCTAATGGCTTGGAAATCTTGCCTTGGACATGTCAGTCGAATCGGTCGCGGATTGGGAGGTGGGCAGGGAGGGCCAAATCAAAATCATGCCGAGTTATAAGTCAACAGTGGATGGGCTTTAGATGTTGAATGAATAAAAGGGCAAGAAAAAAAAAACACCTGACAAAACCTGCGAGCATGTCCCAGTCATGATGTGATGAATCGATATTTTTATTTCTTTTATTTATTTTATTTTATCTTTCCTTTTTTGTCGATGGCGCCTGGGCTGGCTGTCAATGTCGCCCTCCTGTTACTGGCTGATGTTGGCGTTATATGCGAGGCTGAGAAAGCACGGGGTGTTGGGGGAAGCTTAAGGTGGCGCATGCGTCACTGGGCCCCAAGCTTGGGCCAATGCAGCCGCTGCGGTGCCTGGACTCTTTCAACCTTGATCTCAAGTGCTCTCCCCCACTAGACAACCTCAACTCAACCACATCCGATCGAACAAATCTCGGCGTCCTGGTCCGTCGATTAGAGTCATCGCCCTTGTATTCACCAAGGAATAATTTCCGCCGCCATGACCACATGGCCCCGTGGACTTTGAACCCCAGCGCAAATGGCTTTCAGTTCACTCGACGACGGCTTCGTCGCCGCCACCAGCGGCATGTCTGACCTGCACCTCAGCGACGCCGAGAGCAGCCTCCCGATGTTTGTAGTCGAGCAGGTGCAGCTTCAGTTCTCTATCGCGGCGAATTTCATAGCCGCGCAGGTGGCGAATAACGTGCTCGTTCTTGCGCTGTCTAATGGGCGGATACTGAGGATCGATCTCAATCGACCGGAAGATATTGACGGTGAGCTCCGACTTGTGCAGCCAAGTTCCAACTAGCAGACTAGGCCTTGTACCTAACTCTTTGTACCGTTAGACATCGATTTACCCCGAAAGACGTCCGAGATTGGCACCATCCGTCGCATGTTCCTCGACCCGACCGCCTCCCACCTCCTTGTTTGCACCTCCTCGGGCGAGAACTACTACCTACACTCGCAATCACATCAACTCCGTTCCCTCGGCAGGCTCAAGGGCGTTCTAATCGAGAGCGTGGCGTGGAACCCTGCTCTGCCGACCGCTTCGACCCGCGAGATCCTCCTCGGCGCCTCGGACGGCAACATCTACGAAACATTTATCGAGACCGCGCACGAGATTTACAGGCGGGATGTCAAGCACTTCAAAAACTTGCTCAAGCTCCCCGACGAGCCCATCACAGGGCTATGGGCCGATAATTTGGGAGGGAGGTCCGATATGAGGAGGGTGATGGTCGCCACGCCGCAGAGGCTGTTTCACCTATCGGGAAGGATTTCGACGCACGATAGCTCAGGATCGGTGTATTCTGTACTGTTCGAGTCGCAGGAGCCGGTGGTCCACGAGTTGTCCAGGGCGTCGGCTGCTGCCGCATCATCTTTGGCTGTGTCGCCGGACTTGCCCGAAGAGGAGGGCTTTAGAGAAGAGGCGAGGGAGAGGGCGTTTGCCTGGCTTTCGTCTCATGGCGTATATCATGGGAAGCTTCTCACGTCGCCGACGACTGAGACTCTCGGCACTAAAGTGTTTGCCGAGTCGAAGATGATCTCTCGGAGTCAGTTCACGGCGTCGGAAGTGTCGGGCAGGAGGACGGCGTCTGCGGAGCTTGTGGAAGCCATCGCCCTGACGCAGTGGCATATTATTGCTCTTGTCGGGCGTCGTGTCGTTGTGGTAAACAGGCTTACGGGAGCTACCGTCTACGACCAGGTCATCCTCGACGAAAGGCAGAAAGCCATCGGATTCTCCGTGGATCTGCAAAAGAACACGTTCTGGCTCTTTGCTTCCAAGGAGATCTTTGAGATTGTCGTGCGTGACGAGGATAGGTCTATTTGGCAGATTATGCTTCAGATGCACCAGTACGAGACGGCGATGCAGTACGCCAGGAACCAGACGCAGAGAGAAACAGTGGCTTCGGCCTTCGCTGACCATCTGGTCGAGAAGGGACACTACAACGAGGCCGCGGCTCTATATGGGCGGAGTAACAAACCATTCGAGCACGTTGCCCTAGCTCTCATCGATAACGATCAGCCCGACGCTCTCAGGAAATACCTCTTGTCAAAACTGGCCGTCTCGAAACGGACAGCGGTTATGCAGCGCATGATGATTGCGTGCTGGCTCGTTGAGGTATTCATGGCGAAGCTGAATTCGTTGGACGATACCGTCATGACGCAGGCCGAGCTCTCGGAGGATCTCAACCCTGCGCAGTCTAAAGAGCTGCTGAGGACGGTACGAAACGAGTACCAGGAATTTGTCAACCGGTACAAGGACGACCTTGATCGCAAGACGGTCTACGACATTATTGGCAGCCATGGTCGGGAGGAGGAACTACTTTACTTTGCGAATGCTATCAACGATTATAATTACGTGTTGTCCTACTGGGTACAGAGGGAGCGATGGGCCGAGGCTCTCAATGTCCTCAAGAAGCAAAAGGACGCCAACGTCTTTTACCGTTATAGCAGCGTGCTTATGATGCACGTTGCAACGGAGTTGGTTGAGATACTGATGCGCCACGCGGACCTGCGCCCTCGGAATCTCATTCCCGCGCTTTTGGAATACAATCGCCATTTCAAGGGGCCGCTCTCGCAGAATCAGGCAGTGCGGTATCTCCAGTACGTCGTGATCCAGCTCAAGTCCACGGACTCGGCGGTCCACAACACACTGGTCTCCATCTACGCCTCCCACAAGTCAAAGGATGAGTCCGGGTTGATGTCGTACCTCGAGTCGCAAGGCGGTGAACCAAACTTTGACCCCGACTTCGCCCTCCGCCTCTGCATCGAGCACCACCGGACGTTGTCGTGCGTGCACATCTACACCAACATGGGTCAGTACCTCCAAGCGGTAGACCTGGCCCTCTCGCACAACGAGGTAGAGCTCGCCGCCATCGTCGCCGACCGGCCCATGTCCAACCCAGCGCTCCGCAAGAAGCTCTGGCTCGCGGTGGCCCGCAAGGTCATCACGCAGTCGGACAGCATCAAGTCGGCCATCGACTTCCTCAAGCGGTGCGACCTCCTCAAGATCGAGGACCTCATCCCCTTCTTCCCGGACTTTGTCGTCATCGACGACTTCAAGGAGGAGATTTGCGCAGCCCTCGAGGACTACGGCCGCAGCATCGACGGCCTCCGTCGCGAGATGGACGAGTCGTCGCAGACGGCCGCCAACATCAAGCTCGACATCGCCGCGCTCGATCACCGCTACGCCATTGTCGAGCCCGGCGAGCGGTGCTACGACTGCGGCTTGCCGCTGCTGAGCAGGCAGTTCTTCGTGTTCCCCTGCCAACACAGCTTCCACTCGGACTGCCTGGGTAGGAGAGTGCTAGAGCAGCAGGGGCTCGCGAGGAGCTCGCGCATCAAGGAGTTACAGGTCAAGATTAGTAAGGGATTGGTGAATGGGGAGAAGAGGGATGCGATGATTGCTGAGTTGGATGCTCTGGTGGCGTCCGCGTGGTGAGTACCTTTTATTTTATTTTTATCTTTTTTTCTTTATCTTCCCCTCCTTTCGCTTCCAGCCTTCTATATCCATCCCCCTTGGTACTTTGAATGTTTGACTAAGTTTGGCCTCGATACAGTATTCTTTGCAGCGAATATGCGATCAAGAGAATAGACGAGCCGTTCGTCAGCAAGGATGACGATCTGAGAGAGTGGGCCGTTTAGAGTGTGGCCTGACAGCATACCATTTGGCTTAATGTATATTTTCCAGGCTAGCGGAGTAATGTGTACATGATGTTTGCGCCGTCCGAGATGCAATTTCAATGACGAGAACTGACGGAATAATGCCCTTGATTACGACTATATATTCCTGGCTCTCCGGATGGAAAACTCAGGTAAAGCCATGTCCCAAACGCGGAAGCTCACTCTACATCTTCTTCCCCATCCCACTAAACTCAAGCCTAGCTGCCGGATACCGTATGTGTTCACCACAAGCATCGTGGGCTTGTTAACCAGCCGAAATTACAAGGGTCGTCGGGGTCGTCGGGTCGGAAGCTGCTGCCCTCACAGCCTGCACTGGGTAACGTTGAGAGTCGAGCGGGTGAGCATAAGGATGGTGACGATGAGGCCGTAGAGGGCGAGAACTTCGGCGAAAATGAGGATGAGGACCATGCCAAAGTAGAGGCGCGGCTGCTGTGTGCTTGCGCGGACTGTGTTTTTTCCGCAGCGTAAGGTTAGCTTTTTTTTTTTTTTTTTTTTTTTTTTTCAAATTCTTTTGCCCTTTCTCCCCCTTTTTCCTAAGCTATTGGACCAAAAAAAGAGAAGACATCGAAAACTGGGAAGAAAAGGAAAAGATTCTCACCTCCAGCATCGCCCACAACCCCAATCGCGAACCCAGCTGCCAGCCCACAGAGCCCGACTGACAACCCGGCGCCCATCTGCAGGAACGCCGTGTGCAGGGCCATGCGTTCGACGAGGTCCCCGGAGATGATGACGGAAGCGACGACGCCGTAGATGGCGAGGATCTGGGCCATGACGGCGCAGAGGGTGTTTTGCATGAGGCGGTCCGGGCGGATGATGCCGGAGGCGAAGATGGCGGGGGCGGATTTGGCGGTGCCGTAGGAGGCGCCGAGGACGGTGAAGATTATGGAGGAAATGCAGCCTAGGGCGCCGAAGAAGGACTGGATGTTTCGATGCGTGTTAGGGAGGGACTAGGAGGGGGTGGAAGAAAGAGGAGGGGGAGACGTACGGCGTAGACTGGGCTGGAGGGGGTTTTCGTTAGCTTTTATTTGAGGGTATAGAGATCATCTGGGGATGTGTTTGGATGGGGAGGGAGAGGGAGAAGCTTACCATCGATCTTGATTGTAATCCATCTTGACGGTGTTGAGATGGGTAGATCTGAGATGAAGCTATCACGAACGGCTTACAAGAGTCGAAGAATACGCAATGGAGGAAGAAGAGCTCTAGCTTCAATCTAACAAAAACCAAGGATAGATGGATGCAACGGAAAGAAAGGAAGTCAACTCTCCCCAAACACGGCAACAAGCTCCCCCTGGAGAGATCCTCCCTCCCTCCCCTATATACCTACCCTCTGCACCTTCCTCCTTGGTCTGCTCTTCTCAGGCACCGAAATAAAAGCATCCGCTGTCTGCGAAGAGTCAGCAATGCGACGGGCCATGGGGCTCAATAGACACACCGTGCGGTTCTCGTTCCGCCAAAATTATTTCTATTTCAGGCTCAGGGATACAGAGGCGGAGAAGGAAGTGTTTGTCTTGGTGTTGTAGGCAGACGAATAAAGCTGATGGTGATTGGCTGTGGCGGGGATGGCCGCAGGTTCTCGCTTGGAAGGTGGAAGGTGGGTTTTGTCCGCTGGGAGCGCGTCACTAAATCGCGGAGTGTATTTTGTCATTTGTGACTCGAGATCAGAAGCTTGATTTGAACAAAACTTTTGATTGTAGGTTGAGGTAGAGAGTTACGGTGTTTGGTAAGAACAGAGGTGGATATGCCTGCGTTGCATGAATACGGACCGTGATGTCTCACAGTTGATGGGAAAAGCCGCTCTGACACTGGAACATAGAAGCTCTCCTTTCTCTAATCATGGGTTTCGTCGAGTTCTAAAATTAATGAGCCGGTAGTGAACCGGTCGGGGCTTTGGGTGCGTCGATTCTCCCGGAAGGCGGTCCTCGGGCATCTTGGTGAACGAGAGAGGGCTCCGGAGGGCAGTACATATATGGAACACACTAATATCAAGAACACCGCGATAAAGACCTCAATTTCAGTAGAATCCGATGTGAGGGGAAAGCGAAACGAGAGAGGCCTGAGGCAAGAGATTCAGCTTAAGAGGTGGACATATAGGATTGGGACGCTGCCTCGAGCATCTCGCAAGAACCACAACGGGCCAACAAGCGTCTTGCCCGAAAGCAATTTCTGATCCTTAATCAAGGTATCGAATACATGATGACAGAAAGTCTGATTCGGGGGAAGAGCGCGGTAATAATTCATCACCTACTTCGTAGATGAGACGTCACGTCGAGAAGAGACGCGAAGAGTTACTTGTGGAGCCAATCAACCAAAGGTGCTAATAGCGAGCGTCAAGTGTGTATTTTCTCCAGCTAGCTGGCCATCGATATGGGCTCGACTTGGTTGACGATTGGAAAACAATCCTCAAACTAATATATCCTCCGGAAACAGACTGACGGCGGTCCTTGGACCACGAGGTCCCGGAGTGGACCAGCTTTGACTCTTGCCAAACGCACCCTCGGAGGAAGGGAGGGTGCCGGGCAGCATCGAGAAAGGGTAGGAGAACAAGATAATGCATACTTAGCATTTCTAGAACCCTGTTCTCGAGAACAAAATTGCCCGTCTAGCCCCGGAGGAGGATCCGATGAGACCGAGATCGCAGAGGTTCCCGGCAGGTTGGTGTGCGCGGATACGGCGCAGAGGGTCTTGGCCCGCCCGCCTGTGCTCGATTTCTGAGATTCCCTCCGGCAGGGAAACCCGACACATTGGCTGGCCCGGGTCGGAACTCGGTGGCTCAGAACCGCACGCCTTATTCCACCCGTCAAATCCTGGTGGAAGAGGGCCATTATTCTGTTCTCTAATGTTCTTCATCAACGGATAATCATTGATATATCAATTGATGTGCCAAGCCTGCCGCGAAATGACGGGGTGGCGCCCCAGCTAATCGAAGGCGATCAGGGTTAAGAATGACTGTCATACAAACTGTTATCGGACCGGGCAACCACGCCGCTCTAAATCCCAATTCTTCCAACTCCATGAATAGCGTCGGTCAAGCGCGGAAACCCGTGACATGTCGTTCCAACCTGTCCTCCATCCCCTATCCGAAAGTATGATTAGCGGGCCAGCCACGGACATGGACCCTTTTCGCCACCCCCCACCCGCCGCGGGGGGTAACCACCGCCAACAGAGTTGAGCATGAGGGCGGGCTTTGTTTTCGTTAATACAAGTGCAGCTCAGGATGCAAATTTCAGGGTGACGCCATTTTGGGCCGACTCGAGCTTGGTGGGCGGGCGTTTTTTATTTTCCCTCTCTTCCTCTCGGCGTGCTTCTGATTAGCGTGGCGTCCCTGGGAGTCAGGTGGGCTCTGGATCAAATTTGAGCACAGCACACTGGGCCGGGCTTTTGCTGTTTTCAGGGCGCTTTCCTTTTCGCCCCTTTTTATGCCCACCTGCATTCTAAAACTGGCAATGTTCCCCTGCGTTGGAGTTAGGCTCTAATAGCGCTGAATCTATCTATCCCGACACAGTACGATCCATCAATGACTCTACTGCGGCTTCTAGTAATTGATCAATGTGTTGGATAAGCCTGGCGGTCAAAATTGGCGGCTATGAATTTCGAGATTCAGGAGAAGTGTGTGATGTTCGTCTCAGATGAACCAGTCCGTGGTTTGCGGTTGCCCGATCTCAGAAGCCCACCTCAGTATTTCTCCTCGTCGATCATGCTAGCCTGGCTGGCTGTGAAAGAGCGGAGCAGGGATTCCAATGCAACCTCTTTTTCTCATTCTTGCTCCTTGCATTCCCTCCCATCAATGCTGAGAGCGAGTGGAGCTTGCTTCACCCAACCTGGCCTGGGCGACCCCGGTCGATAGATCGCCTACGAAAGCCACAGGCTTCTCCCATGTTCAGGCTTTGGTCAGGAACGTTGTTGCTAGAGCCGCTCGCACTGGACCAAGCACTTTGTTCATCCTCTCTTTTATCCTCTGTTGGAAACAAGGAGTTTTTTTTGCCCGCAAACCTGTAAAGTTTCGAGAGGGAAGGGAAAAAAAAAAAAAAAGGGCCCTATCGTCATCGTTCCAACCCCATCGTTGGTAGGTTTCTCGCCGGGGAATTAGCACCAATACCATGTTTCCAAACAACGATGCGATACTTCACTGTACCCCTTCTTTCTTGATCGTGTCTCTTCCATGTTTGATTAGGACATGGCCCGGCCTCGGTCGACTGGCTGGTATGCAAGTATCGGCCGTGCATGGACACGATGGCTTGCCTGGCCTGGCTGGCAGAGGGTTGACAGGCGATGCGTTGAAGCGAGAGAAGAACATGGATAATTAACATGAAGGGTGCAAAGAAATTAGAGGCTTGCCGCACTAAGCTGGGAAGAGAGAAAAGGGCCCCGGTTTTCAGGTTGGGAAAACGATGCAAGTATTATAAACAGGAAAATCAATCGGGTGAAAGTCTTGAGTTGAGCAGAGTGCACGGTCTCCTTCCTGGCCTCGATCGACCGGACCGGGGTGGTTGGGAACGATCGATTGGCATGCGTAGATGGTTCACGATGCGGCGTGGACTGGGCAAGACCATGAGATGACACCAGTGAGCAAAGTGCAAAGAAAGAGATTTCGACTCGGGCAAGTACAAGTAATAGTGCTTTCGTGCACCCCTGACCCGGCTGAGATGGGAATTGAAGCCAACATAATAATGAACTAGTCTCCTTGCAATTGATGGACGATGGGGCTTGTGTACGCGTATATCGGCCGGGTCTTGCTCGAATGCCGACTTTTGTGCGATAAATTGATTGATCCATGATGCAACAAGTGCCACAGCAGTGTTCCAGGCAAGTCTGTCACCGTCTCAGCCTGGCCTGGCATTTGAAGCTTTCTCCATCACTACCCGCTGGCATCACTCAATCACCCACTTCCACAGCCAGCAGGCCGTCTTAACCGCCCGTCATGGTTTCCACAAGTTCATCGTGCTTCCACATATCAATCTCCGATGCGATGCTCTTGTCACAGAGGATCGTCATTTCATTAGCACTCGGACTCGCACAAGGGCGTCTATTGGCACCAAGCCGAGGCTAGTGCTAGTTATACTTGGAGTCCCCGTTCGCTGGCCGTCTTCTGAAGAAACCCATGATCCACTGATGGCTCCCAGCTTGACAGAGCGCCAGGCACGACCAAGACCTGGGCCAGCTGGCTATTACCAAGTACTAGTATGCGATCCCTGGGGGCGGCCCTTTTGAGTACACACCACTGACCATTCCTAACTGGGTTACTTGGTCTGGGGCGGGCCAGGTCCCACTTTGCAGGGGCTCTTCGTACCTTGCATCAGCTGGTGTGGGTGATGGAAAGCAGCAACCCAGAGCCAGCCAGGCCAGCTGTAATGACGAGTAGCCCACCCCGGCTGGCTACACGTCGACGATCATGTCAACTGGGGTCTTAGGACGGGCTGGCCTCTCATCTGTTCTCCTGAAACCACGACATTCTGCAGTTGCGGGTAGTGTGGATTGTCCTCCCCGCCGCCGGCAGGCATTGGCACAGAGATACGCTGGCTGGAGAGCCAGCAAGAGCAGAGCCAGCAGAGCCAGCAGAGCCAGCAAAAGCAGGACCAACCAACTTCCAGCCTCTTTTTTTCCACCCACGCCCCATATTTCTGGAAACCCCTGCAGCCTGGCGTCATCGTGGGCTGGCCAAGGGCGAAAAAACGTCGACGCATCGGTGCTTCTCATCTTCTCAACTCCAGATTATTATTATTATTATATCTCCCCTCGCATCCTGCACCTTGATTGTTCTCCGTGACAACACCATCGAGATCCATCGTGCGTCGATATCGCTGTCCCCATCCAAACTCCCGATATTATCCTCCCATCAACGCTTCTTCAACTCGGTCCCGCGGCATCGTGCATGTTCCCGGGCTCTCCGAACCGACAGCCCCCTCCAATAACCCCCCCCCAACAATCTCAGGAACCTCGCCTTTCCTTCCCCTCGCGGTCTTCAAGCGGGAAATTCGATCGTCCCTTGGAAAACCTGCAAATCTCTTCCGTCCTTTTCTCTTTTTCCGTCCCATATTCTTTTTGGCGAGTCCGCTCACCCTCTTCCCGCCCACCCCCGGCCTTCCCATTTCTGCCGCCAGGTGTGTAACGCACCAGGCCAGCGTCGTCATCGAAACCCGGGTTCACAGACGGTAGACCTTCAGCCCGAGTCGCGCACCGCACCACCGCTTCCCGCCGATCTGAAACTAGGGCCTCGCGCCAGGTGTCTGTCTTTACTTGGGGCCTGTCTACCCTGGCAAGACGAAACTCGCTCGCTAGCTTGTTCAATGCCGGGCTTGTGAGAGCGGATTTTCCTGGAAAACGTTGTCCCGGTTGTCCTATCCCAGGACGGTCTCTTGGATCTTCCAACACTAATACTAGAGTTTTTATTCTGCTTGACTTCTTTTCTGGTCGATTCCCTAGACAATCGAATTTTTTTTCTTTTTCGAGAGCCGGCTCTTAGGCACACATAGTTTGGACCTTGCTGGAAATCATCCCACTTCGACACACATGATATCCGAATAAGTGCTGAATCACAAGGGAGAGGAAGACGCAAACGGACGCTCAGACTCCTCACCTCATATACTCCCTCGCCTCCGGGCTTATACATTCCTCTCATCTCTCTATCCCCGCACTTACACACCTCACATCCAACAACCACAGGCCCGCCATGAAGCTCAGTTTATTAGCTGCCTCCCTCCTAGGACGCAACCTAGGCAGCGAGAACCCAGCGGGCACCAAGCTCGGACGCGATGTCCTATCCGCCGACAAACTCTCCAGCACCCCCAAAGCCCGAGACGTCCCTCTCCACGTCGTACGCCTCGACATGTGGCGGAATGATCAAGACCCCATCGAGAGCCATTCTCGCCGCAAGCGGCAAGTGGTGGAAACCGCCGTCGACAACATGGTTCGTACTCCACACGCCCCCGCCCAACACGACAGAGACGCATGTGAAAGAATAAGAACACTAACTAACAAACGTCCCTATAGCTCACCCTCTACTTTGTCAATGCCACCGTAGGAACTCCGCCCCAGGAGGTCCGTCTCCACGTAGACACCGGCAGCAGCGACATGTGGGTAAACACCCCGTCCTCCGATTACTGCAGCGCCGCCCGCCGCCCCTGTGCCAACGCCGGCACGTACGACCCGGCCCACTCCAGCACTCACACGCTCGTCGACAACTCCTTCAACATCTCGTACGTCGATGGCTCCGGCGCTTCGGGCGACTTCGTTACCGACGTCCTCACCATCGGCGATGCCTCCGTCGAAGACCTCCAGTTCGGCGTTGGCCTCAACACCACATCGCCCCGCGGCATTCTTGGCATCGGCTACACCAGCAACGAGGCTAACGTGCTGCGCGATGGCGTGAAGCCGTACGAAAATCTGCCCATCAAGCTCGTCTCGCAAGGACTTATCCAGTCGGCCGCCTTTAGCATGTTCCTGGACGACTTCGACTCCAGGACCGGAACCGTGCTATTTGGTGGCATAGACAGAGGTCATTTCACTGGGGACCTTATCACGGTGCCGATTCAGCAGGAGAACGGCCAATACAGGCGGCTCCTGGTTACCCTGGACAAGATCGGATTCGACGACGCCACCATCAGCGAGAACATGGCCCTTGCCGTGCTCCTCGACTCGGGCTCGTCCATCACCTATCTCCCCGACAACGTCGCCCAGGCCATCTTTAAGAAGGCCGACGCCACCTACATGGAGGAGCAGGGCCTCGCCTTCGTTCCCTGCTCTAACCGCCAAACCGCCCACGACATCACCTTTTCGTTCGACGACCCCCTCTCCATCGTCGTCCCCTACAGCGAGCTCGTCCTCAACATCGCCACCAACTCGGGCAAGCGCCCCATCTTCGGCAACGGCGAGGACGCCTGCCTCTTTGGCATCGCGCCCGCCGGCTCCGGGAGCAACGTCCTCGGCGACACGTTTATGCGCTCGGCCTACGTCGTCTTCGACCTCGAAAACAACGAAATCTCCATGGCGCAGGCCGCGACGAGCGAGGTCCAGTCCGACGTGGCGGAGATCGCGGCCGGTAGCGACCCGGTTCCCGGCGCCACGAGGGTGGCGAAACCCGTCGCTGCCACGCAAGGCCTGACGAATACCGGCCAGGAGGTCCCCGAGGACGGCAACGAGGAGGAGGGAGTGGCTATCGGTCTTGGGGGGCGGTCCCCTGCTGCGGTGCTGATGGCAGCTGTCGTGGCGGTTGCTGCGACGGTTGTGCTGTGCTAAAAAAGGAAGAGGAGAAAAAAAAGGTGGAGTGTGGATGTGTGTAACAGGTGGTAATGACCTGGTTTTTTGCTTCTCTTTTTCTTTACTTTTCTTGGGCATCCGTCGTTTCTTCATGCGGCATTGCGGTGGCGTTTTAAAGAGTATTATCCAGTTTACTTTTTTTTTCTTTTCTTTTCGGGGAGGGATCTTCATGACACTGAGACAAGACCGGTTTTTAACAGCTTGGTATCATGTGCGGGATGAAATAAGCTTTTCCGTTCTTAATATGGAAATATGGAAAAACAAGATATGAGATCGTGGACCGCCTTGAGCGGAGGGCGGAGGACCTGGCATCGCATATATGAGTGTACAACGACATTGATTGGAATATCCATCCGGTTGGAGATCATCAGCATCAGAGAGAGTTCAAAGGGGGACGAGGATTAGAAATTACATAGAAGAAGGCTGCTTACTAGAGAGCTAATAGAGGGCAAAGTTGACCATCCAAACAGTCCTCCATCCAAATCGGACCGAGCGCACCTTTCGCGATATCATTCCGTGATGGCACATCCTGAGATTAATTTTTATATTTCAGAAATAGGAGCTACAGTTGCCAGCACGACCCGGATACTCCTAGTTGCTCAATGGCTCACACATACGCCGTTCCGGGTGAGGCGGCGGTGTCGAAACCGTTCTGGTCAAACCGGGTCGCGGGAGGAAATGGGATGGGTACAGGGAGAGAGTAGGAGGAGACGGGAAAGGGAAGAAGATGGGAGAGATACTTTGTTTTGGGGGGGGCCGCTGGGAGACTGGTAGATTTTCTTGTTGGTCTCGGGAGGTACCTGCTGAGATTTTTTGGAGATGACTTCAGGGACTTGAGGGCATTCCCGCTTATTATGTAAATGGTGCTTTGGGAGGCCGTGGGATCGAAACTCGGGTTATTTGAGGGGGAGATGCCTTTTCTGGATTTTTTTATTTTTATTTTTATTTTTTTCTTACGTCTTCTTCTACCCTAGTCTTGTTGGTTCTAGAGGCCAGGAGCCAAGACATGAGGCTTGACGAGGGGAGATCATAATCGTATATAAAGAATAAAATAAGATGGCACAAGATGTGACAAAAGGAGGGCAAGAACAGAAGGAATTGAAATATCCCTGGATGACTGCATCAAAACTCCGTGAGACAAGTTGAATTGTCCCTAACCTCCCTGGAGGGCGGTGTAAGTAGCCGCCTCACCGAGGTCGAAACTCAGGACGTGCAAGCCTCGTTAACGACATGGACGAATAAAACCCCCGAAAGGAAACGCGGATGGCTCCAAAGCAAAGTCTATACAGTCCCTCCTTGACCCTTTCCAAGAGACGGTGTTGATCAAGGACATCAATCCCGAAACCAATAAAGGAAAACCGGGCAGAAAGAGAAAGAGATGAAAAAGAAAAAGAAGTCCCAACGCCATAACTCCCCCCGGCCATTCATCATGACTCCATACCCACGCCCTCATCATCATCGTCCTCCGCAGGGATATACCTCCTCAAAACCCCATCCACATACCACGCCGGCATCCCCCAGTCCCCGACCGCCTCACCAATCCCCCGATTCATCCACCCAACGTATCCGCCCTCAGGCCTCCCGTCGCTCACCCTCTCCTGGTCCAGGTATACCAGCGCCTTGACAACCTGCACCCTAACGGCTTTATCATCCTCATCCACCCCACTCGAATACCCCGACTTCCCCGCGTCGGACCCCGGCGGCGTCGCCGTCACCATCTCCACCTCCAGAACCGCCTTGTCGAACCCCTCCGAAACCCCCTCGTACACATCGAGCATGCTCTCCTCCCTCTCCGGCAAGAGGTACAGCACGCCATAAACCCCATCCTCCCCCCTCAACACCTCCTTATTCCCGCCCGACGAAGACCCCGACGACGACGACGACCCGCGCGACGCCCGAAACGTATCAAATGCGGACGGTAGCAGAGGCACGACGTTGGCGAAGCCGCGCTCGTTGACGAGCCACTTCCACCCGGGGAGGTACGCCAGCGCCACCGGCACGGCGCCGGGGCAGCGCCGGAGCATGGCTGCAGAGGACATGTTGGGCCCGTAGGCGAAGTAGAGGATCTCGTCGGCGGCCGGTGTCGCTGTCAATGTGCTCGACTGCGAGAGGGAGCTGTCTTGGGACATTGCGGGCCGGCTGGGCGTGGTCGAAGCCGCGCCGTTTAGCTGTCGAGGAGTGATGGGTATGATTATGCCTTGGTGTGTGGGGCTGCAGCAAAGAGCTGTTTTAGTGGGAAGAAAAGGAGGAAAAATGTCTGCCTGGATGAGTCGGACGGTCCGCGATGCAAAGTTGTTTTAGCGTCGAGCAAGCAAAAGAAAGCAAAGAGAGTTGAAGCAATTCAGATGAAGCCCAAAAGGATATATATATATATATATATTTGTATATGTGTGTGTGGAGTCTGCGGCTTCGACCAGGAAAAAGATAATCCATATCCAGAAAGTGTAGAAATCGCCAGTCGCCGAAAGCAGGAAAAGGAAGCCAGGCCATTAATATCCATCTACCAAGATACAAAACCAGGCCCTTCAAACCCATGAATACCATCGACTCATCGCCTCCAGACCCCTCCAGACCAAACTCCACCACCGCATGACGAACAAACCAAACAAATCCCATCATCCAAACCCTAAACCTGCCCGTCTCCCCAGTCGCAGCCCTACCCGCCCCTCCCCGATCCATCGCGCGCCTTTGCGAAGTACGCACGGCGATGCGCATGGACGCGTCCCACATCTTCTGCGTGCGAACAACCCGCACGCAGCTGGTACGCCTGTCAGATTTCTCTTTCCTTTTCTTTTCTTTTTTTTTTTTTTTTTTCCCCATGGGTCGGACTCCCACGCACACGCGCACACACACAGCCCCTCCCCCCCCGGGGCGGGCGCCCAAAAGTGGGTGGAGATTTGAAAACCCGCATTATCCCTGTCTGGTCGCGCTTAAAATGCTCCAAGCGATGCGTGCAGCATAAACCTATTATGTCATTGGCCGCGGCTGTGCAGGTACGGGGTTCCCGCGACGTCGAGGCGCGGATGTACTGTGCCTTCGCTCCCTCCCTCGTTTCCCGCGTCTTCCCTCCCCCATCCCCTTCGCCCCGCGCCTTTCGGCCTGAGCATTTCTTTCTTTATGGGGATCGGCCTTAAATGCGCGTTTCCGGGTTCGCTAGTTTAAATCCTTTGGTGCTTCTGATCCCCCTTCCCCCCGTCGACGTTGCAAAGGGTGGAGGGAGCCCGAAGGCTGGTGGACGTCCCCATTGAGCGTGCCACATTTGCCCCCCTTGTCTCCAACTGAGAATGGTAGAGGCTGGTCCGGAGGGCGAACATGCGCATCAAGGGATTCGAAACTTGTCACTGATTCTTCCTTTGCCCTCAGCCCTAGCCGCAGTCCTTCAAAAAACTTGTCCTTGGGAGGACGACGAAGTTGTAAAAATAGGAGGGAGCCAACCAGAGTCCTTCCCAGATTTCTCGCCTTTCGCTCTCGCTCTCGCTTTTCTGAGCGAGTCCGCCATTGCTGGCTGGTTGCAGAAGGATGGATCAATCACTAAACACCAACTGAGCCCTCTCTGCCCACGTCAACTGCCTGGCGTTCAAGGTGACTCAACTCAGTGTTATAAGCCCCGCTACAATTCCACTTGCAGCGGCCGACTTCTAGCGGCCAGGCCATCGCCACTGCGGCTTTAAGCAGATCAATAAATGAATCAATCTGCGTCAAGCCAAGGTTTCTGCGGTTATCCATCACCGACAGCCGGCCCCGAGGTTACACCTCCGCCACAAAGCCATCTAATATTACGGACATGGATTCAGCTTAGACCATGATAACTTAGATGCGTTCGTAGCAGAATCGTCCATTTCATACATAATCTATCAAAAGAACCCACACCTATGCTCGCTCATGGAAAAAGGCGCAAACACAATTGGTACTCCATGTTTCGCCTGAAAGCTTACCAGAAAAAGATGTGCCTGGATATATAGCCCCTTGTTCCATCGTTGCTTGCTTGCTTTGCCACATGTTGCTCAGATTAATAACAATCGAAAAGAAGAGAACTCCAAACTGCCTTGCCAATGATGAATGCGCATGGATGCGGACAAAGGGGTCGAATCCGAATCCGAGAGAAGAAAACAAAAAGGTGTAAGTAGAAGAGGAACTGGATAAGGGGGGATGATAGTCATGGCTGGCCATAGCCGCTTGGCGACCGCTTCTTCGCCCCCCATCTCTGCCTCAACAAAAGACCCCTTGGGATATCCTGCCTTACGGGGCCTTCCTAGAAAGTAGACAAGGGACAGCGAGTCGTCCCATGGCGGGTTGGGCCATCGACCACAACTTCTAAAAAAAAAAAAAAGAAAAGGCTAAAGGGTACAAAAAGATGTCGTATGTTCGACCCAATCTTCATTTTGCCTGCCCTTCAATTTAGGTGATAGGGACCAAAAAGGGGCTGAGCATGAGCTCATCTGCACCAGGCCGCTTCTCGTGATCCATTTCAAACGTCATTTCCAGGAACTCCTTGGCCTCTTGGCTGGCGTGCTCCGGAATCGACGGGCTCGCCTTGCCTCCACCAATCTTGAAGATGGCCTGAAGCTGCGTGCAGTCGGGGAACGGGTGAGTACCCGTCATCATTTCCACGACCAGGCAGCCGAGCGACCAAATGTCCGCCTTGCGAGTGTGCGACGTCTGCTTGACTACCTCGGGCGCCATCCAGAAGACGGATCCCTGTAGCGAGGGACGGTGTTTGTTGTTATTGGCCCCGCTAAGAATGTTTGACGCCTCGAGCTTTTTAGAGATACCGAAATCGGAAATCTTGATGGTACCTTTGTTGTCTACCAGAATATTGGCACCTTTGATGTCTCGGTGGATGATGTCTCGGCCGTGGAGGTACGAGAGTCCAGTGATGATCTGCCTAACGAAGGATCTTACGAGCGGCTCGGGTAGCGCGCCGTACGAGTTGAGCATGGTCTGGACCGAGCCACCAGGCACGTACTCGAGGAAAATGTTGAGGTAATCTGCTGACGAGCCGCATCCAAGGTACTGCACAATGTTGGGGTGTTTGAGATCGCGTAGGAGACTGATCTCACGCTTAAGAGCCTCAATCATGCTCTTCTTGCGGTTGTCGTTCTGGCTGTTGGCGCCCGGCGCGGGTGTCTCGACTTGCTTGACAGCGAGAAGCTCGCCCGTAATGGCGTGGAGGGCGAGATACACACTACCAAAGGATCCCTGGCCGATAAGGGCGCCCTTCATCCACTTGTTGTCATCCCAAGATTCGCCAGCGAGGAAGCTTTGCAGTTCCTCGTCAACATCCTCACCATCTTCATTAAGAGCCTCCTTGATGTCCTGGAATGAGCCAGATCCGGTCGAGTCGGCACTGCCATCGAAAAATCCGCGCCTCATGACAGTGTTTCCTTCGGGGTCGGTCACGCTGAGGCTAGCGCCATCCGAGCTGCTATCAGCGAAAGATGTGAAGGACTTGCGCGTGGAGTCGATGGGCGACTCCTCTTGGAGTGTATCAAGCATTGACGACGCCACCGAGTCACGTATCTGCAGACGGCTCAGAGCATTCTGTGACCGATTCTTAGACTGGTTTGTGGCGTTGAGCCAAGAGTCCGCGATAGTAGGGATAGGCGGGACATCTTGGATGCTAGAAGCGAAACTGATGCTACTAGCAACGCTGAGGCGGTGATTGACCCTGCTAAGACGTGTGGACCGCCGCAGCGACATACGCGCGGTTCGATCAATGTCTTCACGGGGATGATCGGGGAAATATGAGGTAAGATCGGAGGTAATAAGTTCACTAGGAGGACGGAGGCCGCCAAACTGTCGCAAGACGCCTTTCCTGCCCCTTGGCCGACTCTCTTCGATAGGGGAGTGGTCATAATCTTGACCACTACTGGAATATCCACCACGGCTGCCAGGGGCGGGTTGGCGGAGGCCCTCGTCCCAGCCTTCGCCCAGGAGCTTTTGCAGCTTGACTTGACTACGCTTATCTGTATTCTCGAGAGCACGAGCGCGGCTCTGCTGCGCCTCCTCCATGGCGATGGCGGCGGCGCGCTGGAGTTCTGCATCGCCGGGTTCGCCGGCGGGTACTCGTCGCAGGATAAGGCGGTTCCTCTCGGGTCGCTTTTGATCCTTTATTATACGCCAGAGTTCGGTATCGCCAAGGCGTCGGCACGACTTCGGGTCGGGTTCGAGGCCGTCGAGGACCCAGAAACAATAGTTCCGCTCGTGGTCTTCGCGTAGAGCAAATTTTCGGAGGGTTACGCGCATTACTTCTTCGCAGGTGCTGCAATCGGCAATCTTTACAACCTTGGTGACGCCGTTGGTGCAGATGACGCGAATAACGTCTTGACCCTGTGGTAAGCCAGCCATCAGTGAACCATCCATACTGGAGTTATTCCTGGTATGGCTAGTTACCAGACGTGCCGACTGTGGCTCGACAGGCGAGCCGGGGAGTCTTGATGCCCCGTGGCCGAGCCGTTGCCGTCGCAAATCTGCCGTAGGAAGGGGTGAGCTTGGCCGAGAGTCATCCAAGACTCCAGAGGGTTCGTATGGCCTTGAGATGTATTGCTGACGGCTGGAAGCAGAGGTGTTGGGTGCGACACCACGTCCTGGGCGGGGCGAACCGCCGGTCGAGGGCACATATTGGATATCAAGTCCGCCGAAGGAGTCCTAATGACACAAGTTAGCATATACATGCCCGATGAGCACTCGACGTTGAAACTGTAAAGTATGAAGGAAAATCGAAATACCCTATTGCGCTTCTTCTGGTTCGCATAAGCGCGCGTCCTCAACTTCTTGATGCCGAGGAAAAGGCGGACACGGTCTCCGACCTTCTCAATACCCATCTCTTTGAGGACCTCCTTGTCCATCTCGAGGAGGTTCTCTCCGTTGATGTGATTTTTCCTGAAGATCTTTTCGTATTCACCGCACTTGACAGTCCTGAGGTAATCGCAGACCTGGTCAACATCCCAGTTCTTAACTGCGTCAGGGCTGTCACCGTCCGAGAATTCAGACTGCGTCGGGCTCGCGAGGTTTGTGCTAGGCGTCGGTAGGGCCGGTGCTCTCCTTGTGGGAGCCATGTTGGAGGACTGAATATTGGGGACGATGGTTGCACCAGAACCGAGCGAGGCGGCAAAGGGCGTTTTGGGGGCGAGCATCGCCATGGCTCCAGGTAAAATTACTTTCTCTCGGCTTATTACAAGGCTGGAGTTGATGTCGAGATGGGGCTTTGCTGGGTGTTGTTACTTTCGCAGTCGAGCGGATCGGGCGGATATGCCTTCGTTGGGTTCGTGGCAAGGATTCGTCAAATCGTGAGGGAAACGCGCTGGCAAAAAATATGGTATGAAAGAAGGCTGGAAGAAAGAGATTGAACACGACACGACAGCGACGCGACAGAACCAGATTTTAGACGTTGCTCAGCAAGCAGCTTCACTTTCGTTCTTCGCTTTGGCCCTGTTGCAGCGTGCAGTCGTGGTCAGATATGCGGAAGGGGTGGGATGATGGAGAGGGAGGAATGGTGTGGAAGGCTGAATGTTATTTGGGATTTTGAAGGGAACAGAGGGGAAACGCCGCAGACCAGGGGGGGGAAGGTACGACGGCGCTTGGCACGACACAGAATGGTGAGAAGGGGCGAAATCGAAGGGCGAGGATTGAGAATGGGCGGGGCCAAGGTGCCTGGTGAGGTGAGAGTAGCAGGAAAGGGCAATGGTAAAAGGGGGGGGTGTGAGGTCAACTGCACCAGAGAACCAGACGCGGAGCTTCTCCATTCTCCCCTTCGCAAGAATGGATTGGAGGATGGGTTGTCAATCTGGAAGAATTGGGCCGCTTTTTGGTCTGGATGTTGCTGGGTTCCACATTCTAACGTTCCACGTCGTTTCCATCTTGACCGGCCAGAAACGGTGATTGGCCTAAGCAAGGGGGAGCCCTGGTTGCTGGCTGGCTATTCGGGGAGTGGCTCCGTTTTAGAATAAATGCGGAGGCAAGGGGCACAGTTTACTGGCAGTAGCGCAGAACGGAGGTGCTGCAGCAGGCCACAACCCTTCCCCTTGGAGTGCATGTACTCTCGTACGGATAAGGGGGAGGAGAGGGAAGGGGCGCATGGCGAATTGAGAATCACCCTCGGGCTCGTACCTTCCAGCACTAGTACACCAAATCAGAGCGTATCAGCGCCAGCGTGCTGCACCAGGCGGTACTCGGCATAGGGCCCGGATTGCCAGCACTATCAGACGGAACCTCCAGCTCGTGTAATTTGTTGGCTTGACGATGGGATATATTCTATAACGAATCATTGACGATTCTCCGGGTCATGCTGACCAGAACGCTGAGTCGCCATAGGCAGTGGACAGCCGACCACAGTTATGATTGGGGTTGAGGCCATTCACAGCTAATTACGTGTTCCGGAGGCATCTGGTCTATACGAACATCTCAGGAGTGTCCGTTCAGAGACGGGATAGCGACGGGTGCACCCTAACCCCATGAAAGATAGCGCCAATATGGTAGTAGCTCAACTCATGCTGCTCTCAAAGTACCCTGCTAAAGCCTGGCTGGCTGTCCGCAAGTCTAGTCAGGCATCTTCCTTGCCCAGCCTACCCTTTAGGTCCTCCGCGGAAGAAAATTCGCATCGACAGCAGGGGAGACGAGAGAAATCGCTTTGCTCGACCTTTCTCGCGTCTTCGGTTCTCGTTTTGCGACCACCGAAGGTCCCTCAGCGGAAACATTCACATGTCTGGAAGGGGGCAAAATGTGTCGGTGTAGGATCTGCGGATTTCCCTGCTCAACAGCGATCCTGCGCTGGGCAAAGGCTGAGGAGGGTATCAGAGCTGCAAGTACTGTAAGCCGCCAGCATGCCCACATCATCTGGTCTCGCCTCGCCGCCACAGGCGGGAGCCGGAATCGAGGCCAGGATAGCCGTCGAGCATCCAAAACCGAGGTCTCCGTCTTCGTCCAAATCCCGAGGATTTTGAGCATGGAACGGGAGTTAGTTTGTGCAGGTTCTCCACCACCGCCAATGTGCTCCTTCAATTTCTTTGATTCCTTTATTAGGCCTCGAAACATGTTTTACGATTGCAAGTTTTGGGGCCACTAGCTCCCCTTCAATGAGGTGACCGTTTTTGGCCTGCCTGGTTACAGGGATAATTACAGGAGGGTACCTTGCGGGGCCATTTCGGTTTTCCTCAGATACGGAGGTTATGTTCTCTCAATGTGGGGAGCCGAATGAAAACGTACCTCACCACGCCGAGCACACTGGGCAGTACCTCGCCAGCTGGCTGGCTGGCTGGCCAGAGCCAGGCGTCGGGGGGGAAAAAGGCAATACAGAGTAGTGAGGCTGGCATAGCGCCGGTGCTGGCGCACATGCACAATTGGTAGACTGCTTCGAATGTAACCTCTATGGTGACAGTGGAACATTCCCAAGGCGTTGGGCGAATCCCCAGACAAGAAAGGGACGCCAGGAGGGATATCCGCAATGCGAAGGGCACCAAGGCGAGCTTATGAGGAAGCTAGGTGTTTCAAATACGAACGGCTTGTTATCAAACGGTCGTCCGAAAGTCGAGCAATGCTCGGCAAAGCAATCTAACCCATTAATGTGATCAACAGCAGGAGCGACGAGCGCTTCTCGTTAGAAAGACAGTGAGCTTCCGTTTCTGTTACGGTCGAGTGGAGGGCTGATTCTTCAAGGGATTATGCGCAAATGCACCTCCAGTCACACCCCTCACACTGACCTCTTGTCTTGGCATCGTAGATATGACCTTAATCATGCGTGCGATATTCGCCTCTCTAACTTCAGATAAAAACGCAACCTCGCTCAACGCAAAACATCCGGCAAGTGCACGGGCCTAATCCCAAGTCCTGGTCGAGAGCGAGAAGAAAAGTAACAGTCCAAGCTGACGTGCGGCCTCATTTTCTGCGTAATGCTGCTCCGTTCCGAGATTCTTGGCTAGGGTGTCCTTGCGGAGAGGCCGGCAAAATAGGCTGGCAGCACCGACTTGATTGGCCAGTGGCACGCCTAACATGAAACCAGTCGTGTTTCGAACCTTGAAAGTAGAACCGTCATCCTGGACCCATTCGAAGGGTTGCTCAGGTGAACTGAAAAAGAAAAAAAAGATCAAGGCGAGTCTGACGAAGGAAAAGCTGGAAAACGGCTCGCTGGAATGACGTGCGATAACAACCCCCTTAAGGCTCGATATCATGCGGTTACCTCATGTTGGACCATGAATCTGAGAATTGGAGCAGCATCTATAAGAAATCGAGATGGCGAGTTCGAATCCTGTCGCCATGACCACGGCATCGCGGCCGATTCCGACACCTTTGCATCTGATATAGCTTCTAATAACCGAGTAACACGGTGCTCAAGCGACTCCTTGCGTCTCCAAGAGGGGGATCGCGGTGACGTGCAAGGCACTTGACTTGCTGTTGCCCGACAAACAAACCCCACGATTGTGGACTAGAAACACCTCACACACACTGCCCGAGCCCATCGTCTTGGCCCTTTGTTTTTACCCACCCCATTAACCAGGACTATGGCGTCGCATCACTGATGTGGGGATGTTTACACCGCATGTTGTTTTGTGTATCCCTCGTTTCAATCAGTGGATATTGATGTTATTTCAGGACCTAATAGCTCCGCGCACTCAACCCCGATACACTCCAGATTTCCATTTACTTGTATAGGCCGCCGTCCCAGTGTTCCTCGGCCGGAGCAAACCGAAACGCCTTGTGAAGTCTGCGTCGCATCGCAGCTTACACTGTAGCGAGAGTGCATCCGTTGAGATTGGCAGTTCGCATGCCGGCATCTTTCGACGGAGGGTTGTTGCCTTCCGTCCGTTCACATATCGCATCGGTGTCGAGTGCCGCTGCATGAACCACACTTGTGTGGCGAAGAGGGAAAATGGATGAGAAGGAGGCGTGGCAAGGCCTCTTCACATCCCGTCTCCGCATGGGAATAGGCAGGACACCCTCACCATCCAGTGCCCCCTCCCCTCACTCCGTTCACTGCGCTCCCTCTCTCTGATGGGTGTTCTATTTTAAAACTCGGAGAATGATCACCTGCATCCCCCCCACCATCCATATGATCTTGCTGTGTAAATGGCCACCACGGCACCCTGCCTCCGTGCTTGAAACGCTGGCACGAGGAAGGATGAATGTTTGTCATGCAATTCTCGAACAACTACTTTCGCAGACGAGCGCTTGTCCTTGGTTCCGTTTACCAAGCTCCTCTTCACACGTGGGGCAGAAGCAATATCAATCAATTATCGTGAACTAAAGCTTGGCTCGTGCCTGGAGAAAAGGAAGGCCCCGCCCCTTAGCCCATTGCTCCATCATCCATCATCTCGCTAGGGAATAACATAAACTACTGACAATCTATTAAACCCCCCCCCCCCCTTCCTCACAGCTGTCTCTTCATTGTCCCTCTAAATCGGTTGCTTTGCAGCATCTCCCACACACCTGCTGCCCGATCAAAGAGGGATGGGGCGGCTTTTTCAGGGAAAAGACCGGCAAATTGCAAATATGGTGGGATGCGGGCAATCTGCTCTTGAGTTTCGAGCAATTAACGTACCTGGTATCCAAGCGGTGCACTGCACACGCGAACAGGAGCAAAAAAAGATGAGATGAAGACTAAGTTGGCCCTCACGGGCCCATCTTGCTGCGCGGTGTGCTCCGAAGCTCCCGCGCCTTGACGAAATAGTTTCTTCGTTCTATATTAACGGGTTGTGCTCTGCCTATCTCTCTTAGCTCCGCTCACGATAAGGCACAAGGCCCGTTGATTCGTTGGATCAAGCATTTTTAGATGAGCGCCGGCGAGTGCCATTTCCTAACATGCCGTGTTCTCGCTCGCGCGTTCGCTCAGCATGCAGTAAGACGAAGCCCTGTGATGAGCCTTTCCTCCTCTTGTGCCGCCGTTCAGCCGGCAGAAGTGCCTCGCTAGCCTTAGCTTCCATACATACACGGCTGCAAAGAGCAGATCCTCACGTTTCCCCCCCTCCTCGACGAGACGGTGGCGTTCTGGGTGGCTTGATGATATTTTCCGAAAGCGCCCAGCGATACGTAGTCTTGGAAAAGGTTGCGCAGGCCTGTTCAATTCCGTAAAATGCTCAGCTACGGTTCCGTCCTCCGGGTTGACCTGAGAGGCCAAAAAATAAGGCTTTTGTCCCAGGTAGCCCCAGCAAGTCCCAGAATCCAATTAGATTTTCTGCAGGACGAAGACGAAAGCTACATGAACCAGAGAAAACAAGACACCTGGGCATCAGAGCAAACCGCTTCTAGCGCCCGTACAAGGAACAAGGCTCTACATCTAGTCGAAAACCTGACAGGGCCTCCCAAAATCCGACCTGCCGACGTAGGAGCTTGCGCGATATTGTGTTCAAGAGAAGTGGCAGAAGCAGGCAACGAGGCCGGGGAGGTGGGCGCCAACGTGAAACACCCGCCCTATTACACGATTAGCAACTGGCCTGCAATTCCCACGTTTGCTGCGCGCTGCTGCAGCCGAGGGAATCACACACTCCCGCAAGCACCTTTTTTTCTTGCCACATGCCCGGCATTGATGTTGGGAAATTCGATGCCGGGTTAGCTGTTGCACATCTAGATAGCATAAACCTCTTAATATGACGAACGTCTACAAACATAGGTAAACGTCACAGGCCCCCAACTCTAAGATGAAAGGAGACACCCAGTTTGCATGAACCAACGGACGCGACGCGCGTTGAAGAAGCGCTGGTTTCGAGGCATAATGGAAGCAGGGTTATCGAAATTTCCCCAGTCGTTGCGCGCGGTGACAACGACGGGCGATGTTTCATGTCCTGGAAATCCACGGCATTGGTCAACCCTAAAAAGACGATCACTCAGTAATCCTTGCACGCGTTTTGCCCGTTGTGATTTTTTCTTCCCTTGGAGGAGCCGGCGCCTGCGGATCCCGTAAATCCGCTGATACCAGCACGGCGTGAGCAGGCTAGCTGGCTACGCTGGACACGGGACTGCTGACCAGGATACCACCCTGGAAATGAGGGCCATCGGTTACCCGTCCTTACTTGCGTGTGAGGACTCAGATGCTGGCTGTCGGAACTGGCACGTCGGAAGACGATGCCTAATCCGAGAAAGAGCCTCTAGCACATGGCGCCGACTGGTTTAGGAAAAGGGTTCGCTGCCGAGGCCGCAGTGGTTTATAGCTGCGGCTCGTTGAGCTCTTGGTCGGTTCGCCGTTTTCTCGTGATACTCGGTGCTGCGAGGAACCGTTTTAAACATATGAATACGAGGTGTTGCACAAGGGTAGTGGCAGGGTAGCCGGCGGAACGGTGGAACGGTGTTGTAAAATGTCGATATCAAACAGTCGCTCCGGTTCCGGCGGATCTTCGGGGACATGGAGGCAAGAAAAGAGGATGATGTCTCCGTCATCAGGCGGGGTCTCAGCACATGCTTACGTTGGATTGCAATGGCATCACTTCAGTTAGCTCATCTACGAGCTCCCGAGATGCGAGGCCGAATATTCAGATATAAGCTTCTCACCCGCGTCGCATTTCCGAACTAAGTGCGCGAAACGTATTCGCCTACCAAATAACCCGCGGTGGAAACAAGCCATTGTGTTAGTCATGTACCATGTACGCTAGAAAGAGTATCCGGACTTTCGCACATTTTGAGAGCAATTTTCAATTGGCGTCATGTCATTTTGCGGGATGCCTAATCACCCCTCCCAGGCAAACCCCGAGACTGACCATTGGGATATACGGCCGAGCCAGCAGTCTCTGGGACACATCGCTCGAACTCAGGAAACTCAAAAGTTTCGCGGCTCGCAAGTGAAATCCCTTTTGCGCCGGAGAAGATTCTCGTCCCTTATTTCAAGGTTGGTCAGGTCTCGAGCTCTTTTTCCCCGTGGGAACAATCCGCAGTGGCTAGCCGAGCTAACCTGTGGGCTCGGATAGGTATCCCCAGGGTAGTCTCAAGGAGTTGGGGAAGCTAACCTTTGCTCACCTCTTCCGTCTGAGCATCGCTACCCCTGCTGGCCATCGCTTTCCGTGGACTCGTCCGTTTGCTTAAATCTTCAACTTTCGTGTGAAGCCGGGAAACGTTAACCATGGGGGTTGAGCAAATGAGTACCACAGACGCGGTGAATGCGGCCGAGAACGGCATCGCAAGGACGCGTATTGTTGCATTCCTCGGTCCGATTTCATCTTACACTCACCAGGTTGGTCATTTAACGGTTACCCACTGCCTTGATAAGGCCGCTGGGGTACGTGGGATGCGCATGGAGCTGACCCAGCTTGGAAACCTAGGCTGCCCTACAGTCGTTTACGGAGGATAAGTACGACTTGAGGCCATCGGTGAACATTGATGGTGGGTGGATTCTACAACGACACCTAGAACCCATTGCCTACAAGTTTTGAGAATTCATGTACGAATCGTGCTAACTTCAGTGCAGAAATCTTTGAGGTCGTTCAAAGGGGAGACGTCGACTTCGGTGTCGTCCCTTTTGAAAATTCTACGAATGGCCCCGTAATCTTCACTCTCGATAACCTCGCCAACCGCTACCAGACGTGTCCGGACATATCCGTCTGCGGCGAGGCCTACGTCGACGTCCATCACTACCTCCTCGGCCACCGGAATCCCTTGTCGGTGCTCGATGAAGGCGGCGACGGCTCGGGGACCTGCACCCCCACGGCGGCGGATCCGCACCCGCTTAAACCACGGACCAAGCCTCTCGGCAGCCTAAAGCACATTACGAAGCTGTACTCTCATCCCCAAGCGTGGGGACAGTGTTCCATCTTCCTGTCCACCTACCTCAAGGGCATCGAGACCATTGACGTGAGCTCCACCAGCCGGGCGGCCGAGATGGTCAAGGAAGATAAGACGGGGACATCGGCGGCTATTTCTAGCGAGATTGCCGCCAAGGTCTACGGAGTTGATATCCTAGCCAAGACCATCGAGGACCGCGAGGATAACACGACGCGTTTCTTCATCATCAAGAAGACCGACAGACTGGACCTCAAGGTGCCCAGACGGTCCGACGGAGAGGAGACGACGCCGCCTCGCTCAGAGACGAAATCTCTTGTGTCTTTTACAGTGCCGCATCATGAGCCAGGTGCGCTGGCGGACGTGTTGGATTGCTTCAGGAAAGCAAAGCTTAACTTGACGACAATCAACAGCCGGCCCAGCCTCATCACGGCGTTCCAGTATCTCTTCTTTGTCGAGATTGAGGGCCACTATGACCTTGATCCCGAGGTAAGGGCCGCGCTAGTTGAGGTGGAGCGTGTAGCGCAGAGCTCGAGGTGGCTTGGAAGTTGGTATAGCCAGAGCGGACGAAGAAAGGGATAGACTAGGATAAAGCTCAAGGGGGGGGAGAAAACCTAGAAAAAAAAAAAAAAGCTATCCATAACTCCGCCATTGAACAGAATCCCCCGCCATGACCCTTTACTTCTTTAACTGATCTATCAAGTTTCAAATGTAGAAGTAATTGATGGAAACTTTCGTAAGTAGTGTCTCAATAGCTTCATAGGAGATGGAAAAAAAATACCAACATTTGAACCCCCATGCCCTCAACCTCCGAGAGTCGTCTCCCATCATCGCCACAATGAACTGACCACATGTTCCACCCTCACATGTAAAACTCTGAATACCCTGCATTCACGCCGCCGTATGCACGCATGTTCCCCAATTGACAAGCATGAGAAAGAGTGACGTCCGTCAGTAATTTCCCTTTTTCGATTACTCCACAGCACCACCAAAGCAATCCCGGTTCTAAAGGATGGCGAGTGTTCCCAGGGGGGGGGGCGCAAAGCTAGTTCGACATGCCGCAAGCCAAATGCAGCCCCGTCGCCTGCGGGACGGCATGACACTAGGACATTTTATTTATTTATTTAATTTTTTCCTTCAGTGAAAGTTTTCTTTACAGTTGCTAGCCAACGGCACCCCACCACGACCTGGTTGAGGCCGTCAAAAAGGGTGAGAAAAGTTGCCATTCCAGCCTTGTCCGACGCACGAGGGCATCAGCCGGCCGTCGATGGTTCGTAGATGGCTTCCCACCATGTTGGTGAGCACCACCCGAATCGGCAGGTATTGCCCCCTTGGAGTAATTGCTCTTCCATTGTAATGTATAGTCTTCGCTCCCCCCGCGGCGCCGTCCTCCGTGAGTATGTATGAGGATGTAAGATCAGTTTCCGGACCCGGACGCCTCCCACAGATGGTGAGTTGGAGCACAGGGAAAATAGTGACCGACATTCGCAAATGATCCATCCATACGACACCCTGGTTTAGCGTCCGAGTTGGTTTGAGTGATGGAGTAACGAAAATTAAGCTGCTGGAGCGGATATGACGCAGATGCCGTGGGGTAATGAGGGTTGTTCTTTAATTTTTCTTACCATTTTTTCCTCTCCCTTGGATTGTAATTGTAGGATAACCTCATAGTTCCAAATCGGTCAAGAGGTCACAAGAGTCTAAGCCCTGACTCGGCTTCCCGAGGTTATGGGATTTTCCTGGACAGTCTGGATCGCAAGGGAAATGGCAGAATATCTCATCCGGTTGTCAATGTACAGAGTCGCACTTTCCCCCTCCGTCGCCCAGTTAGATGGCAATGGTAGGCTGGACCAGCAGCCTAGCGTGGGCAAAAGAGTGGCCGGGGCTGAGGCTTATTGGTTCCCACAGCCGTGGGGGGAGCCCTTGACCTGTCGACCATTGCCAGCCAGCTATACATTGTTGGCCAAGCCGCTGGCTGTCCTGCAGGGCCGCCACCGATGACGTATCGCCCTCCAAACAAAAGGCTTTCTTTTCAAACTAGCCTCTGGTCCATGTACACTTTTTGCAACTCCATCGGCGGTGTTGACCCGTACACGTACAAGTAGAACACCCTCTTTTTTGTTACGTGTTTCTCGGGCCAGGAATACTAATCCAGTCCCAACCGAACCTTCTATTTCTAGGCTCCTCAGTACTGCAGGGTGCCAGGATTTCATGCTACATGTCCCTGATCTTGGCTGCAGCCGGCGTGGGAAGTTGTGGGGAATCGATACAATCGAACCGGGTCACTAGCCATCAACACTCCTACACTCCTCCACCCTCTTACCTGTACCCATCGAAAACGACGCCGCAGAGAAAGTAGCCAAAGGAAAAGGTACCTCGGAGCTCTTGCCTCTTGTCGGTGTTCCTCCTCGCTTTCTCTCCTTGCTTCACTTGGCCCTCACCTACGTAGCTCTAGCTCTGGTTTTGCGAGTAGGCGAGAAAGGCAAGAGGTATACTTGACATGCTCCTCTTTGTTCCGTCACGGTCGACACGTGTTGGAGGGACTCCCTTAGGAGCAGAGTATTTAAACATCTCCATGTGCCCAGTTTAGATTAATCCAAAAAGAGTCCAGGTCCCTGGAGATCCAATCTGGAAGCTTGATCTGAGCCCCTCACCTTTTTCATATCCACATCTGCGCATGCGCATCAAGGTCTGATCCTCAAGTAGACTTTCGGTACTTCTTGATTTCTTTTCAGTGCTTGGCTCGCAAGCAAGATTCCTGTCCATCAGTCCTGCTCCTAATACTCCCTCGTTCTTCCCGTTCCCGGGTCCTTCGACCATCGATAAATTTGTTTAATAATCACTAGTCCCCCTTCTTCTCTTTCTCTTAGATCCGGTCCTCTGGTACTTGCTGATCATTTTTGATTTTCTGATCAATCTTCATTTTTTTTTTTGGAATCACTCTCCCGTATCTATCAATCGAGTCAACCACGTCTAACCTCCCACAATGGCGGCAACAAAGCCAATTTTCGCGGCCACCCACCCACGTGCCTGCTCGACAGCCTTCGAGAGGGTATGCAAGAAATCCCTCCACCCTCGTTTCGCCTCATCAGCTGTATCCCCGCTAACGCTTGAGGCCTTTTTTATCCGCTTTGTGAAATAGGTCTTTATGACTCGCAGGGACTCGCTCGAATGCGTGCATGAACCCTTTGGGGAACCCTTCTACTACGGCCCTGAGCGCATGAGCGAGCGCTGGATGAACGACGAGGAGTACCGCGTAAAGTCGGGCTATGCCAATACCACCTATGAGGATGTGCTTGAGACCATCTTCAAGGTGGCGGATGAGGTTCGACTTTGCGTTTCTTATTCTTCTTTCGTCCCTTGATATTGGTCGTTGGACTTTTCTTGCACCTGCTTTTCTTTTTGCTATGAGTGAAATCCCCAGCATGCCTGATTGGCTGCGGGCGGCATCTTTGGCCGTCTAGGAGCGGATGCAAGTGCATTCGAGGGATCGTGAACTCAAGTTTTGGCGAACATGCGGTTATTTCTGGCGCTCCGGATTTGGTTTTACCAGTCTTCATTTCTTGTGAAGAATTGTTGGAACGATTGACGATGAAATGTTCATTCTTCTCTGGCTTCTCCTCCCGCTCCGATGGCTCCCGAATCCCCCGTCCGTCCCCGCTTCCGTCCCCCGGCCTCCTAACCACCGAATCCCGCCGATCCCCAAAATAATAAACCACTTATAGCCTTCACCCACTAAACCTTTCAACCACCACAGGGAAACAAGCGCGTCTTCATCAAGGACATGGCCTACTACCTCTTCCCCCCGGACCGCAAACCCGCCGAGATCCCCGCTTCCCTCGGCGCCCACCAGGAGCCCAACAACCCCACCATCTTCCCCCTTGACCAGCTCCGCCGCTTCCAGTTCACATTTCTCATCCGCCACCCCCGCCGTAGCATCCCCTCCTACTACCGCTGCACCATCCCGCCCCTCGACTCCGTCACAAACTTTGACAAATTTCTCCCCAACGAGGCCGGCTACGACGAGCTCCGCCGCCTCTTCGACTACCTCATCGCCGAGGGCGTCGTCGACCGCGAGAACCTCGTCGTCTTAGACGCCGACGACATGCTCGATAACCCAGAGGCCGCCATCAAGGCTTACTGCGAGAGGGTCGGCATCGATTTCTCGCCGAGCATGCTCAATTGGAGCGAGGATGATGCGCAGCATGCTACGCAGGCGTTTGAGAAGTGGAATGGGTTCCATAACGATGCTATTAAGAGCAGTTCTCTGAAGCCGCGTTCGCACGCCCAAGTAAGTTTTTTCCTTTTCTCTTCTTTTTATGCTTTCTCTCTCTTGTTTTTTTTTTTTTTTTTTCTCTTTCTCTCTTACGCCAGATCTATGCTCTCCGTATAGGATGCGCGCTAACTATGACGAGAAGAAAACGTGCACTCCCGAGTCCGAGGACGAGGAGTGGAAACAAAAGTACGGCGAAGAAGCCCAAAAAGTTATTCGCAAGACTGTGGAGGATAATGTTGCCGACTTTGAGTACCTGAAGCAATTCGCCCTCAAGATTCCCGCGAGGACCGAGTAGTGCTTTTCCCGGTCTCTGTCCGCCCATTTTCTACTTTCTTCTTTCTTTTTCGGGGTTCGAGGGTTTAGCAAGAGGTGCGAGGAAGAGATATCAGCTACTTTGTTGTAACAGGTAGCAATGTGCTTTTTGCATCTTCATCATCGGGATTGGTATGGCAGATAGCCATCATTGAAAGATCATATCTAAGACCAAAAAAAAAAAAAAAAAAAAAAAAAAAAGAAGTCAAACCCCTTTCAAGAAAAATATGTGTTTTGCTCTTATACATTTAGTGGTTTCTAGTCATACATGTACAGTGTATCCTCCCCATCGTCTCGTTACAAGACCGGCGCGATTCTATCCGCGCCCGCTCAGTGTAGGTTCTAAAGATGGTACAGAGTAGATAGTAGGGCAACGCCCCCGTTGGCGGGTTTTCTGGGTGATCGTAGGGCATCCTCGCGTGCGGCAGCAATGGCGGTCTTCCTCCTCACCCTCCTCCTCTTCCTCACCTCCTTGTGAGGCAAACAACTCCGGGAGTCAGTCTAAGGGTTTCCACCGGCAGGCGCCATGACGGGGACGGAGTCATCAATATTGGTAACATCCACCTTATCAACAGCCCAGTTTTTTGCCTTGTCATCCAGCAAGCCGTGGGTCACGTTCGGAGACCACTCCTTCGCGTGAAACCTGAAGACAGTGTTCGACCAAAAGACCGTAGCTGCGCATAACTTGGGCCCCTCCGCCGCGGTGCCCTTCGCCGCGTTACCCTCCGCCACACCCTCACCCTCGACGGCTTCGGCTGTAGTCTCCTTGGCCTCAGCGGGGGCCTCGAGCCACATCTTGTTCGACTTGCCGGCGCCAGCCAGCACGGCCGCAATATCCGCAACCGCATTCGGTAGTTGTTCGTGAATCTTCTTACCCCTCTCTTGCCGAGAGAGGACCCTCCTGTTGCCATCGGGCCGCGTCTCAAAGTACATGTCGTCGTTCCACTCGAGCTCGTGGCGCCTGCGGAACTCGCGAAGCTTGGCGAAGACGGATCGGCCGACTTCGCCCTGGCCGCGGGGGAACTGCACGACGGCGAGGACGTCCCAGAGGTCTTTTCGAATCTTGGCGGGCTTCGTCTTCTTTCCGGCAAAAGGTAGCTGCTTCAGCGCTTTGTGGGCCTGGATTGAAGATGGAAGAGTTAGTTTGTCTGAGCTTGGTGTCCTGCCAGTTCCGCAATCCCTCCCTATTAGGGCCCGGCGGAATGGGTACATACGTTCATAACATTCGAATGCGAGTAGACGATCTGCTTGCTTCGAACCTCGTGGAAGACCCAGATCTTCTCGCCGTGATCCTCGGTGTAGCCAGTGAGCTCGGGCTTGGGCTTTCGGAATCGCGCCTTGTAGTGACCCTGCCGTATGCTGATTCGCGAGAAACCAAACGTTAATTGGGATAATTGGGAGGCCAGAGACGGCCTTGCTAGCGGTACCGCGCTCATCGTATCGGTATGGCCGCGCGTCGAGGGTGCAGCAGCCCGGGTTGAATGTCAATGCTGTTCGAAAAAAGGTCTCCTCGCTGGCAGCGTGATGCAAGCCGAAAAACTTCCCTCATAGGCATGTTAGACGGAGTTTGCCGTTACAGATCTTGGTCACGTGCACAAGTTCTTGTGAACCTTAGGCCCACCCAGTTGCCGAATCATCTGTTCAGTTGAATCTTCAGCTGCTTAGTCATGACACTGATGGAAGCTCGTGGGCTGAGAAGCAGCCAGGTACGCAATTCAGGAATAACCGTTGTTGGAACAAGATGAGATCTTGCGTCATGCGCCATCTCCAAGACTTACACCCCAACCCACTCTAACTCATCCTCTTCGGTTTTCCATATGTTCTCACCCTTCATTTCCCCCTTTCAGTTGTTCGACATATCGAATATCCTTACGCTCGTATTTTTTGTTCACCCCAGCCATATCCGTCAACCGTCGGTGGCCTCTCTGTGTCGTTTCCCGATGGACTCATTAAATGTGACGTTGATATCGGGAGGAAGTCTCTTGGCGGTCCATGTCTACGCTCCTTCTCATGATGGTCAATGACGGCGCACAGACGTAGCCGTTACGGGTCCTTCCGGTCAAGTGTATCTCTATCTAACTGCTTCATTGATTGAGGACTCGCGATGCAGGCTGCAATGAGCGGGTACACACATTCAAACTATCACTTTTCTCAGCCTCACTCCACGGGTCACAGCCCTTCTAGTACAGGACCGATTGCGAAGAAAGAGACCGGCGATTGGTATAGGACGTAATGGGATTAGGAACGTAGCCCTCCTCACGGCGTTGCACACGACTGCGGGTCCTCAAGTTTTTCAAATACGGATTTTGCGGTGTGGTAGTAGTGCAATTGGCTCCGTTTGTGATGCGGGCTGTTGATGACTTGAACCGAGAAACTTAAAGAAGTAACCTTCTAGGATAATGTGCCATTATACTAGCTCCCCGCAAATCTCTCGAACGATGGGATCGTGAGGCGAGAAAGTCAAAACGAGTTAACGAAGATGTTGGTTCTAAGTTTCAGGGGGGTTCGATGGCGCTTGGGCCGGGCATAAGGATATATCCTTGTCTTTCTTTGCGCGTAATAACTCTTCTTCTCAGTTGCTGCGCTCAGTCTCGACTCCCCATTTCGATGTTGTACGGCCTATCTCGGTGCGGGCCGGAGCTAGCTTTGAAGGCTGTTCAAATAAATGTACATTGTACCCTCGAGCTCAATGATTAGTCACCATGCTTGGTGGAACAGACAGGTCATGGTGCGCTTTGGGCGGGGTTCGCCGCCTAATAACAGCTGTTGCCCCACCAAACAATACTGACATCACTCAGTCGAGCAGCTTCTGGTAGGTTCGCGCCCGATCAAGTCTATTCTCTTTCCTCGCCAGAGCCCACTCAAGTATCCTAGATTCTTCTCGTACCAAGGTCAGCCCACCATCAGCTTCGAGAGCCTTGGAAATTTTGCTTTCTGACTAGGCTTTTGGGTCCGCTCACCCGTAGATAAATACATTTCTTGCTTCCACCACTGTCTGAGACACCCCTCTTCCCTTTCACCTCCCTCATCCAAGACTACGAAGAAACAATAGTGACCGACAGCACTGAAAGCAAAGGGTCATTTACCTTTCTGCGAGACAGCAGAGGCTAAGCCTTTTTATCATACCCTTAATAACGCAAATCCTTTGATACCTTGCGGAACTTGATACCTTCCCACAGAATAAGTTCTGCCTCAAAAATCGTCGAACTGGTTCCGACGACAATTTCCACTACAAATCGACTACGAAACAGTAGAAAAACCCAGAGTTTGACACCATGACTTCGCGCATGGAGTTCACAGATCGAGGCCAAAAGGCCGTGGAGGATGCCATGGCCCTGGCCGAGCAATATGCTCACTCACAACTTCTCCCCGTCCATCTCGCCGTCTCCCTGCTCGATCCGCCGCCCGACCCCTCAAAGGACCAACAGAATGCCGTCCCCGGCGCTTCCACCACAATGTTTCGGCAAGTCGTCGAGCGGGCACATGGTGACCCCCAAATATTCGACAGGGCATTGAAGAAGATGCTCGTTCGCCTACCTAGCCAGGACCCTCCACCAGAGAACGTCAGCCTCGCGCCCTCTTTCCACTCAGTCCTCAAGAAGGCACAGGACCTCCAGAAGCTCCAGAAGGATTCCTACATCGGCGTGGACCACCTTCTCGTGGCCCTTTCAGAAGACCATAACATTCAGGCCGCTCTCAAGGAGGGTAATATCCCAAAGCCCAAATTAATAGCAGATGCCGTCCGAGAAATCCGCGGCACCAAGAGGGTCGACTCCAAGACCGCCGATACCGAAGAGGAGCACGAAAATCTTGCCAAATTCACAATCGACATGACTGCCATGGCTAGGGATAAGAAGATGGACCCCGTCATTGGTCGGGAGGAGGAGATCCGCCGAGTAGTTCGAATCCTCAGCCGACGAACCAAGAACAACCCTGTCCTCATCGGTGAGCCTGGTGTCGGTAAGACAACAGTCGTCGAAGGTCTCGCCCAGCGCATCGCAAACCGGGATGTGCCAGATAACTTGAAGCACTGCAAGCTCTTGTCGCTTGATGTCGGTGCGCTCGTCGCTGGTAGCAAATACCGCGGTGAGTTCGAGGAGCGCATGAAAGGCGTCCTTAAGGAAATCGAGTCATCCAAAGAGACTATTGTTCTCTTCGTCGACGAGATTCACCTTCTCATGGGGGCTGGATCGTCCGGAGAGGGCGGTATGGACGCGGCTAACCTGCTCAAGCCAATGCTTGCCCGCGGCCAGCTTCACTGTATCGGTGCCACCACTCTCGCAGAATACCGCAAGTACGTGGAGAAGGACGCTGCCTTCGAGCGACGTTTCCAGCAGGTCATCGTCAAGGAACCGTCTGTCCCCGAGACCATCTCCATTCTCCGAGGTCTCAAGGAGAGATACGACCGTCACCACCGTGTCACTATTCTCGACAGCGCCTTGGTAGCTTCCGCCAATCTCGCCGCCAGATACCTGACAACTCGTCGTCTTCCCGATTCGGCGATTGATCTCGTTGACGAGGCTGCCGCAGCCGTTCGTGTTGCGCGCGAGTCTCAGCCTGAAATCATTGACTCTCTAGAGCGCAGGCTTAGGCAGCTCCTGATTGAAATCAAGGCCTTGGAGAAGGAGAAAGACGAAGCATCTCAAGTCCGTCTCAGCCAAGCCCGCAAGGACGCCAAGAACGTCGAGGAAGAGCTCGCACCTCTGAAGCAAAAGTACGAAAGCGAGATCAAGCGTGGCGAGGAAATTCACCTCGCCAAGGTCAAGCTTGACGAGCTCAAAAAGCGACTAGAAGATGCCGAGTACGATGGTGACCACCAAAAGGCCGCCGACCTAAAGTATGGTGCCATTCCGGAGCAAAAGATGGTCATCAAACAGCTTGAGGAGAAGAAAGCAGCCGCCGATGCCTCACTTAGCATGAACCCCGACGATGTCGAGGGCCCCATGGTTACGGATGTGGTCACCGTTGATAACATCAACGAGATCGTCTCTCGATGGACTGGTATTCCTGTTACGAGGTTGAAGACTACTGAAATCGAGAAGCTCGTCAACATGGAGAAGGAGCTTAGCAAGGTGGTCGTCGGCCAGAAAGAAGCGGTTGAATCCGTCGCCAATGCCATCCGGCTGCAGCGGTCCGGTCTCAGCAACCCCAACCAGCCGCCTAGCTTCCTATTCTGCGGTCCTTCGGGTACCGGTAAAACTCTGCTCACCAAGGCTTTGGCTGAATTCCTCTTTGATGACCCTAGGGCCATGATCCGGTTTGACATGTCCGAATACCAAGAGCGGCATGCGCTCAGCCGTCTCATCGGTGCTCCTCCTGGCTACGTTGGCCACGATGCGGGGGGTCAACTTACCGAAGCCCTTCGCCGCAAGCCCTTCTCGATCCTCCTGTTCGACGAAGTGGAAAAGGCTGCCAAAGAGATTCTCACCGTTCTCCTGCAACTCATGGATGACGGTCGTATCACCGACGGCCAAGGCCGCGTTGTTGACGCTAAGAACTGTATCGTTGTTATGACGTCCAACTTGGGCGCCGAGTACCTCACCAGGGCCACCAACCGCAGCCGCAAGATTGATGGCACCACCCGCGAGCTTGTCATGAACGCTCTACGAAACTACTTCCTTCCCGAGTTCCTTAATCGTATCAGCTCGACCGTCATCTTCAATCGTCTCAGCCGAGATGAGATTCGCAAGATTGTCGACCTGCGCATCACGGAGGTGCAGCAACGTCTGTACGATAACAACCGCAAGGTCAAGATCGACGTCGATGTGGACGCCAAAGACTACCTCGCCAGCGCAGGTTACTCGCCCGTCTACGGCGCCAGGCCGCTGGCTCGTCTTATCGAGAAGGAGGTGCTCAATAAGCTTGCCATCCACATTCTTCGCGGGGCGATCAAGGATGGGGAGACCGCCCGCGTGCGGCTCGAAGATGGAAAGATCACTGTCATCCCCAATCACAGGGATACGAGCGTGGAGCCCGATTATGATGCGATGAGCGATGATGAAGATGACGCCCTCGACGAGGTAATGGGTGACGATAGCGAGATGGCTGAGGACATCTACGATTAAGGAGCTTCACTTGATGCGGATGAATTGGGTTACTTATCCAAGTGTTTGAGACTTAGAATTAGGGGAGTGTATTTTACGCGACAAGACGCTTTTAAGCGATGATGATGATGCTTCTGTGGCGTTCTCGGCGTTGGGAAATAGGGAAGCACGCATGGCTTTTAGGCATGCTCATACTTAGATGAACCTAACTAGTCTACATAAAAATAAAAACAGGAACGTTCATGGAATCGTGCATCGCACTGATTGTCCCCGCGCAAGTTGTACGCAAGATTTACTCGTGATGATTGAAACACTGGTCAAGTAAACACTTGACGACACTCGAAATCCAACCTGATGTGGGTGCCATCGTATGTCAAATGTCAACTGCAAGGTCCGCGTACAGGGTTTTGCCCGCCACCAGCGGCCAGCCCGTGTTGCGCATGCCATCTCATGCTTAAATGGAAGATGCTTAATATCCCACTTGACTCTTTCTTTCTCCCTTCTTTTGCTCCCTCCACGCTATTTTGTTCTGCCAAACATGAGAAGGTTCCAAAACCCCAGACCATTCCCCATTCGAATCCCGACAAGCTTCTGTTGCCATGCAGAATCCCGCTTGCTTGGGGCAGGATGGAGCCAAGTCTGTGTCAAGATATGGGGGTCATGGGTGGCAGGCACATACATCTGCTGTATCAGTGTATCAGGTTTCCACCTACTCTTCTTCCCTTTGCGCCACCACAACCATGTTTCCACCTTCCAACAAACCCCTACCCCATGTCGACATAGAAAGCAAAATTGAAAATGAGAGAATGAAGAATCGCATCTGCGCGCCCGATCCCCATAAGTTGCATGACTCCCAGGTCCCTTGGTGATGATCTACGATTGTATATATATACCCGGAGTTTCTGAAATAGGACGAAGAGATTGAAAGACATTCCTAGGTATTCATCTCGGGTGGAATTGCAAGTGTTCCAAATGTGATCACTGGGGCTGGACCTGCCTCAGCCCTTTGCACACGTCCCGCTTGGAAGAAGAAATGGAAGGGGGCAGGGGGGTTTGAAATGGAAGGGAATTTGTTCGTGCAGGCACTTTGCCGCGGATGGAAAGTCTTGGCTAGGCCGGTGAAGCCATCGTGAGCGTGGCTTGAGTGTGTGCGGGGACTGTGGTTGGGGTGGCATGGCGGGCGGGCTGGCGGCTTTCGGCTCCGACATGTTTCGGATTGCGTCTCAGCTGGAGGAGGTCATGATGGTGTGCTCGTGAGCGAGAGCGCTTTTTATGAAGAATTTTTTTTTTCCTTTTTGTTTCAACAGTTGGAATTGGAAAAATTAATTGTATTGAAATCTCAAATTTCAATTATTCTTTTAGACAAGTCTACCGATGAATTAATCGATGGTGAAGGGCATACATGCGAGAGAGATGGCCTAGGACTCAGGCTCATCTCCAGATCTCCCATCGACTTACACGATCACCAACGCCTCCCACACCCGGAATCTGGGGATTCAGGGGGGGGAACATAAGCCCCAAACGGGTTTCCTGGAACACATGCACCACATGGCGCCCTTTCCATGCCGGCACAAGAAGCATTCACCCCACACCCTAGAAAGCAACCCCTTCAACGTAGATAAGTCGGCACTTGCGGTAAGCATAAGTGAGGAAAAAATGTCACCTTGGCATCTGTGCGGCTCAAGGTGCCAGAAACTCCACTCACACAAGCCGTCAGTCAGGTACCAATGCGCTTGCTGTTCGTTCGCTCGCGCCATCGCATCAAAGGGGTGTGTCACGGCGAAAGCGGTTATATTGAACATGAGGCGACGGCCACCCCGGGGAGTTCGAGGACTTAGCGTCTTGAGGCCTTGTATCAACTCGCCAAACTTGGAGATCGATACCAGATTGGAAAGGCATGGAAGTGGTGGCCTTGCCATCTCTCGTTGGGTCCCACCCCACCATCTTTGCCGTCCTCGCCGCCATCTGCTCGCCAAGGGACTGGATTCATCTTGGATGAAGCCGAGAAGGGGAACCGGGGGGCGGTTCGAGGAAGTTTGAGACGGCAGGCCTAAGTGACGTGCGCGCGCATTCTCTGTGATGAGGGTATGAGGGTATTAGCCGCCTTAAGAGACATTCCCCTGGTGTCTGAAATGACACTCTCGACAGGGCTCCTCGCGGGGACGAGGTGATGCTCGACGTTGCTTGCAGGAATGTATATAACCCCCATCGTTGTGACTTAACCGATCATAAGATGCGACTGGTATAACAGATCGTTGTCGCGTAGACTTTCCACCGCGCTAGTTGTTGTCCGTCCTTCCCTTCTCTCTCTTCGTCTCTTTCATATAATACTAGGCTGGTGCCATCTTCGTCTGGACAAGATAAACCTTTCAAGTATACTAGTAATACTTGTTCTTTCTTTCTATTCGTTTCTTTATTCGCTCCTTTCATCTTCACTTTATCATGTATATCTCTTCGTTCCTTACGGCCCTAGTTGGCCTTGCTTCTTTGGCTTCGGCTGGTAAGTCGACAACCTCAAGGAGACTACGCTCAAGACAACCTACTAACGTCGTGCCAAGTGCCACGCCACCTTGAGCGCTCGGTCGTTCGCACCACGGAACCCATTGAGAAGAAGGTCCAGAGGCGGCAGTTCCTCGATCCCTTCACCGGTGGAGTTGTCCAACCTCTCCTTCTTGGGCCCCCTATCCAGCAGACGACCATTACCGTCATCCAGAACAACAACCTCGACGTCATCGACCAGTTGACGCAACTTGCCGAGAGGCAATTCGGTGCCCTCATCCAGTCGCAACTCGCGCTGGTCGCCCAGCTGCAGACTATCAAGGATAATATCCGAGTCAACCACTTTAGGTCTCGCTTTAGCCAGGCTGTAAGACAAACCAATGGATCCAAAGTACGTTTAAGTGCATACTAATGGTATCATAGAACACTGTTATCGTGACCGTCACCTGTGTTGTAGACCGCCGGGATGGAGGCGCCGGTACCAACCGCTACCTCGTCAACCAACTCCTGGCCGACAATGGCTTCGCGAACCGCAACATCGCCATCATGGTCTCCGACGCCGAAACCATGACCATCCAACCCACAGCTACAGGCTCGTCTTTCTCGAGCAGCGCCACCGGACTACCCTCCTTCAACCTAGGCTCGTTCGATCCCCTGGCTCCCTTTGGGAACTTCAACGGAAGCGTCATCCTTCCCCCCGGCACGGAGGCACCCACCCTAAACCTCGTCTTCCCTGACCCGGCCGCCATCATCTTTGCCAACCAGCCCGCCTTTGTTGAGACCCCCAGCAGCTTCTTCCAGAGCTGCGCCACCTTCGCCTCCAACGGAAACAGCTTCGTCAACCTCGCCGGCACCTTCTTCACCAACTTCCAACAGATCGCCGCGGCTCAGCTGGCTGGCCTCCGAGCGCAGTGGCTTCTACGGTTCCTGGGCGGAGCGGCTACGGCGACCTCGACGACAACGTCAGCAACGGCGACGGCTACGTCCCAGTAAGTAAAAAGCCAGAGGATGAATAGGTAGCAAGCTAGAAGTTGTAAACTATCCTGGTTTTGCCAGTTAGTTTTACGAAAAAAAGAAAAGAAAACAAAAAAGTTGCGCAGGGCGCCGCTGCCGTCAGTGTGCGTCATGAATGAGGTTCGGTGGCGATCTCGAATGAAGGCGTTCCGGGAATGGAGTTGGAGGTACGAGGGACTGTAGACAGTCCGATGCGTGTATGAAATAGCCTTTTTTCTTCCATCTTCTTGTTTTCTCTCTTGAATATATACCCTAGTGTCTGTAATGGTTGTCCCGGCATGCTGGGATGAACGAATAATCTGGTGAACGCATGTTATATTAAGTGGCTGATCGAACGTATCGGCGTACAGTGCTGGAGTGCGTGCATGGAATTGATTGGGCACGGTTCCTGTGGCCTCACATCTCCCTTGTTGATGACTAAGTCAAACGCTCGCTCGTCCCGCTGGCTTGCCAGAAAAATTGCTCCACTGAACGCAGCAAAAAAATTGCGGCACGTGATGACTGCCCTAGTGCCCACATCGCATCCCGCATCCCTCCCAAAACCACAGCCTCTCCACACGCCCAGAGATTTCTTCACGACAGCTTCATACAACCAACCACACAACTAGGCGACACTCTCCGAGAGACCAGTTGCCCATCATGTCGCTCGTATCAGGCGAGAAGTCGAACTTCCAGTTCATCCTGCGTCTCCTCAACACCAATGTCGACGGAAGTGAGTTATCGCCCGTCCAATCCCCCCCCGGTTTTCCGCATCGCGATCTCGATTACGGGCTTTGGGCATCTGGGCATCTGGAGTCTGGTCGAGGGTTATGACGATGCGGGATTCCAGGTGAAGGATTTTTGGACGCAATTGCTAACTATTTTAACAGAGCAGAAGACCATGTTTGCCTTGACCAAGATCAAGGGTGTCGGTCGCCGCGTAAGCCCATCCACCGATCTCGAATCTTCAATTTTGGGATATTTGATCATATTTGGCTAACTTGCATCAAAGTACTCCAACCTTGTCCTCAAGAAGGCCGATGTCGACCTTTCCAAGCGGTACGAAATCTAGCGATCGATTCGAAATGGCAGGAAACACGAAAGACTAACGGATTATATAGTGCCGGTGAGCTCACCTCCGAAGAGCTTGAGCGTATCGTCACCATCCTTGTAAGGAGCCAGCCCACCCCCCCCGACAGAAATCGAGTCTGCTTCTCCTTGGAACTCAAGCGTTGCTAACGTTATCTCCCACAGCAAAACCCCACCCAGTACAAGATCCCCGCCTGGTTCCTTAACCGACAAAAGGATATCGTCGACGGAAAGGACTCTCAAATCGTCTCCAACGCCGTCGACTCCAAGCTCCGTGAGGATCTTGAGCGATTGAAGAAGATCCGAGCCCACCGTGGTCTCCGTCACTACTGGGGTCTCCGTGTTCGTGGTCAGCACACCAAGACCACCGGTCGTCGCGGACGTACCGTCGGTGTCTCCAAGAAGAGGGGTGGTTAAAGGATTGGTCTTTCTCGGTTATCGGGGGGATAGGCGTCATGACTGTTTGCATTACGATCGGATTCCTCCACTGCATCGCAATGGATTTTGTCGTCTAGATTTTACGTCCTTTGCGCAAACAAAAAATAGGGAACATATTATGCACGATTCTCTCGTTCGGCAAGTGATGTGCAGTAGGAAGGTTTTGCGTGTCGAGAGATCGGGGTTCCGGAGTAAGGTTAAACAGGCTGTCTCTAAACATGTCGTTGTGGCGGTTCTCTTTTCCCTTTTTTGCTACGACCGGGTGGCCATGACGAAAATGTAAAAAAGAGCATACTCTTTTCGTGCCATGCTTACAGAGTATTGGCGGTGGAGGGATTTCCAACTTCAAAAGGAAGGGTATCAAAATGTCATATTAATCCTGATCCTCGTGTGTAACAGCCATGTCTAGCACCTCGACCCTGCCTTGACCTCTCGTCTCGTTGCCAATGAAGTCTGACAGCGCCTTGAACGCACCTGGCTCGACGAAGCCTACCACTTCCCAGTCTGAAGAGCCTATGACATCCTGTGACTCGATTTGCTCGATGTAGCTTAAAATCTGATCCTTGACCGTGCCAGGCGCTTTCTTCTCGCCATCCTCCGAGTCCTTGGGCTTTGCAGCCTTGACACCCTGCTTGAGAACATTCGTAGGGCAGTTTATCCTCAACCTCATCCTGGCTCGGGCGACAGGAACGGGCTGGTGAGCAATAAGAGCCTTCATGGCCTCAAGAGCCTGACTCTTGGCGCTCTTCGTAGTCACAACGCCCCTCCAGATGGGCTTAGGCTTCGCAGGCGCCGCCGCCTGTCCGTCCTCAGCCGGCGTGCTCGCCCCAGTAGAAGGAGCACCAGCAGCGGGTGTCTCCTCGTGAGCCTTCGAAGTAAGCATGTCCAGCGCCTTCTCAATCATACCGGTAGTATACACCCTCTTCGTTCTGGGATCTACCAGCTTGCTCGCCACTATGCCCACCACCTCATTATGCACCCGTTCCAGCTGCGCCGCTCTCTCCTTCTCGCCCACCTGCAGCTCTCCCTTCTTCAAGATCTCGAGCACAATGTCATCGACGGACTTGCCCTTGCCAAAGGCCTTGTCGAGGTCGTCGCGCGGCGCCGTCTGGCCCTTGGAGACGTTGAGGAAGACGTTGGGGATCTGGAGCACGTTGTCGAGGTCCGTCTCGATGCCGGAGCGGTATTCGAGGACTTTGTTCTTGTAGCAGGCGATTTCGAAGCGCTTTTTGCCCTTCTTGAGTCGGACCAGGGAGACGTTGGTGAGCTTGATTTGGTTGGAGGGTTGGTTTATTTGGCGGGACATGGTGAAGGACGGTTGTGGGTTTTGCGACTATAGTGCGATTCGGAGGAGAAAATGTAGGTGTCTGGGTGTTGAAGTCCTTTTATATATGGACGTGATATGTTAAGCGAGCTCCTAATATCAACACTCAATAGTAAAAGAGGCTTATTTGCAATAATGTGAGGATGATGCGAGGTGGGAAAAGTGGGAGAAGGAGGGGTAGTTACACCCCGCAAAAATTATCGCTTGTTTCTTCGGGAAGCTGTCTTATCATCACCCCACCATCTTACATTGCAGCCAGTTCATCAGCTCGATTGGAGCCCAAGCTTATTCTTATTCTCACCATAACATTACAAGCCCTGGGTATCAAAGTCGAAGGAAAAGAGGACCGGTAACCACGGTCCCACGGTACTGAGGATGGCAGCCCGTCTGTGATGAAATCCACTGACCGCAGACTGCAACCGGCAACGACAAATCTCGTGCGCTTTCTTCAACTAGCCTTGGCGTTCTAACACCGCCGAATCCCTCTGGAAATTAGTGTAGGGTCCATGAGCAAAACACCAAGAACGTAGCCTCGGTGACTCACACCGGAGTTCGACTCAGCCCCGGGTATAGATGACTGGCTTCTGGAGGTGCCGCCAAGCTAAACATCTTGAATTGCCACTTGACTAACACGAGAACGAGATGTAGTCAGTTGCGGTTATGAAATCTGGCAGCCGTCGCATTCCCCCCTCCGAGTTTCTGTTGAGCACCGATGGCAGCTTTATCCGTTCTTTCTCTCTGGTGGTTCCGGAATTCACTCCCTACATGCCATGGCTCCGGAAGCTCGATGAACCTGTAGACCGGACGAGTCGTTCGAGTGCCCATAAGCTGTGGACAGTCTTGGGTTTCAAAGGTCAGACAAGAATAACACAATCTGAGATGGCAGAGCTTCCGTCCTGAAGATTCCCTCGGAACTCTTCCCCAGGAAAGAGTACGCATATGGGGAGGGATGCTGGAGTCGACCAACACGCGCCGAATACTATTTCCCCAAGAACTTGCCTTAGCATTCCTTCTAGCGAAATAACTAACGCTATCTACCCGGTCAGTCCATCCGGAGCTGATGGAATCTGTCCTAGATAATGTGTCGTCCGTTGCCCAGTTTGCAACGTTTGGCCTGCGGCCTAAGACAGATGGTACTTTTGAGATTCTGTAAAGTATCGGCAATCTAACCGTCTTAAACTTGGGATGGGCATGAGATGCCGATGTCTGGAAAACGGTTTTAACATTGTTTCCCAGAATAGAAAAGAAAACAAGGCCTGTTCTAGGCTCGAGAGGTTGAGAACGCCAGGCGTAAACGAGTAATCATTAGTTTCCTTGCATGATCTCCTAACCCTTCGTGCAGGATGCCGGCGTAGGAATCGCCTGATAGCATAAATGCCGCGACCGATTCCATTCCAAGTGACTCGGAAATCCGGCATACTCTCCAGCTAGAAGATGCCGGGCGATTGGCATCTGATGCCGGCCGCGGATGATAATGTAGCATGGCATGGTCTACCCGGAAAAGGGACCGAGGATGCGATGTAAGCACCCACTGAGTGGCAGCATGGCAACACGATCGGCTATCATTGCCTCTGTCTCCTCTTATAGCGTCCTCGCCCGTCTCCGTGTCCGGAAATTCTACCCGGTCGAGTGATATTGCAATCACCGGGCGCAATATCACCACGGCGATATTGAAACGGCCTTTGTGAGGCCTCGCAGGACAAAGTTGTAGTCTGGTTTGAAACGTAGACTTGGTCCGCTCCCTCCCCCGACTCGTCATGCAAACTCTTCGATGATCATGTTTGGGTTCACCATCTTTAATTCCCCTCGTTTCTGTCAAGAGCTGGCAGGGTCTTCCTTCCGCCCCCAATGCATCGTGTAGGACCAAAGGGTTGGAAGAGGGTCCTGGTCGCCTTAGCTCAGCGGCGCGCATTCTGCAACGGTCCTGTCGGGAGTTGCATGATGATCACTCAGGCCCTCTCTTCGTGCCCGGGACCACAAAGGTGACAACTCACGCGACTAGAGGCGGTTGGAGTGAGTACACTGGGGGAGAGCAGGTGAAAAAGGAGGCGATGCCTAAGCCTCCCTGCATATTTCATCCTTATTATAGGGTTTTGTCTGCTTTTGATCTTTGCTTTGCTGATAGAGAGGAGGGTGCAGGGACCCTGGCAGAAACAAAATAGACGTATGATCGGACGCATCATCCAGATCTCAAGTGGGCATAGATGAAGGATATGGGGGGCACGGACACTCCTCAGAAAACGACGGCCCTGCGCAGAATTTAGCTGCAGTATTACAGGAGCTACTTACTTTGGTCGTCGTTATGAGTTCGCCAGCGACGGGCACATACTAACACTCTATCTGACCAAGCTGGTTGTCTCTTTACATCGAAACAATCCACCGGCTGAGGAGGGCTGGTTTCAGTATTGGTGAGAATAATAAGTTCGCGCCGAGAAATGAAAGCTTCACCGTCACCACAGGTCGGGCCAGACCGCGCCGAGCGGCAATCTCCCTACGTAGACAAGCCCAATCGCCTACTCTTGTCAAAATAAAATATCCGTCACCTTACGACATAACTCTAAATTTGCATCAATCCATCAGAAATCCTGCAAGTCTCATACAAGCTGAGCCTGAGCACTTCGTTCTGCGGCCCGGCTGCGCGAGAGGCCGAGGATGGGGATCGACAGGGCTGAAACTCGTGATGGCTTAGGCCTTGGAGAACATCGACGTTGGCGGCGTCGACGGGCCTGGTTCAAGCTTGATTCGATAGATCGGTTTGGACACGCGTACTTGCGCCTCATATAGAGTGCGTTTGTATTTTTGGGACCTTTAATTCTTCCCTATCTTCGAGTCTTTAAGTCGAAGGCGCCGGGTCTAATGTATCTTAGGCTCGGCGGAACTGCTCAGGTCCCTACCCCGTGGCGCCGCCCGGCGAAGGGTTGCCAGCGGAGCATCGACAATCACCCCCTGTATGGCTGAATGAAAGCTAATACATCCCAACCGCACTTGAGAAGGCCTGCTTCTTGGCCGATCATCAATGTCGTAGCTCGCTCTATCTCGAGTTTTGTAAATCAAGCTTCCAAAGTGGGAAATCAACGATGTTGGATCGATCCATCGGTTAGCTACCCTGGCCTCCCTTCCCATTGCATACCTCGAGGCTCGTGGAAGCCTAGCCTGGTCACCCAATCTGATCTTTCGGATGATTGCAAGGTTCCCGCCTTCTCCTTTGCGTGACCGAAGACTGGCCATCCTTTCAGCCTCCAGTTGGCAGCTTCCATTTCGGATCCCCCAGTAGAAGACAAACTTTCCCGTTGGTTCCATCCTGCGTCGGATTCAGGAGAATGCCTTCTCAACCCACACTCTCCGCTAACTGAAGGAATGACGTTGGAGATTATGCAAGCATCTGGGTCATTCCCAGGTCGAGGCAGCCTATCGGATGGATCGTCCACCAGTAGCTTGGTCTGTCTAATTCGATCATTGACGCTAATAATTGCGATGAGTACCTTCCTGGCTGGCGGTCGTGTACGTAGACTTCTGCAGGCCAACCAGTCACGGAAGGTGCGGCAGGGTGCCAATCGATCGCCGCCCATTTCCCGCAGGCGATTGAGGATGAGAGGGTTTAGCAGAGAAAAAAATATGGACACTTGTTTGGGACTTTGAAGCCTCGAAAGATCGGCGCAATTATTGAAGAACCCTTTCTGGGCGCCTACGTATCGTGGCATGCACAATTCCGACAGTGGGAACAGCGCAGAGCTTTCGCCTCGCCCGTTCGCCTGAGGGCGCCTGCGGTCTCTGCGATCATCGGAGTACTGGTTAGGATGATTTCTAAAAGAGAGGAACGGGTAAGGGCAAAGCCAGCTTGAACCCTTTCTACGAAACCAGCGAGAAGCCCCAAGTCTAGGTTGGAGGCTGGCTGCGCGTGTCCACAACATCAGCCATGGCCGGCGAAGTACTCGTACATTGGCACACCCACCCGCCTCGAACGTGCAGTCGCCATTATTAAAGAGCAACGCAAAGAGGGTCGGGTTTGACGCAGTGCAACCCAGCCCATTCCAAGGGTTCAGCGCTGTGGTTGGCTCGACGAAAATGACGTTACCCCAGGGGGAACCAGTCTTGGGGGTTGTGTGTGTGTGGGTGTGTGTGCGTATGTGTATGTGGCTGAAGGTAATAGTAGTGGTTGTCCACGCCCTTCATGATATTCGACAGAGAAAGCATTTGATTGACGATCCCCAACATCTTGGCTCCTAGGACACCTTCTTTTCGACGCCTTCTTGCTGCAGGGCTCACCCCAAGTCATTGCACAAAATAGTTACGTCGAGTACCATTGCCACCTGGGCTGGCACCCACAGACTTAGGCATGTGACTCGGGGTTCCAAAGTTGAGGAGGATATCGACGTGAACAAAATTCATTGGCGACGGACACCAATCAGTCGCTCAAGCATTGCAGCCGATATCGAAACGCCTCCTTTTCACCAACGGCTGCCTTCGCCTCGCAGTAGGCTCATTCATGTAATGGTGTTCTGCTCCCCCTTTCCATTGGCGACGGCACCTTCACTGGGGCAAATCGCCTCAGGGGATGATATCATGGCGGCTAAAATCGCCTATTGCCCGCTGCCTAATACTATCTGGATTGGCTACCCTCCTGTATTTCCCCGATATACCCACGCGACTCACATAATCATAAAATATTCGGTGTCCGTTCAGAACCATGGGCTGGAATAGCCCCGAACTGGGAAGGTGTCTTCTGACTGTGTGATAGGAAGGAGGTATCGCGGTTTCGCGGAGACTGAAGTTAAGGGGATCGCAATTGATGGGCTGACATTGATAGCTCTGCCTCGATTATGCCTACTTGTAAACTGATTTCAGATGACGCCTACGCTGGTGGACGCGACTCGTCGAACGATGAACCACTATGTAAGACTGGACGACTTTCAGATTTTCTTGAACGGTGACAAATACCCGTTTATGCTTCCCCGACGTCAATACTAGTAGGGTCTTTACCTCATTAATAGGTATTCCTACGAGTCTGTGCAAGGTAAACCTACCTAGGTGCTGCTCACTTCTCTCGTCTGCTGGAGGCTTCATTGACTTTGCCTAGCCTCAATTCCTCATGGCTCTCTCACATCACGTTATTACGCATCAACAGTGCTCGAGTGCCTTACAGTACGCCATTTTAGGTTCCGATCGCCACACCACTTCGATGAATCATTCCCGGAACGGGTGGCTTCTGGCGACTGAAAAGTTATGGCTTCCCGCTTCTGGTTTCGAGTGAAGTCTGAATGGGTATGGTGGGATGCGCCTGCGAGAATCAGGACGGCTCGTCATTCCCTCGCTTTGCGGAACAAGAAAATGGCACACAAACTTGCGTGCAAGACAGCGATCAGTGTCACAAGTGGCGCTTCGCACATGTGGCTTCGTTGAGTAAACTGGGCCAGGGAAAACGACACTCGTTCAATGTTCCTTGTACCGAGGCCTCGAGTTGCCGAACAAGCTTTGCAATTTATCTCCCCCCCCACCACCCGCCTCTCTTTCAGCCCTTACGAGTTCCTTCTTGTTTCGTAGTTGCACTAAGGCACAATTCCTTTAGATGCCAATTCATTGGAATACGGCGTGTCCGATTTCGAGGACGTGCTCACCTTATCCTCGGCCGACATAATACGTAGTCGGGATACCCTAAAATAGCTCGATGGGGTACACTGCCGCCAGCTTACGCCACAGGTCGAAACTCTTCGCTCAAGCTTCCGAGGCTGGGAAATTTTGGCTTTGAGCTGGCATTCTTTTGGGCGGGATTTTAGCGGAACCCTGGTACGAGGTAGCGCCTCCGAAGTACTTCGTACCCGTGGATTGGTGTGGGCTTTTGTTGGCGCTGCCTGTTTCTGGTAATTTTAGTGCTTACACAAAGTTCGGAATATTATTGTCAGGCGGTGTTATGAGCTGGAGCAAATGAATCTGTGGGGAAGGGCGCATTTAGAAGGTTCGAAGAAGGGATAGGAACGAGGGCCAAAGCAACCCCGAGGTGCAAAAGGCGGGTACATTGTACCGGACTGATAGCACTAATCCAGTTCCGGGTGGAGTCAGGCCAAGTCACGGAGAGGTAGAGCACATTGGCGCAATCGTTTACGGAGTAGGAAGGAGGGCAAGGGGAGCTGGTGGACGATTGATTACCACTTCCAGAGCGATGAACTCATTGCTTGCCTCTTATTACAATGTTTGCCTGTTGTCACCTATGCGTCCCGTTAGTACCGGACGCAGCTATTGCAATTGAGAACGAAGACCGAAACATGGCATCGTTTGTCTAGGAATCGTACGTCAGATACATCATATGTTAAGACCTGACCCCTCACTTTCTTCTTTCCTTGGGCCTTTTTAATTTTCGGGCTGTATGTTCCTCGGCTTCTAGATGTGGAACAAGCAGTGGTGTCGACTCGGGAAAGGGGATCAATCACTTTCAGCACGTTCTGGAAGGAATACCACCGAGACCTTTTAGGCATACCTAGCGGAGCTCGGAACAGAGTTTCTGCCACCTGCGAGTTCAAAGCATCAGGCATCCTCGTGATGGTATTCGTAAGGCAGGTGATGATGTTGCTCGCTGACAACTGATTTTCGTGGGAAATCAGTGCGTAAAAGAGGACGAAGTGTATTGGAACTCATTCTCAATCCTGCGATTTTCGTGGATCCACCACGCTAGTCTGATTGAAATTGTTGCGTGGTGCTAGGTCAGCGGCTCCTTCGAGCTGTTTCCACTGCCAGCGAAGGAGGCTGGCCCTGTACGAAGAAGCGTAACTCTACTACATGCAGTAGGGGATTTCCAGCATTGAGGTTTCTTCATCTTATCACGCACCGAGGAGCAAGGCCTGGGTTCCGTGCTGGCGAATTTCTCCACCGATGAATGAGCGTACTTCGTACAGCCTGGCTGGCAGCGTGCACCATATCAGAGGAGGTACCCAGGTACACAGGGCGTTACTCGAATGCAGGAGGGAAAAAGGACGAGCGGGCACCCGACTGTTTACAAGTAATGCGACGTGTATAATTGCTCACTTTGAGACATCACTGAACGAAGCCCATCCCACCACCACACCCAACCAGTCATTGGGCCTCGCTCCATGTACCTTGCTGGCAAGAGGCACCCGATTTCGTTGGTATTACGGAGCAATGCCCCCTGATCGCTAATACTGTATTAGCGTACCATCTTTCTCTGTCATGACCCCCATGGTGGTGTCGTGTGGGTATGGCGCATCAGTACGACCTTCCCGAAATCTGACCGTGGAGCATTGTACTTTCGTACTTTGTGCATTGCGGGCAACAGAGATTGCAGGCTTCGATGGGGTTTCGAGAAGGTGGCCAGAATATTTCAAGACCCACTAACGAATGCTTGTCCTCCACAGAAATTCCAACCCCAGAGTGACACTCGTGTATCGTGTATCGTGTATCGTTATCAGTTCTTACGGAAAAAGCGAATTCTACCTCTGCGCGAGGGCTCCGTCGTTGGTTTTTTTTCCCCCTTTTCTCACTTAAGTTATTGTGTAGAGTTCCCCTGTTAGAGCTCGTGCGTAAATTTTCTTTTTTAATTTTTAATTTTTCTTTTTCTTTTTTTAATTTTTTTCTTCCCCTTTCGCTCCCTTTTCCGCCTTAGCTTGCATCGTCTCCCGTGAGCCCCGCGCTGTGATACCTGGGTGTCTCTCAATTCAGGCCTGCCCCGGAGATCAATTCTGTTCAAATTACTTCGTAATACTTTCTGTTCTCCCTTCCTCCAAAGCCCTAGTCTTCAGACCAGGGGGGCGACAGAACCATGCCAAGGTACCAGGGGCATGCCATGGACTTCAGCACTGGCATGGTAGGTGCTTCGACCCCTCCCCGACTTGCTTAATCTGTGTCAGAGGAGCAATACATATGGGGTACAAGGGTAATGTTGGACGTACCGGGTATGGGTACTGTGGCGGTACCTTCCTCCCCTAGTTTCAACCAATTCCTTCCGTCTGTTGTGATCACACCGAATTGCGGAAGCTGGGAACACTTTGACCTCTTATTTTTCATCTGGTCCCGTTTCTCCGCTGTGGCCGAGTTCACAGTCCTGAGCTATTCCCGTCCGTCAATTTCTCGCCTTGAAAGTACATCTTCATTTTTTTTTTTTTTTTTTTTTTTTTTTTTTTTTTTTTTTTTTCCCTTTTCCATCATTTCCTGTAGTCTTTTGCCAGAATACCGTGCTTCTAATACTGTCCGCACCACCAGCTGGATTTCGCCTGACAGCCCTGGGAGAGGTACAAATGTGGAACGTATCCAAATTTACTGTGCGACTTTCACTGATCCTTTCCCGACCAACCACATTTTCTCGCCTTGTCAGCGTTTTTCTTGCTTTATGACAAAGACGGAAGGAAGGGTTGCTCCCGGCTGCCTACCCCATTGTTCTCGCCTTCTAGAATGTTACTTCTCCTATAACAACACAATAGACTTCTTTCCCACCCCTTACTTCTGCAACCGCTAGACTTGGCGACCGGTAATTATTACTGGACCCGATGTCGACTCCACTTCGATGACTATTCTCCATCATTCCCCTCCCACCCACTATCAAGACCACGACTATTCCCTGCAAATTCTAGCTGGATCCCGTCGTCGTCTTCGCCGTCGTCGCGGTTTTTCGCCCTTAATCTGAGTCCTGGAAGAAAACCCATCTCGCGCTCTTATTGTCGCATCATCGTCTTTGCTTTCCTCTTTTCTCCTGTTGCCTCTACGATTTCTCTTTCTCTCCCGGGGTTCTCTGCAGTCCTCCGAAAAAAAAAAAAAAAACCGCGAAATCCCGGAACCCTGATCTCATTGATCGTCAAGTGAGTCGCTTTTCTGAAGCAATTGAGAGCCCGTCCATTTTATCCTTCGCTCCCCCCACCCCTCGGGCCCTTGTCGTCGCCTTTTTTAGTGGTAAATCGTGGAACCCGTCTCGCTTCCCACGCCCGTTTTCTCCGCTCATCCCTCAGCTCCATCCATCTCCCCTTGTTCCCGGTATCCTCTTATCCTACCCTTCCCCCCTTCCATTCTCCTGCCTTGTCATAGTAATTGATTTTGGCCGTTCCATCGTCTTTGCGGCCGGTACTGCAACCCTGCCAGTTATTCAGCTGTTTTGTAGGCGGGCTTGTCCTAATCAACTCGCCCATTCTTCCCTTCCTGAGCGCACCTGTGCGCTATTCTGTTCTTCTACCACTCTTACCCTTTTCCCTTGCTTCATCAAGCGGTTGCCTTTCTCTCCCCTTCTGCGACACTGTTGCAATCGCAGATTCTCGAATTCACTGCATTTGAATATCGTATGTCTGCCGATACATGTTGTTGTCATTTACGATAGCCTTCTGTTTCTCATTGAACATCGCCCAACCACGTTGTCCTTGATTTTGGCTGTTCCGAATCCTTCGTTGACCTCAGTCTCTTGTCACAAATATCTAGGCCTCGATTTTCTTTGCCCCCCTGGCTATCTAGTTGGGCCTACTGGCTTCGTCGCTTCTAATCTCGGACCGGCTCTCGTGAGCTCGTCGAATGATCATCGCCCACAGTATCGTCCCGACTCGCCGTTTTATCTATGCGATAGGTGCTCTAGTTTCGGCGCGAACCACCCACAGAGTGCCATAACGCGGCCTACGTTCCTGGGACCTCTTATCACGCCTCTTGCTTAACGCATTGTATACCGAGACCTCTCGCCATCTTCGACTTTCTCGACCTCCGTCCCTACCGATCTATTTCGTCTCGAGAAGACTTGTGCTGTATTTACCAAAGCGTCGCTTCTCATTCTCACCTCTCCTCTCCGGAATATTTCTAGCGTTTCTGTGATTGAACGTCGCTGTTGAGTTGACTCGGCTTTCGTTGTTTGTGTGGCCTTAATGCTCCAGTCGTCAGACTGGATGCTGTAGGACCCCACGATGGACAAATCAAAATATAACATCATCTATGTCAATCGATCTATCCGTCAGGATGGAGTCGTGCAAGCGTCGTTGGCAAGTCCAGGAACTGGATTCTCTAACACTGTTGACATGCATGGATCAGGGGATCTTGGGAAGAACCTGAAATTCCTCCTCAAATTCAGCGACGGTTCGTTACCGATCCAGTGTATGGCCAATTCAAACATTGTTCTTGTCACTGACGCGATTCCGATGATAGTTTACGTTTGCAAAAGCGGCGCGTCTTGCCTGGCTCAACTATTCCAACTTCACGATTCATCGATGATTGACCTCAAGCCTACAATTGTACTTATAGACACTCCTCACGATGAGCGCATTCCCGAATCCCGACCGAGAACTCGCTCAACATCACCGCATTCTCGAAGCCCGCTTGCGGACAGTGAGATCCATACACCCGACGAGGAGGTGTATGGGCTGAAATTATTACAAAGGGTCATCACTGAAGCCCATTTCAGGAACTTGGCGAAATTGGTTGTCCCGGTTCCCGTTATCAGTGTCTCACCAGTTGGGAATGGAATAACCGACCTTCCGAACTATGGCGAAATGCCGGACAGTTGTGGCCTGATACCAAACCCGGCCTTGTTGAAGCGATGTGTGGACCTGGGCGCGGCGGATGTGGTAGTGAGTCCACTAGACGCTAAATGTTTGACAAATCTTGCGGTGCAGGCCTACAAGGCGCACAAAGAGGCTGCCCGGGACCAGCAGGCTATGCTCGAAGTTCGCAGGGGACGTAAGTTGTCCTGGGTCGGCATGCGCGATGAGAAACCGTTTGCATATCTCCGAGAAGCCATGGTTTCTGGTCTAATGAAGGGGATCTGTCGCTCGGGCTGCGACGCCGATGACACAATCGGGAGCGCTAAAATCGCCGTATCTCAGGAGCGACGTTTGGCTATTGCTGCTGCTGTAGGCCACTGGCACTTTTCTGCTCACGATTTTGTCGACGATGAACTCCTTGTAGCGGCCATGATCATGTTTAAGCACGCATTTAGCGTACCCGCCTTGGACAAGTGGCGGATACCGACAGGTTAGTTTTCACCCATCCCAGAGCCCGTATGCAGTGCAAAGAAACGGAGTGATGCGACCGGCCCGAAATACCGGCTCTTCTCGATGTTAACTTGATTGGTGCAGATCAACTGATCAACTTCCTCGTTGCATGCCGTGCGGCGTATAACCCCTTTGTTCCATACCACAACTTTCGTCACGTTGTTGACGTTTTACAAGCTACTTTCCACTTCCTTGTCAACATCGGCACATTCCCTCCTTACCTGACGGATTCGTCTGTTTCACCGCCGCCTCAAGAGAGATCACCAATAGCCAGTCTGCTAGGTCCATTTGAGGGATTATCTCTTCTAATAACCGCGATCGGTCATGACGTTGGTCATCCAGGTGTTAACAATAACTTCCTAATTACGCTCAACGCTCCTCTTGCCCAACTTTACAATGACCGCTCGGTACTCGAGTCTTTCCATTGCGCCGCATTTTCTCAAATCCTCCGGCGGTACTGGCCAGTGGCGTTTGAGGAGACTGGGATGAGAAAGCTGATGATCAGCTCCATATTGTCTACTGACATGGGCCTCCATTTCGATTACATGAAGAAGCTTGCGGATACCCAGGAGAAGCTACGAGTAGCGAATTCTACGACCGAGTGGGATGAACGCGCAATCGAGGAGCAAAGGTCACTCGCATGTGCCTTGCTAATTAAGTGTGCAGATATTAGCAATGTGGTAAGTGCTGAGTTTCCACTCTTGGGCGTCTATAAATGGGTCGGCTAAGAACCGTTTGTACAGGCGCGGCAATATGGTACGGCGCGGCAATGGATGCAAATCTTGTCGGATGAGTTTTCTCGGCAGGCATCAATGGAAGATGAGCTCGGTATCCCGTCAGCATTGCTGTCTCCGCCGAAGAAGGACACCGCTTCCCTCATCAAGGCTCAGCTCGGTTTCATGAAACTATTTGCGCTGCCGCTCTTCCAAGGAGTTACAGATCTCATGCCCGCGCTCAACTACACACTAGAAGAGTTGGAGACCAACCGAAAGCACTTCGAATCCGGTGCCGTAGCCGACCATGGTAATGGTGTTTCTCATACTGCAGAAGTCCCCACGAGCTCCGTGTCATCAGAAAGCAGCGCTATGGGCTACCCCATGGCGTCGGACAGCGATGTTGATGGCTGTAGCCCCGAGACGACAATACTCACATCCCCGCCACTGGCTGCGCCCATAACCCCGGTGACGCCATTAGACAATCGCCAACCAAATGACGTGAGCTGTTTCTCTACACCGGAGCATTTGACCGATGTTACTCAGGAAGCCGTGGACCCTATGTCCAAAGATTTCAAGGACATCAATGGCATCGCTACCACCTTCGATAGTGTCGCCGATTTTGCAGCCAGCGATCCGTTTAATATGCGATATCGCCTTGATAGTTATAGCGAAGGGAAACCTCCATTGTCTGGAAAGCAGCGGTGTAGTGAAACGACCGACGGCAGTAGTTCCGTACCATACTCTGGGGACTGGACCTCTCAGGCGACCAGTGCTACGACAGGCAGGATGCCCCTGTCACCCAGCACACAAGGGACGAGCATCGCCAGCAGGGAGTCTATTGACCGACCATCAAGCGTTCCCCGCCCAGTTTCAGGAGTAGCTTATGATCAGGGCAAGCTACGACCCCCACTATTAGTGACGCCTGACCCGGATTTGCAACCTGAAGCTATCGTCACGGACTCTAGTCGGGACGAGGATTCGGCATCCAACGGTAGTACCGGAAAGCCTGAGAGTACCACGCTGAGGAAGAGGCCGAGCAGATTTAGGATGAACGCCCTGAACCTCTTCAGGCGGAATAAAACACCTACCAGTGCTCAAGTGGCCGCAGCTGCAGCCGATACGAACTTATGCTGATAGCTTATATCGGTCCTCTTCAGGTCATCGGGCGGAACCGGACTATCACTTGGCCTGTCACTAATCAAACGTTTGCCCAGGAGCAAGAGCAATGTCACACCTCTTGCGTCTGCGGATTATCTCATAATAAGGTTCCCCCTTTTTCTTTTCTCCATCGACAAAATGGGAAACGTGTTATCGGAGTTTGGCTTGGATGATTTTACTGCATCACGACATTTTCTCTCTATACTCTCCATCTTTTTCTTCTTGGTGTTGGGCGGCGGGAAGAAAAGCATGAACTTCTTTCTTTTCCAGTACGATGTATACAATAATGAAGGCGTGAAAACTCGAGAATGGGACTGAGTACATTGCGATGTATTACAACTACCTGAAGCCTTCCAATTCTTGGGCTACAGGCTTTGTCTCGCTTTCTTATGAGTCTCGATTGCATCCCCGGCTCATTTAGTTCCTCACCTGGACCTCTCGATCGCACACACGTGGCTAGAAACCAGAAGGAAACTCGCGGAACATTGATATACTGTTGCAACAAAACGGCCTGTGGAGCGGCCCCCCCAAAAACGGAAAAGACGTGTTTGGTAAGTGGGTTATTGTATAGAGCGCTCGGAATGGGTTGGAAGGGAGGGTTCTCAGAGCCGGAAAGGAGGGTTATTCAGCGGAACCGTGGGGCCGTGTGTCGCGGAGTATATACATATACTATATATGTGTGAATGTACATTATGAATGTTTATTGGTATTGCAACTTATTGGTGATGCTGCACTCAGGCGAACTTCACCGGCTACTTGACGATCGAGATGTTGTTAATTGTGCGGTTACTCTGGTTGTCGATGGGGGCTTATAAGGGTTCGATCCCTCAGCCATCCCTCACGCTTCAATCGAGTGGTAGTTTCAAGGAGAGCGCCGAAGGAGCGGCCTGGGTCAGTCACACGAGACTTAGTTCTTCGGCGATGAAAGCCTCGTTTTCGATCCCTGGCCTCACACTGCTCTTAGGTTACATAATATTAGGCAACGCTGGCCTTCAGAACGTGGAATCCGCCTGGGGGGTTGGTTGAGTAAGGAATCCACTTGGGGCAGTCAGACCAACGGAACAGTTGTTGGCACAGTCCCTCAGTTGCCCCTTCTCCCCGCTCAAAGCCTGGAGATCTCAGCATGTTTCCAATCAGGGAGGAGGCAAATTTTTGGCTTTAGGTCATAATTCGGCCTGTGCGTGCAGAGACGTGCTCCACCCAACCTTCCACATCCTTGTCGCCGGACTGGCGCAGTGCCAGCTGTGGACGTTGCGTACTAATTCCTCAGGTCCTGCTGGCTGAGCCTGTTGTAAAACTGGAAAACAGGTCTGCCAGCGAGCCAGAAGGGAGGGCGTAAACTTGGCAGTGAGGTGTTCTTTTTGACGCCGGGTGCTAGTTCGTCCTCGGCCCAGGCCAGCCAGCCAGCCCGCGGAGGAGCGCAGTAAAGCCGGGAGCTTTCCTCATAATTTCGTTTCCTCAACGCCCTGATGCATTTCTAGCATAGCCAGGCATTGAGCCCTGGCCTTGAGCCGGCCAGACCAGGCTTCCGTGGCAAGTACGGTGAAGTATGGGGCGTTAGGCATCCGGGAGGACGAATGGGGAAGGCGAGAATCAAAACCAGCCCGTCGAATGCCTAAATTAACTTGGTTTTCAGCAGGCTCGCCAATGTACCACTTACTCGTACGTATCCCCTCAATAGAATCGACACTAGAAGGTACTTCCCACACATGTCTCGCGACTTTGTCAGCGGGCCCCAGAAAAAAAAAATTCTTGCTGCAAAAATCATTCCTGAATTTTCGCAGTTTTCTGCGCTTCGGAAAGTAAAAAAAAAAAAAACCCACACACTCTCACACATCGAGCCACTCTGCTGAAGGCGTTTTCCTCTACATTTGAGCCTCAAGTATCTTTCTTTCTCTGTCTATCCGGTCCAGGGACGCGAGGCAAACCCAATCCCCGAGTCTCGGAGCCGCCTGCCAGGGAATGTTTCGGCCGCTGGCGAATAGGTACCCACGAAGCACACCAGTGTAGGTAAGGTACATGCCACTCCCACGGACACCGCTTTACTCTGTGTCTTGGAACCAGGGGCCGGCTCACCTGGGCCAGTCCCAGCAAGGGAAAAGTAAACCTGACGTTGAAGTCACTTACCGCACAAACACCACTATAACTGACTTGAAGGTTCCTTTCCAAGCCCCTCCTGGCCGCCCCAAGCCCCCCTCCACCCCCAGCCAAGTTCGAATGCGGTCAGGCCTGGGCTGAACCAAGCCGTGCAAAAATCACTGGAACACCGCCCTTCTCACTTGCTGGATGTGCATCAGCCTCCTCTATCACTCATCTATTCGTTCCAATTTCCTCCGTGGATCAAAAGTATTAATAGTAGCGCTGGGCTCTGGACCAGGCCTTGCACATAGGAAACCGATTTTCGAGGCTTCGATACCAGAGGTGAATAGCCTCTTTAGCCTTGAACCACTGCCCATGACACCTTGTCACGCTCACTCCCGCCTCCCCTTCCTTATCGACCCCAGTACCCGAGCTGCCCGGGCAGCTCGTCGTCATCACGTCTTCCTTAAAGAAAAGAAAGGTCACCCGCAATTCGGCACGCGATAGGGACTCGGAACGATCACCCTCGCCACAAACCACCCCGGCCGAGTCTGTCATCCCCTCCTGCGAGTCCAACGACGACGACGACCAAGCCTCCTTTTCCTTTTCCGTCGCGTCCAATTCAAGCTTCTCTACCGTCCTACCCCAGGACTCCATATCGAGCCTCCCACCGCATTTACAGACTCGCCACTCTTCTCTCGTCTCCGCCGAGTACGCCTCGTCCACAGCATCCTCACCCTGCGCCGCCTACGCCGAGCTCTCACTTGACGGCGAGCCTTCCTCCGCAACTACCGAGACTGGCACCGGGCTGCATCCTGCCTCAGCCAGAAGCCGGTCTCCCATCCGATATACTCACCGAGCAATCATGTCCGGGAATGGAGACTCTATCCGCTCCTCTTCACCCTTGAAACGCCGTGCTTCTAGTATGGATCCCGAACCCAACGAGTCGACGGGCCAGTCCGCGTCCGAATTCCCCAGAGCTATGAGCGTGGATGCACCTGATTCAGGCCCAGGCTACGCCCAAAATCCCGATGCCAGTAAGTCGAGCACGTCAAACAGCAAGAGGCGAAGGCGGAGGCGGGGTACACCGTTGTCGGAGTCTTTAGAGTCATCATCTACGGGCCAGTCGCCCTTACCTACTTCGCCGAGTGGCTCTCCAGTCTTGGAAACCGAGACCAGTAAATACCTTTCCTTTGTGGCTGCCTACACTTCAAATGTTCGGGGAACTGACATGTCTACTAGCGCCACCTCTGCCTGAGCAGCTCAAAACTATTCAGACCCTCCAGCGGGCGTTCAATGAAACTCCTGTCCAGGAGAATGATGTTGCATTTGTGACAACAAAGACTTGGGTCAATAAGGCGTTAGCTCTTGGGGGAGATCCTAAACATGCTAAGGAGGCTACTCCAGATGAGACTCTAGGACCGGTTGATAACTCTGATATCATCCAGGAGGTGCTCGAGCAACCATCAGGGGAACATTTTGTTCGTCTGAAGCCTGGAACAGACCTAGAGAGCAGTGAACTGTTCTCCGAAGATGCATGGAACCTCATTCAAAAGTGGTATGGCCTCAAGGATGGCCAATATCCTATCCGCCGTGTTGCTCTCAATACTCAGGCTGACCCGACCTCACCTCCTAATATTATCTATGAATTGCACCCTCCCGTATTTACTATTCATCGCCTCTGGTCTGACGTTAGTGGCATCAACATTCCACAGTCTGTCAAGGCAAGCAACCCGCCCCCTATTATCATGGTTAGGAGTGCGGGATACCCCTATCAACAATTTATCAAGGACATCAAGGATGTCCTCGGCATTCCTCATGAGCGCAAGATTCGGCTTTGGGAGGTCGACCGAACCATCCCAGAGGTTTCCGCCCAGCTCACTCCCTCGGCCTCTGCTCTGACGCCTCCTACTACGCCACCCGAGTCTGCCAATTCCAATCCCCAAGACTCGTGGAGCAGCCTTCTCTTGGATGTCCCCAGCTGGTCTCAGGTTGAACGTAACAGGAGGGCCAAGATCGAAGGCGAGGATCAAACTGGTAATCCGAAATACAACGGAAAGTCCACTCTCAACATCTATAACTTGGTCACGGATAAGACCATTGTTGTGGAGGAATCTGCCGAAGGTGGTGGCTGGGTTTCTACTAAAATTGCCAAAGCTAATGGCAAATCCCGGCCCGCGAACATCTCCACTCAATCCCGGGCAAGCAGTGGCCGTAATAGTCCCGCTCTCGGCCCTGTCACTCGGGGTAGGGCGCAGAAGAAGAAAGGTTGGCGAGGCACCGGGGCCGTTGGCCTTGGAAACCTCGGAAACACATGCTACATGAACTCGGCGCTCCAATGTGTGCGAAGTGTAGAGGAACTTACTAAATATTTTCTTACCGACGAGTATGTGGAAGAGATCAACACTGACAACCCTCTTGCGTTCAAGGGTAAGATGGCGTTGGCATATGGGAACTTGTTGAAGGAGATGTACCACTGCAATGATTATCTCCGGCCCTCAAGCTTCAAGAGCGTTGCTGGGCAGTGCCGGCCGACTTTTGCGTCTTGGGGACAGCAGGACTCGCAGGAGTTCCTCGGCTTCCTTCTTGATGCTTTGCAAGAAGACCTTAGCCGGGTCAAGCGCAAGCCCTACATTGAGAAGCCCGATTCCACCGACGATATGATCAATGATCAAGCCGCCATTGCTAAAATGGCTGACGAGGTTTGGGATATTACCAAGCGACGAGACGATTCCGTCATCGCTGATCTCTTCACTGGTCTGTACAAGAGCACTCTCAAGTGCCCGGTTTGCCACAAGATCAGTATCACCTTTGATCCTTTCAACAACCTCACGCTCCCTCTCCCTGTTGAGAACCTATGGTCTAAGGCTGTCAAGTTCTATCCCCTCAATGACGCTCCTGTCTACCTGGAGGTCGACATCCCCCAACACAGCTCCATTGAAACTATGAAGCAGTTCGTCTCTGAACGCACCGGCGTCCCCATCGAGCGTCTCATCGGGGCAGAGGAATTCAAAGGCAAGTTCTTCAAGATGTACGACGACTCTATGGATGTCTCGGAAGAGATTCAAGGAAGCGATCACCCTACCGTACATGAGCTTGAGAGGCCCGCCTCCAACTGGCCTCCTCGCCCTGTCTCCATGGAGAACAGGCGTCGCAGTCGCAAGCTTGATGGAGATAGTCCCGAGAGTGAAGATGACACCTGGGACGACCCCCGCTGCGATCAGATGGCCGTCCCCATTATTCACCGTCGGGAGACCCGATTTAACCGTACTTCATATAAGAAGGATGACAATGTTCCTCCTCACTTCATCGTCCTTACGCGAGAGGAAGTAAGTCGCGACTCTTAGGTTTCTGTACCAGATCAGCCCTTAACAATGCTAACTACTCTGCAACAGGCTCGCAGCGAGGATGCCATTCGGAGAAAGATTCTCGAGAAGGTTGCGACGTTTTCAACATGGTCTGTTCTTCACGATGATGGAGGTGAGACGAGCGAGAACACGGATGCCGAGATGGCGCTTACCTCGGACGGAGATTCCGGAGATTCCAAGATAATTGCCAAGTCTGTTGAAGGGGAAGAGGACATTGTGGACATCACTATGAAGGACGCCACCAACGCTCCTTCCAAGGCTTCCAAGACGTGCGTACACCACTACTGTTCCCCGCTCTTTATGACGTTTTTGCGACTAACATTCTTCGTTTAGCCCCGCGGTCACTATCCTAAAACGGTTCAACTCGCAACGGCCCAGATGGGTCGAGCCTGAGCAGTTCCTAGACCCGCGTCTCCAGAATCTCTTCGAGATGAGCTACTTCAGCGATGGCCGTAACTCGGATGGTGTGATGGCCACAGGGTGGAACGCTGTGGAGGACAACAAGACGTACCCGAAGCTCTCTACCCGACTACCTGAGCCCGATACGCCCGTCGATGATGACACACAGAGCACTGGCGAATGGACCAACGGCAATGCCTCCGATAATGAAAGTGGCAGTGAGGAGAGCTCCGTCAATGCGCCTACCCAAACGCGCATGGCTGAGGAGTCGTCCGAAGATGAAGTTACTGTCTCATTCAAGGTATGCAATGGCAACTTTTTTCTGCTACAATACGTTCACTAACTTGCGCCCGAAGAACCCCAAGCGCATGGCCGGCGGCGCTAAAGCCAAGCACAAGGTTGGCCGAGGCCGGCCTGGGAAACACAAGAAGACGTACTCCAAGAAGGACCGCCGCGCGGTAAAAGCCAGGCGCGGCAAGCATTCATCCAATGGTTACCAGATGCCTGATATACCTCCGCAGCCCCAGATTCCTTCGCTCATTGATGACGGATCTCTTGTTCATCTTGGCGAAGGCATTGTTGTTGACTGGTCAGAAGAAGCGTGGGACATGGTTTTCGGCCAAGAGACGTCTGAGTACGGCGACAAGCGCGGCGCCAAGAGGTTTACTGACCCTGAGCAACTCAAAGATGTTGGCCTGGAGATGAAGCGCAAGGCCCGCGTTTCCCGCCGTAGCAATGGCATCACCCTTGACGACTGCCTTGACGAGTTTGAGCGAGCCGAGGTCCTCTCCGAGCAAGACATGTGGTATTGTCCCCGATGTAAGGAACATAGACGCGCTAGCAAGAAGTTCGATCTTTGGAAGACGCCCGATATTCTTGTGTGCCACCTGAAGCGATTCAGCTCTTCGCACTACCGCCGCGACAAAATTGATATCAAGGTCGCCTTCCCCGTTGAGGGACTAGACCTTGAAACCCGTGTATTGCACAAAGAAGACGGCAAGGTTGAAGTTTACGATCTTATCGGCGTCGATGAGCACTACGGTGGACTTGGCGGAGGTCACTACACAGCGAGTGCCAAGAATTTCCTCGATGGAGCGTGGTATCACTACAACGGTAAGTGTTCTCATTCATTACTTGCACCAACAGTTTTCCTTCCCCTTCTATCCATTTCTTTGTGGGCCAATCATTGACCTGGCGGATTTGCCATTATCTAGACAGTTCCGTGAGCAAGGTTAAGGACCCCTCACAGGTCGTGACCAGCGCCGCCTATCTACTCTTCTACCGACGTCGATCGTCCGTCCCACTTGGTGGACCCCGCTTCGCGGAGATTGAGGCGCGATTCAGCGGCCGATTCGACGAAGACTCGGACGAGGCGGGATCGGGGGACGAGCCGCGGGTTGGCGTGTCATCCCAGTATGGCTCGTCGACCGGTGGCAAGGGAACGGAGAGCGGGACGACTCACCTGCGGGGAGCAAATCGTGGTGGTTCTGAGCCGATGGATGAACTCCCGTCGTACACATCTCTGCACCCGAGCATGGAGGATGAGGGAGTCGAAATGGGTGAGTCCAGTAACACGGCGGCAGCTGGGGCGTACTCGACGGGATGGAGCTTTGGTCAGCTGAACGGCGCGATAGCAAGCAGCGAGGACCCTGGAAAGATATCACTTGTTGACTATGCTAGCGACGACGCGCAGCTCGACTCGGCCAGTGAAGGCCCCGATACCCTCATGGATTCCGATCACGCTCTCCCGGACGCGCCAGGGGCGTACTTTGAGCCGATTGCTCAAAGCGAGGAGCTCCCGGATTACGAATATACGGAAGCAGCACCTGCGGTTATTTCGGAAGGCGGAGCGACTCAGATTTCCTGGGACGGCGTCCGCGGAACTGCGGGCTGGAGCCGAGCGCAAGACCAAGACTCTGACACTGTTGCGGAAATTCGACTGGAGGACGAGACGAAGGAATAGAGGCGATCGCGAGAGGTCGAGTGTCAGTAGAATCAGAAAAAGTCGTGCAGGCTCTAAGCGACTCTTCGGTTTTTGAACAATGGGATAACATCCGGCCTTCTAATCGACTGGACGAAATGCCTAAGGGGCGAGGATTTTTTATGCACGGTTGGCTTAACTAAACAATTTTCCAAAATGGCCCCTGCTCTACGAACAGCAGTAGGGATGATGATGACGGGACACTGAACAAAGGGGCGAGGATTGCAACCTGAAGAAGAAGAAGAAGAAGACATGGCGGGGCCTTATCGCATAGAGACACATTCTAGACGTCGGGTGCACTCGAATGGCCACACTATACGAGGCATCGACTGGTTAATGTTCAATTGGAGTTCAGGTTCTGCATGCCACAAATCGTATCGATCAAGCATTATGAACGGGCACATGAGATGTCGTGGGGAAATCAGAGTGTTTGTTTTAGCTGTCTAGAGAAGACGAAGGCTTAAGAGTTAGAGCGATGAGGGTGGGCCTTGAAGCGCGAAGGGAGGAGTAGTGTTGGATCGATGAGCTGTGACCTATGTCGCCTGCTTCCTACAAGATTTTGCTTGTCCCGTCCCCCGAGTTGGTGAGGCAGTGAGAGATTGGAGTGTTAGTGGGTTCCCTCAGTAGTCGTGCATAATTGACATGTTCCATTGTGAATTCACTTCCAATTATTCTTGGTTGAGTAAGGCTACCAAACGTGCATCTGCCCGTAACCAGGTACGTACACAACCCTTTTTTGGCCTAGGGGGACTGTGAGGCTGACCATGGTGAGCACGAGGCAACCAGGTCTCCTCGGAGGCCCATTTACAAGTCGGCAGAGCCAGCGAGGTGGTGACGTGTGTGATGTGAATCGGCCCAAAGCAGACGCTGGCGAGGACGAGAAGGCGACACAGGCACCAATTCGGCGACGTAAGATGGGGACAGCCAGCTTCTGGTTGGGGGAGGTACCTGGGTTCTTCTTTCCTATTATTACCGATTGGCACTTCATGGGTCTGGTGCCTCAACCCAAGGGTCAATTCGACCGAATCATCAACCCTTTTCTGCTCTCCTTTCTCGAGCAAAAGATCTCAATGTAGAGGGAGAAGAGGATGATGTATTTAAGTAAAAATCCTACGGGTTGAATCATAATTTGGACGAACAAGTGGAGGACGGGAATTAATCCATGCTTTAGCAACCGGTTCAGACGCGAAGCTCAGAGGAACGAGTCAGGGCCATCCAGGTACCAGCTGCCAGCAAGGAACAGCGCACGAAAATTGATCCATCAATGACCGGTACCTGCAGTGTGGCGGCACGAGGACGCTGTGCACAACCAGGAGCAGAGTGTCCTGTTGTACGAAGGTACTGTTGCCTCTTCCAGCATGGCCGCCTAGCGTCTGGTGCAACCCAGTCCCCCTCCCCCCCCAAAACCCCCCCAACAAAGTTCCTGGGAGGAGTCACACTGGCCGTCAAGCACCCGTGGACCTTTTTTCTCGCAGGGCAGACAGGTACCGTTCATCATGTATGTTGCCTGCTGATATCAAGTATCCGATACTTTATCGCATGCCCAGTATGCAGGGCGGCAAGAGAGGCGCATGTGGAGAATCTCCGTATTGGAGATGGTCGGTGCAGTGGCCAAGTAGAGCCAAAAGGTCAGTCAGCCTATGTACCAGGTACTCTGCTCCAGAATGCTGGCAGTACCTCCCGTGACCTTTCCTGTTTCAGCTGCCAGTCTTCCAAGTTCCCCCCTCCTCCCCCGGGTCTGTGGGCTCTGTTGCTTGTTGCTTCGTCATCGGAGTTCGCCCGCCCAGGGTCTCCGCCTCAGATCACCTGGTAACGAAGCTGCCTGCTTCGTCACTGATACCCGGAACCTCCTCTCACTGCTTCCCACTCCAACCTCCCATAACAAACCCTCTCCTCTTCTCTTCAGTATTTACCTCCCAGCACCCCCATCCTCCATCTTATTATTTCTCCTACCTCTAAACACACTCATTTTCGGCCGGACCGTTCAAGCACTGAGCGATTGTTTTGAAACGAGCTTTCAAAAGGTGTTGATCCCCCCCGCCTCTCGCAAGTGAGAGAGACAAAGACCTTCCCACCACCGCAACCATGAGGCTCACAACTTCCCTCGTACTGGGCGCCGCTTCATCGGCTCTTGCTTTCGAGAGCCAGGTTCGCCTCGGCGGCGACAATGCTGCTGTTGAGAAGAAGCCCCTCAACACCTGGGACACGATCCAACAGGCCATCACCAAGGCCGGGTCCGAGGCCAAGGCGCTCTGGGACGAGGTTTCGCTCCTCGCGCCCGACGCCGTAGAGGCTTTCAAGGCGTCTGCATTGGCTCACAAGCCTAAGCCTGCCAACCGCAGGCCCGACAGCAAGTGGGATCACGTTGTCAGGGGCGCCGACGTCGAGGCGCTCTGGACCTCGGGTGGCGAGAGGACCATTGGAGGTCAGCTCGGCTCTTACGATCTTAGGGCGAGGAAGGTCGATCCCTCGTCACTTGGTGTTGACACCGTGAAGCAGTACAGCGGTTATCTTGACGATAACGAGAATGACAAGCATCTCTTCTACTGTAGGTCTTGATCCGTTGCCGGCTTTTTATTTTTCTCTTTGCGCGGAAGCAAAACTAATGCTGGAAATCAACAGGGTTCTTCGAGTCCAGGAACGACCCCGAGAACGACCCCGTTGTGCTCTGGCTCAACGGCGGCCCTGGCTGCTCGTCGTTGACCGGCCTCTTCCTCGAGCTCGGCCCCGCGAGCATCGACAAGAACATCAAGGTCGTCAACAACCCCTTCTCGTGGAACAACAACGCCTCGGTCATCTTTCTTGACCAGCCCGTCAACGCCGGATACTCGTACAGCGGCTCGTCTGTCACTGACAGCGTCGCGGCCGGCAAGGATGTCCACGCCCTTCTCAGCCTCTTCTTCCATCAATTCCCCCAGTACGCCAAGCAGGACTTCCACATTGCCGGCGAGTCCTATGCTGGACACTACATCCCCGTCTTTGCTTCGGAAATTCTCCAGCACAAGAACCGCAACATCAATCTCAAGAGCGTGCTCATTGGCAACGGTCTCACCGATGGCTATACTCAGTACGGGTACTACCGCCCCATGGCGTGCGGTGAAGGTGGCTACCCCGCCGTTCTCAGCGAGAGCGAGTGCCGCTCCATGGACAACGCCCTTCCTAGGTGTCAGTCTATGATCAACAGCTGCTACCAGTCCGGCAGTGCCTGGTCCTGCGTCCCCGCCAGCATCTACTGCAACAACGCCATGATCGGACCTTACCAGAGGACTGGCAGGAACGTGTACGACATTCGTGGCGAGTGCGAGGACAACTCTAACCTCTGCTACCGCGGTCTCGGATACGTGTCGGACTACCTCAACCGCGCCGACGTCATGGAGGCTCTCGGTGCCGAGGTGTCGAGCTACGACAGCTGCAACTTCGACGTCAACCGTGGCTTCCTCTTCGCCGGCGACTGGTTCCAGCCCTACCACCGCCTCGTGCCCGATCTCCTCAAGGAGATCCCTGTCTTGATCTACGCCGGTGACGCCGACTACATCTGCAACTGGCTCGGCAACCAGGCGTGGACTGAGGAGCTTGAGTGGTCTGGCAAGAAGGGCTTCAACGATGCCAAGCTCGAGGATCTCCACGTTGCGAGCACCGAGAGCAAGGGTGACTCGTACGGCAAGGTCAAGACTAGCGGCAACTTTACGTTTATGCAGATCTACCAGGCCGGCCACATGGTGCCCATGGACCAGCCCGAGGCTTCTCTCGACTTCTTCAACCGCTGGCTCGGCGGTGAGTGGAACGCTTAAATCAGAGAGCCTAGGGAATAGAGCGTACATGTGTAATTGTAGGGAACATGATATGGGCGCCTTGTGCGGGATGCTGCTGAAACGGGTAGCGGTCTTGTTTTTTTCTTTTATTTTTGGGTTTCTCAGGAATAGCGAGGATTCTACACGCTAGGAAACTTGGTAGCATTGATGAATGCATAGATTGAATTACAAGAAGCACTTGACGTTTTGAATTGTATCTTTGAATAGGTCCAAGTTGTGAGCGCGAAACTTGGCCATGAAGAGGCACCAATGGTGCATCTAGGAGCTCCACGGTTCTCGGCGGTTTTTTCCATCCGATTAACGAGCCCAACAAAGTAGAAAGACATATTCGCATGCAAACGTACATTAAACAAATCATTCGTTAATTTTGACTTAATCCCCGTCCGAAGTCCAGATTCTCGTTCTGGCATTCAGCGTTGTGTTGCTGGCGAGGGTGGAACGTAGCTGGCGAAGAGGGGCGGGACTGGAGTACTTTGAGCTCAGGGCGGCACTTGGCTGGCCCATTTTCTTGACAAGGCTGAAAGAAAGCTCCCCAAGACATCTCCCCAAACCCACCACCACTCACTCCCACTTCTTCCATCCCACCGCCCATTGGCCCCTTCTCTTCAATTACGCCACGAAAACCACATCCCTCAATCGGCTCCAACCTCACGGTTACCGGATTCTCATTTCCCATTCGCATTAACTGTTTTCCCTTTCCATCCAGAAACACCCACCCCACACACACACACGCACGCCCAGCCAAGATGTCGACCATTCCGCCCGAGGTCCTGCAAAGCTCCAAGCCCCCGATCGTCCCCCTCTCTTTCAACGGCAACCAGCCCGAGACGATCCGGCTCTACCCCCTTTCCAACTACACCTTTGGCGTGAAGGAGACGCAGCCCGAGGAGGACCCGAGCGTGATCGCGCGGCTCAAGCGCCTCGAGGAGCACTACGGCGAGCACGGCATGCGACGCACCTGCGAGGGCATCCTCGTCTGCCACGAGCACAACCACCCGCACATTTTGATGTTGCAGATCGCCAACGCCTTCTTCAAGCTGCCGGGCGACTACCTGCGTCCCGAGGACGAGGAGATTGCCGGGTTTAAGGCGCGCCTGGACGAGAGGCTCGCGCCCGTGGGCCGGCTCGGTGAGGGCGAGGAGGCCGGGGATTGGGATGTTGGTGATTGCCTTGCTCAGTGGTGGCGGCCGAACTTTGAGACTTTTATGTATCCTTTTATTCCCGCGCATGTTACGCGGCCTAAGGAGTGTAAGAAGCTCTATTTCATTCAGCTTCCCAAGAGCAGTGAGTAGCGACCCTCTTCTGTCCGCCCCTTTTTTTTTTCCCTCCTCTTTTTCCTTCTGTTTGCGAACCTCATTCTACATATATCGCTGTGGGCGAAGGTTGCACCTTCCCCCGAGCTCGTTCACCTAGTTGGTTCGCTTTCAAAGTACGATATGGCTAACGACGTTCCGATAGAGGTTTTGAGCGTTCCTAAGAATATGAAGCTCCTCGCCGTCCCTCTTTTCGAGCTTTACGATAACACCGCGCGCTACGGTCCCCAGCTTTCTGCGATCCCTCACCTCTTGAGCCGATACAACTTTGAGTTTGTCGACGAGAACGACAACACTGCCGCCGTCACGCCCGGCGCCGGACCCCCCGAGGGTTATGTCCCTAAGACCAAGGTCCTTGCCGGTGGCGACGATACCGAGATGAACGAGAACGGCACGAGCTGAGTTCGGAGGACGGCTGCAATAACATAGGTTTCGGGTTGAGCGGAGGATGGTTTCCATATACCAGACGGAGCAAGAGGCGGGAACGAGATGAATCGCACAGGGCTCCGAGAAACAGTGTAGGATGCCTATTACTGGAAGGGGAGCATCGGAGGATAGGAATCAGAGCGCAGACAAAAAGCCCGGGAGTTCTGGCGTATACGGGGGTATTTGCAGCATTAAAAAACTATGCATGTACGATAGAGTAATCCAAGAAGAAGAAGAAGAAGAAGGCTCCGTTCCAGTTCGTTTTCTCTTTTCTCTTACTCTACGGCCGGCATATTATAAGTTTCTAGTCCCACTCTTTTCGTAGCAGACAAGAACCATAGCTATAGGGATTCTTCACTTTTTCTTTCTGTTCTTTTTTTCTCTTTTCTTCTTTACACCCAAGGTTGCCTCCTCTCTTCTGTGCCGTCTCTCATAAGCCAGCTATATTCTTGAGACAGGCGCCTCGTCCGTATCTCATTGGTATTTTTCGCCTTGGATCGTGGCCATGATCTTGCGCGTGTGCTTCATGGCTCGGAATTCGAGGTACCATATGCCTTGCCATGTTCCGGTTGCCTAGTAGTTGTGAATCGCTACTCTTCTAGATATTGAGATGCTCGCTGGGGAAGGGGGTTTCTTGGGCATATTTTGTCACTGGGAAGTAAACTTACAAGCTTTCCGTCCTTGATTGGAATCGTTACGCTTGCGCCAATAAGCGAGCTCTTGATATGCGCCTGCAGAAGCTCATTAGCACTAATCACTTATCCGTCGCTGGCCATCGCAGAACCTAGAAGAAATTCAAGGACAAAAAGAGAGGGGGAGGGGAAAAGGAAAAAGGAAAAAAAAAAGGAACTCACCGGCATATCATCCCTCCCCTCAGCATTATGCCTATAAATCTCCTCGCCCTTCTCCCCCTCATACGGCGCAATGCGCTCCAGCGCATCCGTCATATCATGCCGAACATCCTCGTCCCAGTTCTCGTTGAGGCTAAGCGCGCAGCTGGTATGCTGGACGAAGAGGTTCAGCAGGCCGACCTTGTACTCCGCGATCTCGGGGAGCTGGTGGAGGACGGTGTCGGTGATGAGGTAGGAGCCGCGGGAGCGGGCGGGCAGGGCGAATTGTTTCTGGAACCACATTGTCGGCGGGGTTGGCGGTGGTGGACCGGAGCTTTGTTGGTGGTGGGGGATGAAGATGTGGGCGAGGATGGTGAAGGGGAGGGTGGTGAGGGTGTGGAAGAGGTTTGGGAAGAAGGCGAGGGTTATGAGGAGGATGATGAGGGTTGTTGTGAGGGCGGAGTTGGCGGAGGGTGAGGATGGCATTTGGGGTGTTGGAGCGGGATTTGGGAAGTGAGCTAATAGCTAGCTAGCTTTAAGGTGTTCTCAAGCTGGCTCATAACGTAAGAGAGAGTAGTTGCTTGGTGGGGCTTGGGGGCCGGGTGCTGGGATGGGTTTAAGGTGGTTGAAATTGATGGTGTCTTGAGGCGGGAGGTGAAACTGGCTGTCTGGTTGACATCATTTCCCGGCATTGGTTGCTGCTTGCCAGCTTGGGAGATAAAAAATTGGCGCATCGGTCGGCGTGGCGGGAGAGTATGATGAGGTCGTGCGTGACTGTGTCGCTAAGTATACAGCCAGCGAAGAAAGCGCAGTGGACTGCGGCGATTTCCCGAATCGCAACACATTGCTGGCTATTCCGTCGACAGATCTGATATTATCACTCTCCTCGAGGTAATACGGGATTCGCTTGAAATTGGAAAGTCTTAGAAATTTGATATTTACACACAAGAGTGCTACCCGTGCCGCTTTCTACAACACATGCACCGTGGCACCAGACAGTAGCGGGTCTATTCCCTCCCCCATTCTAGCTGTACAAACCTCCCCTTCTATCGCCAACGCCACCCCCCGCGGCTTCAATCATTTATTCAAGAGGGTAGGAGGTCTGGGGAAGGGACTCGAGGTGCTTCCTGTGGTGCTCGTTGGCCTAGAAGGCAGGTTAGCAGCTCGTCACACAAGGATATGTCAAAACGCTCGTGCGCCGATAACCGTGACCGAGGGGGGCCACAAAGCCCGATGACACTCACAAAAGGGATTCCGCAGTAGCCGCAAGTCGCAATCTCGGCCTTATCGGTGTTGATATAGATCCTAGGATGGCCGGTAGGGCCGCCGCCGCCGTCGCAGGCAACGACTCGGTCGTGCGTCCACCTGACGGGCTGCTGGTGGATGAGCTCGATAGCGGCGTAGGGTTGGGGCTAGCAGAGCAAACGCATTAGCAAACATTCCGAGCTCCGCCTCTCTCTCTCTTCCTCCCCCTCTCCATCTCTCTCTCTCCCTCTATCTCTCTCCCTCTCTCTCTCTCTCTCTCTCTCTCTCTCTCCCTCTCCCTCCCTCTCTCTCTCTCTCTCTCTCCCCCTCTCCCTCCCTCTCTCTCTCTCTCTCTCTCTCTATCCAAATCCAATTGACACCCCTCTCCCATCCTAATTGACCTCCTCTGGGCCCTCGTGCATCATATTACATAGATCCCCTTCTTTTCCCGCTTCCTCAGCTCCAACTCACCTGAACAGCAAGGTCCGTCTGCTCAAAGCGAGGACCAGTCATAGCCTGAGCCCTCGGCTTCTGCCCACGAGCCCAAACACCAACCCTGTTGGGAGCCTGCTGCGCAACGGCCTTGGGTTCGACCTCGGCCTCGACGGGGACGCTGTTCTGCGTGGGAGCCTCGAATTGGCGCGCCGTGGTCGTGAAGGCCCGGGAGGGCACGCGCAGGCGGCGGGTGAGGCTGCCGAGCGTTCTCAGCGAAGCGGTCGACATTTTTCTTGGTTTTTTTCTTTTTGCGTTTGGTATCCGGGGGAGCCTTATGGTTCGGTCGGGGGGTGGAAGCGTCCGCTTGCTTGCGTTTGGGGAATTTAGATGGAGATGTCGAGGATGCCGTTTTCTGGACCCATCGGAATTTCGTCACGTGAAACGGCTGTGGTACTACTTTGTACTGTACCTAATACGCTGGCTGTTGTCCTACTTTTGATGCGAGGCAGAGCTGCTATTGACCAACAAGCATCCAGCTATTACCCATTTACTTGCCTCTTGGACCCATGTCTTTAATTCCACATCGATGCAATGCAATTTTTATTCCCCTTCGTTCTCTAACTTTCAATTTGTGAGGGTCAAAAGTGGCTAGTAGACGTGTAAATGTTCTAGGCCCATGGAAATCAATCAAATGTGGATGCCGTCGATAACAGCGTCTTAAATCACAGATGACTTTTCAGCCAAAGTTCGCTGGGCCGTTAGGACGCCCAGATCACATAAAGTTCAAAGTCGAGGAATATACAGCGGGGATTTCATTTCCATTTTCCCATTTCGTCAAACTGATCTGATCTACTTCATAGGTCCTCGCATCGACACAGGATGCCCAGCCTGCGTAGGATGCTATTACCCCGTTGCTAGATTCCCGGGCGGCTGGGGTGGTTAAGCAGTTGATGTCAGATAACCGGTCCAAATCTAAACCTCGCCTGGCAAGTAGCTCTCTCATCAAGAAAGGTCCTCTGTGTTCAACTTGACACTCTGTTCCAGAGTCGTCCAACCTGGCCGCCCCATATCCTTTAGCCACATCTCGGCCGTAGGTGCGAGGACGATCTCGCTGCGATTAAGCTCGGCATCTTCGATGTCGGCTCCAAATGTTTTGCCTGGGTACAACTCTCGAAGAATTCTCTGCACGCCTCTCCAGTTGTATGGGGCGGCGTAGGCGAATATGCGCTTGTCGCGGATACTCGGATTTGCCAGAGCTGCCACGTGTAGGCGAGCGTTATCCTGGACATCTACAAAAAAGTCTTGTGCGTGGGTCAGCGTGGAACGCCTATAGACGGGAAAGAGATCGACCGAAAAGGGGGGCGGGGCCGTCTCGTACACTGGGCAGCACCGGTGACAGACTCCGTGTCGCCGTTGAATAGTGCTTGAATAAGGCCAGATGTAGATGGATGACCTTGCGCATCAGGGACCAAACTTTTGCCAATCGTCATGGCCGGAAGGACTGCTCACTTCCTGTTAGCGTGTGTTTTAGGGTACACCAGGCCGAGTACGAACCCGCGTTGAGGACAAAGCCCGGCTTGTTTTCGCCGTACCACTTCCATGCCTCTTGCTCACTCTGCATCTTGCTCGCAGCGTACACCGGAAACCCGCGCGAGGGCTCGTACGGCGGAGGCGCCCAGGCTTGCTCGACGGCTTCCTCGTTCCACGTGTTGCCGTCGATTTTGCGGGCGACCCCGGACGTCGGGTTAGCAGCCGCAGCGCAGGAGGACGTGAGGACGAACCGCTTTACGCCTGGGTGTTTAGAGGCGGCTTGTAGCAAGTTGAGGGTTGCTGTGATCGTGGGTGTGATGACCTTGTGTGGATCTGGACCCATGGTCATGTCGGACGCGGTGTGTATGACCCCGGAGACTCCTACGAGGCAGACTTAGTTTTCTGCCATGGAGTAAATAGTCAGCTGTAGAGAGAGAGAGAGAGATACCTTTGAGGGCCGAGTCAAACGCCCCTGGGGCCGTGAAGTCGGTGATACCGAGGACTTGGAACTTGCCCTCGCCGTATTTCTTGTCAAGGTAGTCCGTCATCCATGATGCTGCAGCCGGGTTTCGAGCAACTCCTCGCACAGAATACCCTGCGCTAAGGAGTTGGTCGGCAACGTGGCTACCGATGAACCCGTTGACTCCTGTGAGTAAGATGGCTGCGCCTGGGGCTAATGTAGAATCGTGATTAGAAGCCATCGTTTCGTAGTGATTCCTCGTATCCACTATGATATTCATACCTACTCTCAAGGAGCGCCTATGTTTTGGGTTGGGGCATTTCAACCACATATTTTATAGTTGGAGCACAAACGTTTCCAGCTTATACGCGATTCAATGAATAGCAGAGACGCCCAAAACTCCTTTCGTCTTGATTTATCATCATGATCTCAATATGTCCAATTAGAATCCGATTAAATTAGTGAACTCGGGCTATTATTTGGCCGCAGACGTGTTCCCCGGTCGTGATTTCCGTACTTTCGATGTCGTTGATGGTTCCATGAACATCCACGCTGCTTACACTCTGCACGGGCTCGCTGTTCATGCACCTCGAACGGATGGAAAAGAAGCGCCCTTTCAGCGGAGCTCTTCGCAGTCATTAGCCACTTTGACATCAGTATCCACAGTGGCCAGGCACCACATTAAGTTCCAATGCTGGCAATCCTACTCGCCAGGCCCTAGGATACCAATTAGAGTGTGGCCCTTGTTTATTGAGTTGGTCGAGCACTGTTGGTACGCAGGGTCAAGATTTTACCTCTCTTCGAGATAGCATCCTGACGTAGGAGTCTGAACTCCTACTTGCCAACCAGCTTGCGCAGCTCCTCCGTGACAATCCGAGATTCCCATCGAGGCCCAGGCTCCTTTTGCAACATCCCCTTTACCACACGCAGCGCACCCGGCTGAAGTGAGCAGACTTCCTCCAGAACAGGCATGACGTGATCCAGCTCCTTTGCAATGTTGCACAACCTCTGATCCTCGGTATCCTCAAAAGAGTTCCACAGCCTGTCCACGCCTGCAAATCCACCGCACGACAAGGACAGCAGCAGCGCAAAGCAGCACCCAAGCTGCCAAAGGTCCGACTTCAAGCTGCTCTCGGAGTTGGCGAGCTGCTCGAAGGCGAGGTAGGTATAGGTGCTCTCCGTGTAGTTTGTCGGCCCACCTTGTTTAAAAATCTTGCTTACGCCAAGATCGGTGATGACGGGACGGATCATACTGGAACTCTCGTTATGCAGCAGGATATTTTCTGGCTTGATATCCTTGTGCTTGACGAAGATACGATGCAGGTAGTTCACCCCATCAGAGAGTTCCAACATGATTCTGAGTATAATCTGCGTCGACTGGCTCCGCCAGGTTCAAACCACGGACAGTCGGTCTTGATGACAGCCTCATCCCTGGTAAGAAGATTGAGCAGCGTATACGGCGCCCAGGGCTTCATAACGAAATGGATTTTGTGATCCGGGGTTTCGTAGGCGTCGACGAGCCGGATGAGGTTGGGGTGATCGCAAACCTCTAGCAGTCCGAGCTCTCGGACTGTCGCTTCGCGAGCCTTGTCATTCTTACGGCTGGACACCTTGATGTGGGTTTTCACGGCTACCGTCTCGCCAGTCAAGGTGGAAACGGCCTTTCTTACCAGTCCGTAGCTTCCCATAGCTGGATCGTCTTTATCGTCCCACCTGTACGGTGGCTGGCCGTTATATTGGTGTATGTATCGTGGTCTGTACTGGGCGAGCATAAGGTTTGACACGGCAAGGAGCTGCTCTCTGTTCTCTTGACTGTTCGTACTGGCACAAAAAAGCACTTAAGCCGACGTAGTCTACCGGTCTGGTGTGATTTCGTAGCAACGGATGATGAAAGGGTCGAAATTGATAGCACTCACAATACATCGGAGTCGTCGCCAAAGGAATCCGGCAAGACCGGGGGGCTGTCCGGCGGTACGCCACGCCAATAGTCTATATCGGAGGCGATGGGGCCGAGAATGGCGGGAAAGCACTTGGATAGATCCTCCACAACACGTGCGGTCTTTGTTGTCCAGGTAGCTTGGTGCTCGGGGGAAGCATTCCGTCGTATATTTAGGTCACCGTACATGGCGTTCAAATCGTCAAAATTGCTTCCGTCGGGCTCGGATTGAACGAGGTGGTAGAGATCCTTGATTTGCCCGATGAGCTCAGTGCATCGGAGAAGCTGGCCCTTATACAGCAAGTACCAGACGTCCTGGTTAGTACCTTCTCCCACTGGGGAAGGTACTGAGATACTATATCAACGTACTGTAGACATGAGGGTAGAAGGTCTTCGAGGATGTGCTTCCGGATCAATCTAGCGGTGGACTGTTCACTATTGCAGGCCGAGAGGCGAGACTCGAGGCGCAGCGCAACTTGGCGGATTCCGTCGAGCAGTTTGAAAACGACAAACGCCTCCCCTTCACCTTCGCCCGAGTCACAATGCTGATCTGGAGAATGCGGATCCATGTTCAGCAGATATACGTCTGAGGACGCCCGGTTCGCGAACCACCATGGACTACGGAGAGAAGCCAGGTATTAACCATCTCCTTCCGCCCACGAGTGGCTGACTCTTTTTTATACAGGTTTAGAATGTTAGACGAACCAGAAAAAATTCCCGCAGCAGTCTTGGTATTCTACAAGTATTACCCTCAGTACCTTGACCAGGGATGGTTGCTCGAGATTTTTCTCTGTCCAATAACATTCTCGACCTCAGTATATCCGTCCGGTACCTCCAGTATCCATTACATACTGCACGGAACGGGATGAAGCGTAAGCTTTCCAAACCACCCTGCTGCGAGAGAAATATTGTCAACTGTGCAATTAGGGGTGGCCCCTGCTGCCATATAAACATTGCAGTGAAGCGTGAGGCGTCGAGCTCCAGCTTCGCCTCGTGAGGAGGTTCCGGAAGTTCGGAAAGGGAAGTGATGCAGATACCAGGGTTGAATGTGATAAAATCCCACCTTGTAGATGACCAAACAAGAGCCAGCTCCGTGGTAATTCAATAACTTCTTGATGACATTAGATGCTGGTATAGCGGTGAGGGTAGTCATCTAGGCCCTTGGTCGATGACACGCAAACATCCATGACAAGAGTTGGAGGAGGTCGACTTATCCCTTGAGCATTCAGTGTAAAGCGACACACCCATGTCTCCTGCTCTTCTCATAAGTACGCAGTTATATGCAAGCAGAATCGAGGTCACTGGATGCGACTGACGAAAGAGAAGGCGTATTTAGGAGGTCAGGTCCTCTGCCCACCTATCAACGTCGTGTGCCAGAGCTTGAGGTGTTCGCATACAGGACATAAGAGTAGAAGAATGTCCTAAATAAGGCAAGGAGCAGTTCCTCCTCGGAAGCACGAGAACGCGAGCTAAACAATCGCCTTTAGCAATATATAATCATATCACAACATCTGCCCGCCCATACTTCAGCTGTGGCGTGGCAGTTCAACTCAAAAGACTAACTCCTCCTTGAAAGCTCTTCATCCCACCGAGGGTAATCAACGTACCCTCTCTCCCTCACTCCATCCCAGCTACCGTAAAACCGACTCCGGTCAAACTCCCGAAGCGGCTTTCCCAGCTTCAGCCTCTCTGGCAAGTCGGGGTTACTCGTGAACCACCTGGCAAAAACTACCGCGTCCCATCTAGACGCAAGAGCCCGACCATGATTGCTCTGGCCCCATCCTCCGCAACTGAAGCAGGGAATACCAGCCTCGGAAAGAATCACCCGGAACGGCTCGTTCGAGATCTCGGGTAAGCTCCAGGAGAACCGTTCGCGCATCGACTCGATGCGGTCGAAGCGGGGCTCAATAAAGTGGACGTACGACAGCTTCTGGTCGCCGCGGTATACGGAGGCGATCTTCTCACAGAGATAAGACCACGTCTCTACGCGATCTTCACCATAAGTGCCTTGATACAGACCTGTAGGCTCCAGTCGGATGGCTACATTCGTAGGGCCAACTGCGGCAGCCACCGCCGCGAGTAATTCCAGTGGGAACTTGCAACGAGCTTGTGGTGTCCCGCCATAAGCATCAGTGCGAGTGTTGAGATTCGAATGGAGAAACTGATCGATGACTACCAGTTCATGTTCAGCAATGCTCAGTTTTGTGAGAACAAGGCGGGTCCCTTACGGTTTCCATTGCCCCCGTTGATTTCTATCCCGTCAAACCCGATATCCAAGACTTCTTTAGCGGCTTTGGTGAAGTCGGCAATGGTATTTGCTATATGTGCCTCTGTCATCTGGACAGGCGGGAAGTCTCGGTAGGCAACTTTCTCTCCGGCCGGGGTCCTGAAGGGGTACCTCTCATCCGTATCCCAAGGTACGGCGCTCGCGCTAACAACTTCACATCCGGTGAAATGAGGAAGCGCCACTCGGCCGGCATGCCATAGCTGGGCGTAGATGTAGCCGCCCTTGGCGTGCACTGCTTCTACCACTTTCCTCCAGCCCTCGACCTGCGCCTCATGAAAGAGCCCCGGCACGTGGGGCATGCCGCTAGCTTCGGGAGACGGCGGAATACCCTCAGTGATGAGTAGACCTCCCGGAGATGCTCGCTGGCTATAGTAGGTAGCGACGAGATCATCGGGAACCCAGACGCGGTCCACGCCCTCCAGGGGGACGCCGCGATTGCGAGTCATCGGCGCCATGACCACCCGATGCTGTAGGGTTATTCGCCCATTGTTGATAGACAGCGGACTGAAGAGGCTGGGTTGCATAGGACGCCCGGTGGTGTTAGTTTCAGCGCTGGTCATGTTTGATGGTATTGCTAGTGGACATGCTATGGATATTTCAGGACCAGGTCTTTGATTTTCCCGCGCGTATAAAAGAGAAAACCATCTCGAGCCTCCATCGGAGGGAAAAAAGAAAAAGAAAAAAAATTGCGGCTTATTTGACGATTGGGGTTTCGGGAGTTCCATTTCGGTGCGGGAATCCGTGGCCGATCAGCAATCTCTAGGTAAGCGGGGACCCGGAAGCCAGGCCAGGAAACCCGACCTCCGACCACTGGAAATGTCTCGAGTTCATGTTGAATGCCCTGGCTTACGCAAACCGGGGTTTAGTATATATACTTGCATCTGGTCTTCCCTAGAGCTTCCTTCCTTTACCAATGCGAAAGCTCTAAGACGGTACAGGGCAGCCCAGACTGCTTCATCCACGTATTGCGCGCAGGGCATGTTTCCCGAGAACAAACGGGCAGCTAGACTTCCCTTCCGTCCAGTATGCGAGTCAGCGGACCCATCTAGGAATAAACAAGATTCATTACCAAGAAAAAGATCTCCGGAAGCCCCTTCTCTGACAATTGTCGCTATCTCTCTTGAGAACTTCTGGGGGCTGTGAACATCTGTACAGAAACCTCGGAACACAGCATCGATGGTTTTACTATGCCTGTACTCCTCTATGAGCGAGATAGCTTGGACAGTCATCCATTCTTTCCGCCTGATGCCCGGTAGCCTGGGCAAGTTTGGAAGTACGAACAGTTGTCGCTGGGAATGTGACTTCAAATGTAGATGCCGGTATTAACATTGTTCTATGGTGTGAGCCTTCGGGTAGCTGCGCGAACGACTCAAGTCTCCTCTATTTACTTAGGGAGATGCCAGCGGTCCATACATCTTCTATCACTCAAGGCTCACGGATCTTACACGAAGCTGATAGAACATGCCACAGAACCCATGGCTGTGGCTTTCATTCCATGCCAGCTCGCTTTTCAGCAGTGGATACAGAGCCTCTCTAGATGTTCTCTATACCCACAGCGTAATGGCTGTCTGTGTAAGGTAGGTATATTGTCAATACAGCTGCTATCATCGATACTTAAACCGCAGCGATGATAGGTAATAAGTGAGCCCTTGACCATACAACAAACTCCATTGTGAGGCATCGCACCGAGATAATAATCTCCAAGACGTCGATCATCCGCCCAGCCAAGCTGGCTGGCTATACCGAGGTAGAAACCTTGAACTTGTGTGATTCGGACCCCGGCGTGCTCCAGGGCCCGTGAGGAGCGCCCAGATACGCCAGGACCCCCTCGACATGGAGCTTCAGTCCACCGGATGCCATTGGCGCATCTGTCGCACCTAATGGCAGACGCCAGGTTTGTCCCAAGAAAACACGCAGGTCATTCGCGTTATTAGGCCATAATAACCCAGGCCGACTTTGGACACCAATCAGAACCTCCTATCTCTTGCGAGCCGACCTCAGCCCAACGATGCCTTCCCCGGTCGGCGGCCGCTGGGACTCCCAAGTTAGGGGCCTACTGCCTGGCTGGACGACCATTGAAGCGTGGTGCATGGGTGCATTGGTTGGCGGGCCCGAAGGAAGCTATAGCTTACGTAATACATAATACCATTGACATTTTGATGATCTCAAGAATAATACTTTTTTTTTTTTCTCTGGATAGCTTGGGAATCAATCTGGAGAAGGATTGTATGAGCTATCACCGTATTTATTACCTATCATTTTCATCCTTCACCGACCCAAAACAGCTCCTCGCATCGACGATAGCTATCACATGTAGTCTCGACCGGTATTTCCCAGAAAAAAAAAAGAAAAAAGGAACCTGTCGTAATCAAAACCACACACCATGGCGCCATCAACCCCAACAACGGGTCCTTCCTCCCGACTCCTCTCCATGAAGTTCATGCAGCGAGGCGCCGCGACCGCCGACTCAGTCCCCTCCTCGGAAGAAGGATCCTCCAAGCGCCGCAAGCTTACCCACCCCTCGAGCAGGACCCCAACGCCGGCGGGCGCCGACAACGACCTCTTCTCGCAGGACAAGATCAGGGCGGCCGTAGAGGAGCTCGAGGCGAAGCGCAAAGCGGCCGTTGAGCGTCGCGCCGCCGAGTTGTCGGATTCCCATTGGGTCCTCGACATCCCTGTTGCGAAGGAGGGAGCTGCCGGAAGGAATGGCATCAAGGAAAAGCCGCCGTTGAGGGTGGTTTACGTCGGGTACGGCGAGATTGATCGCGCGGCGGGAGACTCTGACTACGAGGATACTCAGGATGACGTGCAGACCGGACGGAGGATCACGGGGGACTACAAGCGCAAGGAGGAGAAGGAAGCGGATAAGGTGAGTGGTGGCCCGGATCTTATTTTCCGCTTATTTGGGGGCCGGCTGGAAAGATGGATCTCGTCTGACGTATTTTTGGTCATTAGGATTCTGGAAGCGACTCGTCAGATGACGATAGTGACTCCGACGAGGACGGGGAGATTTCAGACAGCTCGGACGACTCGCGCAGCCCAAACCCAAAGAAGAAGAGAAAACCCTCCAAGAAGGGGGCCCGACCAGAGAAGCAGAAGAAAGGGGTCAAGCTGAGCCGGCTGACATCCATCTCCTCAGGCGGCACCGCTGGTGGGATATCACAAGGAGGAGGGGGAACTAAAGGCGCTAGCGCACTCTCCCGACCACCTATGAAATGTTTCTCTTGCAATGGGCTTGGCCATAAGTCCTCAGACTGCCCAAATAAGGGCCGGAAACGCCGTGCAGCTCCATACTAAAAGAGGGCAACAGTGGCCTACGTCCCTAAGGCATATATATATCCGGAATTGGTGGTGTCGGGAGACGAGGCTGGTAAGCATCTCACACGCCCCTAGCTCACCACGCCCTCCCTTCTTGCCTATCGACCTGTGACGTACCTTCTTCCTACATGATCGGGTACACTGTGTTTGAAGGAAAAGGCGTATCCAAGGTGCCAGCTTTGCAGCGGAAGAAAACACACTTTCCGGTTTCCTTTCTCCTTGTCTTCCGTTCTCATTGCGCCCGTATGGCTTTGTTTAAAGCCAATAGTCTATGTCTTCTCAGCGCGCCTGCAACGGGCTCCTCGCAGAAAGCAGCGCCTATACCCGGCGTGTCATGGATATCTCTTGTTGTAAAGATGCACCCAGCTCCGAAATGCAGCATGATAGAAACACAATAGCTCAAGGCGACTCCCGTCTTCTCCCGTCCATGTCGCTTCTCGGCGACTGCGGGTATATCTGGCGAGGCAAAACAAACAAGCTAATGTCATGATACCCTACTTAAAACGGTATGAATAAAGAACCGTCCATTCAGGCTGGGACATCATCGTCTAGCCGAAACGAAACGGATCCGTCCGACTCTCCTAAATGTTCTGGAACTTTCCCTTGACACTGAGACCAAGAATTCAACAAAAGAAGCCTGTGCGTTTGCCGATAAACTGTAGATTCTTGCTTCCTTTAGCCCACTCCTTTTAATCGCCGCATAACGAAGCATTCGCTCCCTGATTCCTATCGAGGCTGGTGCCACATCCCATTTTGGGCAGGTTGTATCGTTCCTCCCCAAAAATCCAGAAAAGAGAAGGTATCATCTCACGATATGTTTTACAAAGATACTATGTATGGCATTAGGTTCAAAGATGATAAGCACAAGAAATCAATAAAGCCAGATTCTTCATCCCGATAGGCAGAAATGGAAGATATCATGCGCGGGCTCCTGTTCGGGCACTCGGGCCCTCGGATGACGGGAACACGTAACACCAAGGCATTCGGGCGGCGGCGGCGGTACGGCCATTCAGGATTGGGCGATATTACAAACGAAGAAAATATATGGCTGCCGAAAGGGAAGGATCCCGATACGCCGCCTTCATGCTCATGTGTCAACATTGACGAAGAACACAGACAGGGACCTGACGAGATTTGCATTGATGTCTCGGGGCGGTAACGCGGGAAGGATTCCTCTGGATCAAGGTTCCGGCGGGAAAGGAAGGAGGACGTCGGGCCGCGCACTTTGAAGGGAATTTGATATAGGATCGGGCCTTTGATCCCCTTTTCTTTACGGATCGCGGATCGCGGATAGAGGGGTGTGGGTTGTGCTGGACGCGAACAACATATTTCTCTTGTGGCGGTTTGATGTTGATCAGTAGGGTCGTTTCATTTCTTCCTATTCGTAGCAATGTGTTGAAACGAACGGAGCAGAAAGCACCCCTCTCGGCTTCAAGGAAGAGAGGGAGGTGGTTGATGGGATAATCTAAGATAATTCCTTCTTTTCTCTTCATGTTATAGGTATAAGCTGTCATGATATGGGCATTCATCCGGGAGAAGGTACGATTACGGCTCGAGTTCCGAATCCTCGGTTCCGCGGTGGGTAGGGCGGGAGTCGAAACTGAAGAAGCCCAGAGGAAAGCAAAGAGTTACGGCTCCTTCGTGACTGAAATACTACGCTAAATTCTCGGATGGGACGCCAAGAGGTCCACGGTCGAGGGCGGCGTGGGCCATTGTTTCCGCCACCGACGGGTCAAGGTCGTGTGTTGATACTCATGATCGCCAGCATTGTTGCGGGATAAACAGAGACCCGACATCGCTAATCATCAGACGAGAAAGCCAAGAGTTGACTCTTCTATAGAGTGGCGGTGTATCTCGTATGCAGGGCCTGCCCTGTATTCCGACCTCAATCTATTATCAGCCTTCCTAGGGTCGAGTGGTGTTGGATGCAGCATGGTTGATGGATGGCCTGGCGGTGTAAGTGACTTGGACGCCAGCACTTTTGGATAATCTTTCTACTCTTTCCAAGCACACTGTCTCGATGGACCCCTGATCCGGAGTTCCCGTTGACACCCATACCCCCTGAAGAAGCTCATTTTCATTCTAGAAATATTGGATGAAACCTCGCTGAAAATAAGGCCGTCATATACTTTGTCCCCTAATATGATAATCAGCATTCCCGAGTTTGGAAAAACTGGGGAAGAAGGTCCCAAGGAAATAAAGATGTTAGGTACAAGATACAGGAAAAGGGGGGATCTCTGTTCTCAATCAAACAGGGATTGCGCAAAACCCACTGCTTCCGAAGATGGGAAGGATGAGTCTTAATGCGGGTGTTATTCCTTTGCTCCATGTGTCGGTTTAGAAGATTGGACGGAGCATGTGTCGGGGAGGTCGATCATCACTGCCCTCCCGAGGCGCTTCGGCTCATCGTCACACAACATAATGAGTCCGCCACAGACACATGGAAGAGTGACCTTGGCTCGCTGCATGCATGCGTACACGAATTTTCTTTTCCTCTTTATATTCTCTTCCCTTGTTTCCCGTTTACTCTCTCTTCTTCTTAATTCTTCTCCAACTTTGTCGCTGTTCTCTTTTCTCCCCTGTCTCGAAGTCCGACATCTCTGTCATTCAGGTCCTCTCAAAGGCCACGGGGACTTCCCCAGAGGGAAGAGCTTGCGCGCCTGGTCCCATGGGGTTACCAACGGCAGGTCGGTCATGTCGTAAGTTGTCAGGGTTGGGAGCCAATAGCGCTTGGAATAATTTCCCGCTTAGGCCGATGGTGGGCTGGGTTGGGGTGGATAATCTCGCTGCAGCCCATCACCAACACGCGCCAGCAACACGCACCCCTCCGCTTTCCAAAGCCAGCCAGGCCTGCTGACACATCCCCCACACAATGGATGGGCCTGAGGTTTAGGGGACGGCGTGCTATATTCTTGGTTGGCCAGCTATTAGTGGTTGTTGCTGATGAACATGGTCGCCAGGTATGGATGCCGGCGAGTGAAAGAAGACCAGAGGGCAGAAATCGATACAGGTCAAGTACCGACTGGCTGGCGATAGCCGAGGTAGGGTAGTGCTTGATAACGCAAACCCCAGAGCCAGGTGCTCAATGAAGAGAAAAGGAGGCTTCGCATGTGCTTATTATGAGGTGACGTCGAGATGTTACCCCCAAGACCTCCTTTAGATGCAGGCTTGAGGCGACTGCCAGATGTTCCTTCCTGAAATGCCTCAACTATCTGTATACTTTTCTACACTTTCAGTTGCTCCTGTCGCATGCGCTAACACAACCCCATCCGTGGGAGGTGCTGCCAAGCGACTTATCAAACAGATAGGCACCAAAAGCCGAAAGGTAAGTCGCAATACAGGCTCAGAGCCTCCATACCTTTCTAGGAGGTGCGTAAGAAAACATGGGACGAGAAAAGTTTGCTGGGAGGAGAAACTTCGTTGTTATGCGGCCCAAGCCGATGTGACAGGGGTTCATCGATAAATCTCCCACCCCCGACTTAACGATCTGCATTGAGATGTCACATGTAATCTTACATGTTGGCGACCAGGGATAACCTTGGGAGGGCTGCGGAGTGCAGAGGCTTAGGGCCGCCGATGAATATGAGTTTTCAAGTTCCCGTATGCAGCAGCGGCGCGGCGACTGCAAGAAGGACACATTATCACTCATCTAAGCGCCTATCGATCCAACGAAATTATTTTATAATGCATAGACGAGACGGGGAACGTCACTGGGGAATGGAAGGTCGTCCCGGCAGTGTGGATCTACAGAGTATTTTTAGAGCGAAATGGCGGTTCGCTGTGAGTCCGCAGCAGAGCCAAGCCAGGTGGCCTGCCAAATCTGCGACCTCGCTCCCTTGGCATGGTACGTGTCCTGCAGGCGCCATCTCGCAGTGGCCTACAAGAAGGCGCAGAGAAGAAAGTTGACTTTATATACATATCAACGTCTGACGGTATTGTTTGTGGGACGACCTAACTACGAGCCTGGTCCATCCCCGCGCGCGTAGCCGTCCGATAGCCTCGCGTGTGTCACCGTCATGAAAAAAAGAGAACAAAGAAGGCTTACGACTTCCGTCTACGTTGAAGACGAGGGCATGCATGGGGCGCGGCTCGGTGCCACGGGTCATTCAGGGAGAAGACTGCCCGCCTACACTGAGCCCTCACTGACCTTGAATCCAACGGACCTCTTTACTCGCTCGATCCCGAGGAACCGTAACACGAGGGCACGGACTAACCTCACTTTGGCGGAATCGAGGTCCAAAATCTTTTTCTCCATTTTTTTTTTCCTTCTCGCCTTTCCTCTTTTCCGCTCCATTTCCCGCCCGGGGGGGGATAGCATATGGGTGGGAAACACATATTTGACATGTGTGCACCTGTCTCTTTGCGCTGGCGTTTGTCCAACAATGAGACCCAGAGGAATGGTGTCTCTGGGAACAATATACATGTAGTTCCGGTACCTTTACCTTGGTATTTTGTCTGGAATGGGAGCATTGTGTCCGTCTTTGAAAACTTACTTGGCCACTTCTTCACTTCCTCTTTGTTCGCTGGCTGACCCGCTCTGGCCGCATTTTTTAAACTCTGCTTCACATGGGTTTGGAGAGGTTTTAGCATTTTCCAGAGCGGTGCTAACCAGGCGGCGTCCCCGTCGTTAGTGCGTACTCAGCACGCGGCCCGGGATTTCTGGATTATCTCTCCGCCCTGTGCTGGTGGCAAGGCCCCACCAAGCCGGCTGGCTGGCTCTGTGCACGCTGCAGATGTCGCTGTGGCTATTAGTCACGCACCAGAATGGACTTCCTCGACGTTGCCGAACCGATTATAGACCTGTAGGTACATCACCATGGTTGGTGGTTCGGTAGGCTTCCACTAGCCGGGCAACTGCCAAGAATGATTTTCTTTTCTTTACAGTGCCGTAGCCTCTGCCACGCTGTAGCGGGATGGCGTGGTCGCTGCACTTGGTACCTACGAAATATACTTCGTAGCCAGCTGGCTATGGGTGAGCGAGGCCTGGGTGAGAGGGGACAGCCAGGCGAAATCCTGGCCAGGGAGCCTTGTCTGGTCCTGGTGAACTACCCTCGGAGGGAGGTAATAAGAGCTCCTTCGAATTGTGTGAATGCAAATTTTGTACCGACAAATGCACGAGTTCTTGTACTCACCCGAGCCTGCCTCTACTATACTTCAATTTCAATGAGACGCTGTCTTTTGTCTTTGATGATCTACTGCCGGTCTTCCGTAGCTAAACACCTTGCTGGCTGGGGGTGCCGGGACTAATTATGTGGGTATAAGAAGCATCTGATTTCGTCATCTCGGCTTGGTAAGTCAGTTTGGAGACTGTCTTTTGGCGAGAGCGACGAGTTTTGGATAAGTACGGCCTGGCGCTCTAGAATGCGAATCAATGTTTTCATGGTAGCCAGCAAGGTAGCAGCTGGCCTGTTTTGGTGGGAGGGAAGCATTGGCTTCATCAGCGAGGAACCCTTTCGAACCGGGCGATTGACCCCTTCCGGGATTCAAGTTGTTTTCACTTGCTACTCCCCATCCCATTTCTTTTACCCTGCTCAGGGGCGCCAAGATTGGGGCTTAATAATAATGGATCATTATCCTATGGTCATTGAGAAGGAGGAGGGTGTATTATCGAGCTCATTGTAAGACGGTCATATCGGCTACAAATAGTAGCTCCCGTTCCTTTTGTCTTAGACGTGATCTACAGGTCTTCCGTCCTGTTTGATGTGACATCGCCCAATTTTGAAGTTGGAGGGAGACGGTACAGGGGGCGCAGGAAACCCTGCGTCGGGGCCAATTAGCTGACAACGGAAATCTCAGGGACTATTCCTCCTCGTGTCTTGTGGGGGAAGCTTGCGGCGCTGGCCCATTTTGTCATTAATGCTGGCTGGGTTGATGTTCCGGCCGCTGAGGACGCTTCAGCCAGCTGAGAGACAATGCCCCCAATCGATGCCAGCTTTTACTCAGAACTCGTATCCGCATACGTCAATCCTGATGAGTAAATATACGCCCGCCGCACTTGGAGTATTGGCGGCTCCGGTCGCAGTCGCCGCTATTAGAGACCGATCCATTTCCTGCCATTCTCAAAGGCCGCTACGACCGCTATTCATGGCCACCCTTTGAGAACATTCGGTAATAACGAGAAATCCAGTACGTAAGGGAAGAGATCAATGTGCCACACGGAAGTATACTTTTGGACTCTGCTAGGTTTTGGTATTCTTCGAAGTAGCTGTCCGAACCGTGCCGCTAAGCCTAGTATTGCTCCACCGGGGTGGTGCGTGTTTCCTGGCAGCCGTCCAATGTCTGCAAATATTGACGTATTATGTACCACCTTACCCAAGAAGGAGCCCATCCGTCCTGGTTGTGACTATTACCACTCATGAATGTAGATTTGTACAGGGGCTAGGCCAATTGAGATCCATTGTTAGATCGATTGTTGTTGATGCTGGCCAGCTGGCTAGTGACACCCCCCATCCAGGGTTCCTTTGTGCTAATACTTTGTAGCCCTCGCTGAAGCTACCCAGAAAATAGTTTATACCACCTGGAGGGTTTAGAGGGGGCGTGTGTTCCAAAAGCCAGCTCTACGGAGGGTCATGTTCAAACTGATCCCAGAAGTAATCCATGGGACCGTCAGTCTTGCCACTTCCAGCTCTTTGGATCGCCCCGCCACACGCTAGAGCTCTAGTCCTGGCGCCCCTGCTAAGTCTCGAGCGAAGAAAACCAAGCCACAAACTTGAGCTCCTTTATGTTGGATGGAGCCTGTGCTGGCCCAGGGCTGGCCCTCCCCGTACCAGTCAGTGCTGGCTCTGGTCCGTACATTCGCCAGCTAAACCCAAGCGCCAAACCATTCGAAGTTTCTTTGACCGTGGTTTTCCTTTCTCCTCTAACTCCTTTGTAGACCCACGAATCCCACGAGTATTCTTTCAATCGCGGGACGACGACCTTCCGAACCCTGTCTCGTCTTTCCTAAACTCAACCATTGAGAATTGGGACAACACCGCGGATCGCTCCATTGTATCGAGAGCCGACACCACTGCTACGTCCGGCTTCTGACCGCCCAGCCCAACAACTCGGTGCTTTCTACTCCAAGCTCTCCCACCCCGCCAATTATCTCGTGGGCTGGCTCGAAACCGGTCTCTCCATTCTTCCAACCTGCCTGGAACCACCCGTCTCGCCGCCCTCCCTGGCCCAGCACGGAACCAATTTATTTCAGTCAGCCTGGTCTAGGATTTTTGTTGGTTTGTTTGATGCGGCCGACCAAAGAGCATCCATATAATAGCATAGCTCCGGTGGTCCTTACCCAAGCTTGTGCGGCTTCTCGAATCCTTCCTTGGACAGATATTCCATGTCTGTGAATGCGTGCTGGACGATAACTACCCTAGACACCGGTCCTTTCCGCCTTGGTTGATGCTGGCGTTCTACTTAACCGCCACCCTGCCCATTTTTTTCTCCCTCCAAGTGTGAACATCTTGTCTCTAGACTACCCCACCACGCCTCCGTTCTTGCTGCCACATCCTCGACATCCTGCCTCGCTTCCGCCGCTCCTCTCGGTGCCGCCACCCTCCTCTTTAGCTGGCCTTCTTGGAAGCCATCCTCCACTAAAGCACCCGCGACGTGTTGGTTTTGTCTCCGGGCTGATCTCGCATTGTCTACCTGCTAAACGTTGCAGAACCCAGCTGGTCCTGCTACAAGAAGCGCAACCTCCCCCCATCGCTCTATCCTTGGGGAAGCTGCGTAACCGCCTGGCTCTTGCCCACTCTCCCCACTGTTTGTTTTCTCACTACCCAGTGGCGCGCAGCGCCTTACCTACCGAGGCGAACTTCTGCGGCGTCTTTCCCTTCCGCTCCTCTCGTCCCGCCCTGGCTTGGCGGCTGACCTCACGTTCCGGATCAACACTCTGAGCCAAGCTCGTGAGCGGCTCCTAGTCATCCCGGCACCAGGCAAGCCTGCCTACCAACGACAATCCTTTCACACAATGGCGTCATCCAACACCCGGCAAGCCACAGCGGCTCAGGGTAAAGCTCGCCTCATCACTGAGGACCTCGAGAAGCCCTTGCTGGATGACCGTTCGTATCGCGTTATCCAGCTAGCGAACGAGATGGAGGTGCTTCTCGTCCACGACCCCAAAGCCGATAAGGCTAGCGCATCCATGGATGTTAATGTCGGCAACTTCAGCGACGAGGCTGACATGCCGGGCATGGCCCACGCGGTAGAACATGTAAGGATTAACCTTCGGCACATGCAGTGTGCAAAGATATCCGCAACCTCCCTGCCTTTTTTCTTTTTATGTGGATGTTTTGTACTAGAACATCCGACTCTGACTTCGATATAGCTCTTATTCATGGGTACTAAGAAGTATCCTGGCGAGAACGACTACTCCCAATACCTATCGTCGAACTCGGGCCATTCCAATGCCTATACAGCGTCCACATCCACGAATTACTACTTTGACGTCTCTGCCAAGCCTGCGAACGATGAGGACCCGTCAGAGTCGAATCCCTCACCGCTTCTAGGTGGTCTAGACCGCTTCTCTCAGTTCTTCGTGCAACCGCTCTTCCTCGAGTCGACACTCGACCGCGAGCTCAAAGCCGTAGACTCGGAGAATAAAAAGAACCTCCAAAATGACTCGTGGCGTCTCTATCAACTTGAGAAGTCGCTGTCCAACCCAAACCATCCTTACTGCCACTTTTCCACCGGTAATCTAGATGTTCTTAAGCACGACCCGGAAGCGCGGGGCATCAACGTCCGCGCAAAGTTCATAGAATTCTACGAAAAACACTACTCGGCAAACAGGATGAAGCTCTGCGTGCTCGGCAAGGAGCCCCTCGATCTCCTTGAGAAGTGGGTCGTCGAACTCTTTACGCCTGTGCCGAACAAGAGCCTGCCCACAAACCGATGGGACGACGAGGTTCCTTTGCGCCCAAGCGAGCTAGGCCTGCAGTGCTTCGCGAAGCCTGTCATGGATTCTAGGGAGCTCAACCTTTACTTCCCCTTCCTCGATGAGGAGGACATGTACATGAGCCAGCCTAGCCGATACGTTGGCCATCTCATCGGCCATGAGGGCCCTGGTAGCATCATGTCGTACATCAAAGCTAAGGGATGGGCTAATGGCCTTAGCGCGGGGACTTACCCCGTGTGCCCCGGTACACCTGGTATTTTCGACTGTCAGATTCGACTAACCGAAGAGGTAAGTGTTTCGGTCTTTTCTCGACGAGCATCTAGCTAACTTGCTGTCTAGGGTCTGAAAAACTACAAGGAAGTAGTTAAAGTGTTCTTCCAGTATGTCTCGCTCTTAAGGGAGACGTCGCCGCAGAAGTGGATTTTTGATGAGCAAAAGGGCATTGCAGAGGTCGGCTTCAAATTCAAGCAGAAGAGTCCCGCGAGTAGGTTCACGATGAAGACCAGCTCTTTGATGCAGAAGCCAATCCCTCGAGAGTGGCTCCTCAGTGGCTTCAGCCGCCTCCGCGAATTTGACCCCGAGCTCATCCAGAAGACAATCAACTGCCTCAGAACCGACAATTTCCGTATGACCATTATTTCCCAGCGCTTCCCCGGGGACTGGGACCAAAAGGAGAAGTGGTATGGTACTGAGTACAAGGTCGAGAAAATCCCTGAAGATTTCATGCGCGAACTCGAGGAGGCTGAGGCTACTACTGCTGATAACCGTCTCATCGCGCTTCACCTGCCCCATAAGAATAACTTTATCCCGACAAAGCTGGAGGTGGAGAAGAGGGAGGTTAAGGAACCTGCCATCGCCCCCCGCGTCGTGCGCAATGACGACCTTGTGCGTACATGGTGGAAGAAGGACGACACCTTCTGGGTTCCGAGGGCCAACCTCATCATCAGCTGCAAGAATCCCGTGCTCCTCAACTCGGTCGAGAATACTGTCAAGTCTAGACTGTATGCGGATCTAGTTCGGGATGCCCTCGAAGAATTCTCGTATGACGCTGAGCTGGCTGGGCTGGACTATAATGTTAGCTTAGACTCCAGGGGCCTCTGCTTCGATCTGAGTGGTTATAACGACAAGCTTCCGGTACTTCTCGAGCAGGTGCTCAAAACGGTGCGCGATCTCGAGATTAAGGATGACAGGTTTGACATCATTAAGGAGCGTCTCAAGCGAGGCTACAACAACTGGGAGCTCCAGTCGTCGTACCACCAGGTTGGTGACTATCTAAACTGGCTCAACGCCGAGAACGGCTTTATCATCGAAGAGTACGCTGCTGAGCTGCCCAATATCACAGCGGAGGCGCTGAGGTTCTTCAAGCCTCAGCTCCTAGGCCAGATGCACATCGAGATCTACGTTCATGGTAACATGTACAAGGAAGACGCTCTCCAGCTGACGGACATGGTACAATCGATCCTCCAGCCACGGCTACTTCCCCGAACCCAATGGCCCATCCGACGATCGCTCATCCTACCACCCGGCTCCAACTATGTGTACAGGAAGACCCTAAAAGACCCTGCGAATGTCAACCACTGCATCGAGTACTGGCTTTACACGGGTGACCGTGGCGACCCCGCCACACGCGCACGTACCCTCTTCCTCGAGCAGGTGATGCACGAGCCCGCGTTCGATCAGCTCAGGACAAAGGAGCAGCTAGGTTATATCGTATTCTGCGGCGCCCGCGTATTCGCTACCACGTACGGCTTCAGGTGGCTCGTACAGAGCGAGCGGACGCCACAGTACCTCGAAGGGCGCGTCGAGGCCTTCATTAGCTCGTTTGCAGAGATCCTCGAGAACATGAGTGATACAGATTTTGAGAATCACAAGCGCAGCCTTGTGGTTAGGCTCCTCAAGAAGTTGGAGAACCTCGATTCTGAGAGCAGTAGGCACTGGAACCAGATTTCTGCCGAATATTATAACTTTGGAGCGGGTAAGTGTCTCCCTTGCGCCTCCCCTCTCCTGGCGTCCTCACTTATTAACACGATTTACAGCGCAAGAAAATGCCGAGAATGTCAAAGCACTCACCAAGTCGGAGATCCTTGAATACTACAAGAAATATATTGATATCGAATCCCCTACGCGCGCTAAACTGGTCGTCCAGCTTTTCGCGCAAGGCAACGCCCAGTCCAAAGAGAAGATGGATGCTCTCCTTGGTACGACCCTAGCGGGCGAAACGGCCGAGACCAAGGAAGCCGTAACCTCAGCTCTGATGCAACCCGAATTGAGAGGTGATACAGCGACATTGCACAAGTACCTCTCGTCAGACCTCAAGTTGGCGGAGGACAAGATTGAGGCTATACTCACAGTCGCGCGAGACCCCGCCACTGAGCCCAAGGAAACTGAAGAAGGCGAGGCCGTCAATGGAGATGAGAACGGCAACGGCGTTAGCAACGGTGCTGACGGAGCTGCCAACAAGAAGAAGCCAATCCTTATCACAGATGTGAGGGCGTTTAAGGCGTCGCTGGTGGCGAGCGCTGGTGCGAGACCGGCGAGGGATATCACTGAGTACGAGGAGGTGAATGGCAAGCTATGAGAAATGAACATACACATTGGTCATTATTACAACGGGACACGGGAGGCTCTGAAAATTAGGAAAGGGATGATTGCACGGAACGAGCGGACTATATGCATTCTTCCTGTGTCTATTTCGTATAGCGAGAACGACGACAGCCCTTTTATCTCTCTATTTCTGTTTCTTTTTCAGAATATGTGCACCCTGCGATTTCTGTGTAAGGTATCAAGATGTTCTCGCTCTCACTCTCGCTCTCGCTTTCTCCTATTGGCGCTGCAGAGTTGGCTGCGCCGATTCGGATAAAAATAGGTTAAGAGGAATCCACATCAAATCAATCAAAGACAAAGAAAACAGCCCAGAGAAGCACAGGGGCTTGAATGCTGGGTTTCCACTTCTTGTACTCTACCACGAGAGCAGAGGATCACGCGCAGGGTCCTGCAGGCCGCAAATCCATAGACTCGGCCCCTCGGTCTGAATACCAGGTGAAGATCACCTCCACCGTCCCAATTATAAAAAGATTGATTGGGATGACAAGCAGTTGGCGCAGCTTCTTCTGCTGGCCCCCCTCCCGCCTTTCTGCCCCTTCATCGGGTACCTCTTCAGATGATCACCACTTTGCCCCCAAGATCAACAACGAAGGAATCACAGATCCCGGCCTAGCCCAGCCAGTTTATGTCCTTGAATTACTTGCAGCCCTAGTTGTGTGTGTGTACATCAATGTGTGTGAGTATGTGAATGTGTGGACGTGGGTATGTGTGTGTGTGTGTGTGTGTGTGTGTGTGCGTGTCGGAGTCAATGTGGGTGTGAGAAGAGTGGGGTGGGGGGAACCGGAGTGCACGCAAACTATAGGCTTCCGCTTTCCGGGCCACCATCCAACCAGACCATCCACTAGATTCGGTACTATCAAGGGAACTGCAATGGCTACTCCAATTTTCTGGTTTAATTCCGGCCGTGTAACGCCGTTCGAGGATGGACGGAGGGGGAAGAAAGCATGGAAGACTTGGAACACAACCTTCCAAGGCGTTGGGGAAAAGTTCCATTCCTGATCCTTGTGACGATGCCTGGAAGCGAGCGGAGCCGCAGGCAGGCAAAGAGAGCCCGCCTCGACAATTCCTCTTCTGATTTGCTCCCTCGTGCTCCACTGACGTCTGGACGACATGTCCTCGTGATCAACTTCCCCCATCCCGATGTCTAAATCCCAAACAACGGCCAACGGAACGTGGGATAGAGGAGAGGAGAAGGGAGACCAACAGAGAAAGAAGAAGAAGAAAAAAAAAAAAAAAAAAAAGCCCGCTTTTTGACGCAACCAGGTACTCCTAACTATTTCCATCGTTGCCAGCGATGAGGAAGGCCATGAGCGGGAGTGAGGTCATGTACATGATTGGCTAGCCCACCCACCACAACCCACCACGGCCCAGTCCACATGGGCCTAGATAAACCGCCAACTTGAGACGGGATCTCACTTCCAGACTTTTTAGTGCAGAGTAGTTTGGCCTCCTGGTGGGCAGCAAACGCAGGGGATGAGACGGGATGGATGGCGAAGGCAGACGAAAAGACTTTTCCTCCTTTCTTCTCGATGCCCTTGACACTCGGAGTCGGAGTGTCCGAGATCGGTGGGGGCCCGGTGGCCAGGATGAAATTTTAGATCGAGCAATGCTAGCTCATCTCCCTTGAGAATGCGAGGCTTCGAGAGATCTCAAAGAACATTAACAGAATCAATGCAATAAATGGAAACAGAAAAAAAGAAAAAGAAACAAGGGGACAACTTGAAAGCGACCCCCCGCAAAGCAAAGAAAAAAAAAAAAATAGCCCCACCAACGGGGATTGTCTTTTCACCTTCGCCGGGCTTTCCCCTCTCAGCGAAGCGCATCATCCATTGTGCCGAGTAACACACGTCCATCTGAGGGCGGGGCGGCTACTAGTACTACGAATGCAGCATAGGGCAATTAACCATTTGCTCTATAACCAATGGATTCACCTGCAAAGCAACAACACGGCAGAGTACAGCCTCACGGCAACAAATGCCCAGGCTCAAAGCCGCGAAGACCGAGATTGCTCCCGGAATACAGGGCTGGCTACACATAGCGTGATCCCCCCGAACCAAGGGAATCCAGAGACAGAGGAACGGAAGAGGGTAAGCTTGTCTGGAGGGGTTTTGGGAATCTGGAGATATGGCGAGATACCCGGCCGAGAGCCGTTGCTATCCGACCGGTACATATTGACGGTCCTGTCATGACGATAAATGCCTGGTCAAATAGGTTACTGATTAATATGATCAACCGCCCAACCCGGTATAACGACCAGAGAGCGTGACCGCGCTTCACCTATCCACCCAAGTTGGCATGCTTTGTCTCAGGCCAAGGGTGCCGAGCTTAATACGTCGAACCTCGAATATAAGTAGTTCAGGAAGGGATCCGACCTGTCAGTCAGTCATCTGTAAGGGGGGGCTGCAACCGGCAGCTGTTAATATCAACGATGTGTAGTAGCATCACTCGGAACGTGGTATCAGTTATCAAGAAACAAAAAGGAAGGAGAGCAGTTGCTTTTGCAGATCTGTCCTGGCCTTATTGGATGTTTCGCTAGGTACCACCATGCTGGGATTCCTTCCTGCCAACTAGCCTAGCCACCACACCTCCTTTCCAGCCTGAACCAAGAGAATGGAAAAAAAGAAAATGGAAGAAAGGGACCCAGCCTGTAGGCGTGGAGTGGAGGTGTACAGAGGTATTCAAGAACAGCAATTCAAGTATTATTGATCAAATTGCGTGCAAATGCACTGCACTTAGTAGCAAAACATTCCGGCACAGCAGAAACCCCCCACACGGTTCCCAAGACAGCCAGCTGGCTATCTCTTTTTTAAGGGGGGATGGCGATGGCGGGTTGGGCCTGGTTGGCCAGCCAAGAATCGAAGGCTGGTAGGATCGGTTGAATCCTTCCCTGGCTCCTGGGCCTGTCGTTCTCTGATTCTGAGAAAAAGACATGGACCCTTGCCAAGTTGTCATTTTTTTTTTTTTTTTTGTTTCTTTCCTCGACGGACAGTCTGCAAGATTGCATGGTGGGGGGGGCTTTGGGCTGCAGACTGAAAAGCCCCTAAGAGAGCTCAACGCCTGGGACCCTGTTGATGCAGCCCATCATTCATTGCAACCGGGATGATGATTGAGTTAGGCAGAATTTTCATTCCCATGCCTTTCCCCGTCTCGCGGTCTTCCTCATTAACCATTTTGGTGGTTAGTGCTGTATCATAGTGTATTTTGCCAGCGCTGGGACGTACCTCAGGACTTCTCCGGCCTTGTACCCCCAAAGTATAGTCCCGGCGTACGAAGTAGGAATCATTAATCTATAACCTTAGCGTCAGATCAGAAGTACCAGTTATCCCCGACACTGTACACGCACCTACCCTGGGTCCAACGATAATGCATCCCTGCTTTGTGTGTCCGTCTTCTCAAGTTCACATCCATGGATGGATCAAGATTCAATCAGGTGTGCCAACACCTCTTCATGCCAATGTGCAACCACACCTGTGCTGGCCGAGCCGACACACTCATTCGCCATTGACGACGCTCCACCTGCCACCCAGCGCACTCTCGCCAGCAGTATTGACACCTTTGACTCGTTCGGCTCTTGTGGCTCCTCGGTGCACGGGTCCAGTTAGCCTGGACCCACTATTAACATCTAGAAATCCTCGAGGGAAAAAGAGGCTGGAGATATAATGCGACTTTAGCACCAAGCGGAGGGGGAAAGGGCATGGCAACCCGGCACTGGGTAGCAGCAGGCATGGATGAGTGGACTTTAGTTGGGTTCGGAAGACGAGGAAAACAGAAATTGTGTATTGATACCAGACGACCACTCCGCTCGATAGAGATTCCCTTTCCACTTACAATTGCGACAGGACCAACCTAAAGGTTCCCCAAGCCCAAAGTAGTTAACGCTCGGTCCCGGACGCCCCTTCCCTTTACTCTTACCCTTAACTACTATTAGTTCGGGACCTTAGTAACAGGTACTTGGGTAGCTTGCTGTTAGCTTCCATTGCTTGGCCTGCCTCCTCAAAATTTTCTCACGACTCCCAAAAGAGCACAGGTGCGGACGACGAAGAGCCTCTCCGCCCCTCGAGTGCTGCATCCCGCTCATCCGTCCTCCCATCTCGCCCTTCACCGCTCAGTTTGCCTTTCCTCCACACACAGAAGTGTCAGCAAACAAGCTTCGTGGCAATTGACCTTGTCGAATTGCAGCTGGGCCAGTACGAAGTATACCGCCTGGCCAGTGTAAACTTGTCCATGTGTGTGGGCTGCGTTGTCCTGAGCCCTCGCTCTTGCACCTGCGACTTCCATTAACACACTTTTTCTACTCACTTACCAGCTGCTTCTTTGTGTTTGTCCTCAGTGCGGCGCCAATGCGCGCGTCTCCTCACTAGCATCACCTCTCCCTTGTTACTGACTCACTTGACCTCTTCAACTTCTATTTCCTCAAATCTGCATAATTCTTGCCTTCTCGTTTCTCCCGCCTCATCGAAAACTTGCACTCATTTTTTTTTGTCCTCCAGTACTCCTTGTCGGCGCACGCTCTGGGCCCCCACAGCCAGGCGCATGTAGCACACGGACGCCCACCTTTAAACTCTACCCAGGATTACGAACAGTCGAACAGTAAAAGAAAAAACAGACGAGCCGACCTTAAGCTTGCGCAACTTCCGAGTCATACCAGAAAGATCCCTTTGCGCCATGCGCATACCAACAAAACCTTGTTCCCCCTGTTTGCCCACTTCGCTCCACTCTATCTGCGTTCGACATACCTAGAGGAGCAATGGATGACGCCACGAGGCTGATTGCTGACCTTCAGGCCAAACTGGCCGACCTCGACAGCAAGGTTGCCGCCTACCGCCAGGACCTTGCCGACCAATTTCTACGGCATTCACAACAACTGCTCGCTGGTTTGGATCCAGACTTGTCCGCGCGGGTCCAGACCGCTCTTGCTGACACGCTGAGCTCGTATCCGGCCATCAGCCCTGCACTAACAGCCATAGCAGCGCAGGTGCCCTTTTTCCGTACAGTGCCGCTGTCCACGACGACAAGCAGCAACAGTAATTCGGCACCCACCAACACAACAGGAGCTTCGACAGTGCAAGCATCAACGGCACCAGCAATGCCAGCATCAGCACCAATGCCCACAACTCTGACACCAACACCAGCAACCGCATCTTCAACCGGCTTCTACCGAGCTGAGTCACCACCTAAGACGATGCCTGCTTCTGCTGAGACCCCCCTGTTCCTGATGCTCCCACCTCCATATCCACCACTACCACTCAATCCACAACCAGTAATAATAGCACCTACGGCTCCACTACCACGCCCAGCGCCGCCGCTCCTGTCTCTGCTTCTGCTTCTGCTTCTGCTTCTGCCGCATCCTATTCTGTCGATCACGAGGACTCGCCTCCCACTTCCCGGTTACCTCGTCCCTCAACGCCACCATCCCATCCTCCTTCTTTAACGAGGTATCTGCCGCCCTCTCATGACGCTGGAGCAATTGACCACATGCCCGATTCGCCAGACGACCGAGAAGCCGAGCTTCACGGGGTTTTTACCCCTACTTTCCTCCCCCTTGTAGACGGCTCTATTGACCGTCTTAGATCACCACCCACCCCTCCGCGATCGAGGTCTTCGAACAGGACCAAGACGCCAAACCTCCCGACAATGGACATTGCGGGCGCTGCATCTGCCGGTGCCACAGCCTCAGCCTCCTCTGCATCTTCCTCTCCGCTATCCCCCCCACCCGCCGCCATCGATGCAGACGTCCTCAGCGCTGCCTCGAGCTCGCCCGCTTCGGTGCAATTACCCACGAGACCATCAACCGTCCGCCGCGCCACAGACGATGTGTCAACTTCGTCAGCACTCTCAGACAAAAGTGACTCAAAATCCAGGCGGAGTGCGCTTCGTCGCTCCTCAAGCTCCTCAAAACCCCAAAGCCCCCGACGCGTGCGTTTCGATGTCGGCGGCAGCCAAGTACTGCCTACCTCATCACCCTCGACTAGCCTCCAGGACGTTAGGCAACCACCCCCCGGCGACAACACCCTGTACACAATCCCCGTCCTCCAAGAAGGCAATTCTTCGACTCCAACCCTCAGCGCAGCGGTAATTCTTGGTCTCTCAGACCTGGAAGAGAACGAGGATCCTCCGCCAAAAAAGGTGTCATCTTCCCAGGCTTTGAGGGCGCTCTCAAAATTACCGCTCGACACGAGCACCGTCTGGATACCCGTTACCCAGGACCCGGACCCGGACGCAGACGAAGGCGACGTGATAATACCGTCGGCGGCGCTCAGCAAGGCCAAAAACTCTTTAACGTCGCTAAGAGAGGCGGAGAGGATCAAGAGGTCACCCGGACCTACGGCGAAAAAGCCGACAGATCGCGTGAGGACGTTATTAGGGACCCCAGTGCAACAGTTACACCGACAACAGGCGGAGGAGGAAGAGGATTCCGACGGCTCTTCCGACGGCGACTTCCTGTCCATGGGCAAGTCCAGATCTGCTGTGGCCAAGAGGCCGCCGCCATCCCCTAGATTGAACCCGCCTCCGGCTCGGTCTTCTGGCGCCAGCACGGCATCTACGAGTGCGGAACCTTCCAACCCGAAGGCGAGTGGTTTGCAGACTGTCAATGAAAATGCTGCTTCTCAGCCCTCGGAGGTGAAAGAGAGGGCTTCAGAACGGGAGCACGCTGATTTCGACGGCGGAGATGTGTTCGACTTCGAGGTGGCCGAGGGGATGTCGAAGCCTACACCTCCCCAGCCTCCTAATCCCGAGGAGGAATTTGAATCTGAAGGTGAGACCGAGGCAGAAGACCGGCACCGAGGGCCGTTAAATCTCTATTCAACATCACCTGCCGTGAACATCCCGCCTCCGCCGCAGGCCACGGTCTCTGCGCCTGCGAGGACGGCACCCAAGTTCCAGGCCCCGACCGTAGGCTCCTATAAGGGCCGCTCCATTACGATGCCCGTGGTTGTCAACCCCGAGGTGCATGAAAGGGCAGCAGCCCTCGGTGAGTTCAACACGTTTGTGGGCGGGCTTGACGGGCGAAGTGGGATGGACGATGGTGACCTGAGCAGTTTTCGGGCGAGTCTTACAGCCACCGGCGTATTCTCGGGGACACCGAGGAGTTTGACTGAACGGATGATGATGGAGGAGGCGAGGGGTTTAGTTGATAGGGAGGGTGGACCAGTCATCTCGAAATAATTCCTTTTCACCAATCGAAATGCACCTGCGCCGCGATCATTCCAGTCCTTACGCCGTTTGAGTCGGCGTCAACCAGGCACTATTCTTGTTTCACTATCCATATACTTCTCTTTTGTTTTACCTTTTACCTCTTTACTTATACTTGCGTGTTCTCCGGATCATTTCTAGCAGGGAGTGGTCATATTGGTATCTTGTTCTGCGCATCAGGCCATCTTAAACCGGATCCATCACTGGGCGAAATAGGGAGAGTGTTTTGTCTTTTTATTTTCCTTCTTGCAAGTATACGAAACTGTTGTTCCGAACCAGACGCAAGATAGGGAAACGGGTATGGCGCATATTTCGCAAGGGTTTTTTTTTTCCTTCCTTTTGCTATCTTTTCTTCCACCTCTTATTGATCATTATGTGCTTGACATCATCCGAAAGATAACCGAACAAAGGTGCAGAAATGGGAGGGCATATCGTTCATACATAGGGCAGCTACGGGTTTGGGGGGGGTTTTCTTCCATTCGACGTGTGTGTGTTTTATCTTTCCTCGCCAGGGGACTATTACGCGTCCCCTCGACGTGTTCTTTCTCTTACTATCTCGGAAGGGACGATTAGTGCATGTAGGAGGTTGAAAGCTGTGAGCTAGGATGGGAACCCGTCCATAGTTTGGAACTGGGTGATAGAGAGATGTTAAGGATGGGTTGTGTGTTTATAGCTATAAGGCAGATACATTGACCACAAGAGACAGTAGATTGTCGAGAGAGCGTCTTTTTTTTTTTTTTCAAGAGGGATATAGCTTGTGCCTCGTGGTGCGCCTTTGTCGTGGCCGAGGCACGTGTGATGGGTATCCGGTAGTTGTAGCCAGCGATGGATGCATTGAGAGAGGTGGTGAGGAGATATTCCGTCCGGTATCAGAAATCGAAAAATCAAACTGAAGGGAAAAGGGTGACGACTATGCTACATTGACCACCTCTTCCGCGTCGACCAGGGGAATTGGGAATTAGGAATTGGGAATTGGGAATTGCAGTCTCTACACGTCTAAAGACCGAGGTTTGTCAACATGTACTCCAGGTCCAAGGAGAGACAAGAGAGAGGATGAGATGTGACTGAAATGCTCAAGGTGCGTAGCTAGCGTTATGTGTATGTCCAGTGTGGGACAAAGAGGACAAAGGGCGGCTAAGGTACGAGGGCGGGTGTGCCCCACTTATTAATCCCCACTTATTAGTCTTGATTATTAGAAACTTTTTCCCTTTCGTTGGACCGATACTTTTCCATGGGGAGCCGCATTGGAAGGAGCTTTAAGCACGACGCGACAACCTGAGAGAGCACGAGACGAACAAAAGGGACGAATTGCGCAACGCACGATAGCGAGACCTGGACGGTTGACGAGCGAAAATACCACATATGCGGTTCGATTAAGAGGGATAAATTCTGTCAAGATATTCAATCCGGGTCCCTCACGATGGGTGGAATCAATCTCGAAGTCTTCAAGGTACATCACACCACTTTTCTCATCCTGCAAACCCTTCTTTTCCATCCCAGGATTTTGTTCCGCTTCCCGGGGCGGGAGGGAAAGTAAAAAAAGAAGAAAACAAAAGACGAAAAGCCGCTAACCTCGATCTCTCGCCGGTTTCTAGTTTGGGGTGTACCTCATATTCCCCATCGGCATCATGTACTACTTTGGGACGAACCTCGACAGCCGGTTCGCCGTGCAGGGCTTCTGGCCCAAGCCGGAGGAGACAAACAAGGTGCCGCATTCGCGGGAGGAGATAAAGGCCGAGTACGAGAGGATTGTGGCGAGGCAGAGGGTTTTGATGGAGAGGAGGGCCATGCAGGAGGCGGCGAGGGGGGAGAAGCCGGTGGAGGAGTAGGGCGAATGCTGTTTTACTGATGGCGCCTACGACGTAGCCTCGATTCTCGATTCTCGAAACGATACCCGGTGGATTTACCTGGGACGAACATGGAATAAGTGAAAGGGCGATTCGAGAATGCCGGAGGAGTGAATAATCCAAGACCCTGCTTTGGTCGACCGACGATCGGACCCGCGCCTGTACGACTATGGTGTTGGAGGGGGGGAGGAATGGGCATGGCCCGAGACTGGAGATATTGACGTGCTTGTGGACCTTCGGATCTCATATCCCTCCCTGCCCAAGGTCACTCTCCCCTCTTATCGACGGCGGAACTGAGTGTCTGCCTGTATAGTATATAATGTACACAGGATGCCATCATCCATCTAGTATGTAACATCTAGGAACGAAAAAAAAAAAAAAAAAAAAGCTATTGTACAAACAAGTCATACACACCATCCTCTCACCCCCCTAAGGCAAGATCAAGTTGTCCTGAATCCTCGCCCACGCCTCCTCAGAAATCTCCCCCTTCTCCGCATTGATATACGAAGCCGTAACCTCTGGATACTCCTCCAGCGCCTCAAAAAACTTGCCCAGCTCCTCGGCCGCAACCTTACTATCCACGCTCACCTTCATATCCTCCTTCGCCCTCCAAACAAGATCTACGCTCCTCGGCTCACCCCCCAACCTCTCCTTCACAGCCGACACCACGGCTCCCGTCCCCGCCGCCTCAGTCCAAACCGTCACCTCACCGCCCTCCACATCCACATCCAGCACCCCATCCTCCTCCAAAACGGCCCCCATGACCTCCTCCTCCCACTCCGCCTTCGTCTTGGTGCTCCGCTCGTCAAGAGCTAGCACGACGCGGCCGCGATGCTCAAAATAGAAGAGCGTGGACCCGGGCTTGCCGCCGCTCTTCTTGACGAGCGAGTTGAGGTCCTGTAGGCTGCGCAGGCGGCTGTCGGTCTCGACGTCGAGGATCAGGGCCACGTTGCCGGGAAGCACTGCCTCGACGGTGAGCTTCTCGAGGGCGGCACCGGACAGGGACCGCGCTTGGCCACGGGCGATGGCGCGCTCGATGAAGGCCGAGGTTACGTTGGCGGCTTTGGCGGCTGAGACCGCGGCGGCGAGGGCTGGGTTGCCGTCTTTGTAGTTGGGGCCTCCTTCTGTGTGAGTTTGTTAATAACCCCCTTTTTCTTTTTTTTTTTTTTTTTTTTTTTTTTTTTTTTTTTCAGTTTGGAGTGGAGAGGTGTGTGAGGAAGATACAAGGTGAAGTGTAAGTGAGTGTGAAAGAGTGAGTGAGCACCTAAATGGGAAGGGGGCTTGCGTACTTCTGGAGGCATCGGTGATGGCTTTTGCGAGAATGATGTTTTGCGTGCTGCGCTTGCGGTCTGCGGCGCCTTTTTCGTGCCGGATTTTGGACCACTTATTGTGGCCGGCGCGGAGGCACGCCGAGGTTGTGAGGGTTCGAAGGCATGGTGGTGCGCATTGGGAGAGAAGGAGCCGGGAGGGGCACCGGGCTATCGCGGAAGGGGGCAGGGCCATGTGTATAGTGGGGCTTATATATATTTAGAAGGAGAGTCTATCATTGGGGCCAATTTGCGGTGATAGCGTGTATGAAGGGGTTGAGAGTGTACGAGCTGTTAGGAGGGATCAATTTTGAGAGATCGATGATCTCCAGGAGACGCCATCACCACCGAAGACATTCAGGAAGTCGCTTGTATTGACAGCCGCAACCAGCTGTAGCGCTGGCCTTTCTCCAACTCCATGCATCGTCCCCACGCCGTCCAATGTAGACATGCCCACTCTTCGCAACGTCTGATAGCTTTCCGAAATTCAATGACCTCACTCTTCGTCCCCGTCTAGTCGACTCCCAGCGGTCAACGCAGCGTCGATAACCTCTTCATTGGTTCATTCAAGCTCATGAAGAGATTTTTTTTTAAAAAAAAAAAAAAAGAAAAGTCTTTCAATCTCGAGAAGTGTACCCTCTCCTCCCGTTCGAGGGCTACCGCGATTTGGCCAGTGTAGGGCGGAGTGTACCACTCTCTATAACACGTACTGGATCGACGACATCTTCCAAGTAGCTCTCTGGCTCTGTTCACTTACTCCGTGTGAAGTGAAGGACTTCACGTTAATACGGTATTAGGGGCGCTCTCGTTGCGCTAAGGTCGGCGTCTCTCATATCCAGAAGTTTATCGTTCCGTAGGGACCCATAAACTGAGGTGACTGGAGACACGAGGCCGAACCAAAGCATGAAAACGCTATGGCCGGATGAGATAAGTTCTTTCCGATGAGAAGTGGATACCTTGGATTCCCTGCCTAGACGAAGATCGCTCATAAGAGCGCCCATCGGCTTAGACTGCAGCTCTTAAAAGACTTTATCAGAGTAGAAGTCTGACCGGAGTGAGTTCAGGATTGGACCACCCAACGTCACGTATCGAAGCCCTCCTATACCATGGCTCATGAGCACATTTTCCCTTATCAGACTAGATGTCATCGAACTCAATCGAGCGTCTTTGCCTCGCCCCACGAATGCGAAGCTCGCCCCAATACTCAGATCCAATATCCAATATCCCTGTAGCACTCGCCGATTACAACCTGTAACCGATGGATATCTCCATATTGTGCCACAGGAATAAGCAACACATAGCTGCGGATATATTGCCGAGCTTGCCTCTGTATGCTCTTGGTTATGACCTTGTCTTTAACCAGAAGGGTATTGTAGAGCATAGTATGTAGCGTTGAGTTAGGTGTTTTGTCAAGATTTGATTCTAAAATCCCTTTTAATAACCCACAGAACATGCCCTCTAAGGATCAGGGAATGTTAACCGCCGTTGGTGGGTTATCCTTAGCACAGATGACCAGCTATCCAGTTTCAATACGCTCAGGAAACAGCTCTCAGTCCAAGTTGATACTGTCGTTTTCACCCTTATTGAGGGGACCGACGTCGTCTAGTAGTGTTTCTATGGCCCGGAGATGACATCCCTCGACTGCTTTGACAAGAGGGGAGTTGAATGAGTGGGATGCTGGTTCGGCAGCTGGGAAGCTGTTGTTATGGTGGGATCTGGCGAGAATTCGCGAGACATTTTCATGCTGACCCTTTTCATGGCACGCTTCTAATGGCCTCTTTTCAGCCTGTACGTCTAGGTCTTCAGCGGATTCCCAAAAGACATTGCATAAGTATATGGCCGTTAGTTGCTGCTAGCTTTAGAGTGGTATTGGGATTGAAGTCGACCCCGCGAGTCGACCCCGCGAGAAAGTAAATGATCCACGATGTCCTGCTTGCCATTTATTGTTACGCGTTGAAGAGATGAACAGCCCTCATAGACATAGTCTACGTGATGTTGGAGGAGCCGGAACACCCTGCTCATTTTCCCTAATTGGCACGCAACAGACATCCCATACCCAGCATGTTAAACCCCTGGATGTTGTTTCCAACCCTCGTATTGTCTTTCGGCATCTTGGAGCATACATTCAAGAACGGCCAGGTTACCAACTAGTATGGTCTAGACAATAGGCCACTAGAGCCCATGAACAGGGTCGAGATATGAAGCTGCGTATCGATCAACGATCAAGTTCAGAATATCGATATAGTACTGAGGATAGATGCAACCCTTTTATCCGACTGCCAGAGACAGGGAATCCTACATGAATTGCTGTGGTATAGAGTAGTATTAGATGAAGGTAACTCATACCCTATCACCGGTATACTCAGCAGGTACGTGCGTATATGCGCTCACGCTCATCGCCCACTTGATTCGAAACTCAAGCTCGAAGCAATATGTCGCTAGTCACAAGCTTGGGGCCAGAAGTCGGCGGTTCCTCACTGGGACGCCAATTCAAAATAGGATCGAGGACCTGAGCGCCCTTGTGACGTTCATTCGACTCCTTACTTTTGCGAAGAAAGGGGATTTCAAGGAACGCATCATATGTCCAGTATATGCTGGCCGAACTGAGGTCTCCGCCGATTTAAAGTCCCATCTTCAAGCCTTTTGCCTCGGGAGGAGCGATAGGATCTTGGATCTACCGCCATCGGAACATAGCAATATTTCCCAGAAGGCTGTCGGATGAAGAGAGAGTCCTTTCCAAGCGAATAATTAACGAGACTAACCGCACCCTAGACTCACTGGTCAACAATAAAGACTCGGTGAAGAAGTATAACATCTTATTCACGAGGCTTCTACGTCTACGTAGGCTTTGCGACCTTGGTGTCCACTTGGCATCATCCAATGTGGCTCCCTCAGAATGCTCCAGCTGGAGTTGTGAGAATACCGAGATGTTGAGTGGCCGAAATTTTTGTCCCAGTTGTGGCGGGCGCTTTCGGAAGCCAAATGAGTTGACCCTTCCTAATGTCCATGCGAAGCTTTGCAAGTACCCCCGGTAGCATGGCAGAAGGCTGGAACGCAGATTCACCAACCGTGGAATTAATGTCGGAACTGAGTGTGCTTTTGTCTCTGTGGGTGGTAAGGGAAGATGTAAGAATAGTACTAACCGAGCACAGCATTGTGTTCTCTGGGTGGCTGGCGACTCTCGACCTTTTGGCCGGTCATCTTGAGGCTCGAAGACTCTGATTTGTGCAGTATGACGGCCGAGTCAAACTTAATGAGAGACATAGGCGTCTGGATTCGTTCCGCAAAGTAACCCGGAACCTGGAGGTCCGTATTCTCTTGCAAGTATCCAGACGGGTGCAGTTGGGTAAGTTTACCCCCTTTCCCTGGTTGAAACAGACTATTATACGTAGAATGGCCTCAATATTACCGCGGAAAATGTTATCTACCTCGTGGAGCCTCAGCATAACCTACACACGGAGGACTAGGCTATCGCCAGGGCAATCCGATTGGGTCAGAAGCGCAAGGTCACGATATTTGGATATATCATGGAGGACACTGTCGAAGAGGCAGGAGTAGAGCCACCCCAACCCACGCATAATACGTTATTAATGACAGCTAGAGCCTCATCTCTCCAAGAGCGAAAGAAGAAACCGGCAGCATCAGCCTTTGGCGATGGCTCGGATGATGAGTTGGGTGGTAAGTTGGCGGTAGGCCTAAATGAGCCCTTCGAGTCCGTGTTGCAACAGACATTGATATGAAGCACTTCTGGGATCTGTAATTCGTACTGAATACGAAGGTAGTGTGCAGCAGAACTAGGGGCAGGTCTTTACCTCCCGATGATTAAGGTTAGGGTCACAACGGCTGTGTTGAGTCGCTCTTTCTTGTCCTTATTTGAATTCGTAGCATCGTCATATTTCCGGCCATCATCTCAAGGAAGTGATGGATATGATGGCAATCGAGATCTGGGACTGAATCCTCCAAATTTCAATACGCCAGCCATGGGTCCCCAGAATAGAATGCCGGATGTGCCGAAACCGTGCGCGCAGCGCTTGGCAACCGTCCCTTCACTCGTTCAGCCCTACAATACCAAGTAATAGAAGTTGGTCATATGTCTATGACAAAGTGTAGCGAGACCAGTTGCCGAGCTTCCGGGAAGAATGCCTCCTGAAAAAAAGAACGTTGGGCCGGCGGGAGCCTAGAATGATGTGGAATACGTTGATGTAGGGACGGCAGACACAGAAGACCAGTAAAGTCCGGTCCCAGGGTAGTTTAAAAAAAAAAAAAAAACCAACAAAAATAGGGGGGTTTAGGCACGCTAAATCCAACACCATCGCGTGTTTATATACCCAGCGACATCCGACGCAGGAAGAATGCCAACTCTTTCTCATTGATCATCTTCCCATGCACCATGCTCTCCTTCCTACTCCGGCTCCTTAGAGCCCCCATCCGGATCCCTGTCCGGATATTCCGATTGTGGCTCCGCTTTCTATGGCGACCGGTCCGGTTTCAGTGGTTTCTTGTCCCCTGGCGCATCCTTCTGGTCGGCCTTACCCTACTCAGCCTGCCGGCTGCCCTCACAGGCGTGGCCGAGGGTATCTTTTACGGCGTCTGGGCCGACAAGACGTATTACGAGTCCCTCGACAACTTCGTGTACAACGTCGAGAGTGCGCAGTGGATGGACCAATACTCTGTCCCGGGCGGTCCGGGGATCCATGACACGGCCCTGGGACCATTCAGTCTCGTGCAATTGCGTGACCCGACTAATTGGTGGGAGAGGGTCGGGCTGAAACGCTTCGACCTGCCTGGGGACCCGGGCGTACTTAGTGATGAAGTCCCTGTGGATCAGTACGCGAACTTAAATGTACTTTATAGGAGGATCCCGTGGAGCACGAAGCCCAAGAAGCCGTGGCATCATTTTATCTTTGCGTCGAGGCAGATCGCAGGGGTTTTGTTGGACGAGTGGGATCATGCGTTCAACGACCTGCTGCAGTACCATTATAAGAATCCTGCTGTGGGCAATGCGACGTTCCAGTACATTACTTGTCCGACAAGCTTCCTCTGCGACGTTTGGAAAGTCCGCGGCCCCTCGTTCTTGCACTTTACAACAGAGGTACCGACCTTGGACGATGGCAGTCCGGATCCCGAAGTCCCGGAGAGGGACGCCATCCCGGGCTATGATCCTGTCTACGTCAGGGTCTTCGAGTTTCCCCGGATCGAAGACTACGGAAAGGCCTTACATCTCCCGCGCGGGGTCTTCCCCACCTACTTCGAACAGCTCCGCAGCGTTACCGAGAACCCGGGCGTCTGGCAGACCGAATCCGTCTACACGGACATCCAACAAGTCCTCCAGCGCAGCTTCGAGATCGCCGAAGATAAGAAATATGAATACCCTCTCACCTACGGCAAGATCCGCGCGCTCGACATCTGGGTCCTTGACCAGTTTGCCAAGATCGATCCTGCCGGCGAGGAGTCCCTCACAGGGTACTACGCCGCTCTTGTCCGCCTGCTCTGCTTCTCCCTCTCGTACCACGTTCGGTTTTTCATCGTCCGGAGCCAAGAGTTTATTTCCGCCTTGTTCCTGAATTTCTTTGGCGTCGGGTGGAAGGACAAGTTGAACCACCAAATGGATCTTGACGGAGATGACGGGGAGTACGTTGCGTCTAACTTTTGGGATCAGATGATGGTGGACTTTTGGGATTTTGCGATGCAGAAGATGTCGGAGAATGCGACGGCAGCGGCGAAGGCCGCGACGGATGGGGCGGACGAGGATTTGTATCAGACGACACCGGGACCGGATATGAGGTGGGCGGCTGCATGATGGATGGTTGAGTATATACTTTGCCATCGTTATAAACATCGCCAGATTTAGCTTAGAGGCCGAAGCTGCAACCTCTTTGACACGATACTTCTCACTCCTTACTCTCTATGTGCATGTGCGACCACGAAAGCGGAACTGTACGGCTTTTCGGAGCCGAAAATACCGGGTCAATCTCCCGAGTCGTCATCGGATCCCCATCTCCACAGATTCGATCAACAGAGTCCGCAGGTGAATCCCTATAAAATCCGCGCACATCCAATCGCCTTGCCGCATAAATTTGTTTACATTCCCATCCCGTCCTCCCAGGATCCATGGGGCGGCACATATGCTCTGGCTTATAATGAGGGGTACTTATCAATCCCTTACACAGCACCGTCGCCGATGTAAGCCAAGCCCGGCTGTGCTAAGCTGCCCGCGTTACCGGACGGGGAAGGAACAACATTTGAACCAAGAAGGTAACCTTCACAACGCGTCATGGGAAGCTTCCCCTTATGTCCCCTTCCTTTTCTTCTTCCCCCAATTCAATCAATCGTCGTGCATGTAATTTCCGTCAATTGATATATCAAAATTACGATGCACTCCAAATTGAATTTCAGCCGCATCACTGCGACGTTTCTTATCCTGGTGTTGCCTGCCCTGGCACAGAGCTGCGACGTCGAGCTCCAGCCAGACTATGGCGCACCGGTGGCGCACGGTGGCTGGGAGTACCGTATCATCGCCAACGGGCTTCAGAGGCCCAGGGGCATTGTTGTGGATAGCCACGGGGCTTTGTTAGTGGTTGACTCGGGTGTTGGAATTAAGAGACTTGTGTTGGATGATAAGGGAGGAACTTGCTTCAGTGTGAGCGAGCAGTCGACGCTAGTTGAGCGTTCGGAGGTAGGTTTCGCATTGTTGCCATTACATGGAGAGAATCGCAGCTGGTGCTAACTTCCAATGACTAGCTGAATCATGGAATTGCCCTAGATAATGAAAATGGTGTCCTCTATGCTTCGAGTTCGGACAAGGTCTACTCCTGGAGCTATAATGCCGAGGATGGTACCGTGGGCGAAACGCGCAACACCGTGGTGAAAGGCATGGACAACTCTGGCCACACCACGCGTACTCTGCTCCTCTCCCAGAAGAGCCCCGGAACGCTCCTCATTTCCCGAGGCAGCGATGGCAACCTGGACGAAGAAGCCAAGGATATCGAGACAGGGCACTGCCAGCTCAAGGCTTTCAAGGTTGCAGACGTTAAGGACGCTCTTGACTTCACCTCGGACGGCACCATCATCGCTTGGGGTCTCCGAAACTCTGTCGGTGTCGCGGAGGACCCTGCGACGGGCGGCATCTGGAGCGTGGAAAACTCCGTCGATCAATTGCGGAGAAATGGTCGGGATATTCACCAGGATAATCCCGGCGAGGAAATGAATTTCCATGGCTACTTGAACAGTTCTACGGAGGAGACAGGGGCCAACTATGGATACCCGAGCTGCTTTGCGCTCTGGTCTACGGATGGTTTCCCTGATCAGGGGGACCTGAAAACGGGAAACCAGTTTGCGCCATCTGAGGATGATGGGGTGAATGACCAGAAGTGCAATAGCGACTTTGTGGCGCCGAGGATCACGTTCCAGGCGCACACTGCGCCGCTGGATATCAAGTTTACTGAAGATGGATCGGAGGCTATTGTCTCGTTCCACGGCAGCTGTGAGTGCAACCGTCTTGGGCAAACAACATATAGCTCGAATGCTAACCAGCAGATTTAGGGAACCGAGATGAGCCTGCGGGTTATGTGCTATCCAGTATTCCCTTCAGGGACGGCCAGCCTGTTGCGGCATCCGATAGCATGGATGCCGCGGAAAACATCTTGTCGAACGCGGACGTCGGCGACTGCCCCGGAAACTGCTTCCGCCCCGTTGGCCTAGCGTGGGGTAGCGATGGGAGGCTGTTCATGACTTCTGATGCGACGGGCGAGATCTTTGCGCTTCAAAAGACTGGGGCGAGTAACGGGTCTTCGGGTGATGATGAAAATAGCGCCGGCCGCTCCAAGGAGAGGTCATGGTTTGCGCTGATTCCCGTGGGTATTTTGGGGCTGGTTTTCTTGTAGAGCCGTCATCGTTCCTGGCGATAAGAGGGGAAGCCAGCAGTCAACGGGAAGGGCTTATGTAACGAGTACATGTGAGAACTTTATGCTTGCTTGGTTTCAATCCGCTGGATGTGTATGCGACTATGATGGGTCACTTCGCATTCTCTCTTTGTGTAGCGTGCAAGTTGCATTCTTTATTTCTACGTATTATACCGTCTCAGATACATTGGGACAGAAGTATCAAAATAGCAGGCAAGGAAAAATAAAATCGAACTTGGAGATGGAATTGCGGGGGGTGATTGGCTTGTGAAGCGCGGCTCTGGACACACAGTCTATAAGCGCAGGCACCCCAAAGTTCCATTCCTTGGCAATGATTTTTCTGAGTTGGCTGATGTACCTTGTACATCGCGTGCCACGGTTTGCTGGCAGCCGCCATCCGACTCGATGATTAAACGAAACATCTCCAATCCCCCTTCTCCTTATTGCACCCTCCTCAACACCACCTTCACTCGGCATCACGACCCTCTACCCGGGTGGAAGGCTTCGTATCCTAATAATACAGCTACGTATACATATCTAGACCATATCCAGTCCATGGTCACTGCCACTAAGCTCTCGAAACCTTCTCGGCCCATCCCCTGACGCAAATCCCACCTCAATGACTGAACCTGCTACCTCGACACCCCCGACCGCGGCGTCGGCATCCGCCTCTTCGCCCACCGAGAACCCCGAACTCGACCTCGCGAAGCTCCAATCCCTCCCCACCGAGCAGCAGGAGCTCTTCCTCCTAACTTTCGTCACCGACCTCAGCAAGCATGTCCACTCCCTCTCGGCCGACGACTGCACCGCCCAACAGTTCTACCTCAAGAAGGAAATCTTCCAGATCCTCAACCTCGCCTCTCCCCAGCCCTCCCGCGTAATACGAAACAATCTCGGCCGATGTCTCGCCCACATCTTCTCCAAGGGCGACCGGAAGCTCCTGTTCGAGACCATCAATGAGCTGGTCGCCATTGTCGCGGGGGGCAAGGGCAAGTCTGACGCCGACTCGCGCGCCAAGCATGCGGCCGTGAGCTGTCTCGGCGACGTCTATGCCGCCGCGGGCGATAGCGCTATCGGCTTGCATCAGCTGACTTGCACGACGCTCATCAAGCTGCTCAAGTCGTCACAGAGCAATGCGGGTTTGCGCGCTGCGGTTCTCACCGCGCTGGGGAAGATTGCGGGCATGGTGAGCGGTAGCTTGGACGAGAGTATCGCTCGTGACATGTGGAAGCAGAGTAGAAATTATGCTGCTGGTGATAAGGGCTGGCTCGTTGTTGTGGCTGCGTGTCGCTGCCTGAAGAGCCTTGTCAAAAATACTCCTTACTTCCTCAACTCGACCGACTTTGACAAGCTCGAGACGGCCGTCTTCAAAGCCATCGATTCGCCGTCGCCGCAGGTCCGGCATGCTGCTGCTGAATGCTTTGCCGAGGCACTTGTACAGAGCTTCACGGATTCCCCTGCCGCTGTAGAGGCGCACGCCCAAAAGAGCAAGAAGAAGTCAAAGGCGATCAAGCGCACCGCCACCGGGCTTGTTGATGAGGATGAAATTCCCTCGAGGCCCCAGAGTCCTGCTCCCTCAGGGAAATCCCGTATCTTGATGCATTCTTTTACAGAGGTGCTGGAGATTCTTTCGAGCCGTTACGTTCGATCCTCCACCTCGAACCGCGCTCGCGCTGGTATCGGTGTATGCTATGGAAAGCTGCTCAGGAAACTTGGAGAAAAGGTTGTGGAAGCGAACTACCTTTCCCTCGTCGAGAACCTTGCGCTTGAGATTCTGGGCCATGCTACGGTTGCCAACAATCGGTACCGCTTGTTAACTACCAGGCGCATCGTCGAAACCATCCTCCAGGATATCGTGAGCAACAAGGTGCTAGGCGAGGCTGGCCAAATTCAGTCCGCCACAGCCATCATTAACAACATCCTCAAGAACTATCCTCAAGCTCTACCTGAGCGCCCGGAACCTGCTAAGAACACGCTAATCACGGCGCTCGGCGCTCTCTCTTCCCTCATCAGCGTGCTCGGATCGGCTGCGAACAACTTTGCCGATATCTGCCGAGATGGCCTGCTTCAGGTCTTGCAGCACCCTAGCTACGCCGTTCAAGTCTATGCCTCGTCTTGCATGAAGACTTTTGTGCTTGCCTGCCCCCAGCAGCTTCTCCAGTGTCTTACTATTTGCATGAATAGCTTGAGCCGTGAGCTATCCCAGCTCGGCACCGGGCGTAGCTCTCCCCGTCGATGTATTGGCTTTTCCCATGGATTGGCTGCAACTCTTAGCGCCAGCCCGTCGCGGCCACTCTACGGATCGGTGGATGTCAACAGCCGCGTGCTCACCATGGCCACCAACCTGCTTAAATCGAGTGGTCAATCCGAGCTCCGTGTCTCCAGTACCCAGATCCAGGTGGCCTGGATTCTCATCGGAGGGTTGATGTCTCTAGGACCCAACTTTGTCAAGATCCACCTTTCTCAACTGCTTCTTCTCTGGAAGAACGCTCTTCCCAAACCGCTTGCAAAGGACAACACCTCCTCACGCAGCCTCCTAGAGGCCTCCTTCCTCGCTCACGTGCGTGAATCTGCGCTTGGCTCTATCCTTGCTTTCCTCCAATTTAACCAGCGCCTCCTCACCGTCGATGTCTGCAAGCGCATCGCCACCATGCTCCAGAACACTACCGCTTTCCTCCGGACCTTGCCATCTAAGAAGACCACGGATGACATCTCGCAGCGCCTGATCCCGGCGTTGCAGCTGCAGGACATTTACATGATGGTCCAGCGCCGTGTCCTGCAGTGCTACGTCAAGTTAGTGACGACGAGCCCGGCTGGCGGCAGCGAGGCGCTGCTTCAGTCTAATTTGTTGACCTTGACTATCTCTCTATTTGCTGATCCGGAAAACTATGGCGCGAACTCGCTGAGCTCGTCTATCGCATCAGCCGCGGGAACATTTGAGACGATTTGGGATATTGGCGATAATACCGGGTTTGGAGTCGCGGGGCTTGTACGAGGCTTCAATGTTAGGAGTCTACCCGGGCAACATGAGACCTTGTCAGATGTTCCGTGCCTGGATGATGGTAGTCCCGAAGAGTCGATTGACAAGATCCTTCTTTCCCCCATTTGCGGCACCCTAGAGCATGATGCTTCACTCCTGTACATCGGCGAACTTGACGGAGGGTCAAACTCGGTTCCCGACCCGCCAATGACGGAAGTCGTCAACCTTGCCATCCAGCTCTTCGCATTTGTCTTCCCTCTGACGCCCGCCAAGGTCCAAGAGAGCATCCTCGAGCAGATCAAGACTTTCTCCTCCGCCGGACCACTTCAGCGCGACCCTGGCAGGAAAGCTGCCATCAATGTTAACGTCTCAGCCGCGATCCTATCCACGCTCCGCGTCGCCACCAAGGAGACCAACGCGCCGCCCGGTGATATCACTAACGTGGCTGTGGAGAAGCTAGTCCAGGACATGATTCGTGACATTGTCATCGACGCGGACCCTTACGTCCGCAGCATGGGCTACGCCGCGATGGCTCGCCTTTGTAACGCCTGCGGAAATGCATTTACGAACCACGAAATCAAGTATCTCGTGGACACTATCGTCATCAACCGTGAGCCTAGCGCACGTGCGGGCTGTGCTATGGCTCTTGGAGCCATCCAGAGCAAGGTGGGAAGCATGGCTTCGGGCTATCAGCTCAAGACCATCCTCGGTATTCTCATGTCCCTTTGCAACGATCCTCACCCGACGGTGCACTATTGGGCGCTCGAGGGCCTTACACTGGCCTCGGATGCAGCTGGTCTCAGCTTCTCGCCGTATGTGCCTAGCACTCTCGGTATGATTGCGCTGTTGTACTCGAACGATACGCATAATCCGGAGATCGCCTCAGCAGTGTCAATGAATCTTGAGATGGAAGTCTCCACGACTGCCGTGATCGCGAGGTGCGTTGACTCCTTGATCAACGTTCTAGGCCCTGATCTTCAGGATTCGACCAAGTCTCGAGAGCTTATCCTGGGCTTGGTCGGGCAGTTCCAGAATGAGGAGGAGCTCCTTGTGCAGAGAGCTAGTCTTGGATGTCTGGAGCATTTGTCTCTATATGCTCCTGGATATGTGGTGTTTACAGACTACGTCCGGACGCTGCAAAAGTACCTCAACTGTGAAGATGCCCTCCTCCGCGATGCAGCTGTCGATGGTCTCTATAATATTATGAAGCGAGATCCTCGGGACGTTATCCAAGCCGCCGAGGATGGCTTTGTAGAGCAACTCTGGCTCGTTCTCGATACTGAGCCATCCCATGACGGCATTCGTAACATTATCCGTAACTGGATGCGCCAGACGTGTCTCACAGAGACGGAGCTCTGGCTGCAGCGCTTCCAGGCCGTCCTCAAGATGACACGCACCAAGGTCAAGGAGGAGCAGAGCTCGCGAACCAAGAACAAGACGGCCATGCCCGACCTCCGCGACGAGGAAGTGGCCGGATTCGCGGCCGCGGGCGGTGTGTCCAGCGATGACAAGGGCGCGGAGGGTGCCGACGTCGAGCCCTTGCGCTGGCAGGTCACTACGTTCGCGATGAGCATGATGAATGACTTGTTCATCATCGTGTCCAAGGACGTCGCCACTAACGGCGAGTCCGCCGGTCAGGTTGCCCTACAGAACAAGCTCGCCGACGTCGTGCGCATGGCCTTTTCTGCCTCCACCTCGGGCGTGCTTGAACTGCGCATCTGGGGTCTCAAAATCATCGGCGCGGTTCTCAAGATGTTTGGGAGAACCCCTGATCCGGATTTCGAGGAGGCCATGCTGCTAGAGCAGTACCAAGCGCAGATCAGCTCGGCGCTCACGCCCGCCTTCGCGGCGGATTCATCACCCGAGCTAGCGGCTGAAGCGGTCAATGTATGCGCGAGCTTTATTTCTACAGGCATCGTCACGGACATTGATCGCATGGGCCGTATCCTCAAGACACTTGTCACGGGCTTGGAAAACTTTGCGCAAGAATCCAACGAAAACGCTAGTATTGGAGACTTGAAGGGTCTATCTTCTAACGCCCAGGTCATGGTTAAGATGGCCGTCTTCGCCGCTTGGGCCGAGTTGCAGGTCGCCAGCTCCGAGCAAAAGTATCTCGTCGACGTGCTGCGCCCGCACATCGCGACGCTCACGCCCCTCTGGCTCGAGTCTCTCCGGGAATTCTCACGGCTACGCTTCGAGCCTGATATTTCTATGACGCTAGGGCCCCCCTCGCTATCGGGTAGCTTGGACACCATCTACGCGGCACTCAACCGAGAGACGCTCCTCAAATTTTACCAGGATTCGTGGCTCAAGCTCGTCGATGCCATAGCCAGTCTCATCGAGCAGGACAGCGAGTTCGTATTTGACGCCCTAGATGGAAAGGCCGCCGGTGCGGGTGGGCCTTCGGCTAACGGCACCTCCTCGCGTGGGCCGGATATCAACTACCGCGACGAGCCGGTCGCCTTCTTCTTTGTTCTCTTCGGTATCGCTTTCGAGGCTCTCGCAACTAGACCTTCCCATAGCGACTCCCTGGAGCTTCAGGAGCAGACTCTATCTATCCTCAAGGCTCTTAAAAAGATTCTCCAGCCCAGCGTATCTGGCCACGCCATCTACCGCGACGCCGTCTTCTCCGAGACGATGGATCTCCTCGATCGCCTTGTATTAACAGACGGCCTCGACGTACAGGGCCACATTGTCGAAATCGCGCGCGAGCTCTGCGTCGCGCATCCGTCCGCGCGTAAAAAGGGCCAGGCCGAGGAAGCTGACCTCTCAGAAGACATCGAACAGCTCTTCGAGCTTACGCGCATCATCGTCCTCGTCGTCGCGGGTCTCCTGCCCAACCTCACGGAGGGCAACCAGCCGGTGCGTCACCAGATGACGGAAGAGGCCATCCTCCTTATCGGCACGGCGCTCAACGCGCTCGTCGACGCCGCCGAGGTCTTCCCCTCGATTATCAAGACGGACCTGCACGCCTGCATCATGCACATCTTCGCCACGGTGCTCGCCACGTCCACGCAGTCCTGCCAGGAGCTCATTGTCCCGCAGGCCCTGCCCACCCTCAAGCGCTTCGTCGCCAGCATGTCGAGCTCGCGCCAGGCGGCCTCGGCCACTGCCGAAGGCGGCGATGGCGTCGCCTCACAGACGGACGTGCAACTGCAAGGGTGCCTTAGGAAATTCTTGACGATTTACCTCAAGGCGCAGAGGCGCGAGGAGCAGACGTCGCTAACGTGCGTCAAGAATTGCCTGCTCGCCAGCACGATCCTATTCACGGGTGGCGGGCAGGGTGGTAACCGTCTGCCGGCCAGTGACGAGGTGGTGGCGAGGTACCTCGAGGAGCTGCTCGATTGTCTTACTGACCGAATGGTATGTTGTTGGCTTTCCTTGTTATTGTTCACCACTTTTTTTTCCTTTTTCTCTTTTTTTTTTTTTTCAGCTACGACTCTAACGTTGAAGGGCCACGAAATCTAGACCGCCAAGATGGCAGCAAACTGCATCCGCTCGCTCCTCCTCCAAGCCTCACCCACGCCCGCGGACCACTCGATCGCCCGCTACCTCTTCCCCCGCCTCATCGGCTTCGTCACCAACACGGAATCCGAAGACCCTGAGGGCGCGCGGGGGCTCGTCGCGCGCACCCTCGCGCAGTACGTCGGGGCCACGCGCAGCCAGAAATCCGCGGCACAGCGGCTCTCCGCTGGCATGGCGGTGGTGGTGTCGGCGCTGCTGGCCCGCGCGTCGGGCGACGGCGAGGAGGTCTACGCCGACACCAAGGCTACGCTGCTGGAGCTGGCGGCGGTGGACCAGGGCTGCTTCAAGGCGGTGGTTGGCGGGCTGAGCGAGGCGCAGAGGGCGTTCCTCGAAGAGGTAATTCGCGGGGGGCAAAAGGTGGGAGGGTCCGGAGGGGACCGGGGCGGCCAGTGGCAGGGTCAGCCTACCATTGCGCTCAAAATGGACTTTGGGGCGTGAATGGGGAGGCTTGAAGGGTGCGTTGGGAGCGTACCATATGTATGTGATGTGTCGAAAGACGGGGAAGGGGTTGGGGGGGGATTGGTGCTCGGGTAACGCACTCGGGAGCGGAAAGCATGTTTGTGCTTTGCTGTCAATGGAGGCGGGCGGATGAGACACAAGACGATGTTGATGCAACGCGACATAGACGGGGCGGAAAAGAGAGATGCATTTTACTATTTTGGGGCAGTATGACGGATAGAAAGAGAGGTGCGTTCATGATGAATCCGACACCCGATTGATATCTGGTGGTGCGGAATGCAGGAAAGCAAGAGAGCCCGAAGAGATAATAGATGAGACAATCCAAATGATGTGACATTCCTCCGTGCTTACATCTTTTTGCTGAGTTTGCTCTCCCGACTCCCCGGAAGTGGGTGGATTTGGGGCGAGTGAAGGGCACCGGGGGGGATCCTTGTCTTTGAGAAGCGAGAGATGTAAGGAAGGGATATGTGCATACGCCTCCCAAAAAATAAAATAAAATACAAAATAAAATGAAAATAGAAATACAAAATAAAAAAAATAAAAATAAAAAAAAATAGAGATACCATTCCTGGACTTGCGCGGCCGGAGCCAGCCAGGCGAAACGTCCGGTGTGTCCCCGGGACGCACCCACCAGCTAGCAAAGAACAAGAGCCCGGGGACGGCCAAAATAGCCTGCCAGTGCCAGCCGGAACAGACCGTGGGGTTTCCCAGCACGGCTGGCCAGAATTTGTGCCGCAGCGCAGTGCAGCTCACACAAACCTGCACTTGGCCCAAAGCAAACAGTGTGATGCGTCGCAGCACGCAACCCACTCGGCATATATATATATATATACATATATTTTTCGAGGCCTCTGCCCTTCTGAAGCTGCAGCCAGCAGCCGGGGTACCTGGGCTGAAGCCCCCCTGCAGGGTTTTTACTCTCGGCTGGCCAATGCAGAGCGGCTCGAGGTGCAGCAGAGCGCGGCCCCCCCTTCCCCCCAAATTGGCTGCATCCACGAGATTCCCTCTAATAATTGTAACTGGAAATATTATGACAACAACACCAGCTGGCTGGCCGTCCAGTTTTGGACAGCGCGGGCGGGCGACGGCTACATGATGCTGTGGGAGGGTGATGGTCCTTTTACGCCTTCCCTTTGGAGTATAGCGTACTACTTGGTATGTAGATGAACACAATCCTGTTCGTTCAGACTTAGCTGGCGGCTCATATTGTGACGAGAAGGGGCTCTCTCTCTCTATATGGCTGGCTTCACACAGCTGGCGGTCAAGGACAAAACGGGCGACGGGTAGGAATGGAAGGGAGGCCGGGATGCGGCAGAGATTGGGCCAAGTCTTGCAGTGCCTCATGCTCGAGTTTTTCTCAGTCGTGGGTGCAATCCAGCAGCATGTAGCCAGCTGGCTGGCTGTGCCGTAGAATTTTGTTGGCTAAGGGTAACATATTCTCCGATAATCATATTTCTCCGATCATGATGGATCAATTTGTTCAATCTTGGAACCTGCAGCCAGGGTGTGTGGGCTGTCACCCCTTCCGAAAAGCAATCTGCTAGTATCATGACAATCACCCAATGTGAGTTCCTCTGTGAAGACAACATTCTGTGAGAGGGGCTGGTTTGGATCGAAGAACAAAGCAAAAGGCGAACAAAAGGAAGAAGTGGAAATGATGGTAGACGTGGAAACGATAGCAGACGTGGAAAGCGAAAAGGAAAAGAAAAAAAAGAAAAAATCCCCCAGTCGAGAGATGCGCAGACTAACAAACGAACGAACGACTGACTCAAAGAGCCGCCCCAAACCCGTTCTCTTGGCTTCCTCCTTTGCATCTCGTTTCGTCTCGTCTCGTCTCGACCTGAACGCCCCGACCACGAGGAGGACACCCCTTCTTCTTCTTCTTCTTCTTCTTCAGGGTTCCTTACCTCAAGCAAACTGTGATGTTACTTTTTCGACTTCTTTTCGTCTTTCTTTTTACTCTCCTTATCATTCGAGCTTTTCCTGCTGCTGGATCCGTTGACAATCACCGGCATCGAAGGCGAAGTCAATTTACTCGACCCAACCGACGTTTTGTCCTTGGACTTCCTGGCGCCTCCGCGCTTTTGCGTGCCTTCTTCCCGCGCCTTGCCTTTTTCTTTGCCCTTTGACTTGGGCTTGGAGCTACTACTCGCGGTGTGTGTAGATGCCCCGTTAGCGCCTTGCCCTACAACGTTACTTGTTAGACACCGTGTTCCTTCGAGGTCCCGACCTTGCACAATGATAGACAATAGTGGGCGAACTCTCTCACCTTTTCCCTTTTTACGCACGGAGGACTTTGGAACCTCGGCGGCGTCCGTTTGGGCCGTTCCAGGTTCCTGGCCACCGTAACCCCAGCCGCTGAGCTCCAGTCCTGACCGAGCCTCCGGGTCGTAAACATTATTGTGATGACTGCTCGCAATTCGATGACCACAGCCCTCGCAGACCACCGTATCAAGGCGGCTGACTTGGCCATAACCCCCACATCCGCCACAGTAGAGGTAGCCTGGGTTAAAAGTCGCCGTTCCATACGCTTCTTCCGTGTAGTAGCGGTCAATACCCCTCATGTGAAGGCTATCTGTCTTCATTTCCGACCGGGCTTGATGGTAACCGCCTTCGGGTCCTGGGAAAAAGCCCGACTCCTGCTCGTTCATGTTCATCAGGTGCGTAGCTTGGCATATCTGAATTCGTCTCGGTGTGTTAGATTGGATACGAAATGGCATCTTTGAAGCAGGCCAAATCCGAACTCTTTCGTCGGCACTTACATCATCATACCCGCAATCGTAGCCATAACTTGCAGACGCTTGTGAAGACGAAGGAGATCCTACGGAAGAAAACGCGCTCATGGACGTTTGTGACGAGGAAGTGGATGCTTTCGACGAAAGCTTAGCAGACGAGAGAGTTTCGCCAACATGCATGGCCTGCAACGTTGTAGTTAACGACGAGCGCCTGCTGACGTCTACCACAGTTCGGATTGATATCCTCTCCTTTTCGTTCCTACAATCCGCCACAAGATACCTCCCCATGAAGAGCCCGCCATTGAGCAGTGCTGTCACGGTAAGCATTTGCCTTGAACCACTCCCACATAAAATATTCACCTTATAAAAAAGGTAAAAAAGTGGAAATACCGAGGTTATATAAAGAAAGAAAGCAATGTGGCAGTTATTACTTACCAAACGCCCTTTGACATTGCTCGTGGCCAATTACCCTCACCCATGCGTGGGTGCTCGCGCTGAAGACTTCAACATAGTCCACCTCGCATACCGTCCGCACAAAATCCTTCAGATCTTTCCACTGCGCATTGAAAGGAAGCTAGATATAAGTCTCGGTGTTAGCCGCCGAAAAAGAAAAATACCACTGTAGATACCAAGAGCAGTATATCAGAAAATGTGGCAAACCGGTGAGAGCTGTGGCATACGTTGTACGTGCCAAAACCGAGATGTAACCCTTCAAATAAGAATACATACATTGGAGACAGTAATGTAATAGACGCCTGTCTTATTCCCTGCCTCGACCTCCAGCATCTTTGTGGGCTCCGACGTCATCTCAGGGGTGAAAGGCGCTTGATCAGGAATCTGAGATACGGCCTCCCAAAGTAATGCAGACAGCAACGCTGAGATCCGCAAGCCGACTGTCTTGAGCCTGTACCGGCACCGCGGTTCTGTGAAACTATGAATAGAGACACTGAGGTTGGATAGACGTCCCAGGTGGCGATGGTACACCTTGTGGAATGCCTACCTGTGGATCCAGGTCAACAAAGAATTGAAGCCCCAAGAGGAAAGAGTTATGGTGTTGCGGAAAAAAAAAAAAAGAGAAAAAGAAAAGATGAACCCGCCTACGACACTACCACACGAGGCTCTATCCCGGAGAGAGGCGGCAAGTAATGGTGTCAGATGAACGCACTTATATGTTATACCAGAAGCACTGAGCATTGACTATCGGACGCCTCACTACATGCCTGCGTTGATGCACACTTTCTCCCTTTTGGCCTAGATACATTATGGAGCTCGACTTGAGACAGCTCACAGAGAGCTTTCGCAGCAATCTTCGATCGGCTGTGAACTGTACCGAGCACGGGCTTCGATATAGTGGCTGCATTGGGCCAAATAGAAGGATAATGTGCACCAACAAGTTCGGCGAAACTGGCATATGCGATGCCGCTGGCCAACCACTTGCCCAACAAGTCGGTCACCGTGAATGAGAGCAAGGAGGGTAGCCGAAAGGACGAGTACGGCCCGACCCTAGTTCCCTGAGTTAAGAGACATCCATCACTCTTGCCGCTTAAATAGACAATTCAAGCAAGGGGTGGCAAGCTGGGGTGATGTGAGGCGATTAGGCGGGGTCTTGACTGCAAGATGAACGCACGAGAAGCATTTAATGGCATGCATATGATATCCATCGTCCGGCGCCGTGGGTATACGAGCGGTGCCCTTGGGATGTCTCCAACAATGCGTCGGGGCAGTAGATACTGCTGAGATTGCTGCGTACTCGGCGAACCCGAAAGAAGCCGGCTCTACATTACGAGTAGATGAGCATTGGGGGTTTGGAAATTCCAAATATTGTCTCGAAAAGGAGAGGTATGAAAAGAATTAGCGACGAATCTGGGGGTTAGGGTCCGTCTTGAGTGGGAATGGCCAGCATAGACGGGCCGTCCCTGTCGTCGGGTCCCGGGTAGATACTGCAAACGCTGGCTTGTGTTCACCTGTAACAGGCCATGGAAGCCCGCCGCATCCCCGGAACCATCAAAAGTTGCCGAATTGGTCGATGGGACTATGATTGGCGGTATGCAGAACTACTGAAACAGGCAGCCCGCAGGATGGAGGCGTTGGAACAGGGCTGATGGGGGTTTGTTTGCGTGTTATTGAAGCATGCCTGTCAGACAGCCCATTATTAGAGCCTGATCCCTGATCCATTCTTAGTATTACACAGCATCTTCGAGCTGACGAAATTAGAAGTATGGTATCAGCCAGCGTGCTCCAATCGCCTTTGTCTGCTGGCTCTCTTTGTACCAATGATGGTCAGCTACCACGAAAAGGCTAAGCCGTACTTCGTGCCGTAAAATATTAAGTTCCTCGCGTTGGGGTATCCATAGGCGGTATCAAGTTCCAAGGGGGGCTAGTGTCGCCTCATGTCTCCGATAATTCGCCAACGAAAGGTGGAGCGACTCGAGGTGAAAGTATCCGTACGTAACCGAATGTGAAGTTGGGAACGAAAAAGAATACTTCTGGCGTTAGGAACCGTAGTGTGGGACGCTGGCGATTGATACCACATCGCTCGGATTTTCGTCATGGATTTAATCAGTAAAAGCGCATGTCAAGCTTGGCTCCAGATTTGGCAGAGCGCCGCAGTTCCAGAACTGTTCCCAGGCCGACAGAGGGTGTTGCGGGTGAAAACATTGCGCCTCAGCGCCAGCAATGCACTAAGGACTGAGTCCGTGAAGAAACGGGGGTACAAAGTAATGTAAACCTCACAAGCCGGTCATATCTATCTACGTACCTACTAAGCGCGAAGGAACGGGCAAGTATAAAAGAAGCCGAGAGTGGATTATACTCGTTTGAAGCTGAATGTATCGTCTGGCTCCGCCAAAGTATCATCTTCAATATCAGCCAGAGAGCCATCGACGTTGACCCCTTGAAGGGGGTGGTGATCTATTGAGGATGTGTTGTCATTGGACGGGCTGGGGTGTACGTCGCCCCAGTCAGGGTGGTCATCGTCAGATCCGGCGAGGGATGCAAGTAAGTAGCGGCTGCTGTCACCCACATAAAGCGTGCCAGGAGGGGCATCGGACTTTATCCATTTGGCGTGCCATTTTGGTGCAATCTTCTCCTCGGGAAAGCGTGAACCACAATCTAACGGGTGGGGACCGTTCGAAAGAGGGTCCCAGACAAAGACAACGCCCTCGTAACCTCGACCCTGGCAAGTAATAGAGAGAAGCTCGGGGATCGATGGATGCCATTGGAACGAAACAATATCAGAGGAGAATATGAGCACTGCGCGAAGTTCCATAGAGGACAAATCCCATATCCAAAGAGCAGTAGGTGAATCATCGATCCTTGACGCTAATAGAGAGGACGAGGCGTCAAATAAGCAGGTAGATCCCCCAACGTTGATTTCCGGAGTTGCAGCATTCACAGACGGCGAGGGGCCTGGGGGAGAGACGGGTTGAGTAACCTTCGCGAAGCCGTGCGTGACGCGCGTCGAGGGAGCTAGAGGAGGGCTGAGTTGTTCTTGCCAAATCTAAAATGAGAGCCGTATGGTTAGTATAAAGAACATAAGTTTAGTGTCACTGAACCCAACCAAGGAGGTCCAAGAAGGGCTTGTGTGACGGTGGTAGCGATAAGGCGCACGCATGTATGTCTTGGATAGGAAGTAATATCGTGCAGGACAGAATTATGCAACGATCGGCACACGCACCTGGAGAGTATCTCTTGGGATGATGGCAGTCGTTGGATGATGAAGCCTCATTGTTTCCAACCCTGCGGGAACCTCCAGGATGTAGATAAAACGCGTGTAGTCACACACGGCCACCATCGCAGCATCTGGACTGAGCTGGCATCGCTTGATTCCTGCACCCAATTCTGAATGTTTCAGGTCCGGTGCAGACAGAGCTGAAATAGGCCCCGTCCAGGATCTGAAGAGGTGACCATCAGGTGTATAAAGAAGCAATTTGTGGCCTTGAGCGGGTGACTCCCAAATAATAAGCCATCTTCCGTCCGAGGTCCACATCAACCCCTGGCAGTCTACCGTGTCAGGGTACCAAGACCTCTGGACATCCCAAGCAGACGGCGCATGGATGCTAATGACATCCCTACCCGCAGTCCGAGTAAGAACTGCTAAATGGTACGAGATAGGGCGAACTGATAGTGACCTTGTTGCGGAAGCTGGGAGGTAAAACTTTGGATTGTTTATCTCAACTACCTTGCATGTAGTCAAGTTGAAGATGGAGAGCTTGATACCGAGGTGCGAGAAAGCGTACACCATCGCGTCGTCTGGTCCGAATCGAACCAAGCTTGGTTTAGCAGCTCCTGGGCCTGGGATTTTAATCACAGCCCTGAATTCGGTATCTGTGACCCCAAGAACATGGATATGGCTGGCGGTGGCTATGAGGACTTTGGAGGAGGACGGTGACCAGATAAAGGTCGAGACCGGACTGGAGAGCTCTGCCGCTGGTGGTGGAGCTATCTCATGAAGTGTCCTAAGATTTTGGATCGACCGGACGATGATCTTTGAGGGGAGTAGAGTAGCTATCAGTTTTCCATCTGGGCTAGGGACAGAATTGGCAGAAGCTATATGAACCATTAGCAAATAGTTAACAATGTCCGGATACAATTCACTTACACTTGAACAGAGGAGAAAAAACCATACTGAAATGTGACCGCGAGAAAGCGGGCACCTGCGCTTGAATGCGAAGCACGATAATGCAAAGAAACCCTCGAAATTCCCGGCCTAACCTTTATCGAAAGTGACTTTGGCGCCGCAATATCTCTTGCGGAGTACGGAGCTTCTCTAAGAAAAGCCAGCAGCCCAAGGGTATGAAGCGGGGTAGTGAGATTTAGGGGTCTTGATGCTTGGACTGGGGAAAAAGGCTATTTTCACGGTCCGGTCTAGTCCACAGTATTCAAGAAGTTTGCAACTCACAACGGAGGCTGTCTTTTAGGGAGATGTAGGGGCACATGGGCTTGAAGACTAACAGCAAGCGAGAGTAATCCGACGTGTCGCGGATCGTGACTGCCCCGCGGAGAGTTGGTCTCCCTCTTCCTGTTTAGTTTACACACTGGTGACAATGGTGGGGCATTAGCCAATCATATGGTGGCTTACTAACCAAATGACTGACGTCGTCCCGGAGTCCAGCGTCTTATCCTCGAGCTCTCCTTGTGATGACGGCGTGGCCAAGATAGTCGCTTCACATCCAACTCCAGTTTATCGTGACTGATTCTGTGTCAGCACAACCACTAATAGACTTGAAGCCAGGTGAAGTGCAGCACGCCGATACTTCAAGTTACGACAGAACCTTCACCAGCAGCCTCTGTCCACCTCGAATTATAACTGGAAAATAGCACCAAATCTTCACCCTCTTTATGCACCGCCTCTGCAGTTCCCGTCCCTGATCAATGGTTCGCTTCCTCAGCTAGTTATCTAGGTCTCACCAGTGTAGCGATGCTCCGAGGCGTTCGTCACGGCGTGCCGGCTGGGGTTCGCAGAAGCCATGTATCACCAGTTCAATCACCTTCTATTCTCCGCTTCTGGTCCTTAAGTCAAGGATTCCATAATACCACACACCCACGGAAACCAGAACCCGCAACCCTTCCCCAATCAAGCCAAAGTCTCCGGCGGGAGGCTATCAAATCGGCGAAGCCCTTTTCCCACTTCTTGACGGATACTTTCAACCGCCAACATGACTACCTCCGCATCTCTGTCACTGAGAGATGCAATCTGCGTTGTGTCTACTGTATGCCGGAAGAAGGTGTCCCACTCTCGCCTTCCCGGGAGCTTTTGACTACCCCTGAGATCGTGCTTTTATCTTCGGTTTTTGTGTCCCAGGGCGTGACAAAGATACGCTTAACCGGCGGCGAGCCAACTGTGCGGAAAGATATTATTCCGTTAATGCATCAAATAGGCTCTTTGCGCCGCCATGGGCTTCGAGAACTCTGCCTGACAACAAATGGACTCTCCCTTCACAGGAAACTCGACAGTATGGTCGAGGCGGGTCTCACGGGTATCAACATGAGTCTCGACACCCTTGACCCGTGGCAGTTCCAGATTATGACACGCCGGAAGGGATTTGATGCCGTGAAAAAAAGCATGGACAAGATATTTGAACTGAATAGTCACGGGGCTGGTATAAAATTCAAGATCAACTGCGTTGTGATGCGCGGCGTCAACGATCGTGAAATCATGTCCTTCGTGGACATGACCCGCGAGAAAGATGTGGAAGTCCGCTTCATTGAGTATATGCCTTTCGATGGAAACCGATGGAACAAAGGAAAGATGTTTAGCTACCAGGAAATGCTGGATCTAATTAAGGAGAGGTATCCGACGCTGGAGAAAGTTCGCGATCACCGAAACGACACCAGCAAGACGTGGCAAATACCAGGATTTTCTGGCAGGCTAGGGTTCATCACGAGCATGACCCATAACTTCTGTGGAACTTGCAATCGTCTGCGCATCACAAGCGATGGAAACCTGAAGGTCTGTCTCTTTGGCAACACCGAGGTGTCTCTACGCGATATCCTACGAAAAACCAATAGTGGCGAACCGATCGACGAGGAGGCTTTCGAGGCAATCAAGAAGCTCAGCTTGGATCAGAGCCACGGCCTTTCCACGTCTCCCCATGCCCCAGGGGCACTTGTCAACCAGGATGAGCTGCTTAATGTTATCGGTATGGCAGTCAAGCGCAAAAAGGCCAAGCACGCTGGCATCGGCGAACTAGAGCATATGAAGAACCGGCCCATGATCCTCATAGGTGGGTAATGGTTTATAGCCTGTCCCGTCCAAACCTCAGAGATGCAGGTTTCCATGCCTCTTGACTGCTTGGCGGAAACCCAGCCGCCAGACCATAGCTTCAACAACCCATATCTCCGGGGGTCGGAGAGCCTCCCTTCAGGCCGGAGCTTTTGGGCTAAGTACGCTACGCAGGTCCAACTCTATCCCTTAGCGGATCACACCCGTCAAGTGGCTTCCTGGGAGTATCAAATTCACGATCACCCCGGACATGCGAAAATATGGGGAACTTCCTGTTTACTCAAAATCGAGTGCCTAGCAGCTTGCGGCCCTTCTCGACAACGCGCTATCTACTTAACAAAGATGAGGTGAAGCCACGCTACGAGGGTCAAGAAAAGCTCACCCATGTCTCTGATTCGGGGTCCGCACACATGGTCTCCATATCGGAGAAAGCAGTGACATCACGTACTGCCACAGCGGCATGCAAGGTCCGGTTCTCAACCGAAGTCCCTATCAAACTCATAGACGAGAATGGAATGAAGAAGGGTGACGTTCTCGGAGTTGCCCGAGTCGCTGGCATTATGGCTTCCAAGAGGACTCCCGATCTCATCCCTTTGTGTCATCCGATCCCAATATCGCATGCTGCTGTTGTTCTCTCACTCGACAAAACTAATAATGCAATCGATGTCAAGGCGACGATATCGTGTGACGGGAAAACAGGCGTTGAGATGGAGGCGTTGACAGCAGCGTCTACAGCGGCACTTACCATCTACGACATGTGTAAAGCGGTCGACAAGGGCATGATCATCGACGGTCTACGAGTCACCTACAAAGACGGCGGAAAGAGCGGCAGGTGGGAGATGCCGTGATCATGCTTGTTGTACCACGATTCTACAACGCGCAAGTAGCAATGCCCGGTTCGGCTCGGCTTTCCGACGGATTCTTAGAATAGCTGGTTGGTTCGCGGCTCTGCTTGAAGGACAGGTCTTGCATTGTCTGTTCTACCATGATCTCCGAGTTGAGACTAGGATTGTGTGCCCGCGCTGTCTCATCCTGCCCTCTTCGAGGACAAGAAGCCTTGGCCGTGGCCGCTTCTGTTTTGACTTTGCAATTCCTGGCAAAGGGAAGGTGGGGGTTGGCTTGTTTGGTTGGCTCGTACGGCCTGAACTAAGAGATGTAGGTCATTGCAAGGTGCATACGAGGGGCGGGGGAGGGGCAAAGGCGGTCTCATTGAACGGCTTTGATCGGATTGCAAAGTCTCACTGTGAGAGGGACCAGGCCGGATCAGTCAAGCCCAAAGCGTCAAAAAATGGCAGTCGCGGCGAGTTTCTTGCATATTCTGGTGGCGATACTTTATGTATGAGTAGAATTTTGCATCGAGGCTCACAGTCACCTACTCGACAAGGGGAGCGGCAAAGCATTGCATAATCAGTACTGCCTTTAATGTCAGAAAATACTCGCCGTCACCCAGGTTGCTGAAGCCCAGCGTATCGTGAATGGCTACAAGACAGCCAAGCGACCCGGAGGCACGTAGACCCCGCGCGCCGGCCGGCATGCCGCCGCTGGTGCTGCTCTGCTCTCGCCCCGCTAAAACTCCTCAATCTCAATGCATCGCGAGTCCCTCAGCATGGGGCATCTAGTAGTCTCGTGACAATGCACGAGGGGAAGCCGCTCGCTTAATGTGAAGGAGGTTTTAGGAATTTTCACTTGCACGCGCGTAAAATACCCCTCCTTGCGCCCAAATCCATCACCGACACGGCCTCTGGTGAAGACCAGGCGTCAAAAGTGTAGTCAATATGAAGGGCGGTGAACAGGGCGGTACTTACCCCACGGCGCAGGGCCTCCGCAAAACTACATGTCATCGGTACCCTTCATCTTCGAATCTACAAGCCGTTTCCGGATAGGCCGCTTGGAGTGCTCCTGAGCTGGAGGTATTTGCAGCTTTTCACATGTGAGAGGTGGGGCCATTCTTCTTTTTTTCCCCAATGGCATTTATGGGTGGGCTTGTTGTAACCTTTATATTACGAAGTAGACGTAAAAAGGCTGTGGGAAATAATCCGTCGCGTGCCAATGTGTTAGCCACATAACGGTGGCCAGACTCGTACTTAGTTTGACGTATGCCATTATGAAGAGTAACCAGGAAAGATCTGGGTTGCGAAAATGAGGGAGGTACGTAGCCGTCGGTCATAGTAGCTCCATCCTTGGGAAGGAGGGGCAATGCGGAATCGGATGACGCGAATGGCCAATCAGGATTCTGCGATAAGGAAGCTCTTGAAAGTGGTTAGGAAGGAGGGGCGAAGTGGAGGGGGCTCCACTTGTCTTTTTTTGGGTGAAGAGCAAGGAGGATGCAGGTAATATTTATGGGCTGCAGTTGGTCTATCTGCACCCTAAAACAAGAGATCCCCGTAGCGGAGGCATGGCGAGTTTGGAGCAGAAGCAGAAGGGCGCCTGGTTTTGAGTCCTGCAAAGCTCGCGTATGGGGACGTTTGCACTGTACTCTCCTGGAAAGAATGTCACCCAAGGAGGAACATCGATCCGTTGTCTCAAGAGTCTGTTCGCGGCAACATTTGAACAGTCAACAATATCATGATGCATCACGCTTGGTCGACTTCCGGAAGCGATAGACGCATAGGGGATTATATCATCCAACATCTCCATGATAATCTGTCTAGTAATCAAGGAATATTGAACGGAATCAATTGTCGATCCTAAAGGGTCTGGTTATGCTCCCCTCTGTCGGGAACGAGGCCGGCACTGGGTTTTATTTTTATTTTTATTTTTCTCGTGGTTCCAAGATCTGCTCAGTATTTCTGACCATGTGCTATTATGGAAATCTTGCGTAGACAGCAGGAAAGAGTACGACGGCGACGGCATGAATGGAGCGGGGTGAGGCAAGGGCGTCCGAGTTGGGCTAGCAAGCATCGGCACGAAGATCAGAAGACAGCAGGCACACTTTCTGCGATGCTGATTTCCTGTGCCGCATGAAGGAGGTTTTTGGCCTCAAGAACGCTAAATGCAGTTTGCGAGAAGGGCGGCAGCTTCGCTATATCGAAAGGCCGGTCCATGATCAAGGAACGGCTAACCAACCCTCCATTTCTGATGGCTAAAAATGTCAAGTTTTTGAGTGTTCTCCCGCCCAAACCACATGGCTTCATTTGAGGGAATGGGCTTTCTGGCCCTTCCATCCATTTCATCATGCATGTTGACTTGTCACCAATGGAAGCATCTAAGTGCCTCCACATCTCCCAACCCATACTTCCTCACTTGCAGCAAGGCTGGATGTGTGATGGTGTCGTCCAAATATAGTGCGAAAGTTAACATCCTCTTCAACCCCATATTCGTGTGTCCTTTCGTCCATTAAAAAAGGAGACTTGGTTGGTTTTCTCTGGTGGCTTCAATTCGAGAGGTTCCTACCCGAAGGGTACCTGAAAGTCTTTCGGAAGCTAGACCCCCATGGAGAGTCTGTGGCGTTCTCGATAGAGGACGAGGCTATGGCAGAGAGTTGGGTGGCGAACATAGCAGCCTATCCTCCTGCTGTCTTCGGTCTAGTATTTTCCTTCCAGTCTTTTATTCGGCTGGGATGGAGGGGGACTTTGCGTTATGAATTTAGTGACTCGGGAGAGGTCTCCGGTGATTGCCGCCAGTTTTCTCGGGGGCGCTACGGATAAACGGTGATGTCCTGTAGTGGGAAACGGATCGGCCGAGGAGCCAGCGACTCGACATATCGGCATCACCAACGAGGGAGCCAATCCATTTCCCCCCTCCCCCCTGGGGGCGGATTGTGGAAAAGATTACATCCCGTTGCAAATTGAAAGGATGCAGGTGAAACGCGTTTTTTTGACGATAGCAGCCCAAGGTGGCAGGAGACTTCAATTACAGTTCCTTTCATCCCGTGTCCCCAATTCCTTGAATTCAACCTCAAATCTTATTTATCAGCCCGGCATCAGGCATGGCATGGCCCATAAAGCTAATCACTCGGGTCCGCAAGATTCGGATCGTCTGGACTTCGCAAGGGAAGCCCACTAATCCTGGCCGAGCAAAACGTAAGCATTCACTGACACAAGAAAAGTTGGACCCATCCAGCCATTTTCATCTTCGACCCATGTCCTTGTCTGGATGGGGAAGTGATCTCGTTGGACCCGACCTGTTCTGACGGATGTTGGTCCCTTTCTTTTTTTTTTTCTTGGTTCTTGGTCCCCTTGAGCTGTAATATTGCCGTTACAATGTGGTGAACCCAGTGGGAAGTCAATCGCTGATAGCACGGTATAGCCCCGAAACCGAGAAGAGTGCAGCATCGAGCGCCGCACTGGGTCCGAATGAATCGTCCAAGGAGAGCTAGCAATCGTGTTCCTCAGCCGGCTAAAAGGGCTTATCAGTAATGACAGCCTCTGTGCTACGATACGGCTACCGTTTCCAACTGCTGGCGTACTTCGTACGATGATTCGTGTTAATGTCCTCCAACCTTGCGCACCCGCGCCGCCCCAAGCCCAACGACATTGCGGCGGCCGCGGTCTGCGGTCTGCGCGACTCTATCCTCTTTGTCTCACGACGAAATCTAAAAATGAAACCTCACATTTTTAGAAGTAGGCTACTCTATAGATAAGCAGTGGAAGAAGGTTAACGAAGATACCGACCCGCGCGGCACCGACCACATCTGTTATAACCTCCTTCTCCATAGCGTAGCTACGTTTTTGGAGTTTTAGTATGGACGATTGCGGCCATCGCATACTACACTGTTCGACCCCACCTCCCTCCCCGAAGCGAAGCGCTCCTCTTACCTTCGGTTCTTCCGTTTTGGTGGAGATGAGATATGCGATATGCGTGATGGAGGGGAGGTACCCGACCCGGGACGGAGGAAAAGCCACCTCGGAATGTATGTACGAAGTACATTGTGCGTCTGTTCTGGCATTCCTTTGACGTCTTTGGGTATCCGTCCTCTCTGCGAGTCTCCGACGTCGCACGAGGGGTGGCTGAAGCTTGGGAGTTAGGCTGGCCGGAAAGCTGTGTGAGCCTGCTGGAGGGGTAAGTTGAGCCAGCCATGAGGGGGACAAGCTCACTCCGGCATCAATAGCAAGAACCCCAAATCATCATTGATGTGTTGAAATCCACTTTTAAAACCCCCATTCTCGAGGGAATAGCTCACCAAATTAACCCAGCAACAGCCACGAGGACTGAAGGAGCTTCCTTTTCAAAACAAACATCCCCCGGCGCTAACAGTTCCAGTTTCTTGCCGTAACATCCCGCTGAGGTTGGGGGGATTGCAGTTAAGTAACAGGAATACTATAAAGTGGCTCCGATCGGAGGTGATGGGCCGTGCTTCCCAGGGGGCCCTAGGAAAAAGAGGCAGGGCCTGGGCAGGGGTCGCCAAATGGTCCATTCCCACATTGAATCCTCAATGTGACGAGAGTGACAAAGTACAACGCTGGATTCTACGGAATAGCTTTTGTAATAGGCGCCGGCCGAGTCGACAGAAGGGGAACTAGCTCGACTGGGTCCCCCGAACCGGCGACGGCCAGCGAGCGGAGAGATTGGGCACACTGTGCCCTGGTACAACAGACTGACATTGGGAATCGAAGGGGAAGGGAAATAGAAAAGACATCACTGATGCGCAGGCGACGGAGTGAGCTGTGTGCATGAGTGCATCATTATTCGAACGTTCCTGACCTGTGGCGACGGCAATCGCAATGGATGAGGCGAAGAAAGGGCCGCATCTTATCCAGTCTTTTTGATCTACAATGCTACTGTGATGATCATTTCACCCAAGGAGGACTCTCGAATCAGCGGATTAAGGGCTATCAGTTTTGTCCTTCGCGGGCGCAGTATATATATATATATCTCTAGTGCATTGAAGGGGGTGTCCGGGAAGCCGAGCCTATGGTGAAGAAGGAAAGAGAGACGAGAACAGAATAGAAGTTGTTGAATCCTCGTCTCTAACGCCCGCAAGCAATTTCATCTTCACAGCACATGCAGCTATTTTTTTGCAGGCCCTCAAAAGGCAATCACGAAAGGGGAGAGCAGACTCGCAAGCCTCATTCTATGTTCTCATCGTTCCAAGCAGAGCGTCAAAATCATCAACGGGCCCTTTCCACCCAAAGTTTTGGCCATCATCCCGCCGGGCCTCTTTTCGAAGCAAGATTGTCAGTTCAGCTTTCAAAGTTGCAGACGGCAGGGTCCTAGGATCAGGAGCTGGTGCTGCGTCCGTATCCACCGTCACAATACTACGCTGGCTACCGAGCTACAAACCTACCACGAAGAACACTACGTGACCCGAATGAGGGCACTCTTTTGGCACTTGACATTATTACTGATCTATTGTTCCATGATCACGATCCCGGCGCCAAACTCGGGCTAACATCGGTTGCTCTTCAACTGCAACACCACAGACGTAGAGCTCCAATTGTTCAGGTGTCATTTTGGGTGCGATAACCCCGCCGTTTGAACACAACACAGAAACGCACACAACGCTCACGATTATATTATTCCAAGCGCCGTCCCCCACGGACAAGAAGTAAAGGACCACATCTTTAGAGCAGAACTCACCTTCGAAAGCAATTCTGTTGTTTTCGCCGCCACCCTCCACAACGTTGCAGTCGCAGTCGGTCCCCCGGTACGAGACATGCAAGTTGCTTCGTACCGTTATCTCGAGACTGTCCGTTGGTTCTGTACTAGACTAAATAAGTACTGGCGCCAAGCAAAGTCCGATCCGCCAATTGCCGCTGGCGTTATGAGTTTTATTACGGCCTATTAGGCTTGTAACTCGAGCGAAAGCAACCCACCCGCTAATCCCCACTACGCAATAATAAGCAGGACAGTTACCCTCCTCTTTCCCCTTCTCAGAAGGGCAATCCCCATGCCCACTCCCCACAGTGTAGTCCGCTCGCTTCGCCCACCCAGCGCCCTTGCCCTTTTAAAATAATACATACCCACCCCAAACTCCCAAAAAGCCAGGAGGGACCCAGAACAAAAGCGACGTTCCCACGATTTCTCCTTCCCGCCTCCGTTTCATCACCTTGACAATCTCCCACCACCCTCTTGTGTGTGAGACACGATATTTGGTGTCTTGTACGATCCTCACTCGCCTGTCCTCTTCCCCTCCCTTTCTGCAAACCAGCGATCCGATTTCGCGCGCAAACGTGAGACGATTACATTATTTTTGAGGCGACCAGTCGAGGATTCGCTCCTAATCAATTGGCGACGTACATCACACCTGGTTTTCGGTATCCTTATCACCCACCAGCCAGAGCCTCGCGCATCGCCAACACCGCCGCTTCCCTCTCTCTTTCTCTCCCCCTTCTCCCAACCGTAGACCACCCCGGGCCTTTCTCTCGCGAGAAATTACCTATTTTGCATCTTCGGTAGAATTACTATCATTCTCGACCTTTTTTTCCTGCCGAAATTCTCTCGATACACTCCTCCAGCTGCACGCGACCACTTTCCGACGATGGCAACCGAGCTCATCATGCCTTCGGTCAACACGCAACCGGGGTATAACTTCTACGCTGAGCGACCCCAGCACCATCGGTCGCAATCCTACCAGATCCCCCAGCACGGCGTCAACTACAGCGGCGTGTCTTCTCTCAGCAGCAGCAACTCTTCTGGCAACTCTCCCACCTCCCCCAAAGGCTACCACCCCCGCCAAGCCCGCCCTCTCTTCATGCCCGCCGCCCTGAGACCGAACGAGTTTCCTTCGAAGCCCATTCCGACCCCCAAGGCTTCACTTTCCGAAGATAGTACTCCCGTCGGAAGCCTCACGCGAACAAATACCGGTCTCTTTAGTCTCGCGGGCTCCGCCGTCTCGCGCTTGACTCGCCGGTCTACGGGAGACAGTGGCAAGACTTTCGACGAGGAGGAGTTGGATGTCGAGCTGTTCCCTGATGTGACTGCTATGCCTACCAGACGGCACTGGAAGGTACGTGAATTTACGCGTGGCAAGCTCAACGTTTGCTGGTCGACGGGTACACACAAGTGGTCAGCGGTCGATCGTAAAGGCAGCTTGCCAGTACAATGTCTTCGGCCTATTCTTGACGATGTGTCCCTCGTGTACCCTCAACACGTTTTTTTTTTATCTTGTACACAAAAGCTACTTCTTTATCGGAACACCCCGTTGTCTAACATGAGTCTTCTCTAAACAGCCCGACCCTGCGTCGACCGTCTGCGACGACCCGACCTGTAAACGAACCTTTGGCTACTTTACGCGCCGCCATCACTGCCGCCGTTGTGGGAACATTTTCTGCGACATGCACTCGAGCAACACCGTCCCGCTCGACCAGGACGCAAACTACAATCCCCGCGGCTCTCCCTCGCGCTCGTGCAACCACTGCTACGCAGAGTATCAGTCTTGGAGGAGTCGCAACAGCAGTCGGAACTCTAGCTCCGCATCCTCCGAGGCCGCCGGCGCCTCTGCCACGGATCCTAAGGCCTGCAACTCGATTGCCGCGTCGTCCGCCGCGCTCGCGGGATTGGGACTCGCAAAGGGAGCGAGCGTTGCGGCGAGCGTGCCCAGTGACTGGAACTGGAGTACTTTCTAAACTGGACTAAGCACTACACCACTTTTCTTCCCGATGCAAGCCACTGCACAAAACTTGCACGGAAATACATGGGATAATTCGCGGGAAATCGCACTCACGCGATGTGCTTCCTTCTGCATCCCCAATACCGACAGGGGTGTGAATAATCCGCCGGCTTCCAGCGGTCCGTCGGTGGCGACGGCCGGTGATACGGAGTGTTCCGATGGATTGGGTGGCAGGTATAAGGAGTTGGGGAATACGAAGTCGAACGCGCTCCGAGACCTCGGCTACCCACTCCCACCCTCGAAATCCCAGACGCCTCTTTCATTTTCCGCCAGCAGGTAATTAGCGTTTCCCCCGGTCCAGTCCCATCTCCACCCGACATTCCAGGATCTTAATAGACCCTGGATTTTTCACGTTTTGCGACAAACGCTAACTCATAGAACTAGGCCAATTCTTTTGTGCGCTTTGCCTCTCGTCAATGCTCTCTCAATCAAGGGTGCCTGTTGAGTCTCGAGAGTCGGGCGTGAAGGGAGGGAAGGATCTGCCAAGCAGTTAGCGGATCCGCCCCCTCCTAAGTTCGGCATGGCATTGGAACCCCCACCCACGCTCCAATCACAGCAACAATGTATGTAATGCCGAACGAACGCCGTTCCGACGCTATTTCTATTCGCCCATCGCCTAGCGTGAACCCCAGCAGCAGCGCTTTCGCCTAGTTTACTCAAGTAGGCAATCCCGCGCAGGTCTCATTACCCACTACGACTTCGGCCCTCCGACCGGCGTACGTAAGGACCCAGTCCGCCTGGGTTTACAACCTGAGCGCCGTCGTTGCATCCGCCTAAGAGCAGAACCCGCATTGCAGGTACTGATTCCCCACTGGCGCAAACACCACTCAACATCCTCGAATCCGTCCTTAATCCATCTTGTCTTTCGAGACTCCTCGACGACGGTTCTTTTACCTCTTCTATTCTGCCTAAAGCAGGCCAGATTCGGACTGTTTAATGATTGCGTTTCTGATATTCTCCATGTTTTAGACGTTACTATGGATGATTCTGCTCTTACTATTATATTTCTATGATTTTTGTTATTTGTCTGCATACGCGCGCTCTTCTCACCCAGAACGAGGCCATCCATCCAAAGCGCGGAGTTTTATTGCACTGGTTCCATCACGAAAGCATATTTTAACGGCTCCTCCTTATTTTTCCATCAAGTTTTCTCTCTTGCCTTTCTCTCTGGCTCGTACTCATTTAATACATATACCCCTGGACTTTCGCAACCCTGTTGGTCCCGTTTCTATTTTTTTTTCTTTATCTAATCTCCCTTATAAGCTGCTTCACGATGGTTGGCATGCCGGCTGTAGTAGACTGGTGGATATTCCAAGAAATTTGAGAGGACTTAGGAAACGGGAAAGGAAATACCAAAACGCGGTAGAAGAGGGGGGGATTGGGGGGGAAATTCGATCCGATAGATATATAGAGAATTCCAATTTTTTTTTTTTTTTTTTAATCTTTTCTGCCTCACTCATTCACTGACTTTGCGTCTGGTCTTGACGCTCCTATCATGGTTTCTCCTGTACTTATCTCACGGGCACCATGATAGCATTGCAAGGGAATTGAACTTGAAGGAGTGTTTGTTTGTTTGACTAAATTCCTACAATTTACTCTTACATTAATCGAATCTAGCTTCTCACCGAAACCTTTTTATATATACATAATCTTTTAGAGGAAGCTTCCTTGCTCATCTTTTTCACTTGGACCCCCAAAATCTTCCAGAAAAAGGACCAAGACACCTCTCCCAGTATATATAAAGGACAGTCCGGTCAAAGGGCCGTTATAAAGAAAAGGAGCGGGAAACGCCGCCAGTCGAACATTTCTAAAACAAAAACGCGCCAATATCCCTTCCCCCTATCCACCGCCATTTTCCTCCCGAGCCTGTAGAGGTTCCTTTCTTTACCCTCGAAATTGGGCCGCCTCCGGGTCCTGTCGTACGACCATCCATCACTGGAGTTTGGTGCCCGTTGAGCCAGGGTGGGCCGAATTTGACCCATTGGCGGATGATCTCATTTCCTTCTCCCACCACCGCCATTCTCTATATAAAATGCCGGGTTCGTCAACCCTCCTTTATTTCATCCCCTTTTCGTTTAACCCCTCCTGGCGGAGCGAGTTCTGCCGTTGATCTTGGGCGAGGGCTTCACGGGCTCCTCATCCTCAATAGCCTCCTCGCTTCCATTTCCGTCGCCGTACACCTCCCTGTTGACCTCCTTGGCAGCATCCCAGCCAGCCTTCTCGGCCCTCTCGACGTTGCTCATCCTCCTTTGCGCAGTATGCTTGCCTTTGTCAGTCTTGCCGCGACGGAGGTAGCTCTCGATGAAGAACTTGACAAAGAGATAGGTCAAGGGCGCGAGGTACAACACGTTGAGCCAAATGGCAAAAGTAGCGCCGTCGGTGGTGACGCAGCGCTGCTCGACATGGGTGGTCTCGGTGCGGGTGACGAGCTGGGGCTCGGCGCGCACGGGAGCGGCAGGAGGCTGGGAGACGGCGGCAGCAGCTTCGGAGACCTTGGCAGCAGCTCCGAAGAAAAGCCCCTTGAGGCTATCGACGAGACCACCAGCGGGAGTTGCCGCGGGATCAGCAGCAGAGGCCGAGGTCGACGAGGAAGCGGCGGCAACCTCGGGGATAATCGTCTCGGTAATGACGGTAGTTACGGGGACGATGTAGGACACGAAAGAGTGGGACATGGCGTAGGAGGCGCCGATGAGGAATTGAGTGATTTGCAGGGTCGTGAGGGTGCGCTTGATGATGAGGGGAACGCGGATGGAGAACGCGGTGATGGTGTAGTAAGTATACTGCTTCGTGTTAGCTCGCCGGTTGATTACAGAACGGATTGTGGCGGGGTACTCACCATCATGGCGTGAATGAAAGAGTTGACAAAAGCAAACATCCAGATGGGGGCGGCCATGTATCGAATGCCGGCCCACATGCACATCATAGCTCCGGCATGGTGATAGGTCTGCAGAGTCGAGCTCTGCTTGCCCTTGGCCAAGATGATGAAAGTATCGAGAACCTCATAGAACTTGCTGAGATAAAAGATCCAGCCATAAAACGCGAGACCCTCATTCCAGATCCTACCGGAAGCATGCACGTCGGGATGGCCGTCAGCCGTGATGGCAGCATCTTGTCCAAGGCTAGTCCAGCGGCCCTGCTCGTTATCGAAAAACACGGCGTTACCCAGGCCAGGAGTACCGGACATCTGGCACAAGCTGTCCACCGTCCCGGCAAGCCCGTTGGGGCCAAGGGGGTTTTGGATGCTAACCCTCAAGGTCCTGAACATGCCAAGGAAAGTCCACGCCGAGTAGACGGCAAGGAAGACATTGTGAAGCACAACGAACCAGAAGAACCCTTTTGTCTTGGCGATAGCCCAGGGCTTCTTGCCATTGGACCTGTTGTAGACGTTGAGAGACTTGACGGTGACAGCATAGAGGGTGGCGATAGTGATGGGCACGCGCGGGTCGAGGGCGGCGGTGTAAATGTGCTCGGGGATCGTGAAAGGCGGCGGGGAGGGGAGGCCCGCTGTGCCGGCGGCCGGAGGAGGCTCCGAGTAGGGGATGCTGTTGGGGGGGAAGTTGAAGAGCGAGGAGGGGGGGAGCGAGGCGAGAACGGAAGGTGCCATTGTGAAGGTTGCGACACAGCTTGGCTTGCGACTGGTTTCAAAAAAGCGCCGATATTTCCGCTTAGGCCCCAATTGAGCAATTCGACGAATTTAATCGGCGATCAGCTTCGTTGAGGACTTGGACAGCAAGGGTGTTGTAGCGTGTAAGCCAGTGATTGACGAGGGAGAGGCACGCGACGGGGCACACACGACTCTCAGTCGAGAGAGGCTAAGTGACCAGGACCACTAACAAGAGAAGGTAGCTCGCCGTCGAAGCAGCGCAAGAGGGCTGGTGAGAGGAGGACAAGATAGATCAGGGAGGAGAGAGGGAAGGGAAGGGAGAAAACAAAACAAGAATCAGTCGGGAGAAGTGTCGAGGAATATAGGGAGGTCGAAAGGTGACCGGGAAGCCCAAGAGCGGACGGAGCGAACAAAGACAAAAAGAAGCAAATGGGTTTGCCAAGAAGAAGCTGTTGGCTCGTGGGCCCCTCCCTGGTGGCTCTCTTGGGAAGCCCAGCTTTTTTTTTTTTTCTTAATGTGACTGGCTCTTGCCTTCCTTTGCTCCTTGTTGAACCCTTGTCGGTACAATTTATTGCGGGCCCGCAGGGGAAACAATTGGAAGTGGCGGCCCCCAACTTTTCCTTATTCGAGGACCCGGCCGGCGCACGCCCTCGGGTGACGCTCTCCTTTCCTGATACAGAGTGGGTGTCACGATGCTGTCCTCTTGACGTCGGAACCCAGGCTTGTGATATCCATTTACAACATACGGGGAACGTCACGAACGCGTCTGGGCCCCCCCTTTTTTTTTTCCCGGTTGTATGGTTCCCCACTACGGACCATGAAGGTCGATTGCCAATACCATTCCAGAACTCGGCACTCGCTCTTTGTATCTCTCATCACGACATGACGTTGCTCATGTAGCTTGCGGCACTATAGACCACGGAAGCTGACCACACAATGGCTTCGAGGAGATCCAGAGGCCCTCGAGGCTGGCATTGGATGTTTCCGTGTCGATCCTGAGACGCAACATATGCGCGCAAACAACCCAGTCCGATAACGTTGAGACGGGATCTTCGCGATATGCCGAGAGAATGCGCGCAAGTGCCAGTGCCAACAGCATCTAAAGGGGGAAAAACATGCACTCCAGCTGCATAATCCTCGGCGATGAGGGGAACTCTATCAAGGGAACGAGCTGAACCTACAACAAACTAACTGAGTGGCCGATTGGGTTATGCCGGAAATTCAACGGCGCGTGTTGGCGTCATTATCGAGGCTCTTTTCCCGGCCGAAAGGACATTAGGGATCCTTTGTTACCTCATTCTCAACGAATAACACGAATTCGCCCGAGGAAAGAAACACCAGATTTAGGGAAGAAGCCTCGGTAGCTTGTGATAATAGATCTGATTTCCTAGCATACATACTAGAGACAAGTAGCATTTTTGTTCAATCGAGTTATCACAATGACCGAGCCCGCCGAGAGGGGCCACCAAAGGGGCGGGATTCAACGAGCATTATTGAGGGATTCGATGTGTCTGTTTGCCCTTCAACAATGCTCGTCTCGATTTTGTTGAGGTTTCTAACCTGAAGCGGGTGGACTAAGCGATCTAGCCGACGCCATTGGCTGGGTCTAGACTGCCCCACACTGCTCGGCACCGTTAACCTCCGCTAGAAAATGGAACATAAGCCCTGTCTTCGAATGGAACAATTCCATGAACCGCCACAACGGTCACGGGTGCGGTTGAGGAGAAAACAAGGTTGCTGTGAAAAGGAGAGTCGGGGTTATGTGGGAGACCCGTCGGGCAAATCGTCATTTGAAGAATTTGGGACGGGAGGAAAGCCATTGCTGCATAATGTATTCACTGGGTGAACACTTCGCGATGCTCATTTGGCGGCAACAAACGGCAGTTGGGCGACGGCTCGATAAGGCTTGGCCCACTCTTGCCCATGCTTCAATGGCCACACCAGATCACGGTCCTGACTAAGCCAAGCTTCTGGCCCTGGTATTCTTTGTCTTTTTCTTTTTCCCCTCGATTTTCGTGATCGCTTCGTCTGAGAAGAGGGATATTGGGCTCCAATCCACGAGTAAGGAAGATCCAATTGACTAGGTTCGAGCAAGCCATTGGGTCGCGGACGAAGTAATCAAGTTTTTGATACCCCCAAAGGTATGTCGTAGAGCTCTGCTCTTGGTGGTTCCCAGGGTCCTTCCTTGAGTTGCCCCTCCCCCCTCCATCAGAAATTTTTACAACCCCACCATGAATACTTGAGGCACATGTTTGCGATGCGACGACCAGCCACACCAGGTTGTCGCAACTCGCGATTATAGCCCTCGCCCACGGTTGCCAACTTGGTGCCACTATGTAGCCCAGGAGGATACTTCTACGTCGCCACAAATCTCTAACGAATTCCTCCACAGAGCCTCACCCCCTCCCCCACCGCAGCCATGGCCGCCGTCCTCAAGGGTACCATCCGCATCCTCCTCATCGGCAACGGAGGCCGCGAGCACGCCCTCGCCTGGAAGCTCGCGCAGTCACCGCGCGTGGAATCTATCCTCGCCGTCCCCGGCAACGGCGGCACCGCCCTCTGCCCCAAGGTCACGAACGTCACGGATGTTAACCCCGACGACTTTCCAGGCCTCGTCGCCTTCGCCCGCTCCAAGAATATCAACCTCGTCGTACCCGGCCCCGAGGCCCCTCTCGTCGCTGGTATTTCGGAGCACTTTAGGGATGCCAACATCCGCTGCTTCGGACCCTCGATCGAGGCGGCGCAGCTAGAGGGTAGCAAGACGTACTCCAAGGACTTTATGAAGAGGCACAACATCCCCACGGCGGCCTACGAGAACTTTTCCGATCCCGAGAAGGCACTCGCGTACCTTGATACCATCTCACACAATGTTGTCATCAAGGCGACAGGTATCGCCGCCGGCAAGGGCGTCATCATCCCTACCACCAAGGAGGAGGCCAGGGCAGCGGTCAAGGAGATCATGGTCGACAAGGCGTTTGGCTCGGCTGGCGACGAGATCGTCATTGAGGAGTATCTCGACGGCCAGGAGCTTAGCATTCTCACCTTCTCCGACGGCACAAACTTCCAGTCCCTCCCTGCCGCTCAGGACCACAAGCGCATCTTTGACGGCGATCAGGGCCCCAACACTGGAGGTATGGGCTGTTACGCCCCTACGCCCATCTCCACCCCCGAGCTCATGGAAATTGTCAATCGCGACATCCTAGAGCCCACCTTCCGCGGCATGCGCCGCGAGGGCAACCGCTTTGTTGGCGTCCTCTTCACTGGTCTCATGATCACCAAGGACGGTCCCAAGGTCCTCGAGTACAATGTCCGTTTCGGCGACCCTGAAACCCAGACCGTTCTCCCCCTCATGTCCGCCAACACCGACCTCGCCGACGTCATGCTCCACTGCGTGGACGGTTGTCTCGACGGCGTCGACCTCAAGATCGACGACCGCTTCAGCGCCACCGTCGTCGTCGCCTCCGGTGGCTACCCCGGCTCCTACGCCAAGGGCACTCCCATGACCGTCTCGGCCGATAAGGCTCCCGAGTACGTCAACATCTTCCACGCCGGAACCGCCCTCGGCGGCCAACAGCTGAAGACGGCCGGCGGCCGCGTCATCGCGGCCAATGCCACTGCCGACTCTCTCCAGGCCGCCGTCGACCGCGCCTACGAAGGCGTTAACCTCATCCAGTTCGACGGCATGTTCTTCCGCAAGGACATTGCCCACCGCGCCCTCCGTCCGGCCGCCGCCAAGGCCGCCGAGGAAGGCGGTCTCACCTATGCCCAAGCCGGCGTCAGCATCGAAGCCGGAAACGCCCTCGTCGAGCGCATCCGCGCCGCCGTCGCCTCGACGAAACGCGCAGGCGCAGACGCCGAAATTGGCGGCTTCGGCGGCGAGCTCGACCTCTCGCAGTGTGGTTTCCCTGGCGCGCCTATCCTCGTAGGCGCTATCGACGGCGTCGGCACGAAACTCATGATCGCTCAGGCCATCGACAAGCACGACACCGTCGGGGTCGACCTCGTGGCTATGAACGTCAACGACCTTGTCGTCCAAGGTGCTCAGCCCCTGATGTTCCTGGATTACTACGGCTGTAGCAAGCTCGACGTCGCTGCTGCCGCCTCCTTTGTTGAGGGCGTCGCTCAAGGCTGCCTCCAGTCTGGCTGCGCGCTCGTCGGCGGCGAAACGGCAGAGATGCCAGGCCTCTACCACGGAAAGGACTACGACGCCGCGGGCGCCGCCGTCGGTATCGTCACCAATGCGTCCCGCCTCCCCCGCAAGGACGCCATGCAGGAGGGTGATGTCCTCCTCGGCCTCGCCTCCTCTGGCGTCCACTCCAACGGCTTCTCCCTCGTCCGCAAGATCCTCGCCCGCGCGGAGCTGTCCTTTACCTCCCCTGCTCCCTGGGACTCCAACCTCTCCGCCGGCGAATCCCTACTCACGCCGACAAGGATCTACGTCCGCTCCCTCCTGCAACTGACTTCTTCTTCCTCCACGCTCGCCAAAGGTCTCGCGCACATCACGGGCGGCGGCCTCGTCGAGAACCCGCCGCGCATGCTCCCGGGCCACCTCGCGGCCGAAATCGATCTCTCGTCGTGGACCTTGCCGCCGGTCTTCGCCTGGCTCCAGGATGCCGGCGCCGTCACGGACCGGGAAATGTGCAGGGCGTTCAACACGGGTATCGGCATGCTCGTGGTCGTCTCTGCGGAGAACGCCGGGCAGGCGACCAAGGTGCTTGCTGATGCGGGCGAGACGGTGTACACGGTTGGTAGGTTGGTGAAGAGGGAGGAGGGCGCCGAGGGTGTTGTGCTTTTGAATTCGTTTAAGAGGGCGTAGGGTTTCTGGCTGGTTTCGTCCTTTCTTTTTTTTTTGTTCCATTTTACGCTAGGTCTTATACATGGCTTTTTATACACAAAACTGGGGGCGTGGTGGATTGGGGGGCGGGGGTGTGTTCAAAGGCTCTTGAGAGCAAGCAGCTACATAGATATAAAACAATAAAAGTTATCTACTCGAATACTTACTTCATCGAGGCATCTCCAGTGTTCCGAAAATCACGAAAATCAGGATCTACATGAGAGCTTCAAAGACCACTCCACCAATTTGCCCGGGCCTTGCTCCGATTGATATACTATAGGAATTAACGCTGTGCATTAAGGCATTCCCTGCACTCCAAGACGCCTGATTCGAGCAGGGGCTTGCGCAGCCCGCATGAAGCGCGAGGGAATCAGACTTTCCTGCAACGTCGTCTCGCCTCGAGACAGGCGTAAGTACTGCTTCTTCGTGTTGTTCCAACTCAGGATAAGTTGGCGTCTAGGGCTCTGTACTTTTACCGTGATTGGCGGCCGGCTATAGTGAGTAAAGCCCAGAGCTGGGGACACAAGGGCCAGCTATAATAGCAATGGATCCTTAGTAGCAATTCCACTCCTGAGCATCATGAGAGTCTTTTGACTATGAATAGTCAATATGACCACACCACCACCCGCTTATTATTATTTTCTTTTATAAAAAAAAAAAAAAAAAAAAGAAAAGAAAGACAGCTCAGCTCAAAAGCAAGACTAAGCCACCCCGCGTCCGACGCTCATCATCTCCGAAACCGTCCCGTGTCCCCGTGTCCGCGCCCGACAAACCGAAGTCCCAACCCGTTCCGCACCTTTGCGGAATCACCCCCAGCCGCGGCCGTAGCACGACCCGGAAGCCAACATAAAAAAAATCATCCATCGCACCCCCATCCGGGGGACCGCACTCGGGGCGAAACTTGCCAGGCGGTGCGGACGCTGACGGAATCCGCACGGCTGGCTCCGCACCGACTCACTCCGGGGGCCGCACCGTCGGGGTGGAAAATCTTCCCGACGGACGGGGCAAGGCTCAAAAGCTCGGGCCGGGTCCGTTGCTAACTAAAAGGTCAAGTCAGGTCTGTCAAAGAGAGGGACGGCAGCGGGCCCCACATGAATGTCGAGGTGGGGGTTGGTTGAATATGACCGGCGGGCATTGGAGGTGAGTGATATGGAGGTGTGGGGAAGGATGGGTTATGGCCGAAACTGTCGAGGTGCGTACCACGACTACTGCTACTGCTACTACGACGACGACTGCGACTAGTACTGTACCGTTGGTGATGGGTTGATTGGTGAGTCGATTGGCATTGGTTGTTTTCGTTCAGGGACCTTGATTTGGGTCAAATGTGGAACCGTGCGGGTGCGATCGAAAAGGGGTCTCTCTCCCCAGAAAAGAACCCAGGCTTCGAAGGTGTTTATTCAAAAAGCTTGTGGCGCAGCAGTTCGATCGTCCACAATCGTCTGTCATCCCGGATGCCAGGCCACAATTAAGCCAAGTGCCCCACGGCCAGCACTCGATCCACCAGCACCAGGCTGGCGAGACCCAAAACCCACCTACTAGTAGCAGCAATTTGAACCTGAACACATCTCCTCGCCTGCCTGGCTGAGCTGGCATTGATCATATAATGCCTGGCTTGCTGGCCAGGAATCCAAACGAAGAAAGAGACAAAAAAGCTGCCAGCCTCCTCAGCGATTCACACCTGCGAAGCAGGCCTGGTTCACGCCCGAATCGGGAATAGTCGTCACACCACTTCCACAGACTGACCAGACACTGGCAGCATGGACCCATGCAAGTTTGATTGACCCAAGCTGAAGCTTCCCCCGCAAAATGGGATCGACGTGAAGACCACACTACCTTCAAGGTCCCCTGCGTCCCCGCCCTTTGTTTAACCTCGCTTCGTCACCTCGCTCCCTTGAGCCGCAGCTTGGAGAAGCTCAAAAGTGCTCGCATGTGAATGAGGCTCGGGGCACGAATAATATAGCTTTGCCAATCGGCCCCGACGACAATTCCTCTCGTCTGGTCCTAACTTCCCGCATGCTTCACGCTTTTCTCGCACATTGGATCAATTCTTGAATATCCGCACGTAGCCGTCGCCCCTATTCCTCTTCTTTAGCACAAATCACTCGTCCAGCCCAGTGCCCAAAGAAACAACTACCCATCTCGAAAAGTGAAAAAAGAAAAGAAACACTATCAAGATGGGCACACCCACCATAACCCCAGCCAAAATCGCCCCCTCCCCTCCCAAGCTCTCCGCCCTCCCACCGACCGACTACTTCACCCAAACCCAGTGGACCATCCTCTTCGCCCTCCTCGACGCGTCGCTCCCCTCCCTGGCCACCAAGTCCTCCATCAAGGACCGCAAGACCCAGGTCGAGCTCCCCGACGCCACCTTTGACAAGGCCTACGCGCGCGTGAAGGAGGTGTGCGTCGATGCGCCCTCCGAGGATGTGTTCCGCGAGCTTCTCGCCGATCGATGCTCGACCGATCCCGAGTTCATCGACAACTGTAAGCGGTTCATAAGCGGGTTTCCAGCGGACCATAAAAAGGCCCTCGGCGATGCCTTGCACAAGCTATCGTATGTGTTTTAGCATTCCTTCCAGTGTTTTAGCATTCCTTCCACTCGTCTGCGTCTCTTTCTGCCCGCTAACAGACAACCCTTCCACCCCGCCCACAGTACTCGCGTAGGCGCGTGGTTCCTCACAGGCTACTGCACGCCCTACCACCAACTCCCCGTGCACGTCCAGGAAAAGATCATCCTCTCCTGGCGCCAATCGTGGATTCCGCAGCTCCGCGTCCTCGCCAAAACGGTGCAGCAAATGGCCCAAAAAGCCTACTTCCAGACCAACCCCCTCTTCAAGAAGCTGTCAACCTACGACGACGTGCCGCGCAACTACGAGCCCGGCGCGGCCTTTGACTTCCGATTCCTCCAGTTCGCCGCGGGCTCCGCCGCCGAGACCATCGAGACGGACGTCGTCATCGTCGGGTCCGGTCCAGGCGGCTCCGTGTGTGCGCGCACGCTCGCCGAGGCCGGGTACGCCGTGCACGTGGTCGACAAGGGATACTACTTCCCGCCGTCGCAGCTGCCAATGCCGCAGCCCGAAGCGTGTGAATACCTGTTTGAGCAGCAGGGCGTAGTGACGTCCGAGGACAAGTCTGCATCCCTGGTCATGGGGACGTGCTGGGGCGGCAGCGGGACGATCAACTGGAGCGTGTCGCTGCAGACGCAGCAGTACGTGCGCGAGGAGTGGGCGACCAAGGACGGGCTCCCGTTCTTCACGTCGGACCGGTTCCAGGAGTGCCTGGATCGTGTGTGCGACGCCATGGGGGTCTCGGGTGACCAGTGCAGACATAACCACGGCAACAGGGTCCTGCTCGAGTCGGCGGAGAAGCTCGGATGGGAGGCCAAGGTGGCGCCGCAGAATACGGGCGGGAAGGAGCATTATTGCGGGCAGTGCCATCTGGGTTGCGGGTCGAATGAGAAGATGGGCCCGGTGGTGAGTTATTTGCCGGCTGCGGCGAGGGCGGGGGCCAAGTTTATCGAGGGCTTCGAGGTGGAGAGGGTGGTGTTTGAGGATGAGGAGACGAGGGAGAAGGCGGTCGGGGTTGTGGGTAGGTGGGTGTCGAGGGATGCGAACGGGAGCGTGGAGGGGCCGTTGGAGGAGAGGGTTACGAGGAGGGTTATGATCAAGGCGAAGAAGGTCATTGTGTCTTCGGGGTCGCTTTGGAGTCCTGTCATTTTGAAAAAGAGTGGCTTGGAGGTATGTGTCGTCTGCTTGCTTGCTTGCTTGCTTGCTTGCTTGCTTGCTTTCTTTCTTGCCGACGAGACGGAGAAACTTACGTGGAGAGTAGAATCCCAACATTGGACAGAACTTGCACATTCACCCGTGCAACTTCCTCGCGGCCTCCTTCAAGGAGGACGTCAAGCCGTGGGAGGGTAAGCAAGTCCAGACACGGGGCCGCAACCCCCGAGTCTACATACCACATACGGGTTCCGCCAAAAACTTACACACATCTCTACAGGAGGCATCATCACCAGCTACTGCACCCAGTTTGAAAACCTCGACAACCAAGGCCACGGCACCAAGCTCGAGCCCACCTGCATGGTCGTAAGTCCAATCCGCCCTCTCTCTGTTCTATTTTTTGTCTCCTCTCCTCTCCTCTTCTCTCAGTATTACCGTACCCTATTCGACATGCTAACCATCTTACACAATCACAGCCCTACGCAGCCCTCGCGTCCTTCCCCTTTGCCTCGCCCCTAGACGCCAAGCTCGCCTCGCTTAATTACCGGCACATGAACTCCTTCATCTCGCTCACGCGCGACCGCGACTCCGGCTACGTCACCGTCGACGAGTGCACCGGCCGCCCACGCGTGCACTACACACCGTCGGCCTTTGACGCCGCCCACACGCTCGAGGGCGTGGTCGGGCTCGCCAAGCTCTGCTACGTTGCGGGGGCGGTGGAGATCTACGCCTTTGTGCCTTGGCTCGAGCCGTTTGTCCGTACGCCGTTCCCGGCGGCAGGCAGCGACGGCGACGGCGACGGCAAGGGGGGGCAGTTGTCGGCAACCGAGCTCATGGACCGCGACGAAGAGTTCGCGGCATGGTTGGGCAAGGTGCGCGAGCTGGGCAACCGGCCGCCGCTGGGGGTCTGGACGTCGGCGCACCAGATGGGCACGTGTCGCATGAGCAGCAGGGAGAGCGAGGGCGTGGTCGATCCGAGGGGGAGGGTTTGGGGTTGCGAGGGGTTGTACGTGGCGGACGCGAGTACGTTTCCGAGTGCGAGTGGGGTGAATCCAATGGTTACGAACATGGCGATTGCGGATTATATTGCGGGGAATGTGGTGGAGGATTTGAAGGGGTGAAGGGGAGGAGGGGAGGGGGGGCCTGAGAGGTTGTGGATGTGAATGTGGATGTTGGTGTGTGTGTGTGTGTATATGTGTGTGTATATATGTGTGTGTGTGTATGTGTGTGTGTGTATGTGTATGTATGTGCTTGCTTGTATGTATTATGACGCGCAGTGTTTTTGATGAGGGTAGTAGCGTCAATGGACGATTGAAGATCCATTGATGAATTGATGCGTACCTGGGTTGGGTTCGTCAACGATGTCGAGAACGACTGCAGGAGAAAAAGGCCCCGGTTTGAGTGCACGCCGATGTGCTGGCTGTAGCCAGGCTGGCCCATCGTGTACCTCAGTGGTTTGCTTGTAATACAGCGTAATAACAATACCCCCGAGATTTCTCTCGTTTGGAGAAATAATACATCACTAAAAATGGGGTTACTAGCTTTTGAAGACTTATATCAAATTATTAGAGTATTAACAGACAAGAGTTGTAATCTTGGAATATTAGATCAACATTATTTGATGATATTAATTCATCCATAATAAATGCCCGATCCGATCCCAAACTCTCTTTCCCTCTCCCGTCCCCTTGCCGTGCCCTTCCCGTTCCCCGTCCCGTTCCCCGGAGATTTTTTCCCTTTTTTTCTTCTTGGTTTTTCATCGTCTTCAATCTTGCCCTTCTCCCATCCCTGTCTGGTGTCCTATCCATTCCCACGTCTGTTCTTCGTCCTTCCCCGAAAGGAGCCCTCCATCACGACTCTGTCCTTTTCGGGCTAGTCTTTTGTTAAAAGCCTCAAAAACGCCCATCAACGCCCCCCAAATCCCGGATGGATATGCATCGGTCGCCCTCTCTTCCGCCTTCCTTCCCCCCCCTTCCCCGAGAATCTTCAGCCAGCGCGGTCTCCGTCACCTAGCGAGATCCCATCGTGACATGCGCGACTTTCTCTCTCTCTCTTCCTCTCCCTTTCTCTCTCCTTTTTTTCTTTCTTTTTCTTCTTTTCTAAAGCATCCGACATCGTACGCCCTCATACGTACATTCACGAACTTATCTCAACCTTTCCTTTCCTTCTCCCCCCTCGCCTTCCTCGACCCTTTTCAACACACATGCTATATCTACCACACACTATAAATCCATCTCCTTGCGCCGCTCTTCTCCTTTTCTTTTTTCCTTCCCATTTACCGGCATCCCCCCTCCCATTTCGTTGCAATCCTCCGTCGCAGCCAAGATGCTCACGCAACGTAGCCTTTTTTTCCCTCCAACTCTCAGCAGACAGCCCACAACCCCCAAAATCATCCAGCCATCTTTTCTCCACTTACACGGTTGAGCCGGCTTCCAGTGGATTGATTGATTGACGCCTGTTACAGCTGGCTAGTTCCCGAGATCCCAATCTCAAACATCACGTCACTCATCTACTCAATCAAGATCGAGGCAACACAGTCTGAAGTTCACATCCTGTTTTCAAAGCGTGTTATTGTCGCTTTTTATTTTCTTAAAATTAAGCTATAACAAAAGAGCCGGCTTTCTTTTCTTCTAGATATTTCCCGTCTTCGGAAAGACCTCCAGGGTTCCCTTTCCATTACATATATCCGTATCCAGCGCTCTCACGCGCTCGTAGCCGGCCGTCTTGTCGGAAATTACGCGCCCCAGGAAATCCCGTCCCTGCAGTCGCTCCGCCATCAGCCGGCCCGTTTGCCATCGTGATTCTATTCCTCCCTGCCATCCTCCTGGGATGTCGCGTGCAGGGAGGCCTCCACGCAGCGCGAGCGATCGCCACATGTTTCGCCACTAGAGACATCTTGCCCAGCACCTATTCCAATCCCCGGCCTGCACGTAATTCTCCGCTCACGGCCCCAATCCCTCAACCCAATCACCCCCGGTTGCTACACTATCCAGTTCGCCTCTTGCCCGTCTCGCAGGCAGTGGCACTTTGGCCGTGTAGCACAGTCGTTCCTTTCGTTTCGGCCATGATGGGATGCGAGCGATCCGTGAACCGGCGTAGCCTTGGCCCTAGGGAACTTAGGCGAAATGCAAGTGTCTCTGAGAAGCTTTCTTTGGCTGTCCAGAGAGAAATAGTGGCCTCGCATCATCAAACACTCATTCTGGCCCTGCCTAGTGCTTGCTGTCTGATGCCCTGCTTAGAGCTCCTTCCCATCGTAATGTATTGTTTTTCTTTTCTGTGTTTCTCGCTCTTTCCTTTCCCCCTTGACTTCGCACAAGTGGCTTCTCGATCAAGAGCGGCATCCCAGACACCGCTGGCTTCTTGGTTCGAGTGTTCAGCCATGCGTTCAAGTTTGGTGAGCCCAGGAAATGTCACACCCAAGTTCTCTGGTTCGTCGCCTTCCCTACCGCCTCTCTTCTCGCCAACTCCTCGCCTCCGTGGGTCTCTGGCGAGGGAAAACCCAGTTCCCCCCAAACCAGGGATATCACGCAAGCAGGCTTGGCCGAAAACCATGGATCCAACGTAATTCGTTCCCGTCACGAGTAGTAGCATCGTTCAAACGCGGCAGATTCGAATGTCGAAATGCGCAAATGTACGCGACGCCTCAAGATGTCTTGGCCGTTGGAATGCGAGTAGAAAGATCGTCTTGTCCATCTTTTCGAAGTCGTGAGGTAAACGGACTTTAGGGTGGGTAAAGGACATTAGTGTAAGACCGGATGCCATCACTGAAGATCAAAATGTTGTCTCCGTGACAGAAAAGACGGGGTGACGGCCCTATGCCAAAAGAAGGGTGGAAACGAAAGCCCAAGAAACCAGAAAGAAAATACAGATGCAAACCAGTGGGTATCCTTTGCACCCACAACCTGTGACCGAATTGGGGGGGTATCATGCTCTAAGAAGACCTCTCTTTATGCCGTGTAAAACCTCAAAATATGCCGTGGACCCATAACTCAATAAAAAAAAATATGAGAGAGTTTAACAAAGGAAAAGATGCTGGATATAGAAAAAGCAAGAAGCAAAAAAGGCTGAAAAGATGGCGTCTGTCCCGGCTTCTGGCCGAGCCGTGGATTGGTGGGTTGCATTGCTGCGATCCTCTTTGACGAAGGAGAAAGAACAAGGGAAGAAGAAAAGAAAAGAAAAAAAAAAGGGGCTGGTGTAAGAGAGGGAAGTGGTAAACGCGCACTCAACAAAGGAAAATCTTAGGAAAAGAAAAGAAATGCCTCCCGACCCGTAAAACCCAAGAACCCATTGTTGATGTGATGAGGGTTTATCCTGCCCTGCCTGCCAAATGCCATCTTCCCTATCGGGATCAAAATGTATGCCCGCTGCAGGGATCCGAGTCCAAGTGTTGCCGTCAACAACTTATACGCGAGAACCCCTTACAACCGGCTGGCGGTTTGACGAATCCGGTAGACCTCCCGTGTCGTTTGTTTCTCCGGGCTATAAGTCGAAAAAAGAAACATGACTCTCGCTCGCTGCATTGCTCCAGTCCTCAGTGATGCAAACCCCTAGTAGAAAAAGAACGCCAAAAAGAACGCCTAGTTAAATGCCTTTCAAGCCGTGTGGTAGATGGTATATGCCGTCAACAATGGGAATAGCACGCGCAACAGCAATCCTCTAAACCTTTTTCTCCAGGAAAACGAGGTGGGAATGTCCGAGGGCAGGATTTTTTGGCTTTTCTTTTCACGAGGTCGTAACCACAGGATAATCGTCTCCAGCAGCGGGCCCTGATTGTCACATTATCGACGTGTACTCCTGGTAGCGATCCCAGCCAAAGTTGCCATAACCCGTGTGGACGCCGCATTGCGCGGGCGCCAGCATGCTAGGCAGAGGCATTGCAGCCGAGATGCCCGCTGTCACGGTCGGCGCGCTGTAGTAAAGCCCAGGCGCCGTGAAAGGAGGGCTGTACGCCGGCGTGGGAGAAGGAAGCTGAACTTCGCTCATGCCCATGGGCGCCCAATAAGAGCCGACCGAATCGCCTGACGTTGACGCAATGCTAGGGCTCGAGGGAAGAATTCTCCACGCCTCAACTGCGGGAAGGCTTGTCGCAGGGGTCGGCTGGGACCACATGGCCGCTGTGACTGGCGAGCTAGGCAGGAGAGGAGGGGCCTGTCGGATGGGTTCGACGATCTTGGGTGGCGGGGGAAGTAGTTGCTTCATGAGGCCTTCGATCGAGTTCTTCACTTCCTCGCTCTTGCCGCAAAGTAACTCGCCGACACCCCCCTCTTCTAGTCCCTCGAGTGCCGAGACGTGAGTCCGGAAGACAAACCTGTTGATGGCTTGCACAAAATCCTCATGGAGCTTCTTGCACTGCTGCTCCTTCTCGGGCCAGTCATAGGTATTGGCCTTGGTGTCAACACAGAAGATGTCCTTGTGGAACTCGACGAGCGCATCGATGGATTCGGTAGTGAGCTTGAATGCGACTTCGTTGCGGAGGACCATGTCGACATGCACGATGTAGGCTTCGACGTGGAGGAGCTGGTAGTTGAAGAGAGCCTCAACGAGAGGATTGGAGTCCTTGCGCAGCTCGGACTCGGGGGCTTTGGGGAGCATGATTGAAGTTAAAGTCCAGATGGCGTTGGGCGACGAGAGGATCTCGGTAAGGCATCTCTGGTGCTGGGGGACGCTGTTGAGAGGGCGCTTCACCCTATTGACACGCTTCAGAGTCTGAGTCAGCCAGGGCTCGACCTTGGAGCCCAACACCACATTGACGGAGGAAGCCCTCGGCGCAAAGGCCGCGGCGGAGGCGGGTAATAGTTGAGGAGGCATGTTGGATTTGATCTGAGGAGGGAGGAGTAAAAATGGGCAGAGCTGTATTCGTCGGAACCTTCGTGATGAGCTTTCCGAAAAACCTGTTCCGAAAGAAGAGGGGTACCAAAGAAGATGGAGTAGCACTAGGACCAAGAGAACATATATATATATATATATAGTTGGTAAGTTGAGCTTAGATACGTTCCCGCAGGGCAGATGGGGGGTAAGTAAGGTCCAGCTGTTGTCTGGCTTCTGGGAGTGCGGATGGGTAAGTGCTTATGTCCTTTGAAAACCGGGAGACAGGTACGCGGGAAGACTGGGGGTGCGCGACGAAGAAGCTCGGAGGGCGGCTGAAAGATGAGGACGGAGAAGGGTAAAATCCAAGAATGAGGTGCCGGGAAGAGAAAAAGAGGAAGAAGAAGGGTACGAGGTGGTGACGGTGCTGGCGGTCTGTAATCAAGGAATTAGCTGTTTACACGCCCTGCGACCGCTTTAAGAGGGTAAAGAGAAGAGAAAATTGGACGAAGTACTCGTGAGGAAGGAAAGGGAAGGAGGACAAAAGTGAGATCGAGATGAGGGTGGGTGGGCTCGTGATATAGATGGGGTGAGAAGAGACAGGGGAGGGAGGGCCGGTAGAGGGTCCGGAATGTGGGAGGTGTGGGCCGTAGAGGCGACGGCAGTACTACGGAGCACAAGAAGCAACATGAACAAAGGAGGGCAAAGAAACCGCCAAGAGGGGGAGCGAACAATAGCCTGGGCTGGAGCCAGAGCCAGTCTGGCAGCAAGCGCAGCGCAGGGCGGCGACACTGCCCGGTTCCTAGGAATTTACTACATGTGGAAGACATCGGGTGCTGCGTGTTAGGAGGGGCTGTACGCATGCAGCAGCGTCAAACTGATGGGGAGCCCGGGTCGAGCTATGTAGTGCCCATGTACTTGCAGCATGTACTTCAGGGCATCTCCGGACCTCTCTTTCCCAAGATAGAGAAATACAGGAGTAGTGTCGCCATTACCTGTACGCTTGACGGGGTAAAGCCGGAATCGACCTCTTTGTTCGCCCAGTCTTCCGTACCCAGCAGCCAGATCCCAGTTCCGGCGGTAGCCACGCCCCTCCCTGCCGTTCCTTCCAGTTTAACCCCCCCCCCCCCCCTTTTTTCTTCTACCGACCTCTTGGGGAGTATGGTACTGGTCTAGGTGGGGTGGGCTGATGGAATTAACGAGATGCAGCAGAGGCAACACGATGAATTTAGTTGCGGAAAAAATAACCAGATGGTGTCACTGGGAATTCTGGCACGGCCAGCAAGTATTATTATCCTACACTTCAGCGCCTGTCTGGGCCAGCACTCAAAAACAGCCTGAGGAAGCTGGCAACGAGCCCAGGCTGCCAGCGAGACCCACCCCCTCCCCTCACCCTAACCCCTTCCCAGTAATTCTGCTGCCCCAAGCTTTTGTGGGTGGTGTCCCTACCTCCGCGTCTCCATTGGAGTCATATGAATACCCTGGAGTACGTACTTTGACGCTGGCACGCCTCGACTACATCCCATCGTGATAGTAGCACATGCGACCTCATCGCCAGCACAGCGCAGCAGAGCACAGGCCCGGTGGCTTGCTGGCATGATGTACACTAGCTTAGGCTACGGAGAAGCCTTGAAGAGCGCGCACTTGTCCATCAAGCTACTTTCCGGCAACCCAATGGACCAGAGGGCGGCCACTGCACAACTGGTGAAGGCTTCGGGCAAAGCCAGCCAGGCACTTGCCTGTAGCCCACCATCAAGTAGTAGTGGCGTTGGCAGAACCTCGATTCGGAACCTGCCAGCCGCCTAGCCTTCATCGAGCTAACTTCAAGTGGTGACATAACTAGACGCTCAGGCGGAGTAACGCTAAAACTACTCTACTTGGTGGCGCTAAGCCGTCCGAAGGGTCTCGGCTGTCAGGGCCCTCTCCCCCTCTCCAACCCCATCATCATCGTCTTCTTTAGAAAGAGGGGTCGTGAGAGAAAAAGTTCGTGATGCAACGTCGAGAATACGGGTAGGTAGCATTCACGATGATGTTATGTTAAACCTAGAGAGATATGGTGCACAACATCGTATCGCTTAAGAGGGACCGGGTCATGAGAACCGGACGAAAACCCTTCAACTCTCCGAAGGCGGAGTGCGAAAGCCCGGTATTTGACACACCCTACAGAGGCCGGGTTTTCGGGTTGGAGCTGTAATTAAAAGAAAATGTGCGCAATCGACCTCTGAGAGCCAACCCATCACCGACATCTATTTCGATATAGATTGCATTGATGAATTTAGCAATCTCATTACCTCGACCACTTTATTGTTCAGAGTCGGCTTTGACTTTGGGACGCGAATGCTCTTACGACGCGGGGCCCAAGCAGCGAACCCGTCCTAGGCCACGAAAGCCCTTGGGGAGGCGAAAAACGAAACAAAGTGAGAGGCAGTGCCCCAAGCTACATGTGCAATGCACCACTACGAGAAGGGTTCCTCAAAAAGAAGGGATGCTATTCCTGGGGGATGTGAGAAGGTACTTCCATACCGCACAGGGCCAGGCAAGAGGGAGGGGTGGCAGGATAAACCCTAAGTGGGCGCATTATAGCTGAAAACCCTTCAGCACATATGCAGACCTGCTCGCCTGCGCCACCAAGACCCATTTTTTACTACTTGCCCTCGATTCTCCTTGGCCACACCGGTCAATTCCTCTTTATGACTCCATATAACCAAGCCGACGACTCCATCCTTCAGTGGGAATGCAATATTACGCGGGTATGCTGTATAATCGACGGAGTACTCCGGAGGATTCACCAGATTTAATCCTGGACCAGACCAGGGCCTTTATGTATGCGAGTTCAAGGTTGGAAACAACAAGGCTTTGCCATCGAGAAGAAGGTCGACCCCAGGGCCGCCGCTCGGATGCCCTACAATTGCCCGAGTAGCGTGAACTGTATGGGTCGGTCGTCCGGGTTTTCCTAGTTTGTGGACAGATGCCGGCTGCATCAATCCAGGCCAACTTCGTGCGTTTGAATTGCTCGCTGCCGTACTGGGTCTGGGATGAGACAAGCTATCAATCCGCTGCCAGAGACTAATGCCAGGGTTAATGAGGGTTTATAGACGAGTGCGTTTCCTGGTGTCCAGTAGAACCGCCAAGTGGCAGATCATCCGCTCGGCGCACGGATGCCGCCGTCAGGGCCTAGTGCCGTTCATTCTCATGAATTTACAAGCTCGTGGATACACACACAAGGAAGAGGGGGGAATACACGTCGAGAAGAAGACTTGAAGGAAACCCTTGACCATTCTTTACAATGGGAAGGCTCCTCAATGGGTGACTGGAAACCTCGAGGTTTCACAGTGCTGGCTGGATTTGGACAACCACCGAGACTAATCTTGTGGTTGAACTGCGGAGTCTCAAGGCATCACGGGGCCGGTTCTGGCAAATAACATTTGAAGAACACCGACAATTCCAACTACCCCCGTCTTTTCTCGTCTCGTCGTCCGGGATACTTTGTGTTGATAGACGTCGATCACGTCCTTCAGAGATGGGCTTGTCCTCCCATGCCGGCTCTCTTAACCACAGCAATGGCCTGTTTCCGTGGCCAAGTAAAACATCCAAGCCCAGCACTTGTCACGTACAAATTTTCTTTTTTGATATTGACATCTTCCATTGACACACCCATGCACACTTCCACTTAAATTATACTACCGGCGAGGCTGGCACCCCAGCTTCGCCAACGGGGTATCGTATTGTATCCTTTCCTGAACTCGACGAAGATGGCCGACTCGGGCAACTATGTTCTAACTCCTGCAATAAACTTGGCCCTCGTACATGTAAGACACACACCACTTCGTCCTCCCGTCAACCAGTGCAAGTCTCGGTCAATCGCGGATCTCACGCACATAGCAACAAAGTACATCCGAATATCCTGGCTAGCAAGCTACAGCTATTAGACCCTTGACATCCGTCATCCAGGACACCATGTTTCACCTGCACGTGCGTTTCCCGCAACCTTCGGGGTGCAAAAGACCCGACCTCGGCGCTTCGCCAGACACGGAACGTATGGAGATATCGACGCGGCCATTTCCAACCCAGGATGCCAGCAACATGTCACCATCTACTGACTCATGTCTCTTTTGACGGCAAAAGAGCTCTTTTACTTCTCATGTAACACCGGTGTCTCGAAATTTGCTCCATGTCGGTGTTCTTTTCTACCGGATCGATATTAGAACGTCATGTCGGCTGAGGGCGAAATGTACGCAGCCCGCTGTACCATGCATCGTTGGGCCCCCCCCCCAAGGAACGGTGCGTTTTCTGCAGGTGTCAAACATCGTCGCTCTACTAAAATATTACGAAGCGCATACGCGGTACAGACCCAGGTGGGTTTATTATTCTGGGCGCTTTACGCAAGTCGCTTCGCCGCCGCGCAGCTCGAGAAAGACAGAAGAGAGCAAGGACACACACCCTTATTTCCCGCCTTTCGCTCAGCTCGCCCCGTTGCTGCGAGGCCATGCCTGGAGCCTCTATTCCCTCTGGCTGGCGTAAGCGATATCAATGCCGCCTTACTGATTCCAGAATCAGCATTCCCTGTACTGCAGTACCTCTCAAGCACTCATCATGATTGATCATCCAACATGCAATTGCGTTCACTTTTGTAAAAGTAAGCAGGCTCGCCTTTTTTTTTGTTTGCCTCGTCCGAGGGGGTGTGTCAAATGGCCATGCCGTTGGGGCTGCGAATATGGATGGTCACATTTCGTAAGCGAAATCGAAAATAAGATCAGTATCAGGAAAAGAAGATTATTCCAATTCGGAAACAAAGGGAAATAAAAGGGAACAGGCTACGAAACAAAACAAGGAAAGATGAAGCTCATCAAAGAAGACCTATGAGGTGCGGTGGCACACACACCAAAAGGTCAGCCATCATGCCTTTCTTAAACCGGGACAGGAGAGAGCGAGAAAGGAAGAGAGCGAGAGCCAGGGGGCGTGTGAGCCCAGGGAGCTTGCTTCCTGGGGTTATTCTCTTTGCTTCTTGGGAATCATCTCGAAAACACCCCAGTAAGTTGGGGATATTCGTTTCGTTCCTTTTTCTCTCTTTCCAAATTTGCACTTATGCAGCTTTTACTAGGAATGGAACTCTGCTGCGAAATGTGTGTGGGACTGGGGTGTTGGCTTGCAAGCTGATGATGAACGAAGCGGGCGCGTGGTGCGCCACGCGCATTTTGACTCCATTTCGAAGATTTCGCCAGCCTTCTACCGATCCGTGAGATTATGAGATGATGGCATGACCCATATTCCATCTCGAGAGTGCTTGTCTCGGAAATTGGCAGCTCTGTGATGGTTCTCCAGTCAGATGAGATTTTGGCGAGGTGTAAGACAAGCCGATATGCACAATGGCCGGCCGGGCCTAGTACCTGTCAATAAAACAATCAGCATGAATGCTGAAAAAAACACACAACGAAATAAAAGAAATTCAATCAGGTAATTATCCCACGCACGGATGTAATGGATCTTTTCCCAATTCGAGATACCGGGGGGAGTGGATCCAAGATGACGGGAAGGGGAGGCAAGCGATGCTGGCTATCCCAAACGAGAACTCCCAGAGATGCTTTCTGTTGGAGACGACCTCGCCCCTGGGTTGAGCCAACATGAAACTTGCCAGGCGCAGCACTCCATAAACGGCGCTTGATTCAAGTTCTACAATCGGATCATCAGACGCCTACTGGTCCCTTATCACAACAGCTTCCCCTCGCAAAGGGCCAAGAAGGGGGGACGGAGGAGGCTCAGAGTAGCGCGACAAGTGGAGATCGGCCCAGGAGAATGGGGACTCGAAAGGGAGAAGGGGTGGGTGGTTAGGACGGGTAACGGCTCGAGCCATAGACAAGGAAGGGAATCCCATCTGGGGTAAGGAGAGAGAAGATGTACGAGAGCTTTCGTGTCTCCATCGTGGTTGGGAGAGCCATGTTTGACGGCTGTTGTTTAGCGCGTGATTAGCAAGGGGGGTGTGGGTGTAAGTGGTCCTCATTCTCTTGTTTCCGGCCCGCATGGGTCTGGGTTCTCCTCTTGGTATATCGCTGGGAAAGAAGCCATTTCCTGTCAAATAATACTAATAGTGCCAAGGGGGGATGGGAGACCACAAACGACCTAACGGAGTCTTTGCATTGGCATGCTACTTGGAGGTATGTATACCTCCGAGCAAGAAGATATGCGAAGTGGGAAGGAGGGATTTGGATGACTGATCGGAGCAAATCAGAGGCTGGAAGCGGGCTCTTGAGAAGGTGGTAACAGGGAAGCGAAAAGGTGTGTTGGAGGTGAAAAGGGCACTTCTAGGCTGTCATTGGCTGTTCAGCTGAAATACTAGAACGAGCGATGTGGATCCCGCACCAAGAAAGTGAAGTTACGGGCGCCCATTGGTTTAAATCCCGAATGGCTGTTAGCGGAAAGCGGCCAATGAAAATGGTAGGACGCCTCGCCTTGGACAACCTCTTCTCAGTCTGTCTTAGAGGGCTGTCCCATTTGGTCTCTGTTTTAGGATGAGAAAATCATTCTTCGTACTGATACCACAACATTTTCCAGTTCCTATGGTTCCCAAATAGAGACGTGCAAGGGTATGCGCATTTTGACCAGTTTCTTAATACTACTTTTCCCGATGAGAAGGGAGCAGGCCGACACAAAGACGATAGGCTCAGGGCACGTGCTGAGGTGCAGCGCAGTCATACCTCAAAAGCTGCAAATCATGCTCTGGCTACATCGCCAGTAGGAATCGAGGGAGCAATCCTCTCCTATTTCTCGTGAGATATTCCAGATCCGCAGTCATGCAGAAGGCCAGGAGACTCCATCCTGAAATGGGTCGCGAGTGTTGCTCGAAACTGTACGATTTGCAAACACCCTCCCCCAAGGGCGTTTAGGTTCTTTCTCACCCTATGAGAACCGGCAGATGACGGGCCATTCTGCCAAGAACACTTTTTTCCTTGCAATGGGTCTCATTTTCCCTCCCCTGCGCGACATCAGCAAAATGGTTTCTCATCGTAACAGATACGGGAACGAGACTGAAGCCTGTTGGATGGTAGCAATTCCCAACCAAATAAGCGAAGGGGGAAGATACGCGTCAAGCAAAAGAGGCGTAGACGCGCTTCCTGTGCCAGATGAACCTTTGCATTGAATGGAAGCAGGATAACGCGCCGCCTACAATGCATCCCGCCTACAATGCATCCCGCCTCTGCGACTCCTTCTTTTATAGTGAACAGGTAAGCCTTGAGCGGAGCTTAATCGTTGTGGTGTGGTGGATGGGCAGGCTTTCGGGTTTCGGCGGAAAGACGTACGAATTGGTGTCACCCCCCACGGAAGCTACACTCCCCACGAAACGCCTCCCCACGCCGAACCCCCAACGGCTTGATATTTGACACCCACTCTAAGTCTACAGAAATTGTGGCTCGGCTATTCGAGACATTCTGACGATTCGTATCCGTGTTTGAATGCACGAGAAAGGGGAAAGGAAAGCGAGTTCGGAAAAGGACTCCCAACAAAAGCTGATGTTCAGGCTTGCCGAAGCGTTGGCTCTGAAATGATTTAGGCTCCAGCATTTCGGGGATTTTCCGTTTCCAGATCTTCAGCGGACGGCGAGTCCGTTCAGGCCCGAGTTGTTAGGTCCGCCTCGTCGGGGGCCTACAGTGGGTGAAGCAGGGTTAATGTGGCTACTGCACGTGCGGAGTGTGGCTGGGTTCAAGTTGGCAGTTCTTGGACGCCAAGCCCGACGCCAGCACAGATGCAGGCTATTTTTGGGGTCAAGGAAAGGCACCAAGGCAAAAAGAAGAAAGGAGCAAGGGCCCTGGGACGGCCGGTGCGCGCCCTGGCTCGCCCGGTCCCATCAAAAAGATTCTGGGGCGAGCCCAGTACGTACCCATTCCAGCTGGCAATCTCCAGGCTTTTCCGACCAGTCCAGGGCGCCGCCAGGGCAATCACATGACGCACAGACAAGCAACCCGGCCACCAAAACCAGCCAGCACTTCGGAGGCAACCCACTAAATGGAAAGGGAAACCCGTCGCGCGTTGATCGAACCTCGGGGTCGTCGTGCATGATCGAGAGCTTCAAGCCTTGGTCTTCGCCATTGACCGCCTCGCAGACCGAGCTGCAGAGGGGGCTCACAAGGACGGATCTGTTGTCTCCGTCGTTGATCATGGGACCTCTATTTGCGGGTAGAGATTTTCCGCGAGATGTCACAGAAACCGACGTCATCGCACCAAAGCCGTCAGCTAATGAACCGACACCCTTGTCTCCTCGGCTTTTGCGCGCTGAGAACCAGTGGCACGGGTCATAAAATCTCTCGGCCCTGGGAGAACGTTTTCCTCGCCTCTCCGCCAGCCACCCCGCAATCTCAGGGCTCGCGTCCTTTCTCAGAGTTCAAGGCCGAGACCTAGACGATAGGGCCAGCTGGCGTCTCCTTCTGGGCGTTGTCTCGTCATGTCCAGTGCTTCCTTTTTTTGCTGGCTTCGCATGAAGGAAGACGCAAGCCACAGTTCTCCGATCCATACTCCTCGCGGCCGTCAATTTCCCTTCGCACCCCCCTCCTTTTCTCGCCAAAAGGTAACTAAACTCGAATATTGAGGGGACGCGTAAATTTATCGCCACATCCAGTCAAGCGGTAGCCCTCCTCTTGACGTGGTCAATCTAGTTCATTGATAGCGAGGCAGACCAGACATGCTCTGACAAGTGTCGCTTTGCGAGAGGGTCTACCAGGGGGGCTTTCGGAGATTTCTACCAAGGTTTACACAGTCGCATTCCATGTTCCCCTCACGCTCACGAGGTTTCTCGACGGATTTTCGATGGAACGCGGGACCTCTCAGTCACGCGCACCTTGCTACGAAGAATCTAGACCCCGACAAAAGTCGTCATCGTGCCTTTCTACGAAGAGGACATGGGAGACCCTAGGTAAAAGCTAGGCTAGGGGGCAGGACAGGGGCCGCGACCAAGGAAGTCTAGCCATCAGGAATGAGAAGGCCGGAAACGCCCCGTCGAGCTGAATTGTCTTATGTTTTAGGGTGCTGTCCAAGATTCATGTATGTCGAATATGCACACTGTTCACTAGGTTCTACTTTTCTGCAGGACCACTGCTGCTGTTTGAGGCCAACCATTTTGACAGGCCGGACCTCTTAACTATCGGCCTCCTAGTTGAGAGAAATACCTGCCTCGAAAGATAACACCCCTTGCGCTTCACAGGCTTCATGCGGGCCAGAGGGAGCCAGGGCTTGAAGGCCATGGATTTGGGCCCGAAGAAGCCAGAAAGTTCGGAGACCACGAGAAAGCCTGAAACAGGTGCATCATTCAACGTCTAGTTCTACATAGTTCTCTCGGAAAGGAAGAATACGCATGCAGCTAGATGTCTTAGATTTAAGCAATTAACCTCCATAAGGCTCTGAAACTGGGTCACTGCGCCAGCAAGGCTAAAGGGCTAATTTTGGTGGGGTAAATGCCCTGTGACTTTGGGTTGTAGTGGGTTGGATGTAGCTGAATTAGGCATGTCTAGTCCCGAAATGCTCAATTGATCCCAACCACCAACGTTTCCAGCCACCTCAGTAATCCCGCCATTAGCGCCACTGACGAGGCTGAAGCTCAGCCCGATCATGACATCTACAGTTTCGGACCTGACCAAGGAGCCAATCCGACCGGCACCATCGGAATCCGTCCGAGAAGTTCCAACCCAGCGCACTCCGAAATAGATCAAAGTGGATACTCTCTTTTGTAAGAAGTCCATTTGATTTTACAATGAGATCCATTCCATCCCCTCGCCCGAATTAATTAAATCCCATCCGTCAACATGTCGCAGGACAAAGCTCCCAACCTCGCCCGCACCAAGTCCATCCGTCGAAGCCCCGTCATCCCCGTCTCCCTAACCGAAGCCGCACTCGACTCCCCGACCTTCCGAACCGCTGCCGTCCACTTTGCCGACCAAGTCGACGGCATAGAGCGCTGGCTCGACGGCTACCTCAAGTCTACCTCTAGGCTCGCGCAAGACGTCATTGCCCTCGACGACTCCATCAACAACTACCTCCGCCAGCTCATACCCGCCCAAGCCGTCGCCGACACGGTAATCGATCATGAATACACCCAACTTGGTCTAAAGCGAGTTGGAGATGGCGCCCGCGATTACTGGACGCAGGTACAGGCCATGGCGCGGCGTATGGACGTCGTGGCCGCCGATCCTATCAAGACGTTCTTGCAGAATGACTTGAAGGCGTTCAAAGAGGCTAGGAGGCTTATGGATAATGCGCAAAAGGCGTTCGATACGACCCTTGCGAGATATTTGTCCATGTCGAAGACGAAGGAGCCCTCGGCGTTGAGGGAGGATGCGTTTGCCGTGTTTGAGACGAGGAAGGTCTACCTCAAGTCGTCGCTAGACTATTGCCAGCTAGCACCACAGCTGAGGAATACATTGGATGATCTACTCATACGCATCTCTTCCGACCTGTGGAACTCACTCAAACAACATCGAGCCACTGCCACGAACTCGCCGAAGTGGAATACGGAGATCGATCGTGTGAAAGGGTGGTGCAAGGATATGGAATCATCGGCCGGAGTCTTCAAGAGAGAGGTACACCTCGCAAGAAGAGAGATTGGCGAGGCCGCTTTATTAGCCTCGCGACCGTCGCGTGACATTGAGGACTACAGCTCCTCGACTGTTGCCTTCTTGAGCTCCTCCCGGGGTCCATCCTCTGCCAATGCCCCTAAGGAAGGAGAACCCGTCATCTCGGAACGCCAAGGCTGGCTGTTTCTCAAGGTTACGGCCGGGAAGCCTGTCAGGACTACATGGACTCGCCGCTGGTTCTACTGCCGTGACGGCATCTTCGGATGGCTCGTGCAGGCGCCGCATGGCGTCCTCCAGGGCGACGAGATTGGTGTTCTCCTCTGCAATGCGAAACCCGCGTTGGGAGAAGACCGCCGCTTCTGCTTCCAGGTCAAGACTAAGAGCCAGACCATGATTCTGCAGGCCGAGACCCAGACTGAACTCTCTGACTGGCTCGAGGTGTTTGAAGTTGCCAAGAAGCGTGCATTCGAGGCCAGCGTGGACAAGGGTGGTGCTTCCGCATTGAGTGGGGCGAACCCGGCCTTCTCGATCACACCGCCGACTGTCCCCGAGTTCTCGGCCAAAGTACTCGAGGCTATTATGGCTGGAGAAGAGGGTACCGGTGGTGCTCTTGCGGTCCCTAATGAGAACTTGGCTCTCAGTCAACGGACAAGTTTTGATGTCAATGGTCCCGCCCGGCGTTCTATTTCTAACCTTGGCCGGGAGCTAGCCAGGGAAGATGGCGAAAGCAACCGTGAGCACGCCGCCCGAATTATCCAGAAGCTTGATCTGCACAGAAAGGCGACGTTTGGAACCACTCCGGAAAGTGCGCCGTCCCCCGCCTCAAACCCGGCAGGCGGAATAGCAAGCCTGATCTCCGCCAGCCACACATTCTTGCCAGGATACAACAATATGCTTCCGCGCCATGCTGCTGTTGGTGGGCTTGCGGGCCTAGATATCCCCCCCGGCAGCCTTGCACCACCTTACCTAGCTGCCTCTCCTATCCCGACAAATCTTAGCAAGCTCGCTGTGGCGGTGACGGCTGAGAGAGGTCTGGCACCCGATGTCTCCCGTGCCATGTCGACAGCAGTTATGGCGAACTACTGGGGTAGCAATCCCTGGAGCTCCGTCTACATGTCGACGAGCACAAACTACCATAGACTTACGGATGTGGACACGCAACAGGCCAATGCCTTGCGGCGAGGCAGCAGCTTCAGGAGCGAGAGGTCGGGTGCTGAAGAAGCCAACCCGACTGCAGAGACTCATCATCCCGATAGACGCCTTCCCGAGAAGTTCCCGCCTGGTTATCCTCCCGAATTGAAGGCACAGCATGCTCAATTCAGACTACTCTTTCCCCATGTCCCGATGGACGAGAAGCTGGTTCTTGTCTTTAGGGCAACTTGGATGAGCTCTGGCGAGAGGGGATTCGAGGGGCCAACGCTTGCTGGTAATGGGCGTATCTACGTAACGCCGGACAATATGTACTTCTACGGTCATCAGCTTGGTTTGGTTGTTGCCTACTCCATCGGCTTAGATTTCATTGCTGAGGTCACCGCTCACGCGGGTCAGGACTGCGATTTCGTTGTCCTTCGGCTGGGCCAGGACTTTAACGATACCGGTCTTACCCGCATCACCATCAAGACATTCCTCGAGGACGTACGCCTTCTACACGCTCGTCTTAACCTTCTCGTTGACGACCTTCAGGCCGAAGAGCCCATGGATGTGGATGAGATTGTCACACAGCTCATCTGCCTTGAGAAAGAAGAGCATGAGAGGAGAAGTCCGAGTGTGGACAGCTGGGAAGATGTCGGGTTCGATAACATATCTGAAAGCCAGCCTCTACCAAGGCGGCCCCATCATATTGCGGATCGCCACGCTCGGCCCGGCTTACCACGCCAGCGGCTGAGGAGTAAGGTCCACCTACCCACGGCTCCCGTTGTTTACGAACCCGAAGACATGAAACTGAAGGTTGCGGAGCGACACTTTGAGATTGGCGCCAAGGCATGTTTCCATATATTGTTCGGTGACAAGAGCTTCATCTTCCCCAAGCTCTACTTTGACCGAAACGCCCGTGACATTGTCCAGGGGCCGTGGATACTAGCCGATGAGGGCCGCATGAAGCGTCAGTTCACTTTCAAGGCTGACTCGGTCGATATGCTGGGCCGTTCCAAGATGTGTGAGGTGGTCGACGTCCAGACAATCGATGTCCATCGTGACCATGTCGCATACGAAGTCACGCACGTCAAGACCGCGTGGCACCTCCCGCACTCGCAGTACTTCAAGGTCGTCACTAAAGTGGTCATTACACATATCGCCAAATCCAAGTGCAAGCTCGCCATCTACATCAAGACCGACTGGAAGAAGTTCCCCAGCTTTTCCAAGAGCATCGTCGAGCGCCAGGCTCTCAATGACGCCGAAGCCGACGCCGAGGAGCTCGCCGAGGCCGCCACTGACCAGGTGCGCCGCCTGGGACCTCGCAGCCGTACTAAGCGTGCCATTCAGGTCTACGGCCACATCGGCCACGAGTCCCAGCCGACTCCTTTCACCCCCGCCACCCACGCTGACTCGGCCAAGAAGCCGGCCGTGCAGCCGCGCACGTTGACCGAGATGGTGTATGAGACGCTGCGGTCGCTGGCGCAGAGCGCCGTGACGTCCATCCTCATGTGGGCGTTTGCGGGCCTGCGGGGCCTCCTAAAGGTCCTTACAGCGCATCGCGTCATACTGCTCGTTACGGCTTTGAGCTTGCTAGCGAACGTCTTCCTCACGTCTATGGAAGGGTCGACGTGGTGGAAGGAGAGGAGCGCGTCGCGATTGATGGGCAGGTTGGGGGTTGGACCCAACGTCATGATGAGTAAGGCGGTATATCTCGAGGATTTGGAGAGCGCGCAAGGCCCATCGGCGGCCAACATAACCTGGGCCAAAGAAGGCAGTGCCTGGTAGGTCAAAACTCCGCCTCCAGCCTCTCTATAGGGCTATGAAACACTAATAATCATCAACCCAGCTTCACCGCCTTCCAGGCGATCAACAGCGCCACCAGCCTTGACTCCCCCTACGAGGACGCGGGCGCCCACCTCTCCTCCGCCTCCTCCCGCGCGACCGCCCAACGCCTCCGCCGCATGCGCCAGCGCCTCGGCGCCTACCGCCACGACCTCCTCGTCGCCATGCGCATCGTCAACAGCGTCGAGCGCGAGATGCTCCAGTCCGAGTGGGAGAACTGGCTTGTCGACGAGAACTCGAGGTGCGACCACCTTAGGTCCGTCCTCAAGGCTGGCTCGGATGCCGGCGGTGATGTGGACAGCGAGAGGAGGGAGAGGGCTAGGACGTGGGTAGAAGGGTATTGTGGGAGCTGTTGGAAGGATATGGGGGCTTTGAGGGAGGAGAAGCGCCTTGCTTTTTGAAGACGAGGCCCGGGAAAAAGGAAAAGGGGGGGGGGGGAGAGATGGTGGAATATGCTTTGTAGGATTCTGGTGTCTAGCGATACATTGGCCATTGTTGGTTGGTGGTTTTTGGGAGAGTTTTAAGCATAGAGCACCAAGTGTTTGGAAAGATTTAGCCTTAACTTTCTACTAGGGTATTTGGAAACAATAATGACGGGTTTTGGTTTCTTTGTGTTTACTGTCACTTGTACTACCGAAACGGCGCAACGAAAAATAAAGTGTAAAAGTAGGCTTGGCTTCGCCCCCTTTACCTTGCCATCCAAGCTGACTGGAGTCAACTGTCGAAATCCACTCCAAAAGCCGGAAATAAACGGCGCACACAAGGACTCAACCTCACATGTGTCAAGGAATGGTGAGAAGGAGATATATATTGCTATCTACCCAACCCGCTAACCTCGACGCTTGTAAACACAAACACTTTTAGTCGGCCATCTCAAGGAGCAATCCCGAGAACCCAACCTTCCTTCCCACCTCCCTCAACCTTGCAAGGTGCTCTTCTACCTCGGGATAGCTACCGATTTCCACGAGCGTAACAGCACACACCACAATCCTAGCACACACCGCAAACACCGCCGGTCTCGACGGCCATCCGAGGGGACCGTCGCCCTTCTCCTCCGCCATTTCCACGAGCATCTTTAGACCTGGGCACGTCCACTTTACCAACGCCGAGACCGAGTCCTCGTGCCTCTCTCCCATGTCGACAAACACATTCTTCCACCGCTTCGTCTCGCGCACTTCGTCGATGAAGAGGTTTTGCTCTTCGACGAGGAAGAGGGATGTATCGAACTTGAGGGCTTCCTGGAGGTGATCCGAGCTGGGGACCCAGTTCGATAGGGCGGCGATAGGGGCATTCACAGGGAAATTGTGGCCGACCATGCGGGAAGCGGCTGCGGCGGAGAGCTCGACGCTGCGAGAGCCGCGCCACGATGAAAGGAGGCGATCCGCGGCTTGCATGGGGATGATGGGAGCGGAGCCGAGTGTAAGGGCTTCAGCACCGAGGTTTCTAATCTCATCATCGTCATCATTGAGAATGTTGTAGAGGGCTTGATAATAAGGCAGAAGCTCCTCGTTGTTCAAGTTGGTAGGGCCGGTGGCCGTGAGGGCAAACTTGAGAGCCTCCGCGGCGGCGTATCGGGTGTCGAAAGACTTAAGCATGTTAGCAATAAAACGCCAAGTCGATGTATGTGGAACTCACCTGGTCATCAGTACTAGACTCGGCAATGAGGAGACCAAACTGACGGAGAGTGGATTCTCGGTCCCGGACACCCCCATTGAGAGATTGCAGGCGACCAAGGATTGCGCCGCTGGCTCGAACAACTTCATCTGACAAGGTGGGATTCATGGAGACGAGCTGAAGCCTTGACCAAAGTTTTAAGAGAGGTTCCTTGCCGGGTTGAACCTCAGGCATGGCTTGTGTCTCGGCCAGTAGGTTCGTAAAGTTCTGAAGCGTTACTGCGAGAACGTCTGGTTCTAGTGCAGACGCACAAATTTCCAGGTATAAGTCGAAGAGCTTTGATATCGTCTCTTTCGGCAGATACTCTGCTGGCCATACCTCCGGCAAAACTTCCAAGGTAGCCACTAACGCACTAACATCTCTGCCGACCATTCCATGAGCAGCTTCAAGAAAAGGGTCAACATTGCTGGGATCAAACAGGGCATACACGCTCTGTTTGGCACGCTGAATGCGGAAAAGCGCACCACAGCTTTCGCCGTCTAATGCCTCGGCCGGCTTAGCAAGCGACAGAGATAGCGTCTGGTGCAAGGGTCCTATCACCTCTCCGCCACTGCGTACTAAGTGTAGTCCGTATTTAGACGCTTGGTTCGAGACCTCCAAGTAAACGGCCTGCAAGTCTGGTAATATGGACAGATTCTGCGGCGTTGTATCCTGAATCTCGACTAGTAAGTTGACGAGACCAGCGTAACTCGCTGTTAAAAGAATTAGTAAACGGAGCCCAATAGCGTCATACGACTCTTCAACGTACCTGTCAATTGGGCCGGCATGACCTCTGACAGCCTTTCAACCAAGAACTTTGCCGTCAGAAGAGCGCCATGAAGGCGGTTCTTGGCCCTTCCGCCATCCTCATCGCCGCTTCTCAAAATGATTACCCGCAGCGCATCCAACCATTGGCCATGCAGAAGACACGAGCAGAGAGTTCTCGCGGCGATCTCACGTACATGCCACGCAGGGCTACCCAAATAATCGGCAATATACTGCTGCAGTTCGTCCCGCAGCGCCGCTGGTGGTCCAGCGCGCCTAATGATGTCGAGGGCAGGAAAGACAGCCTCTGCTGCCGCGGTGGTAGAAATCTCGTAGACCATATTTCTACCGCTCTTCAGTAGGCTCAGTAGGACGGGAGCCAAACTCGGGTACCTTCCGTAATGGAGGCGGTTGGCTTTGCCGTCCCAGCCGGCCTCCATCAGAGCTTTGCTCTCGCTAGTACCAAACAGATTATCCATGAGACCTCTTAGAAGCAAAAGACCACAGTTTCGGATGGCCCAACTTTTAAACGTCAGCAAATAAACAACCACAATTTTCGACCTGGTGATGGACATACATTTGAGACCGTAAACAGTCAGCAGCGAGTTGCAGACAAAGAGGTAGATACTTCTCCAGTTTCCTCTCGTAATGGGACAGATAAGAAGTCTTGAAGATTCCGGTAAGAGAATTCAGCGCGTGAACTTGAGGGAGATTCGACCCGTCGGCTTCGGAAACCGCCGCCGGAGTAGCGCCAATCTCCATGAGCTTATCCATGGCTTCTTCGAATGAGATCTGGTAATTGGCGGACAAAATGCCAATCATCATTGAGGGGATACCGGCAGATCTCCTTGTAGTCGAGCGTTGAGAAAATATGCATTTCAAAGCGGCCTACAATAGTTAGTTAGAAACTCGTATGAAGCCACAAAGTGTCCAGGCTCACCTTGAACCACTGGTCAAGGAGGGGCTCCGCCTCCTCCCGATCTTTGTAAAACCTCGACATCTGGGAGCAGATCGCAAAGGTTTGGGATACTGTGGTCAAGGCACCGCGATGTCTGAGAGTTGCTAGCTGCTGAAATGACAGGTTCCCGATAGCAGAGAACACTTTAATAGAGGGACAAAGATGTTCTTTGCCTCCATAGTTTTTCGCACCTTGTATGATGGCCTTCATAACTTTGCTAAAGGATTGTTAGGGGGCACTTAGCTGAGGAAAGTTGAAAGCACGTACCTGGACTCGTCAACAGCTCGGAAACTATAGCTCAAAAGATTCTTCGTATCTAGACCTTCCATATCATCCAGATCATCCGGCAGGTGACCCTCAGGAGAATCGTCGCAAAGAACATCGCGCACAACGTTCCATATCCGCTGGCAGCATTCAAACATGTTGAGGTATAAGCGATCGAGTTCGGCCAACGTCTCAGGCTCGTAGGTCTGCTCATTAATAGAAATAACGATGTAACTCAGCGCTGCAAAGAGGCCGTGAGTGGGTGCATCGAGAACAGCAAGACCAAGATTATGTTCAGCGGACGATATCCTCTTGTCTAGAGCCGTGATGAGGTCTGCCAATAGGGCGGACTTAGCCTTCTGATCCGGTGAAAATCTATGAAGAAGCTCGTAGGCTCTAGCGACACCGTTGGCGTGATCAGCTCGTCCAGTTTGGTTGGCAAGCTCATTAGCTCTAGTCAGGAACACAGAGAGGGCTGCGGGCGGCGACGTCCCTTGAGGTAGGAGAAAGCTGTAGCGGCCGTCGTTGAAGAGAAGCTTAAGCACTGTGGCAGCAATATCACGAACATCATCAAAGGGATCCATCAATAGGTCTAGCAAAGCACGACACCAGGTAGAGTCGAAGATATCGAAGAAAAGCGGGCCATCATCTTTGGTTTCCCAGGTCTTCACAAGGACAGCTTCGAGTTGAATAATTTTGACCACGGCCTTAAGAGACGTAACATGCCGCTGGTAAGAGGCCGTAGGAACAAGCTCGGCCCTCAAGAACCGAAGATACCAGTGAAGGAAATCTTCGTGCAGTTTGAGAGCAGCTGCGAGTTCAGGCTCAGGGTGAGAAATGATGTTAGTGTGGTACAAGGCCGACTTCCTTGTTTCTGTGGCGTCCTCGGCCTTTTGTAGCACCGCTCTTGCCCGAGCAAGGCTCCGACGGAGCACAAATATGCCACCGCGGACCCGCTTATACATGTCTCTGAGCTTTCCAAGAAATTCGTTTCGGAATCGGGCCTCAGAGTCTGCGAAATACATGCCAAGATGCTTCTGGAGGAGAATGATCGCTGTGGGAGAATAGGGACGAGTCGTTGAGGACGATGAGATGATCAAAGACAAGGCGTGAGTTCGTACACTATACGACGGGTGAACCAAAACATGTTCAAGGAGGTCCTCTTGTAACACGACTGGGCCTGTTTGATCCTTCGCCTGGGTTTGGCCATATACTAGCGCACATTAGCATCACAGACGAGAGGTTGATTTGAAGAGTGAAATACCTGGTTCCTCAACTAATCCCACCCTCTTACCGACTTCAAGAGAGGCCAACTGAAGTGTTGTGGGAATATCCAAATCCATCTCTGGACTCGTAATGGCCTTGTCCAGGCGATTCAGTCTTTGAAGGAGCTCTACAGAATCCTTCTTGTCTGACTTGAATAGAGGCACGAAGATGTAGTTCTTGATACCGTCCAACAAAGAAGGTTCGTCAGTCAGAAATTCAAGTAGCCACTCATGCCACACTTCAACAGTGAACTGGGATTCTTTGAGGAAACCTTGCTTCGACTCTGCCGAGAGTAGCCTATAGACCGTAGCGATGAACTTTCCAGCTACGGGACACACAAACTGAACTTCCATCCAGTTGAAAGCTTCCGCAAGATAGTTCTTCCACAGTTGAAGGTCTGTAACGGCTAGGTCAGATTTCTTCTGAGTTCTATATTTGGTGCCGACCTCTTCAAGTGAGATCACCGACTTGGTGAGGAAGCGGTCGAGAACCATAATGGCAGACTTGGCGAGTGGCTTAGTGGATTGTTTGGCCATGATAGCGACGAGCGTATCCAAGACTGTTGACTTTACGGGGGCCAGACCCGGCCTTTCCCGGCTCTGGATCATAAGATCGACTAACAGATCCAGAACCAATCTCAAGGATCTCTCAGCGTCGGACTCATTCCACTCGAGGTATAAGTCGAAGAGCTGAAGGTAAAGATCACTGGAGAGGGCCCAGTCGCGAATGACTTGAGACTTTGACTTGCAACATCGCTCAATGAATCCGCAAAGCTTCACACGCACTTTGCTGCTGGAAAGTTTCGACAGAGTCTCCCTCGAAATAAGTTGGTTGAAAATTGCATCAGCGGCGCTTCGCAAGTTAGTACAATACTCTGAATATTGGAGACATGAAAGTCCATACGTAGCCTGAGAGATAGCAGGTTTCCCTTCTAGCCATACTACGAGGTCATTGGGACCCTGACTGCCGGCAACGTCCAGCTCGTCGATGTTGATATCCTGTCCCGCATTAGCCATTAGGACGAGTCTGCCTCAATGGCGGGGCAGTGATATGAAGCGGGGCGGGTATTATAAGACAAGTAGGGATCTCATAACATGGAAAAAGTGAAAGAAACGTCCGAGTCTATATAATGACAAGGAAAGGAATATAACCAAGCGTATATTCATCAGTATATTCAATCTTTCTAAATTCCTCTAGACCTTGCGACTAATACCTTCCTCGTGAGAACCTGCCATCCCGCAAAAATGTGCCTGACTAAGCCAAAAATCTTCACAATCAACACCCAAAAGAGTAACAAACCACATCACGTGAAAAGAAGCGTGACGAAAATTTGCCCTGTGGATGAACCCCACCATCCATCACGAATTTTCCCATAATCCTCAAACTTCAAGCCTCAACCTCCAACGACTTTTTTTAAACCACTAAATTATATCAGCTTAACAGCACGCGACGACCAGATCAGAACTAATTGATACTGGGAGACTGCCAAAATGTCGAGTAAGTCCTTCGGAAACGACATTGCCGAAACCACTTTGCAAAGACGGCTTGCTAACCTCGAATTTCGCCTGCAGAGATCACAGTCGGTATGGAACAACCTTGACGAGCGAAAGCGACGAAGATGGAAATGTTGACTAGTACTGACAAAATTCAATAGCCCACGTGCGTGCCCAGGTTGGGGAGCTCCTTGACTACTCCCTCAACGAGAAGAAGCGAAACTTCCTCGAGACCGTCGAGCTCCAGATCGGCCTCAAGAACTATGACCCCCAGCGTGACAAGCGTTTCTCGGGTACCGTCAGGCTTCCCACCATCCCCCGTCCCAACATGAAGCTCTGGTATGTGGATCGACACCTTGGGAACCAGTAAAGAACCCTTCTCTGACTGTGTGGGATAGCATTCTCGGTGACCAGCACGATATCGACCGTGCCAAGCACGCCGCCATCGACTCCATGTCCGCCGACGATCTCAAGAAGCTCAACAAGAACAAGAAGCTCATCAAGAAGCTCGCCCGCAAGTACGACGCCTTCGTCGCGTCCGAGGCCCTCATCAAGCAGATCCCCCGTATCCTCGGACCCGGTCTCTCCAAGGCGGGCAAGTTCCCCACCCCCGTCTCTCACGCTGAGGACCTTGTCGCCAAGACCAACGAAGTCAAGTCGACCATCAAGTTCCAGCTCAAGAAGGTTCTCTGCATGGGTGTCGCCGTCGGAAACGTTGGCATGACCCAGGAGCAGCTCGTCGCCAACATCATGTTGGCCATCAACTACCTCGTCTCCCTTCTCAAGAAGGGCTGGCAGAACGTTGGCAGCCTTACCATCAAGGCTTCTATGTCTCCTCCCAAGCGTCTGTACTAAAGCTTTTTACTAAGCTTTGTGCGAATGGTGGACTTCTAGGGAACGTTTTATGACAACTTACCTTTGGTCGCGGGAAGCCTACGGGCGTATATGGACCCCGGTTAGCTTAGGGCTTACATAGAAAAAACCTTGGGAGTTTTGAGGAATAAAAAAATCAAAAATGAATTGATGAACCAAAGACTTACTTTTCCTGGTAGCGGCTGCAGAAATGCATAAGTTGCGATGTGTCATGATTTCTGAGTAGTGAAATGAAGCTCTTCACCGATCACCGAGATGTGACGCGGACCGCAGTCGTCCCTCTTTCTCTTAGTAATTGATCGACTCTACAACTCCCGAGCCAAAACACCAGTGATTGAAGCCGATCAGCAGGGACCAAGTCTACGTCCCGAAGCCCTCGCCTCGCCAAAAAAAAAAAAAAAAAAAAAAAAAAAAAAAAGGAACCTCACACGCCCCTCATGATCCCTGTCTCCAGTATAAAAGATCCCTTCCGCTGTTCAAGGGAAGAGCGAGCAGCAGAGGGTATGGGGGAGGGGAAGGGGTATCAAGCCCTGGACAGCCAAGCGGCGGGAAAGCAGCGCCCCGGAGATGGCCCTGACGGCACGACATTGGGATTGTCGTGATGTTCGCACGCCACCAATGCACCAACACGAGAAGAGAAAGCATACCAGGGAGGCGTATGGCCTTTGCGCCCTGGGGAACAAGGTGTTCTGAGAAAAGGGAGGAGGCTTCGCCTACTAACTCACACACACCTAGCATCAATTTTGCAATCCGAATAGTGACGTCGGACGGGGATGGTGACAATGATTATCAAGAGAGAGCTTCCCCCAGTACCTTTTCGGAAGATTTCCCCCTGAACTCGAAGAGATCAGCAAAGTGGACTTCCTAAAGGTATATAGGCTCGTCCCGAAATTGTACACGGCATTCCTTCGATCCATGAAGCTGGCTCCTCGCCTAGAGAGTTTGCGGTCAAGTTAATAAACGACTGCCCCTATCAGGCAGTTGGGAGCGCACATCTCTCTCTCTCCCCTTCTCTTTTCGTTTCCCAAAATGTCAGTGGACACCCCCTACCCAACTTGATCGCCGGCAAATGATGAGTGGTGTGTGTACGGAGTATGTGTGTGATAGCTCATTGTATATATCTAATCTTAGAGGTCCGAATGCGACGCAGCCCATTCCTCTCTCCTTTCAGCGCACACACACCCTTCAAGGCTAGCACTAACAAGGGCCCCAACCAGTGTGGACATCTTTTCCGACAGACTAGCAAGGCTCGACCAGCCAGCTGCTTGAAACGAAAGATACAAAGCTTGGACTCGGGTTCCTGCCCCTCCCCGCTAATTCCGGAAACCTCCTCTGTAGTCCAAGCTTATAGCGGGTAGGCGGTCTAAGCTTCTCGCATCGTCCTTCTCGGCCGATTGCTAGAAAGCTGGAGGTGCGGCGAAACGTTGCGTATCGCGCCCGCCTCATCTTCCCATTCCTTTCTCGGGGGAACCACTTCTCGAGACCCTCCCAACAGGGAACATGACCCCCGCGTTAGACCCTCTGACTGGACGAGAAGTGCCCTTAGACGGGCATCTATCAAGTAGATGCCAGAGACCGGCCCCGGCTTGGCGCCCCTCTTTACATGCGTTGTATACTACGAATAGGAAATGTCTGACCGAACCCGTTGGATGGCAGGACAAAAACTGGGCCGGTAAAAGCCAGCGGTTATTAGAAGGGAGGTTACCATAGAGAGGGCTGTTCCAGTTCTGATGAAGCCAGCTCCAGGGGGCTCGTCAGCCAGCACTCTCCGTATTCCCTCCTACACTAGGCCAGCTTGGCAGAGCTTCGGGGCGGGGGCCCAGTGGGACGGAAACGGGGGGAAGCCCAATAATTATGCCAATTCGCCGAAATTTGAATATCTTCTCTGCAAACAGAGCTCGAATATCAACTGACCTCTTCCGCAACTCGTGTTCTCTTCTTTCCATTGAGCCCCGCAACACCCCTTGTTAAAGATCCCTGGAGATTTGGTGATAGATTTCGTACTGTCCATCTTGGGCACCTATCCATAGCCAGCATTACCAGTAATAGTACTGATGTGCCCTGGTGTCCCAACAGGGATTAGACCCAATTTCGAGATAAGTAACCGAGTAGGATATAGTTTAAACCACGTTCACTACAACGGGGATTTCTTTTCCCTCTTCTTCTTTTTGGGAAGCCAAGGGGACGTGCGAGGGTAGGAGGGACAGGCATTCTCGTCCAGAAGGGGAAGCGCAAGATGTCAATCGGTATTTGCCAACATTAGTATTTTATTTTTCTAGCAATGGCGCTGGCGTGGTAGTTGGTGGTGTCAGCGTACTACCACACGGAAGGCAAGGCCCCAACCTCATCGACCTATCAAGCCGCAAAGACGGAAGAGGGATGAGGATCATTGCAGTGAGCATGCCCAAGGTTTGGCGCGTGTGTATGTGTGTGTGTGTGTGTGTGAGGGAGAGAGGGAGTGAGAAACCCAAGGGCCAGTTCATGCGGCATTGTGAGAAGACTTGATAGTTACAGTAGCATGTTGAAACCCCACAAAGCTAGGTTACGTCCCTCTCTCCTCAGATGAACTGCATGCAACCACCGATATACGTAGACCGATGGCCCAGCGTTGAAAAGAAGATTCAAGATGGCAGACATCGCATGCGACGTAGCGTAGAGACGGGAGAGAGGTTGGTCACGATGCCTTCTCCATGGTCGCAGTCGGCCACGTTGCCGGCGAATGGGCTGGTTTGAGCGGTTTCCTCTCCCCCCGAAATACCACTTGCCTGCTTTGTAATCTCGAGTTGCAGGAGTAGCGATTCTGGTGAGACAAGAGACACGTTTTGACCCAGACTCCTGAGACAGATATGCAAGCTGAGGCATCATCATCATCTTGGTTCCACTCACCGCAATACGTATATTGTTTTTCACGCACGGGCACCAAGGCCAAGATAAAATCAACAAGACACGAAGGGAAAAGAGAAATAGAAAAAAAAAAAAAAAAAAAAAAAAAAAAAAACCGTTCTAGTGTCCGGTGAGCATCCCGAAGCAATGATGATACTTCGTAGTATCAGGTCTCCTGTTAGCGCACGCTGAAGGCTGACAATGTTGCATTGGGTTGGATAGTCTAAATTCCCTTTCCCTTTCCCTTGGATTGGAGCTGGCGTTTTTCATGCCCTCTCTTGCCTTCACCAACAGTCAAGGCATTGAGACAGGCCCCATCAGGAATGAACCGGGGTCTCGGAGGTTTAAAATTGAACCTTACCAGGTGAAGCTGCCCGTCTATCCAGCCCAGGCGACAAGACATTGCTCGTTTGGACAGGTCGAGCACGTTTCCTCATTTTACCGCCAGACCTCGTTCCTCCAACCGGTGATTTACCGTTCGATCCTAGGAATTGCACGTACGCTTGTGTGCTGATATCACGGGTGCTCTAGCGCCCGTGATCTACCGTACGATCGTCATCCCTCACCTTCCTTCGTAGCGCGATGAGAAGAAAGATGAACAGACGCAAAATGAAGAGGGGTGACCCCTAGGCGTGGTTGCTGATGGGCATTTGCTGGACTGAACAGCACACAACACTCCCAAACCTGCGGGTTTCTATCTCAAAAGAGAGGTACCAGACCAGAACGGTGCCAGGGACCCGCATGGAGTTCCATTCGGCCCATTTGCGGATCCGCGGCTACGCTTCCACGCTTTCTCCACGCATCGAGCGCACGCCCCTATCTTCTTGTCCACCCTCCCCCTCACAGTTCGTGCTCCTCCCCGGGCCTGACCCAACTATTAGTTGTATCCCTCCCTAGGGCGAAACTCGGTATTCCAGGCCTCCATTTGGCTGGCCCTTTTCCCGCCTGTTCTTCGGTTATTTCGATTCGATTTGAAGAATCAGCAAGCGTTGCTAGTTTTCTCCATCGTGAAGTCCACCCCCGACTCCATCCTCTACGGCGCTTCTCTGGTGGGTAGCGTGCGTGCCTTATCATATCTTGCCAAGGGGTCCAAGGGATCAAACGCAACAGATGGGTCCTCACTTCCCCTTTTTCCTTTCCAATGCCCCGAGCAGAAACGAAAAGAAGGAAATCGCAAGGTTTGCTCGAATGGGAAGATGCTGGGCGGGGTTGCGCAACAGCAAAAAAAAAAAAAAAAAAAAAAGGCTCCTTCGGTCGCTCTTTTGCGAGTAGCAAGCTGGCTCCCAAAATAAAATCGCTTGCTATTTCGCCTCTGTCGGAGAAAGCTCGGGCGTTCACACCAGACCCCGTTTCTGCTTTCTCTAAGCAATCCGACTGCTACGGCGGGTGAAGCAGAACGCTGCAATGCAATGCCAGCCAGCAATGCGAGTTCGATGCGTGGTTACCCTGCTCTCTGCAAACCAGGGCAGCCATCTCATGGTGGACAAACACAAAAAGCAAACATCCAAGAGTTTGAGGTGCGAAACCAAACGCGAATCCCTCGCCCTGCCCCAGCGCGTTCGTTCAACAAGAAAGGGATCGTCGGCCCCAAAGCCCATTATGCCTGGCCGTAACAGCCAGCTAGCTTGCGTATCTTCTGGCGAGACACGCACTCAATGAAAGAAGAGAAAAAGAGGCGCCGCGGAAAATAAGACAACCCATACCTTCCACGCTTTGGACGGCCGCACATCAGGAGGGGGCACCTTATTCCTGCATACGCCTCCCGCAGATCCTGACAATCTCGCAATGTCCCTCCCCGTCTGCGGCACGACACATTTGGTGAAATCTAGTATAGGCTCGTCAGCCTCTCTGCCAGCGTGCAGAACTATACCATGTGACCGCGGGCCTTCTTCAAGGCTTTAGTCTCCCTGGCCAAATCTCGGTTTCCTTGCGGTTCCTTCATGAAGAAATGCATACGCGAACAGGACTAGACGAGCCATTCAGGAGCTGTGAGTTGTGCTGTAGAGAAATTACCGTAACACACGTCGAAGGCTCTGTGGCCCTTTCGACATGTATACTCGCATCCAGAGCCAGTGCCGTGCGGCACGGTCCAGCCAGCAGGTTTTGAGCGAGCACAGGCTGGCAAGCCCAGCAATAACCATCCGGCGCCCTGCAAAGAGTGAGATATCTTGTATTATGATATCAACCAATACAAAGCGACACACAGGTACAGGCGGCGCGGGTTAGTATTCAGCAAAAGCGCCCTCGCAATGTACTTCCCGCGCTTCCACTGGCTAAAACGGGGCCCCAAGCCAATACCTGCGTCGTTCTTTCCCAGATTGAAACATGCGGCACGAATTTCTACCTATTTCTTTTCCTTCTAGTTTTCGCTTCCCTTGCCTCCGCCCTCCCAGTAGAGTCGGATTACTATGTGATCCTTGTTTTTGGCTCTATTATAGTGCGCGGCACTGCCGAGTATACCTCGATGAGGCTTTTCGTCTATAGCTAGTTTCCTGCCTACGCGACTATAACGCCGCTGTAAGAGATAAAGTTGTCGAGTCGTGGTACATATTTGTCCGGGATGGTCCCTGGCATTTCGGCGTATCGTCTACATCTCGAATCTGGATTCTTCAGTTTAGCTTCTCGCGACGTCAACGCAAACATGACCTGACGAGAAATGTGGCCTGGCCCAGTCCACTTGTTCCACGTTCTGTTCTGCCCTTCGCCCTTATCTGCTACTCCACCCCCCACTCCCCAACCCACTCCCATCGGCCCTGGGGTTCGCCAGGCCCAGCGCCAACTCTGCGTTAGCTCCCAGTAGTTCCGGCCTCCGACACTCAGAGGGCTCCGCCGCAGGAGCTGGAATTGGTATAACTAACCACCACTCCGAAATGGGCAGGGAAGATCAGGCCCGAATGATCCTGCAGTATCCGCCAACTTTTCTTTTTCTTTTCGCCCCTGCTAAACCTGCCAAGGTAGGCTACCCGGTGGATAAGAGGGTTCGTCATTGAGGCGAGAAAGTGAAGAACGGCCCCCCAGCCGGGAGTGTCCAAATTTCACATGTATCCTCTTTTCGACAAACTATTGAGCAGAGTATGGGTACTCGTTTTCCCGCCCCGTTCATGTTAACGGACCGAAACGCACATCTATGGTTGTTGTTTCCGTGGGGCCAGTCGCCAGCATCCTTTCCGTTTGTTGCCCCCCCACCACATCTCGAATTAGTTATGATTCAAGTGCCGCTACCGAATGGCTACCCTCCTAAACATTTTAGCAAAGCGGCGAAAAAGAAAAAAAAAAGAAGGGGCGAGTGAGTCCTGCGGCCAAAGCTTCCAGAACGAGCGTAACCTTCCAAAGTAGGACGGATCGATTATGGAATCGTCAATTGATCCCCTCCAATTGCAGTGTAAAGTTGCCCTATCCACTAAAACCCTCTTCAAATGTTTTCGGCGCAGCTGCACGAACCTTGGAAAAAGAACCCCCGTGTCCTTTATTTTTGAGCCTCCAGAGTTGCAGTCGGGATTATACCCAACGCTACCCACTCTTTCCGATTGTTCCATGCCACTTCTCACGACAACCCTGCTGGCGCAGATAGCTGTCGAAAGTGCTTGCAGGCTAATAGGGTTCAAACTCTCGCATTCAATGATCCATCCTTCGCACCCTTTCTGCTGGTAGCTTGAACGCTACATCCTTCTTCTGCGCAGGGTGTAACTTGCACATGCGGCTTGGAATCCGAGATCTTTCCTCCCTCGCATCCGAGATCTCGCAAAGCTACGCTACAGCCCAAGCCCGCTAGCCCACCTAAACTCAAAAGCCTGCCACTCTAAACTCACGCCCCCTCTTGCTTGACCTTTCACTCTGAACTCTACCCTCCCCCTTCCCGTTTGACAGGGCCACCCCTCCCCATTCTCTCCCCTTCACAAATGATCAATCCTTCGTCCCTTATTTTCTTTCCTCTTTGTCAATCCTTTCCTCTGCGCGCCCAAGCCCTCTTTTCCCCTGGCCGGGAGTCGCGATGATTTGCTACATCACGCCTGTTTCCACTGTTCGAGAGCCAGCGCGTTCATTCAGGGATTCGATGTATACTCGGCGCTGGAGGGCCAAATTTGCTTTGTTCATCCTTTCTCCATTCGACCTCTTACCTGCCATGCTTATTCGGCTCTGGTACCCGTCGCGATTGCATTGACGACCAGCCCTGAGAATCGATTCATAGGCCTACTTGTAAAAGATACGTAAAACAACCCTCCTAGGAATCGCCCCTAGCCGAAGGGGGAACAGTCACCCAGAGTTGGTCCTCGCTGGGTCGGGTAGTGTAGGGTGTGTCTTAGTTTGGAGAGTGTAGATCACCATCTGCATAAATTCTCCGGGCGGGCGGGAGAGAGCTTAACACGAGGAAAGGAGGAATCGTCGTTGTCGTTGTCGTCGTCGTGCGAGAATGCCGCCGTACGCAAAAGTCCAAAAGGGGCCAGTCAACTAAGAAAGGAAAAGCAAACAGAGATATGCCAGAAAACCACAACTGATACCCAGCGAATATACATATTGATGTGGTCTCCAACATGGAGAAACACTCGCTGGTGACGGGAGCCTGTCTTGTCTTACTCTCAAACCCAAGGGTTCAACGTTCTTTCATGTTGGTATCACCTTCTGTTTTTTTATTTGCACAACTCAATTGTTGGCCCTTCATTTCTCTCTCCAAGCGCGAGTCGCTTGACTCTCTTGGCGGGAAGCCTCTTTTTCAGCGTCTTGGTCTTTCTCGGCCGCCCATTTTGCCGTGCTGCTTTCCACAATTCACACATTTGCCCAATAACTCGGCTTATTCGAGCTATGATGTACAGTTATTAGCCCTACTCCCCGATCTAATACTCCCACCCCGTCCAGCCGACATTGCACACACTCCCTCGTCTTGCTATCTTCCACGCAACCTCTCCACTCCAAGTTCCCTCTTTCTCATCTCCCTCTACGCTACGCTCTACACTATTTTGTTTCAACCATCAACCTTGTATACAAGCCTTCTGGGGACACTCTCTCTAGTCTTACACGCCCCTCCCCTGCCCAAGGGCCAGCCCTCGTTCCCTTCTTGCTATTCCCTTTCTCCCCCCCCACGCTTGCCTACTACTTTACTTTCTAAACCCCATTTGAGAATCATCATCGTTTCGAGGATCTTGTTCTCTTCCTTGCCCCCACCGGCCTCTCTTCTTTCTTTACCAAACAAAACCCTCTGTGGTTCTCCTCTTGCCGTCTCAGACTCTTCTCACCCGTATTATCTTATTCCTTTTTAGTATTGGCTTTTGCTCCCATTACCACCGCTTCGTCCGCCCGGCACTCGCTATACCTATCCTTCCCTCGTTCGTTCGAACCGATTAGAGGGGTAGAAGGAGTTATTGGGAATCTTCCAATAAGGGAATCCGACAGTCATCCAAAGGAATCAGTAGTGGCTCGTTAGGTCAACCGGCACCACACGAATCGCAGCGTCCGTGTAAGCCGAGAGGGTAGAAGGAAGTAACGATCTAGATGTCAACTGCGGGCATGAGATAGCCGGAGGATTACGGATCATAGAGAGAAAACCCACGTCCTCTCAAGAGCCCTGTCAACTGCTTCGAGCCATACCAAAGGCTCGTAAGCTCATCAAACAGGACAACGGATCGTGGAACAGTCTTTCCTCATCCACCCACGACCCTACTTCGGAGCGACGCCTGCCTCCCAGTCTTTCAGTTCGAAGCCGAGTTCCTTCTCCCCCGGACTCGAGCTTCAAACCAGCCTAATCTTCGTTTTTCAAAATGTGGTGGTCCAAATCCTCCGCCACCCAAGCCCCAGCCCCCGACGCTGCCCTTCCGCCAGACACCCACCCCTACGAACAGACAAGTTCCTCGTCGGCGGACACACCCTGGCGGTGGCCGGCTCCTCCGCCTAACCTAAACCCGCAGCACCCCACGACTCCCGACGATGAGGAGAGTGGCGCGTATAACCTCTCGAGCGCGAACAAGGCAGCAGGAACGAAGCGGGAGACCATTTGCGGCATCAAGAGGAAAGTGTTCTTTCTGATCATTTCTGGTGGGGTTTTGGTTGCTGTTGCAGCTGTGGCGATAGGGGTTGGTGCTGGTATTGCGTTTAGCAAGAAGAGGAAGTGAGTTTTGTCCATTCCATGTTTGTTTCGAGGAGGTCTTGGTTTGAGAGATCTGAAGGACCTCGAGATATCTCGCAGGGAATTGTGGCTAACCAGATCTCAGAGCCGATCCCCAAACAACGACACCGGACATCCTCTCCACCTCCACCACCGACATCTCGTGCCCCGAGAACAACAATTCCATATTCCAATCCCCTGCCAATCCCGACGCCTACTTCCGCCTCGTCTGCGGCCTCGATTACCCCACCTCCCTCGGGTCCGTTGACATCTCGTCCTCCTCGGTCTCGTCCATGAGCGACTGCATCGACCTCTGCGCCAGCGGGGATGGCTGTCTGGGCGTTAGCTGGGAGGAGCCCGATTCAGACAACGCCGACGACGACGAGGGGGGCAAGTGCGTTTTGAAGAGAAAGGTGGGGAATAGCGAGGAGGACGACGATCGATTTTTGGCGTTGAGGGTTGAGAATCCCAACAAGAAATGAGCGCATTGTTCAGTTCAACGGTATAAAATCGACTCTAAACCCGGGATCCATGGATTGGGGAGAGGGGCGTTCAAGAGACTGGAACTCGAAGCTTATGCTTCAGACGAATTGGGCTGAGAATCTGAGAATGTTTGTCCCTATCTTGCGACCCCAGATTTTTCAACGGTCGTCTATTCTTGAGACTTTGTCCCTGATATCGGATATCGGATATCGAAAATCTTCGCCCCATCTCATCCCAGCTTACCATCGGTCGAGCTCCTCCATACTCCAGACGCGCGAAACCCTAGGAACGATGTCCTTCTCGTCGAGCCTCCGCAGAACGCCGTGAAGGAGACACAGAACAGAACTTCGACCCGACACCATGGAACCCCCCCTCCCCCCTGGGCGCCATCGCATCTGCAAGGGACCTAGCAAAACGCGACCCCCCAGTGGCTGAAGCCAAGACCAATCCGGATCCGGGGCATAACCAGCGTGTCCGCCCTCGCCAGCCAGCCACCTTGGGGTCTCTACGACACTGATCAATTTGATCTGTACATATTTCTTCCCAAATCACTCGTGTATATATCTTCCTCCCAAACCAGCTCGGGGGCCTTTTTGTTGTTTTTACTCTCCCACCCGCCGAAAACGGGATCGGAAATCTTTTTTTTTTTTTGGCGAAATCTTTCCATACGAAAGAACGGGAATAACGGGAGTTTGGATCACTTGACGCCCTGGATATTTTTATTTTTCTTCCATCTTTTTCCCTCTAAGCGACATACATTATTCCCACAGCAGTCGTTTCCATCTATCGGCCATTTTTTATTTCCTCGTCCATGAAATGTACATAGAATCCTCCTTTGTCCACACCTACCAGACGCATTATAGACAAACCCACATTTTTTCAAAGCCAATTTGAAACGTTTTACTTTTTTATTTCATTGATTGTTCTCTCTCAATCAAAGAAGAAAAAAATAAAAATGAAAATGAAAACAAGAACGACTGGAGAGGAATCTTTGATTTTCTTCCCTCCCTTCCGTGCCTTCCCCATTGGTGTGGATCCTCTGGAAACAAGAGTATATATATAAAAAGAAAAAACAACACCTCGGGGTTTAAAAAAAGTGGTGTCGTTGAAACTTGCCTGCCTGCCTTCCCTTTTCTATAATATACGAACGAATAAACAATTGGTGCCTCCCTGTTCTAACAAAACCACCCCCCCGGCGCAAAAAAAAAAAAGATGAGGAAAAAGAGACCATGTTGCTAATTCCAGGATAAGAAAATCCGCCTTTCTTATCCTCCCTACCCGAAGTTATAGACAAGAGACTGAACCAGAAAAGAGAACGAGGCACCAGGGTAAAAAGAAGAAGAAAAAAACGCCTCTCTTCCCTATGTAACGATTTAGCAGCTCTTGGTAACCCTCCACACTGCTAGCCCTCTCCTCCCAATTACCCTCGACAGTGTATTCCACACACCGTCCTCGGCGAAGTCGAGGTCGTCGAGGTTGAGGTGCGTCCGCGTCCTCCATACCTCCCTGAATCTCAGGCCAGCGAGTCCCTTGTTGGGCAGGTACGGGTCTAGCCAAGTCGCCGACGTAGGCGCGATGAGATACGTCCCGTTGTTCTCCTTGAGATACTCTTGATTCCTCCGGTCGGCGGGGGTATCGCAGGTGGCGAGGCGGTCCAGCTCCCCGAGCAGAGCAGAGCCCTTCATGCCCATAACATCGCGGGTTTCGAGCACTTCGTTCTTGCCGTTGAGGAGCCAGATGGGAGGTGTGTACGTCTTCCACCATATGGCTTGCGTCGCGTCGGGCTGGCTGCTGATAAATACCTGCGCGGGGACAATGCCGCCTTGGTGGTAGATGCCCATGAGCACCCCGAATACTAGGTTGAATATAATCCACGCCGCAGTCCAAACCCTCATGAGGACTTTATTCTTAGGGAGACGCACCGAAGACAAGATCAACGGCACGGTGGGGAGCAGGAAGCGGGCCTCCTGGTGCTGGAAGATGGAGAGGACGATGATGCCCGAGATCGCCGAGTACAGTCGAAGGGAGAGATGCGGCCGAACGACGGTGAGGAGGGTTGCGGGGCCGAGCAGCATGGGGATGTTGGCCAGCAGATGCTGGTACCACGGGTGAAGGCCATGCTGGGCCAGGTTGGTAGGAGATATGTTGTAGGCGAGGTTGTTGAGGGGGGTGATAACTGGGCGGAAAATTAGGTCGGCCCAGGTAATAGGCTCGGCAGAGTAGAACGCGGTATCGAGCGCAATGGCCACGACAGCCGTGACGAGGCCAGCTAGTGCCATCACACAGAGGGACAGCGGTCTAAGCATTCTTGTTAGCGTCAACTATACTTTTACCCGCGAGCTAGTATAATAGTCTGGACATGACAAGGTGCACATACTTATTTAGTAATTGGGGTATCAAGCGAACACCAGGGAAAACAAGGAATGCTGGGAAAGTAATACGGTTGAAAATGCCAAAGACGGCGACTATGCCGAGAATCGTACACGACAAAAGGGATGAGCGTTGCTGCCAAAAGTTAGTCAGTACGTTGCAATCCTTTCAGACCCCAAGTAGTACCAAGCCTCCTTGGCAGGGCTTGCATGCAAGGTGCGGGTTGGGAGCTTGCTCCAAACGTACCGGAGCTTCGACAATGCGCTGGATCAAGACCATGCTCCATGCAACAATGAGGGTTTCGATAGAATTTGAAAAGGTATGCGTCTGATACGTCCAAGTGACATACGAGGATGCCACAAGAAGGACGGCAAGTCGCCTGTGTCGCGGCGACTGTATGAGTTCGTGGATCGCCCAATCCTCCAGCACGAAGCTTATCACAAACATCAGAACGCGGAGGGTCCAGAAGACAGCAATGGGCGGGATCTCGCCAGCCTGGCCGTTGCCGATCCATAGCCACCGGAGCAGCAGCATCGGGAGGCCGTAGACGGGCCATAGCGGGAACACGCTTCGAATCGGGTGGTCGCTCGTGAATTCCCACGTGTGGCGGACAGGGTAACTAAAAATTTGGCCTAGACACACATGACCTTGTTAGCATCATGACGCTCCAAAAGTGGTGTTAAATAGCAGTCCCCAACCCGGCGGCCGATATCGTCGCCAACGAGCTGAACGCGGAAAGAACGGCGCAAATCGACAACCGGTGACACATTGAGCTAGGGTAGCAGAAGTAGGCAGCCGAAGAAACTAATCGAGCGAGGCGTGCGATCATCCATCTCCCCCCGGCGTCAAGAAAAGCTAGGCGACCGCACACCAAAAACAAGTTCGGCCTGCATATCCGAGCTGCCAACATCGGCGCCGATGAAAGAGAAAAAAAAAAAAAAAAAAAAGGAAACGAAGCTGAAAGGTGACGCGAAGATAACCCCGTTTTCCGTTTACTTACCAGCAATCACTTCTGGACCCTGAAAGTTCTCATCTGGGTGTAGATAGCTGGGAGAGAGGGCGAACCACAGTCGGACAAGGACAAGCAGTAAGTAGACGCGCCTCCACATGTTGGATGGGGGGTCTTTTCGCCTAGTTATATTGATAGGTGCAGCTCTCGCATCGACTCGCGGAAAACAGGTTTGATCTGAGGACGGATCGTGAACATCGGTATTCGAGGTAGAAGGCAGAATCGCATAACAGGACCCGACCAGCGCATGATAGAGCGCCAGCGGTTCGGAGGGGAAGGACCAGAAAGAGCAGGAAAGAGCTAGGAAGTTGGGTCGTCGGTCCGGAATGTCTTAGGGATATGCGCCCCGTTTTAACACCTGGCGCGAAAGAAAAGTCAAGATGTCTGTTCCCCAACAGCAGCCCGTTGTTCCATGGTCCGTCGGAGCAGGGGCCAAAGAAAAAGAGGTTCTGTCGCGCGCTGTTACTTGGGGAGGATGGAAAATTTCCCTAGTTTTGTTGTTTGTAAGGGAGAGGGGAGGAAAAGGCAGCCCTCAGATGGTTTCTTTTCGAGCCAGCAGAATGGAGATTGGTCAAACTGGAGGAGTCTGGTGTGTTTTAATAATATGCAGCAGAAGTGTCAACAGGGATATAAGCTAGAGAGCAAGGGCCAAGGAACATGGACTTTGATTGGGAACCGTGACGCGACTGGAGAATGGAGAGCAGGCATGTACCTGCCACGACTAGAACAAGTAGAGGTACCTCTTTATCCGGGCGTCACTGACAGGAATCAGTGGTTGCACTGGCCGGTGCAATGCTATGTCATTGATTGACTGATAATGGATCTTGCTGTACGAAGTAATACACCATATATTATTATTATCTGGCAGTTTCGAAGGTACAGGTAGTATTATTGGGTGCGGTACTCTAATTGCCAGCTGTTCACTATTACTCTGATCAAGCGAGGCGATACTACTCTTTCGACTCGAGCCCCAACTTGAAGCCCCCTGAAACCGGGACAGGGCCAAATGAAGCTATTAATAATTCGCCCGGACCCAGATCGACTTGATACTGTCAAAGAACACCCTCTTCTGGGACATTGGCCGGCTTTTCCAAGAGATTTTGTTGGGAACTGCCGTCGTTTCTTATCTGAGGAGCCAGCACAGTCAACAACACCTGGTCTGATCAATGGATGCGTTTTTGGACGCTGGCCTAGAGCGACCCCAGAGTATCGCTACAAATGGATGCCCGGGAAGGTACACCTGGGTCACCTGCATCTGCAAGTCCATCGATGGTATCAATTTCAACGTGAACACGTATCTCCACCGGAGACAACCCTTGTTCACCGCTGCAAACAATTAACAGCACATCGACGCTTAAGATACCGGCGGGGGCCTGCTCTTCAATGCTGATAATCGGACCAGTTCAAACGATAATCGTCTTCATCATAAACCAGCGAGCATCAGACTGTCAAGGGCGGCTGATGTCACGATGGATGTAGCTACGCTGAATTGTACGGACGACGGCTCCGCAAAATGGAGAAATTGGGAGTTAAACGCAACGGGAAAAGTTTAACGCAATAAAATTCTTTCCTCTTTCCTCGGGCCATCCCATCCGCCATCCGGACCTTCCATAGACGGTCTCTCTTCTCCCCAACCAAAAAGTGGATCTTGCCGTTCGACGGTACCCCTGGTCTCGCGCCGCGAGCCCGTTGCCTCCAACACACACAGTCAGTCGATTTACCATGTTAGTGAAAATGGTTCCCGCATCGCCGCTTGTACGACTCGGATGGAGGTGCCAGGCACAAAAGGCGCGAAGCTCAACGATTTATCAGATGAGGCGATTTTCTCTCTCAAACATTCTATCTCGGTCGCCAAGTTACAGATACGTGACCACACAAAAGCGGTCCTCATCTGGGGTCGTGGAATGACGCCGGCGAGGTGGCACGCTGCTCCTTAGTCTAGGACGGCGGCTTGTAGTTAACGGGGTTCTACAGTGTCTTGGGGAAGCCCGGTCTGATACTCAGACGATGCTAGAGCCGAACGAAGGCGGTGTTTCCTTCTCGCACTCCGACCTTGTTTTTCCTCCTTTTTTTTTACTAGAATAGGGGGATGGCTCGTTTGGGGGGGTTTTCAGTAATTAGAAGTGTGGAGAGCAAATGATGGCAATAATCCGATGTTATGAATTCAGGGGCTCGTCGATCAGGGCCTCTCCCACTCTTTTCCTTTTCGATGGAGTCGGCACAGGCCAAACGTCACTCTGCTCAAACGGCGAATGGATACCGAACTTTTAACTCCATACCGGCCGCTTAACAGAAAAAGAAGTGCATATTGTCATATCGGTGAGCTTTTCTTGAGTGTGAAGCCGGAGAGCAGTACTCTTGGAGCTTGAAGTTAGTGGACAAGCTCAGTAAACATGACTCAGCAAGTGTGACATCAATTAGCGCCGCCCGCCTTCTCTCTCGCGGAAGTGCGACATTGGCGCCTGAGCTCCCGTCTTTCTGTGCTTCAGTACACCTTCCTTCGATTCGAAGTATTCGATATCAAGAGAACCTAACCTCTACAGGGTAAGACACAATCATAGGGGCGTTACAGGAGTCCCCGTGGCTGGTCCTCTTTAGAATATTAGATCGTGATCCGGTCGTAGAAGGTGCAGTTAGTCCGAACTTGTGGACCAGATGAGAGGGCCATGTGATGGATTCATCCGCGCTCCTCCAAGTTTGTCTACACCGCAACCAGTCTTTGAACGATGGATGCCGCCGAAGGGCCGGCAGCTCACAATTTCTCCCCTTTTCTCTTCTCTCTTTTTCTTCTTCTTCTTCCTCCTCTTCTTCATCCTATACTTCTTCTTTTCAGGAGTAAAAGAAGGCATGCAATCCACACCGGCCAAGAGTCGGCGCCGCTTTCACTAGCGCAACATAGTCTTTTAATGCGTTTGATCTCGACACTCCTAGTGAACATTCGTAGTCAAGCGCCGGTTGGGCGGGGAGCAGGCACGGGCTCACCAGTCTTTTTCCCCTCTTCCCCGACACGAGCGAACCAGACTCGAGCCCTAAGAGCTTCCTCATAGGCACATAGCACATGCCCCTGGTGAGCTGAGGGTGTGGCGAGGGTGGTGGAAGGCGGCGGAAACTTCCACCAGCAAGGGACTCGGATCCGATCAGTCATCACCGCTCGCGCCATTTCCCTTGAGAACCCGACATCGCTAGAGCTGAACCGTGCAGCAGAGGAACGAAACGGGAATGACGGGATAGATGGAATGAACATTGCATCAACCCTAGAGGAGTCAAAACTCTTGTTCTTGATTTGGCTGGGCTTAGTCCCTCCCCTTCCCATGCCTGGTGGCCGCCTTGAATAACCCCACAAGGCCAACTGTGGAAGTGGATGCTGGCTCCTGCCAGCTAGTTCAGCAGGTTTAGTCTCAGGTTGCAAGTGCCTTAGGTCATCAAAGTTCAGATGCCTATACAAACAGACGACGGGAGCAAGAATGAGAAGGAAATCATAGTAATTCTCTCCAATATGCCATCCCATTCCAGTCTATAAAGCCAGAGATCGTAGGATAGGAGTCTCACATAGCATACTCCTCTTTTAGATAGTTGCAAGATCCCTTCAAGCCAAAGTTATCCTGCCCTGATTACCGCCCCCCCACTTTAACATTTCACTGCCCCAGAATACAAGTACAAGCACAACCAAGACCACCGTCAGAACACTCCACAGTAAGAAAACATGAATTACTTCGTAATTCAGCCGCCCAAACAGAACAACTAAATTCCCACCCTAATACCAAGGTAGTAACAAACCGCCACAGTCTGCTTCCCAGCGCCAGCTAGGCTCCAACCCCTCACAGCCTCTCCCAGTTAACACCAACTTCGGCCTGCCCATCCGTGATCCCTCCAAACCTTCTCTAGATCGGAACACTTATTTATTCCCCTCGAGCCTCCCACCTATACAGTTCTGAGTTTTCAATCCCTCAGACTTATTCCCCTTATTCCCCTTCTTTTCTCTTCATTCAAACAGATACCCCTCACCCCTCATCAACCTCGATCAAGATGGCTGACCCCAAGCCCGCTACTTCGAAGACCACCTGGCTCGCGAGCAATGACGGCGTGGTTCAGGAAGTTGGTAAGTCGAACATACCCAAGATGCAGCCTCGGTCGCATGATCTAGTGGTCAATCCTGTGTCGCCTAGAACCCCTCGGGCCCTGCGCGCGCCTTTAGAGACAGGGTGCCCAACCGCTAACTATATTCGCCACCAGACCGCGTCGTCGCCGAGCGCTCCATGCTCATCAAGAACATGCTTGATGATTTGGGTGATTCGTCCATCTCCAAGGAGAACCCCATTCCCATCCCCAACGTCAACGACGCTGTTCTGCGCAAAGTTATCGAGTGGTGCGACCACCACCGCAACGATCCTCCCACTAGCCAGGAGGACGACGATGCCGCCCGCAAGAAGATGACCGAGATCGACGAGTGGGACCAAAAGTTCATGCAAGTCGATCAGGAGATGCTTTTCGAGATTATTCTTGTATGTGCCGCTCCAGCTTTAGTGCCTTTCCGTCACCCGTCACCATTCACCCTTCAACCCTTGACCGTGCGTTCGCTACCTTTAAACCGGATACTAACGAACTACTTCTAGGCCTCTAACTATCTCGATATCAAACCCCTTCTCGACGTTGGCTGCAAGACTGTCGCCAACATGATCAAGGGCAAGTCTCCTGACGAGATCCGCAAGACTTTCAACATCACCAACGATTTCACTCCCGAGGAGGAGGAGCAAATCCGCCGAGAGAACGAGTGGGCCGAGGACCGATAATTCCCTCCATCTTCTTGCACATGTTAGCGTAGGGAAGGTCAAATCCTGACGGAAACTCAAGCCTCACGGACGGCTTCCTTCTTTTATCATCAGCATTATCCAAAGGGAGGCCTGGGTGGTAACAATAAATGGAAAAGTCAGACGACAAGCCAGAGACCGACTTTCTTCTCGAAACGAAAACGAGATGGTTGAGGGGAAAGTAAGGCAGCGGCTAAGTCGAGATCAGGTAAAGGGCGCGGGAGTTGTTTGTTTTCTCTTTTCTTTTACCTTTTTTTTTTTTTTTTTCAACTTGTGCCTGAGCTTCAAATTCATGCATGGTAATGCCCAAGGGGCAACGCCTGAGGAGGGTTTTGATGAACATGACTTCCTCTACGTCTATTATGGGTCACTAGTTAATTCTTTAGAGCAATGGAATTCGTGTGACAAGTTTTGTGCCCTGTTTAAGAAGGACTCGTGTTCTTGAATTTCAACTCACAGCAGGACTCTTGATGCCTCGCCGCCACGCTTCTTGGTGATTTCTAGGATTCAATGCCATTGCCCTGGACTTACAGCGTCTCACGAGTAGTCAACAAACATGAATGTACAAGACAAGTAAGGCAAACACTCGGATCACAAACAAGGACAAAGTATTACTCTTAGTGGAAGTAGACCACTGAGGAGACGCGAGTGGCAGCCGACACAGTCAAACATAGTTGGAATCACCTGTCTTGCATTCCTTTCCCAGAGACCCTAAAATGCAGGAGTTTGGCTAAGAGAGAGAAGAAAATAACGGCCTCTTTAAACACATAAAGCCTAACACCGGGTGTGTGCCCTCCGCCATTCCAGTTTCTTCATAAAAAAAACCATTCTTTTTCTTTTTCGACCATGAAAAATACCGCTATCGATTTTCCTCTATCGAAAACGACCTTCCCCGCCCATCTAAAAAGGCAAAAGAAAGGATCGTTTCCCCTCTCTTCTGTCTCCCCCTTCCTCTTAACAATGCTCCATCCCGTTCCGGCAAGGGTAATAGTTCATATCCGTCAAAGACTCTGATGGGCCTCGGGAGTTGCGCGGGATGAGTCTCGGGTTCAAGAGAAAGATTCGGCGATGGGCATTGAAGAGCAGAAAACGGGATGCGGAAGCGGCGAGTGATTTAGAGGCCGATGCGGGTCTTGCGCCAGTGCCTCCTCTTGGCGTTGTACCTGAATTTACAGCGTTAGTTGGGTGAGCTTCTTTGGAAAAAGGGCTTTCCCGTTCGGTGATTTCCCGTCGTTGCGGTCCCCCGGCGAAAAGAGTGCCGGCATCTCTCAGCCCAGACGTCTCCTGTTCCTCCACCTCTTTGGCAAATCCTTCAACCGGGGGCCGGGCTGGGAGTCGAGACTAGTCGTACCTAATGGTGTTGTTGGTTCGCAGACGGATCCAGTGAGGGATGGGGCGGTTCTGCTTCTGCGCCTTCGCAAGCTTCTGCTTGGTACGGAAAGACTTGTGGCTCTGTATTCCCAAGAAAGAGTCGACCGTCAGCATAAAACATTAGAAAAATAAAAACAAAAACATATCCCATAAGAGGTGGAGGGGTTCCATCACGAGGCCAGACCCCCGTCAAATTGCCATGCTCTCCTGGCGCAAGTTTCCCGGCCGAAGAAATCACAAGAGGTTCGGATTCTCGGATGGCATCGACGGGAGTCTTCTATGATCGGATCAGAGGGTGAAACATACCGGCATCTTGACGGTCTCGCGTGTCGATATGTCGAGTCGATTTGAGTTGGTGATGTTCTGAGAGTAGGAGGAGGGATGTTAAATTCAGCCCCAAGGAAATTTGCTAGAATGAGGGTTTGTGGCCCTTCCAAAATGCACCATCGCCTCTGATTGGCTCTATGGGGCCCACTCCGGCACGTGCAACCAGGCTCCCCACCTCGACCAAAAGGCAAAGCCACAGGTGAGATTTGAATTGTGGCGTCTGGGATTTCTACGTGGCAGTGCGTCTGCTCCTTGGTTGCTTGGCTCGGGATACCCTGGCCGAAAAGTCAAGAGGAAGAGGACTGTATTAGCTGGGGTTCCCAAGGGAGCGAAGAGACATGTGCCTGCGGCTTCCCCTTCATATCTGATGAACCTTTTTTTTTCTTCTAGGATCTTTTATTATTGCTTTGTTTTCCCTATTTTTCTTCACTTTCTCGACGGAGTCTACCAGGGCGCGGGATATCTTCCTTTTTTCAATTCCCGGTTAGATCGCTAATTTGGGAAACCAGTTTTCCAACCCACCCCTTTTCCCCCCATCTAACTCCCCAGCTCCCGCCCCAGTCGAATTTGGCTGCCTCTGACGATCCTTCCCTTCGAACTCTCCGGATTACTCGCATCTTCGTCCCTACGAAATTAAGCAACGCGCCCGAACACGGGATAACTTTTGCTTGCGATTCCGAGAAAATTCCAAAATAAAAATCAAAAAAATGGGCAATTCCGTGTCGTGGCTATCGGGCCTCTTGTTCGCGAAGAAAGAGATTCGCATTCTGATATTGGGGCTGGTAAGCGAGGACACTTCTTCCCCTTCAGCCCAGCGCTTTTCGTGATCTGCGACCAGGCGAGCTGGGCTGTTGCTGGACATGCGGGACTGGACTGAGACTCACGGCCATTTTCTACAGGATAACGCCGGCAAGACTACGCTGCTCTACAGACTCAAGGTTCGTTTTGGAGGAAACCCTCTCTCTCTTTCTCTCGCGCGCGCGCTTTCGCACATGCTGACAAATGCGGCCAGGTTGGCGAGGTCGTCACAACGATACCGACGATAGGTTTCAACGTCGAGTCCGTAACATACAAGAACCTCAACTTCAACGTTTGGGTACGTCTTCCCTCCCCCCTGCCCCCGGCATATCCCCATCACGGCGCCAAAAAAAAAAAACCAACTTGGACCCCTCCGCACCAGTCTAACGCGCGCAATTCTCGCTTTAGGATCTCGGTGGCCAAACCAGCATCCGCCCCTACTGGAGGTGCTACTACGCGAACACCGCGGCCGTCATCTTCGTCGTCGACTCGACCGATATCGAGCGTCTCCAAACCGCCGCGGATGAACTCGCGGCCATGCTGAATGAGGAGGAACTCAAGGACGCTTCCCTCCTCGTCTTCGCCAACAAGCAGGATCAGCCCGGTGCCAAGGGTGCGGCCGATATTTCCGAGGCGCTGAGGCTGGGCGAGCTGAGGGATCGGAACTGGACCATTGTGGCCTGCTCGGCCGTCGATGGCACGGGTGTCAACGAAGGCATGGATTGGCTTGTTGTAAGTTGTCTTATCTGCTTCTTCTATATCTGACTTCTAAAGAGGGAGTGGGAAAAGGCTTCATACTGACTTAACTTGGGGACACAGTCTACGGTAAACCAGGAGTAAACTAAACTCATTGCGCGCAAACTCACGGCATCATGGCTCTATATATATAAAGATGGGACAAAGGAGAGGATGATTGATGACGAAACAGAGACTGGATCTTGCAGCTAAATGGGAATGGCCTCCCCTTCCCCCGGAATGAAACAGGGTAGGGGGAGCCATTCTGCAATATTCTGTACAACATTTAAAGGCTTGAAAACATTACTCAAAATAAGCAAGAAAAAAATTCGTAATTTCTAATAATACCCTGTCTGTGGACCCTTGCCCCATCTTACGGAGACGGCGCCTGGGGTTAATGGTGTGGAAACAGGGTGAACTCGAGGGTGGGCTTGGATCTGAATCAAGCAACGCGGTAGCGGAATATATCATTTTGGAGAAGTCCTTGTGCGTGCCTGGATCTGTGATACGAGATGAGTGGTGGGCGTACGTGACCGGACGACAGAATGGTCCTCAGTTTGCCTGGTGGAACGAGGAGTAAGTAGGCAGTCACACAGAGGTGCGTGTGAGAGACAGCCAGTGCTGAGGAAGAGCCACTCCCATCGTCGCTGGCTCTAGCCTTTGCTCCTCAACGCATTTTCACGGATGCTAGATATCCAACCACGATACTCATAGATCATCAAGTCCACATAAGAATCATCACCACGCAAGGACCGAACATCAGACCGGGGAAGAACCAAGGACGAGAGTATGGTCCAAGTAGAGTTTCTGGTTTTGCTCGGATGAGCCAGGCTTGAATTGACCGACGTATATGTCTTTTTCAAGCCGAATACTCAAAGTGCCCTAGTATATAATCATACAAGCCGACGAGTCAGTCCCCTCCGAAGCTGTCACCCTCGGTTCGGTTGCTCGATATTGTACGATCTCTCCGCATTTCGGGGGCCATGTAAATCTAGCCATCTCTTGACAAAACCTCGTGGCTTGGAAAGATCTTACAGCCCAAAGCGTGTACTAGCGAGTGAGACGTGCAGCGTCGAGGGAACTCGGGTCTGAAGTAAAGTTTAAGAGTAACATTGAGCAGGCGACCTTCTCCCCCTGACACCTCGTTCCCGGCGTAGAACCCTCTGCCCGACCCTGTCCTCCAGATCCGCCTCTTCTCCTCGCCGGATATCCACCGAGATAGCCATCAACGGGACCTGCGACGATGATCCGAACCGTCCCATCTTTTTACCGTCCTATCGTCTACAACGACGCCAATGCCGTCTACGGGCTCTTCTCCGACGTCTCGGACGACGATTACGCCCGAGCCAAGCGTTTGTGGGACATGCTCATCAGGACACAAGGGCAGCAGGACAGCTTTGTGTATAACGACTGGATGCACCTGTTCGGCGCTCACCAAGGCTACTCAGAGCACGACATACGAGAGGTTGACAAGGAGATTGGGTGGAGCTATTCAGAAGAATGCCGAGGCAGGAGGTTTCTGCCAGGCCCAAGATATCGTCTCGTTCAGGAGTTGCTAGGAATGAGGCATTGCGTTGATAGTCCAATACGAAGTGACGAGCTCAAATCGTTGCAAACATGAATTCTCCAAATGTGAATTGAGTGGCTCGCCGGCAAATCATTGCATGTGGCTTGATATCATACCAGGATATCCAGGCACCGCCAACATTATAACCTGATTGACACTAAAAACCCCATGGCGTTATTATTACCTGGTATTCGACAGCTGGCGCTATTGTCCAAGAAACTCTTGGTAGGGAAAAGAGAAAAAAGAAAGGTTCCATCGTTCGAGACTTAACAACAGCAGTCGAGGCATTCGAAGCAGCAAAGACCAGCGCAGATTCCGCAACAAATTGCCTATACAACGTGAAGTTAGTCGTGGAGTTGGTTTTTCCCAAGCCAGGTGCCAAAAAATAAAAAGTAAAAAAAGAAAGCCATGACGACAACATAAACACCATCAAAATAAAGAAGTTCAGTAAAAAAGACTTACACCGCCGTCTCCGCCACCCCTCAACCTGCCCCTCTCACCACCTACGCTCATCGGCGCCTGTGGTCTCTAATACCCATCGTCAGCACCCCCGCGCGTCCCTTCATTTGCATCAAAACACAGTCAGCCGGGACTCACAGGCTGTTCGCTCGTAACATTCTCCTCCACCCTCCGCCTAGAAGGCACAATAGCCTCTGGCCTCTTCACCGGCTCCTCTGCGATTATTTCATTCTTTCGCGTATCCATCTTTTGTGTTCGGTTGCTTGCAACGTCAGGAATATCCCTCAAACGCCGTGGTGGGGCCGAATGCGCCGGGTTCTCAATCGGATGGTGTATTTTTTAAAATTCCGGAAACAGGATAAAACTACGCACCAGTGTGTGACCGGAATATAGATCGTTCTCAACCACTTTAAACAAGAAGTAAGAAATAATAATAAAAAAAGAGGAAGAAAAGAAAGGAGAAAGAAAATACGAGGCGATGAGAGCCCGCCCGATGGGTCCCGCCGTCTTATATCATCCCGGCAATCTGATCCGATGTCAGCTTTGAATCATGTTGCTGCACGTCGACAACCGGTCCAGCAAGCCTGCCGACCCTAGTCTGGCCCGTTCAACCAGGCTTGCCCCTCCATCTCGTGTACCTCCGGCTCGTCCGCCTCAACATGCTAGCCGCCTCTTTATCGCGCCCCGTAGGGACGCGTGGGATGTCTTGTCTTGCTCTATACCCTAGATTCTATACCCGCCTTACCTTTTCGAGCCTCTGGTCTCGCTCTAGCTTGTCCGTGACCATGCCCTGCGCTCCCGCATTCCACATCGGTTATTTGCAACGTCCACCACTATCCCGAAATCCTGCACCAAGGGCCCGCCTGACCACCCACCTGTGACACGAGCAGCACCATTTGCGTTTTGCTGATCCACGGGAACACCGCATTGGCCACGACTGACTCAACAACACTTAAGACTTGCAACTAAACCCTTCTGTATTGAAAGCCTCTCATCAGCATACAATAAATCTGCATAAGCGAACGATGTAGCGCCGGACGCTGTCCCGACAACCCAAACAAACGCCAGCGAAAAGAAACCGCGGCCCCCACAATAAGGAATAGGATCATCAATCTCTCTATCTCTTTCATCATACATGCAGGGTGCCGGAGGCGTCAACTCGAAACCTCTATAACTCCTAATGCCACATCACCAACGATAATGCAGTGCGTAAACCACGCGTGGGCTATAACGCAAATACCGCCGCAGAAACCACTGTGAACCACATGGCAAACAGTCCTGCCGGGACTCCCCATACCATAGCGCTTGCCTCCTCTTCCATTTCCTTGTTGTTGCTGCTGATAGGATGATTCGCCTCCAGGCTGGTGTTAGTGAAGTTGGTCTTGGTCTTGGTCTTGGCGAGCGTCTGGTTTTTTCCGAGCTTGCTGAAAAAGAAGGTCTCGGCGGACCTGTTGGTGCCAACGTCGGGAATTTCACAAACTGCGTTCTTTTTACCCTTGGCCTGCTCACATTTTATGTTGGAATCATGCTGACGCGCAGCGTCGGTGGAGTTGAAATATGCCTTGACATATCGAACTGAGATGGACGTGTCCTTAGCGGGTGGTCCGCCCGACCAAACACTGTTCCCGTTGCTCCAGTGCTGGAGAATGAGATGTCCCGGGTGTTCGGGAACTGCTGCACCTGAAATCTTGGCGAGGACCTTGCCATCAGCGTAAAAGTACACCTCGCCGGGGAGGAAATCGAAGCGGTATTCGTGATATCCGGTGGTCGGGTTAAAAGGTAGGTCAGCTCGGATAAAGTTTCCAGATTTCTGAGGATTGTAGTCGGCATTGGGACCTCTTGGGGATTGAACAATAAGATTAACGGGGTAAAGACCAGTATGAGCGTCGAACTCGCGAGATAGGAATTCCATATCGATCTCCTGTGTCTCGTTGAAGTACTACGAACGAATTTTGTGAGTAAAATGTTGGCGTCCTCGAAGTAGTCGGGCTCCCGAGACTCACCCAGAAGAAAGCTGCGCACGTTCCCGGCATGTCTGTCAGCTTCATGCTAGTACGGTACGACCCGTATTTAAGATCAGCCCGGCGGGAGTCCAGCTCCGCTACAGACGCCATGTCTTGCTCGAGCTTGCTGCTCACTACCAGTTCCAGGCCTTGGTTCGGAAGCTTCGCCGGTTTGGCAATCTCGGCGCGAGCCAAAGGGACCTTCTTGTTGGCAAAGGTGACAACGTTGCTGGGTCGGAAGTTGAGCCCGTAAATTCCGTGAGTCTCCTCCTTGGTGATGTTGAACGAGGCTACCATCCAGTTATTCTCACTGTTGATGGCATCGGCGCGAGTAAAATCTGACTCGAGCAACTCGGCGAAGGCTGTCTTTTCCTTGGAGCCCCCAACATTCGTGATGTACCCGCATTCACAGTCCGCATTGACAACTGAGAGTGACGAAGCCGCAAGAGCAATGACAAATGCACTGGTAAACCCGGTGAGACGCATGGTGATAGACTCGGGAATGCAATGACGCTATCTAGCTAGGGATTTGGGAGAGACCAAAAAGAAAGCCAAAAAGATGGCAAATAGCGGATGTATTACGGGAAAACGTATCAGTGCTCGAGCAGAGATATGCTGTGATGGATATTGTACGAGTTCTAAGAGTGCGTTAAGTCCAAATATGAGAGACCAATATTGACAGCAATGGAATGATGGATGCAAAGTTGGTGAGATGGAAAATAGGGAGGGAGGAAGGGGAGAACAGTCTTAGAGAATACAAGATCCCAACATATTTCAGCTTCTTAAACCTTTTGTCATGTAGAAGGAGCGGTGTTCTAGATGTTCATCTCTTATGAAGGAGATGGCAGGTGAGTCGTAGCAAAGAGCTGGCCATAACCTACATGTAGTTTGCCCAGGTAGGAGGAACGCTGAAAGCCTGGGAACTTCATGTTATGAAGAAGGAACCTGGTTCCCTGAAATTCCAGGAGAGGGGAGGAGATGGACACTGCTTTCGGAAAGTGGTTTGGGGTCGTCACTGCTTCGGGCCTGCGCGGAGGCTTACCGGGCTTCCGACGATGGCTGGCGGAGGCTGCACCGGAGCTAACTGGCCTTCCCACAATCCACATACACTCATCGGCGCCTGATAGGCCTCCCTTGTGGCGGGCCTCGAACGGTCTGCACCCTTGGTTACTGTTAACACTGTTCGCGCTCTTACGGATAAGAAATAGAGTCTGAGTATCCTATTTATTCCAAACAATAATGGCTAGGCAGAGGTTATTACCATTACATTAGCTAAGGCGATCCGATACGTATAAGCCACCCAGCATCCAGTCCAGTGAAGCTGGCCTTCTCGATGCGGAAATACTCTCTCGCGACAATAAATACGTCTCTTCCTGTCACCAAAAGTATATTTACATTGACGGGAAAGCACTCCACGCGTAGTACCTTCCCATCTACTTCTCCAAACCAGATCAGCACGGCAAAAAGTCGGCTCCTACCTCCCCCGCTCTATGCTACCCTCCATGTGGAGGACAGTGGTATGATCCTGCTCGAGAGGGGGAACGAGAACGAGTCGTGCACTGCGCGAACATGTGAAGGTAGCAGCAGACCCAAGGGGCATGGGACAGACTCAAAAGTGAAGGAAACTATAAGGATGTGCCTAGTTTATTCTCGTAGAAGGGATAGCCTTCAAATGTCTCCGATACTTTGAGTCTTCCCTTCCAATGTCGATCCATCTGGTATCACTCGGTAACGGGAAGTTGTGAGTTTGGAGCAGAGAGTACCCTGGCTTTTATTGCTGCGGAAATGCTACGGGACTCGCTAACAGACGCTGCTTATATCTATACACGACGCGCCCTTGCGAAATGCGCTACAGAAGAGCAAGAGGAGATAGGAAAATGATGACAAAAAGAAAATAACCGAAAACAAGGAAAGACGTCCCTTCCATCCAAATATCAATTTCCAAAGTATAAGGGGTCCAACTCTTGTTCCATTGAAAGAACATGAGATCACTACCACTTCTTCCGAATCCGATTTCCATATTCGCCTCACCCCTTCCCTCTCAACGTCTTCCCGCGAGGGACAATACCCTCCTGCATAAAAAGAACACCGAGGTCGGACAGCAACTAATCCCAGGTTGCCCTGTTACTGCCGGGGTAGTAAAGCAATCTGCTTTGAGCCTGCCATTATCCTGAACTAAGATGTCTTACAAAGGGGAAGGGACGTTCGTCAAGGCAAAAAGACAGATGAAAACGCTGGACGGAGAGAGACGGAAAGAGAATAGAGCAGACTTGGGGGAGATGCGAAAAGACGGAAAGCGAATCAGACAAAATGAAGGTTAAAAGTGATCAAATATAGTTAAAGGAGAGGTCGACCCTTGGTGCTTAAGTAAACGCTTCGGCTGAACAGGTAATGGACGGGTCCAACGAAATAGAGGGCGAATTCTCAAACTCATCGCATATAAAACTAGGTGTGGGAATCGAGACAAGCGGGATAATAAGTAGAGAGTGTGTTTGAAACGAGGAAATTAATAGATCGGTAAAAAAGGATCTCAAGCTAATAAAAACACATGGAGAGAAGAAGAGTAAGTAAAGTGAAAAAATAAACGGAAAGGAGAGGAAATGAAGGACCAAGAAGAGCGAAAAGAAAAGCAGATCGAAAACCAAAGAGAAAATCCGACGAGAAACCCATATGGACCAGCCAACATTCCCTGCTTACGCAGGTTATGAGGTAGCGCCGCCGCTGTGTCTAATTACCGGCCGCGCTTTGTATAACCCAGTTGCCCACACAAGCAGGACCCGTTTGCACTGTCCTGTAAGCCCGTCCTGTGGTCCAATTTCCTGCCCTTGTTTCTTCCCTGGAAACCCCCCCATGAAAATTGCACCAACCATGATAATGCCGAAAAATCTCAAGAGACTGTACGAACACAAGGTAGAACCGACCTCTCCCTAGCCGCCCCTTCGAGTGGGCCAGGAGAACACCGCCGACTGCTGCCATCAAGTCCTTGATAACCAACACGAGGGTGGAAATACAGCCTGAAGCCTACGGGAGGGAGGTTACGGAGAGGTCTAAAAGCAGCCAACTCCGTCCGACCTACGCGCCTTTCCGCCTTGCGCTGAAATGGAAATAAGCAGCGAAACGAGTAGAGATGACAAAGGAATCAAGGAAACAAAAGGAGATGCTATAGACAGAACGCAAGGAAATAGAAGCTGGGAAGGAAAAAAAACCAACTAACGGTGAGGTATATGCAAGGAAAAGAGACGATACTAGGAGAGTCCGCCGTAGACAAAGGAAAACAGTGGGAATCAAGAAAGCATTGCAAGTCCAAGCTCGAAAAAGACCAAAGAAATTGGGAATCGTTTGCTCTGTCGTCACTAATACACGCTATCCTCGTCGGCACCTTGCGAGATCATCGAAGGTGTCGAGGCGTTTGAGGATGCTTCAATGTCGTCAACATAGCCAACTAGGGCCTGAGAATGATGTCGGAAGGATTCACCGATGAGACGGGTGATTCTAGAGTAACACGTTAGCGACAAATTCATTGCTGGGGTTGGAAAAGGATGTGAATCAACTTACCCCCAGACGACAACTTCATCCAACATCGATCCCCAAAGCTTGGCAACGACGGAGCTGAGTTGGGAGGCGTAGGCAGGGTCCTCGAGTTCCCTCTCAAAGAGTTGGCGAACCTTGTTGTACATGGCCAGTTCCTCAGGTGTGGCCGGCTCCTCGTCATGTTCCAGACGGTAGAGCCAGAGCGAGAGGATGATCATGAGATCCATGCCACACAACGGGTGCTCAACGCTCCAGTTGGTCGGCGAGGTGCGCGCAACCCAGCGAACTCCTTGCATGACGGCAATCTCAATGCAGTTGTAGCATTCCTGAATAACCTTCAGCATCTCGTTGGAGCGCTTCACACGATCCCTAGCGTGGGACATGGCAGCCGCCACTTCGTACGAATCGTGGTAACGGAGCGCCTCCTGAACGGTCTTGAGGTCCACCTCGAGGCGCGCACGTGCATTGCGGTACATGGCCGTCGCGTTGAACAAGAGTGGATGGCCCTTGTGAGGCGCGCTGAGAGGAATGACGACCGCCTCCGGCTCGCAGAGGTCGAGCGACTTCTCCCAGGTCTCGAGCGCGAGACGGAGCTTGTACTCGGTAACAACGTCCTGGAGGGCCTCGGGGCTTCGCTTGTGGTACCAAACCTCGAGGAAGAGGGCGTTGATCATGACGCGGGTCGCGAACGCGCTGTACCTGATCTTCTCACCCTGGAAGAGGTTGTCGTGAGCTTCCATGAAAGTGACGGCGGTACTCATGGCTAGCTGCTCCTTCCAGGTGGCCTCATCGGTGACCTTGAGGTTCCAGAGAGCCTCGGTCGAGGGAAGCTGGAGGTCCTCAAACTCATTGAAGTTGATCGCCGGGGTGTGGTTGTAGGTGAGCGTGAGCAAACCAAAGAAGATGTACACAGCGTAGTACGTTCGTCGGCAGCCCTCATCCTCAACCCACTCGTGCCGAGTGGGTTGTTGACCACCGCGGGCCTCCTGGCGTAGCTTCAATTCGTACCTGTTTCCAGCGACCATGTTCGCGAGCAGACTCTTGATTGAGCAAGCCCACTCCAGTCCCTTGGGGTCGCCGCTCCAGCTGGCAAAGATCATGTTGAGCAAAGAACTTTGCATCGTCCAGAGGGGTACCTTTCGCGAGCTGAAATTCTCCTTGTGTTGGAGGAACTGGTTCACAAGAATCTTAGATCCAATGTGGAGCAAATAGGCCTGGTCCTGGTCAAAGGCGTAAAGAGCGCCAATACTCAAAACTGCAAGCAACAAGGGAGGTGAAACCTGGGTGGGGTTGAACGAGGCAGGATGCAAGAAAGGCAAGTGATGGTGGAAGTGGCCAAAGTAGGTGGAAAGGTAGCGGTTTAGCGAAGCCTGGCTGGGGAGCCTGAAACCCTCGGGAATGGCACGTTCGGAGTCATGAGCCCGGATGTTGTCCAAGATCATGTTGCGCTCATCGTCACTGTTGACCTGCGGAGCCTTGAAGCCGGCATTGGCATTGGAAAGGACAGTGGGTGACTGCGGCACGGGCGTATTGGCTCCAGAGCGAGGCAGCGAGTTGATCATGGACTGAAGAGCGGGAACAAGGCCGTTGCAGTTCTGTCCACTGATTGAGAGGAGCTGGCTAGCATGGGGCTGCACAGTGCTGGTGCTATTGAAGGACTGTTGAGACTCAAAGGATCCAGAGGTGCTTGAGGTAATTGAGTGCGCCTTGGTCTCGGAGATGGACTGGGGCATGAAGTTGTCCCACTGGACCTGCTGAGTCTGGGGAATGGCAATAGCGCCTGAAGGGTAGGTCACGGTCTGCTCCATGCTTTGAGACGTGTAGTCCATAGAATTGCTACCCTCGTAGGAACCGGCACGGGAGAGGTCGGCAACGAGCATGGCGGCGGCCTCGACGTCGAAAATGGCGTCCCCTGAGGCTTCCATCTGCTGTTGTTCTATCGTGGCCGTGTCAATGGCGATGGAGGGTTTGGCAGGGGTAGCAATAGCCCTGGTCTTGGGGCCGGCACGACGCTTTCCATCGCTGTGGAGGGGGACGCCGCCGTCTTTGGCGTGCACCGTTCGGTCGTGTCGAAGGAGGAGGTCGCGTCGCACGAAAGTGCTTCGGCACTTCATGCACTTGAAAGGTCGTTCCTTGGTGTCTAAAAATGGGTTACGAGTTAGCGACAGCGCAAATGATCCGGAAAGAGGGCGGGACGCCAAAAATGATAGTGAGGGAGGGGTTTCCTGGGGTGGAAGGATGGTCTCGTGGTCGAAGAGGGGTTGGTTCAACCCGGGCAAGCGGGGGGAGCTTGTCCCAGTGCCACCACGCCTCCGTCGAAGTCGGCACTGGGTAGGAAACCAACCCAAAAAAAAAAGAGGGGAGAAGAGGGGAGAAGAGGGGAGAAGAGAGGGGAAGATTATACATACGTGATCGCTCATGCCTGCTGCGGTGTTCACTTCTGCTAAAGGCTCTGTTACAGAACTGGCATTTGTACTTCCGCTCTGGCGCGAGTGAAGTTTTCCTGGGCGCAGTTGTTGATGCTGCCGCTGGGGGCAGGGCGGCCACGCTTGCGCCGGGCATCTTGAATATGTGTTTGGAGGATGGTGGACTGTCGTCGTTTGGTGGATCCGAAACGATGGCAACAGCTGGATATCTCTTGATGGCCGTAGCGCAATGAGTGCTTGTGTGGTCTTTTGCTGGATTGTCTCAACGATTGGGCTTTACTGCTCCAAGAAACGGCCGACGCAACTCAGCACGATGGTTGAAATCGTCTGACTATGGTGGGCTCCTCGCTCGCACGCGCTCCCGTGGGATTTAAAGTGCGTCTTCGGTAGACTCGCGTGTGTATTTGATCATCGGATTCGTTGATATTCTGGTCATGGAACCAAATATTAAGAATGGGGGGGATAAACTGGGTGAAGGGGTGTGGTATTAGGGGGCGAGTGCTGTGAAAACTGGTGATGTGTTGTGGGAGGGAGTTTCCGACGGAAAGGAGTGTAGTCGAGGACCTGTCTTCAGTTGACAAGGGAATTAGAGGTTGGACGTCGAGGGCAAAAACCGACCGCAAGACGATGATGTGATGGCGCAGGATGATGGTGAAGGTTGAGGTTGTCGAGAAGGGGAGATCGATGGGAACTTGAAGGAGTGGGGGGGAGGGGGATATTTTCTGGAAATCTGGCTGAGGGAGAGGGGGGCGTGGGTCGTGGGCTTGGGGGAAAGCAAGACGACCACGACGACGACACAGAGACAGGAGCGAGGGAGACAGAGGTCCAGTTACTAGGACGCTGGAGGGAGGGAGAACAAAAACCAATGTGTTGGTTTGGAGGGGTGGGAGGAGCGAAGGTACTTTGGAAACTGAGTAATACGGAGTACTTTCAGTTTGGCATTCCGGTACGAGGTACCTCGGCAGCGATTATCCTGGACACGACACTCATGGTCCGTCTCGCCCAATTACCATTGGAACAAGGGCGGACATGGGAGGCTGGTGGTACCTTCAGCTAAGTATCCACTACCCAAAATATGAAAAGGGAATGCCGCGTTTTAGACTGGCCACTACTTTTGCCCAATGTACTGTGGCGCCGGGATTGCTTGTTCTGGCAGCTCGAACCTTGGTACCCCCGATAGTGCCCGCCGAGCTGGGCCTACTTCTGCTCAATACATTGTACTAAAGTGCTTCGTGCCGAGCAACCACTCCCGCGGCCCCTAGCCCCATTGTACCGACTACGTTTAGTATCGCCCTTTTTGTCCTAGCATGAGTCTTGTACCTCGTACATTCAATTACACGCGCAGCTCCCGCTTAGCCTCTCTTTGGACTTGTACCCCATTTTCGCGACCTGCTCTCTCACCACACTCTGCGCAGCACTAAGCTGTGGTGTATGGAGCATGCGGGGCTGTATTTTTGAGTGCAGCGGGGAACGGGAGAAGTGGCATCTTCGCTTCCGTCCAGCAACCTGCTGCCGGAGACTGGAGACCTGGGAGCAGAAGTTGCTGCTGCACCACTGCATGAAGCTCCTTAGCTGCAGCGTCATCTTTCCTAACCACCAGGTCCAATGACACAATGCGAAATCACTTTCCCGTTATAGCCATACTGTATGAGGGCTAAAAGGAAAAGAAAGCTCTACAATTGTATCGCTCACGATGGTCCGTCAGGCAACGCACTTTGACTTTCTACTAAATTTTTGTTGACTGCGGGGTGGTGAGACGAAGGAGGGGGCGGGGAAGGGCAACCAGCAAGGACGAAGGAGCGCCATGGGAAATCGGATGAGGGAACAGGAGGGATGGATGGTAATTGCATGTATGGCGCAGAGTGATTTGAGGCGACCAAGGTCGATCGATGAAAAGGAAAGGCACGGAGGGACGGATGCGACACACACCTTTCTCTCTTGGATATTATGTGTTGGCGAGCGAGTAGTTCGACACGGGTGTACGCCCTATCATCCTATTACACCACGACGGGCCGCGTATCATCTTGATCGCGTCCGCCGTTCCCGAAGGATAGGCAAGTCTTTGCCAGGCTGAGATCCATCAGAAGAGACTTTCTAGTCTTTTCTGATCTTTCTTTTCAGCCAAGGTACAATATAGGGGTGGAAACAAAGATTGGAAAAATTTTCATCTAATATTACCATCCAGGAGGCTGCGTGGTATTAGATAGGAAGGGATAGAGAAAAAGCATGGCCCAGGGCAGATCTGGAGAAACCGGAACGGCGAGAGCGTGAATGTTCCAACATGGAAGGAATTGATTGGTATCGTATGGGTGCTGGCTTGATTGCGGTTCAATGTTGCTTGTTGCTTGGGGGGTGGAAAGTGAAATTACGCTGGAGTGTACAAGAGATCAGAGAGGGTACTCAAATTTCCCCCTTTAGTTTAGCCTGGGGGGCCCGCTCCGTGTCCGCCAAGCTCATACACCTGGGTCAGAGCCGAGGCGTGTCAAGTATCTGATACCTATTATTGCGCGTCTCGAAAGCAGAAGACCCAGCGTATTACGCGTGAAGCTGAGAGTGCCTGGGACATGACTACGTCGCCTCACACACCGAGTCTGGTATACGTACTGTGCGTTGCCTATCATACTGTGATTCTGAAGAATGAGAGAACTGCCTTCTCCAACTTTTTTCTTTTCGCGCTTGTCCCTCCAGGGAGATTGAGGAGTTGACATCCATATTAGCGGGACACATACGGCGTGGTGCCTCAAGCTTCTCCAGCCAAACCTCCCGACTAGCGACCCTATTATCCTCGCACTAACCACTTCTTGCAACCATTTGATCAGCGGCAGCCCGAGATTCCCACACAAGTAGTCGTACCCGTCTCCTAGTGCACTGTACAAGCCCCAGAAGCCAAGCGACCGAGTGTCTTTCCGTCCACCTACGGGACTCCACGAGCAGTGCCAGAGGATACCAAACAGGGAGGACTTGCTGGCTATGCTTGCCCTAATAAAGACGCAACTATTGGTATCCAATTCCCGTCCAGCTCCCGAGGTATTCTGCTTTGGGACAGTGCACAATTGATTGTCATAGGGCTCTTCTGCTTTGAGAACATGGCCGAGTCAAGGATTCACTTCCTTCCTGGATTTCGTGTGGACCCTTTCTTACCAACGCTCATCTTCAATCCCTTGAACTTGGATTCCTCGGGAAAGTTGTACCATGCTTTCTCGAGGCACCAAAAAAGGGGAACAAACCGCCACTGTGAAGCCAAGGTACCGAGCTATTTTGAGAAAGGCTCGCACTATGGCAAGAGCACGGTTTCTGGTCGAGACCGAACCGCTTATGACGAAAGATTCTGGGGAAGGGGGAATTGGAGGGGTTTCTTTGGAGGGGTAGAGAAGCCACGAAAAAAAAGTTTCGGCACCCTGGACTATGGCCTCATGCTCTCAATATGAAGAGTTTCGATGTCGATAGAAAAGGGGGCTTGGGGGAAAAAGTGAGGCGTTTGAGAAGGCGGAAGGGGATCGGCCCCCTATACTTCTCCTTGATCCTGATCTCCGTCCAGCAAGATGAAAGGGGATTGTTATAGCAGCACTGAGCAAAAATGAAGTGTGAGTGGATTCCCTCCAACCACTACCAACCCTGGTCAGGGCCACATTCTGTTGGCAGACGATCGAGCTGGGCCATCATTGATCGTATTTTCTTCTTCAGCAGCTTGAACACTGGGTCGCGGGGACCTGTCTTGGTACTTTGGAGGGGTCACCCACCCTGGAGTACGCGCGCTTCAACTAATGTGCGCGAATTGAAGGTACATGCACGAGCCCGATCCCACTATGCCACTCCATATGCCACTATGGCTGACGGCGCAGGCCCCGTTTTTCCCACTGCCCCTCCCTCGTGCTGTGGTCTCTTCCCTCCTTTCCCAGTCGAGCCAGCGACGAACAACGTCAGGCGTGCCCTGATTCGAGCTGCCCAGCTTCACCCACAGGAATGACGATTGGCCTACCTGCTGCACCTCGCGGGAGGCCAAAGTACATTTCTTTCGCCCGGAGGCTCTTGCTTAATACTGACAACATGCCGTATGGACTCTGTTTGTTTTGCAATGCCAACCACGACTCCATCCAACACCCCCCCGGTCGAGCATTGACTTTTGGCGAGGTCAGCAGACTAAAAAAGAGCCGCCGTTTGTGGAAAACAGCGTTCCTGGCTTTTGGCTTGCCTGACCATGTGGATAACGACGAGAGGGGCGACGAGCCCAAGTGATGCGGGGCGCCCAGTCGACGACGAGTGATGGCGAGCAAATATCCGCAATACCGCAAATAGAGCACTCCACGTAGACATGGTGTTTCCCTTGTTCGCTTGGGCTCGCTGTGGTCAACCCATACGCGAGGAGCCACACGAAATCTGAATCGGTTACGTTCCTTGATTTTGATTGATTTCTTTTTTCCACTCTTACTTTGTGCCTGGCTGGGCGGACGCAATTTCGAGGCTCAATTTCCGTCGGAACCGCGGCCGTCGTTTGGCCCGTAACACAATGGCTCTTATTATTACAACCTTCCCCAGCCCCATTTAAGAAGAAGAAACAGGAATCCGCTTTCTAAAGCACGACCACGTCGGAACAACCCCTTCTCTGCCGTCCCGTCTAATTTGGATTTTCTGCTTTCATGGCCTTCCATTGTCTTTCCCTTTTCATATTTGTCCGGAAACACTCGTTTAAATTTGGTCGTTTTATGTATTACCCCATAATCCCGAAAGCTGCAAGCTATCCTTTTGGGCTTAATGAGGTGACCTTGGAGGATTGATGCCCCTCGTGGTGGGGAATGAGGTGAGTCGACCCAGCTTTTTGGTGGTGCTAAGGAGAGCAAAGGTGAGCGAAAATGGCGGGGTCAAAATCCACAGTACTTACGATTCTGGTTTTCGCACTATGCAAGGCGGCGCATCTCAAGTGCCATTACTTGCACTTGTCAAGGAGCTCTGAGCGCAGCAGGAGGGCATGGTCGCAAGAGCAACGCCGGGGCAATCACCCGCCACCGTACACTAGAGCTGCGCGCACTGTTAGCGGCCCCTCGAATTGAACATGATCATTGGAGTGGAAATGACCAAGGAACCCCACCAAAAAGGCGAACGGTACCGACCCTACTGCACTCACTAGTCCCATACTGTATACACTGTAACGTCGATGAGATCCTTAGAGCAAGACCTCCTAGCTCTCGGACAGTTTAGTCTTCGAGAAGCTCGTGAAAGCTCGGCCGGGAGCTTCTCCCCATTCTCGCCACCACCGCCGTTGCTGAAAATAAAGGCATCGTCGCGATAGCGGGGTTCCTCTTTTTTTTTTTTTTTTTTTTTTTTTTTTTTTCCTTCTTCCAATCGATGGAGGGGCAATGGAAGGTATGGAAGGAAAAATTCCCTGTCATTTCCTACAGGGCGTAGCCGGTAAATCACAATCTATTATCAGAAATCCAAATTGGAAAGAAATAGAATAGGGGGGAAATACGGAATTACTGCTAGCAGGGGGGTTCAACCAGATTTGATCGATACCGCTGGGAAGAATGTTCCATCCGAGATCCAACTCTCGGGCGATCCAGGGAGCCACAATGACCCTCCCCTTGCTCGAACACTAGATACTTGTAGATAATGCTCGCCAACATAACCCCGGTCGCGTCTTGTCCTGGGAAGCTTCTAGTAATATGATGATATGTCCAACTTGACACCAGCAAGGTTTTCAAACGGGCTCACACCTCGATCGCAGATTGATGGGCCAAATATGGGTACATCGGCCAAATTCCTGCGTTTGTACTCGGCATGTCTTGTATCACTCTGGTGGTACTCGAACTCGCACCCTTGCGCGCTTCTTCCGGTAGCCTCTGCAACCAACGGATGGATGCGTACGCCCTTGCACCACCATCCCATTGCTCTCACTTTTTTTTTTTTTGGTTTTCTCCACGTATAATACTGGACATACATCCACACCTGCTAACCTCACTTCGGAACAACTAGGGGGGCGTTCGCCCTCCAGTCCTTGTCAAGCGAAGCGTATCAGTGAGCTGCACTATGACTGGAGCTCAAATCCACATTGATCCCAAAGGAGAGGCTATGGGCTGTCCGGGTCCCGCAGCGCGCCTTAGAGTCTCGCTCCCCGAAATGACGGTGAAAACCTCGCTGAACAAGGGTCTAAACGCTAGAGCAGTGGTGATTATGCTCGACAAAAGCGGGAGGAAAGGGCAAAGTAGGGAAAGGAAAAAATTATACCCCTGCCGGGTCTAGCATGAAAAGGGAAGACAAGGGACCCAACAGCAGGCCGCACCAAGACACAACGAGAGACCCTTACCATTCCCAATCAGAGAAAGAATGATGCCCCCTTCTCCGAACATGTGGCGCTCTAGCGGCCCTCGATGGATGGACGGCGGACTTCCCGACGGCACGGCTCGCAGGGGTTATAATTCTCTCTCCCTCTCTCCCTTTGAGAGCGCCATTTCCCAAGGGAATGGTGAACAATTTAGAATCAGGGGGTGGAACAAACAAAAAGAACAATTCCCAAGCCTCCTCGAAGGGCCAGAGGTTTGTTTCCTTCTCCCTCCTCTCCAAACACGGGCAGGGAGAATATCTCGATTTGGCCTTGCTAAAGGAAGCGAACCGTCCAATCTGCTTGACTTCCCCGTAGCGTGGCCGTCTCCCCGAACCCCGTTAGCTGCAGCCGCGGTGAGTGGGCAATATTTTTCTTTTTTTTTTCCACTCTTATTCACCGACTATCCGTCTTGTGCTCTTGTTCCTCTATGCTCTCATGCTCCCTCTTCCCAGCCCAACCAGCCATCCACCTGTACCCTGTAGCGTCACCCTTGACTTGCAGAATTTGTGATCCCGGACAAGGCACCCGGGTGGAAACGGACCCATAATCCCAACCTTGCTTCAAAAAGCCCATCCCAGCGTAGAAAAGAAGATGCCGCTCCGACTTTTCTCTTCTTCCCCTGCCCTGCGCCTGTCATAAAATGTCGGTGTTGAAAGGGTTTATGCGGGCCCGGAATGCTTTGATATGTATTGCTACCATACATACATACGTATGGCCATGGGGGTTCCTTTGGGAAGGGGGACAAGAAGCAGCGGTGATGACTTGTTCGCGCATTAACCCGCCCTTTTGACGTTGTGAGAGATGGGGAAGAACGATGGCATGCCTCCCCCCTCCTTCTGAAAACGGCATGGGAAAAGGCCCCTCCGAAGGCAGGGAAGCCCAACCCCAACCCTTGGGGATCCCCGCCAACACCGCCTGTTGAGGCTCGGCGATGGACAAGATCGCTACCAGACGGTCGTTACGATCCCGATCCCGTTTCCCGTTCCCTCTCCTCGCTCCGGCCTCCACCTTCGCAGCTATCTCCATCTATCCGTCCGGACTTGCTGCAAGTATCACACCTACTTTTCGTCCTTCTTGCATCTAGCTGTCAGGACCACCTCAAACCCCTGGCAGTAGCGGGTCCGCGGGCCCCTTCCGGAGCGGCCCCCTCAACAACTTCTGCTGTCGTCCGCCTCCCGTCACTATCATTCCCACCCATCCCAAAGAGAAAGGGGACTGCAGGACAGCCGGAAAGGAGCCGAGTCCAACACCACCACCACAGCCGCCACCAGAATCCTGGGTGTTGGCTCTTTCGAGACTCACTTGCCTTTTACGAACGTGCCCAATTGCCTCGCCGCATTCGTATCCGTGGGCAGGAGTTAGGGCATCTCCCCTTGGATGCCCTTTTGCATGCGCCTTGCATTGAGAGATGCACACCAACTTTTTCTCGCTTTCTTTTATTCCTCTCTCGTCAATTCTGTTTCACCTGGCAAGAGGATTACGACGGCCCGGCTTCCTCAAGTAGATTCGGTCTGGCAAGGGCATGTAGATCGGCGGCGCATGCGACGCTCGCCTTGTCCGCGGTCTTAGCTACCGTCGCGTAGAAAAAGTCGCCCAGCCTGTTGGTCTCTTGCCGGCCGGTGTTGGCAGAGTAGGTGGGACTGTGTGAGATCGATGCTCTTGTTGAGGATATGTGCAACAACAAATCAACACATCTGTGGATGCCCAATAGAGCCAGCCTCATTTGATTAAGACTTGCCCCTCCATCCCACTTTTTCCGACCCTGATTTTGGCGCTGGCCAGGGGGTGGTTAGCATCTAGGAAGCGGTGTCAGACAGCAATTGAGACGGAGGGCTATCCGACGAGCCATCGCTACATCGATACGTCTTCTCTTTCCGGCTTGTTTGCATAGTTTGTTGTCGCAACGTAAGTTGACGTGATGAGGAAAAATCATGTCTCTTCAAATGCAAGTCAATGTGCGAATTTTTTTCTCAAAGAACAGAATCTCAATTGGATGGGAGGAGGGGTTGTGTATGGGTGTCTTATCTGATTGAAATATCTTCCAAGACATGTCTGCGCATGTTCGGTTCTCTTTGTTGTCCGGTATCTGGGACGAGGAGCCGAGCAGGCGTGGGAAACCCTCTGTTTTCCCCCTTCGTGCATTCGGTTTGTAGTAACAGCGGGCCGTATTTACATGCATGTACAGGAGGAAGGGCCCGCTCCCTGCCTTTCCTCTCCTACGTCGCCCGCTTGGCTTCGCTGGGATGCCCGACATGCTGCTGCGTTGCTTGCTTGCTTGCTGATGTGCGCGCAGACACGCGTGTGCACATACGCACACAAACTCACGCCCACCACGTCGAAATGCTATGCTCACACTCTTTTCTCCAAGTTAAGGACACGTCTACGGGAAAGTGGGAGGGTCCCGCCGAGTCTTGCCCTGCTGTGCGACGACGGAAGATCCAATTGCCACAGGAACCGCTCGGGCCTCTAGATCAGACCTGAAGGCAGAGAGGCAGAAAAACATCATACTAAAAAGCACATGATAGTGAGCGTTGCGCGTGCACTCGCCAATCCCCACTCGGGCTTCCTCCCACCGTTCCAAAATAAAAATATGAAGCCAGTTCAAAAATCCGAAAATAAAAACGGAAGGCGGGGGAGGGGAAAAGGATGAAAATGGGAAGGAAGCCTGGGGTTGTAAGCGCACTCGGACGTGCTCACTCACTCACTCACACACAATCACGCAGACACCCTCACCTCGTCACCCAAACTTCCCAGCCGTATCCAGCAAGCGGGTTTTCCCTTTTAGCCCCAAATCCAGGTTAAGTAGGCACAGGGAGGAAAGGACCGAAGAATAAATGTGCTCGAATATAGGCCCGAAGTAGTGTTCGATGGATAGGTCAAGATCCGTTCGGATAACCCTCGGCTGCCCATCTTTTCTCCCACCCCCTGTTTCCCCAACCTCTGGGCCGCTCAATTGACTGTATCAGGCTCCGGTTCAACGACGATCAGCAGCGGGTTGCACGGTCCTTCCGCCTTGCTTCTGCCGGTAGCATCTCATGCTTCTCTTGCTTTTCTTCCTCACGTCTTCCATGCCCCCCTGGTTGATCCGGATTCCCGTCTGTGTGTTGGAAGAGGGGCCATGCGCGACGGGATGGCGAGGCGGGAGAAGGGGACGCGAGAGAAGATAGTGCGAGATGCTGGGGTAAAAAATCTGACCACAACTGGCTCTCCTGGGTCGGTTTGTCGGAGGAAACACGGCAAGACCAATCTCATGGGAAGGAAAGGCATAACAAAGCGGTCCTTAAGACTACACGTCTCCAAGCGCTTGCTCATCTCGAGGAAGGATCCTAGGCGCGGTTCACTTGACGGGCTAGGATATACCATGGCCACGGCCTTGGCAAGTGAGCGCAAGACAACATCTTACTCGGTCTCCCGCCTCGATCAAAAATACCGATCGGGTCGTCATTCCGTTCGAGATTCCAAATCCGATGGAATGGCCAACTGGCGGATGCATGAACTGGGGACCGAGCAAGTGTTCAGACCCTTGGGGTATCAAGCAGAAATTGAGACTCTTCAGACGGACGGCGATCCTGTTTGGCCTTCACTGCTCCGGAGAGCCCTTGGGAGTGAAGCAAAAAAGGCACGCCGGCTCTAAAGGTAATTTTCGGGCCTTGTTGCTTGGGAGATGCCAGAAATCGTTACAGAGGAACCGTCCTCTCCGTCGTTCCTGCGGTGCCATCCGTGGATGCGATGGTCTCTCTCGAATCCATCGATGGAGGGCTGATGGCGCCCTGGAGGCTCAACAGTGTGCCGAGAGGACGCGTCAACAGTGTGTTGCGGGAAAAAAGTTTGTTCCACACGACCAAAATGGAACGCAGCTCCGCGACTTATCAGTTATCACCGAGTATTTGTGGGCAGGGTTGGCGAAGAAGGGTCGTAGGCAAGGTGGGGAGGGTTCCAACAAGACCTTCCCCTTTTCTCCTGCTTCCAAACACCATAGGACTGGCGCAGTCCGCCTCGCTTTTCTCCTTTTTTTTTTTACCTTATTTCTCATCGCTGGGACCGATCCCTACTCTTCAACATTGTATTTGTGATATTGCGATAGCTCATGACACGATGTACCAGGACCCAAGTCCTCCGCATCGCCTGGCGTCGCGAATCCAGTCGAGGCAGCTGGCAAGCCAGGCCAATCTACCGCGCTAGGCATTGGAGGGGCCTGAGCTTCGGCGGAAATAGAGCACGGCTCGCAACCGAGCCTCGCCAAAGACCAGGACGGCGAGTTTTTACTGGATAAATTTGACGTTCGGTCCCCTCTACAATACGGGGCTGTCCCTGTATTCTTCCTGAGCCGGCGCCCTTTTCCGCCGGCGTCAGTGTGTAAGAGGATAAGAGTAAGGAGCGCAGGCTACTTGCTTGGAGCGAAGCATTTGGTTACAGTATTTCTCGGATTACCACACGAGCACTACAGTAAACGGTGCATCGTACCATATACCCACGTTGTCTTGTTGTTTACTGTGGGCACCCTAGTAGCTGTTACCAGTGGGTGCATTCTGACAGAAGACTCGGCCGTTGACGAGGAAGGGCTAAATTCCAGCAACCCACCACTCAGAATGCTTAGATCGCGCAATAATCCAGGTCCAGCGTCCCCCGCCTCCTGTTCATTTTAGTGTACCCAGTATCATCGCGAAACCAAGCTGTCTTGGATGAAGACTCTCCCTGCACTCCCATTAACCGCTGTGGTTGCCTACTTAGAGTCCGAAGAAGACGAAAGAGAGGGACACGCATATTTGCATACTTCGTAGACCGAACTGAACATCTTCGGGACCGTAAATGGCTGTATTCGCCTTCCACCATGAAATATCTTAAAACTGGGGAAAAGTTGAGCCTCCTTTTGGTGGCTCGTCTCTCCTGACCGACAAGCCGTTTTCCTTCCAAATCGAGCCCCCGACATTTTGACGGCGTGCTCTCCAGACACTGGAACAGACCAGACTACTTGTACGACTAACTCCATGCTCCACACCCCCCCTTCCCACAGGCTGATGCGGTCGTGCTGCTTGGCGGCTTCCCCCGTAGATTTCAAGTTCAATGTGATGGCTTAGTATGGGCCTAGCGATCAATCTATTCCATAACAGCCAACCACATACGCTTGTAGAAGGACGGACGCTGGCTACAGGACGCTACGCTACCACTATCCCCTTCCAGACGATCCTTGATTGAAGAACATCGGCCCCTCACACCTCACACTACAACCACAACAAAACAGCCAAACCACCACCGCCGCCGCTACCACCTCAGAAAGCCGATCGCCCTCAAACTCTCAATCTTGCATCGCCGCCAAAACCCCATCAACCCTTCCCACACCCACCCTTTTCGGATTGCCTCTCCCCTGGATTGAAATCGGCAAGAAATCAATCTCCCCTTCGACTTCTTTTCGCGCCGATGCTTGCAGAGCTGGTGGGAAAGGCCGTGACCTGAAATTCGTCCGAGGCCCGCCCCTCTCCCCTCTTTCCAAATCAGCTCTTCTGCCGCACAACCATGCTCATGACGGACACGGCAGCGCTGCCTTTCGATCAGGGTTACAGTAACAATCCGTACAATTCGCGCAACAAATCCTCAACCTCTCGCTCCTACGACCCTTCCGTCCCTGTCGACTCGTCCCGATCGGCATCGGATGCCCCCAATAACCCCAATTCACGCTACAACTACGACTACGAATACGATTCTGCCTACGCCACCACCGCTGCCGCCGGTGGCTCCTCGCTCATGAACGGCATCGTTGGACCCGCCCAGCCCGGCGCGATGTACGTGCGGGCCCTTTACGACTACGAGGCCGACGACAGGACCAGTTTGAGTTTCCACGAGGGCGACGTTATCCAAGTTATCAACCGCCTTGACAGCGGGTGGTGGGACGGCGTCATTAATGGCGTTCGAGGCTGGTTTCCGAGTAACTACTGCGAGGTCATAACGAGCCCCGATGAACTTCCCGACAGCATCCTGCAGGCCACCGCGGGGGACCACGGCGACGACGAACTCATCGAGGAAGGCGAGGCCTACGAGGAGGAGTTTGAAGATGATGAATCCGACCAAGATGGCGTTGATAGCCTTCCCCTCGAGGGCGTGGAGAACGGTGGCGGCTCAAGGTCAGATTTCTGGATACCGCAAGCGACGTCCGATGGAAGGTTGTTTTACTACAATATGATGACGGGAGACCGCATCACCGAATTGCCTCTCGAATCCCCAAGCTCGTCGGCCGATACCGGTCCCAGAGACCGAAGCGGGACGAACGTTTCTATCCCCGACGAGACCCGGCCTCCTCCCGAGATGATGGCTCGGGGTGGCTTGATGACGGATGAGGAGGATTCCGAGACTAACTCTGCTTCGGAGATAGAAGGGGAAAATATCATTGCCGGTTCGCGAAGTGCCTTGGTATGTATTAAAATGCACCTACCCTTCTGCCTTTTATCCTCCCCGCTTTCAACGGTCTACCAGGATGGACAACACCCAAGGCTTAAGGAAATTCAACGCCCATTACTAACTTGCGTAGCTGCGTAACCAGAGCTCCTTCAACGATGGGTTATCTCCTTCAGTCTCGATGGGCTCTATCAATGGTATCTCGCCAGTTGCTCGCGGGAATCGGGGCGATCCGTTTGCGAACGGTCTGCCCACCGGTCAAACACCCATGATTGCTTCAGCTACTTCATTCACCACCTCACCTTACTCACTACCAGCTACCAGTTCTATTCCTCGGTCGTTCTTCGACGATGGCCAGACCCCTCCATTGACCTGGACCCGTCTCGTACAAAACATGAAGAGAGCCATCGATCGGTACCGTGAAGCGATAACGAGCAACCGCCGCTCCGAATACGTGGCTCGCGCCGAAGACATTTCTGACCATCTCCGCCTCCTCCTAGCTGCCGGCTCCGGGACAACGGATAACCACTCTGGCCAACCATCCATCATCTCGCAGAACAAGGCGCTCTATCCCCACTTTAGGGATATGATGTCCAAGTTCTCAAAATTGGTCATCTCCTCACATATTGCAGCTGCAGACTGGCCAAATGCTGAGTCCGTACAAAAATGCTTGATGGAAGCGGAGGGCGTGTTCCAAGGAGTATTTAACTATGTAGAAGTAGCGCGGCAACAACGAGGAGAGGATATACCTCGCCTCTTCCCCGGCTTTGTGATCGGAAGCAACACCGGCGGTAGCTGGCAAAACAATGGCCTCGAACCCCGGGACCCCATCATGACCAACTTCCTCGACGACGACGAAGGTGCACTGGAACCTCAAGCTATTCTAGACGCGAAGCTCCTTGAGCGGTTGGACGAACTCAAGCGAATGCTTGTCTCAAGCATTCGTGAACTCGACAAGCGGCTTGTCATTACTGATAAGATTATCACACCGTACAAGCACGAACTGGTCGGAAACAACGTCTGTGCCGCTGGAGGAAAGGTCTTGGAAATGTTCAAACCCTGGATTGCTATGATCGAGTCAATCGACCTGTCGGTTCTCGGAAACACTTTCCAGACTCCTCAACTAGCCGATTTCAGCACGAACAAACAGAGCCTTTACGATAACGTGTCGGATCTACTACTAGGGTGTCAAGCAGTCGCAGGACCTCTTGCGGACGAGTGGGCTGAGGTACACGGTGAGGCGTTGGAGAACCGACTCGAGTACGTCAGGCAGTGTGCTAGGGCGCTCGAAACCAACTCGTCTCACGTCGGTTTCTCTCTTCAGCTCCTCTCAGAGCAGGTGCAGATCAACCTTCAGGCGCAGCAGAGCAGCATGAGACAACGAGAGGACCAGCTTGCCCGGGAGCAACTCTCGAGGGCCCAAACAATGCCGTACGAGCGCGGCGCGCCGCAGAGGACAGATTCTCGCGCGATGCCAGTACGGCAGCCGCTCATTCAAAGCCAGTCGTTCAGCGCCGACATGGACCCCACGGCTCCCGGAAACTTCCGGAAAGGTGACTACTCTAAGCTTAAGAAGCTACTGGGTGAAGATCCCTCTGCCCAGGCGGCCATGGGCCTACCAGCTGTCGAGGACACCCCGCCATTCCTCCGACTCGACTACGAACACGAGATCGCGTGGGAGTTTAAGACGCAGCCGCCCACCGTCAAGGGTGGTACACTTCCCGCTCTTGTAGAACAACTAACCCGGCATGACAAGCTGGATTCCGGCTTTACCGATACTTTCTTGCTTACCTACCGATCATTCACGACCGCGCGAGACCTCTTCGAACTCCTTGTTAACCGTTTCAATATTCAACCTCCCGAAGGGCTAACACAGCAAGATTATGAGGTCTGGAGGGACCGCAAGCAGAAGCTCATCCGATTCCGAGTGGTCAAGATCCTCAAGAGCTGGTTCGACAGCTTCTGGATGGAGGATTACAACGAAGAATCCCGCGCGCTGATTCGCGACGTATACAACTTTGCCCGCGATACGGTCAAGTCCACCGAGACGCCCGGCTCTGCGCCGCTCATGCAAGTGCTCGACCAGCGACTCAACGGTAAGGAAGTGGGCGTCAAGCGCATGGTCCAGACGCTCAACCAGAACAGCCCGGCGCCCATCATGCCGCGCAGCATGAAGAAGCTCAAGTTCCTCGATATCGACGTCACCGAGTTCGCGCGCCAGCTCACAATCATCGAGTCTCGCCTCTACAGCAAGATCAAGCCTACCGAGTGCCTCAACAAGACGTGGCAGAAGAAGGTGGGCGAGGGTGAGCCCGAGCCGGCGCCCAACGTAAAGGCACTCATTCTACATTCGAACCAGATGACCAACTGGGTCGCCGAGATGATTCTCGCGCAGGTGGATGTGAGGAAGCGCGTCGTTGTCATCAAGCACTTTATCTCTGTTGCTGACGTGAGTTTTTGGCCTTCCGGGATAACATCTGCCACGAAGTATCATATCTAACCCCTTCAATTTTAGAAATGCCGCGCGCTCAACAATTTCTCTACGCTTACCTCGATCATTTCCGCTCTCGGAACTGCGCCCATTGCGCGGTTGAAGAGGACCTGGGATCAGGTGCCTCAGAGGACACAAACGGTTCTCGAATCGATGCGGAAGCTCATGGCGAGCACCAAGAACTTTGGCGAATACCGAGAAGCGCTGCATGCAGCGAACCCGCCCTGTATTCCCTTCTTTGGTAAGTTGATCATCAGCTTTGAACGCACTAGCCCCTCCTTCGATACCCGGATGCTAACTAACTATAGGTGTCTACCTGACCGATCTCACCTTCATCGAGGACGGTATCCCCTCCATCATCAAGAAGACCAATCTCATCAACTTCTCCAAGAGGGCCAAGACGGCCGAGGTGATTGGCGACATCCAGCAGTACCAGAACGTCGGTTACTCGCTGCAGGCGGTCACGGAGCTCCAGGACTATATCCTGAGCAACATGCAGGCGGCAGGTGATGTGCACGAGATGTATGACAAGAGCCTTCAGGTTGAGCCTCGTGAGAGGGAAGACGAGAAGATTGTCAGGTAAGTGTTTTTTAAACTCATAAGCTTCCAAGATGCGGATTGCTAATGTTATTTACTTTTATAGGGTGCTCGCTGAGTCTGGCTTCCTTTAATCCTCGAATGTGGAGTTGTTTGATTCCCAACGGGCTTGTCGCTTCGAGAGGACTCGGGTTGCTGTGTCGACTAGAGGTCACGGATAACTTTCCATGTGATGCGCTATGGAAAGCATTTCCAGTCCCTCTTCGTTAGGCACGGCCCTTCAGGATGTCGCTACTCTCTCGGAATCTCAGAGATTTCGTCCCATGTGGTTGGAGTACTCGGGCTAGAGAAGAACGAAAAGGCTACCTAGGCTTTGACGGAATAAGCTAGGAAGCGGTGCGAGGATGTGCCTTGTTCCTCCTTTCTCCCGCCGCGATTGCGTATGCGGGAATCGGAAGACGAGGGAAAAAAAGAGGATACGAACCAAACATTCTTCATGTATGGCACGAACTTGTTCTATATCCTTTCTTTTTTTTTCTTTTTTTTTTTTTTTTTCGCGGTGTCCCTGTTCTTCTATTCGGCGGGAAACGTGTCTAGAAATCATCCTGGGAGTTTTTGTCTTATTTTACATTCTACCCTGCCTTGTTGTTGTAACTTGTTCACCATCGAATTAGTGGACGTCGCCGCTGTTTTAACTTTGAAGAACAACTCTGGTGGAAATGGTTTTGGGATTGGAGGTTGCGTCTGTTGTCGTTTATATACTGACTTTTTCGTTACTTGACTCGCTATCCGATGCCTATTCGTCCATGAATGTGAGATCGCGCCTCGCTATCAACTTGGGAATATTGTTCGGGTTGCCGAGAGTGCTATTACAGCTCAGCCAACGGCCCGCGACTTGGGCAGCCAACGCACAGAACCGGCGTTCGGGAGACAAGGCTCCAGCACACCCTCGATCCCTCCTCCGCACTCTCACTACTTGGTCACGACTTTCTCAATAAATTGCGCATCTGGCTGTGAGTTGATTGAAAGCATCACTACAGCTATACCTCTATTGCGAAGTTTGTTCCTCATATACACCTGCCCCTTTGAAAACCGCTCCTTCTCTTATTTACAGTCCGTCGAAGGCTGGAAGAGAAACAAGGCACTGTTGTGGACAAATTCCATCTTAGTCTGTCCGATTCTTTTGCCACCCATTTGGTTATCTTGCCTCCGCCGGGTACCAGAACCTGCGGTGTAACATTATCTTACTTCTCCAGATGAGTCGATAGAATTTGCGGCTTATAGATCTGACGAGACCTGGCGTCTGCACCAGACCTCTCTACTACCGCCACTTTCTCAGGGGCGAGAGATCGGTGTTGAGCACTTACGCAACCGACGGCAGTGAGGCACGAATAGGACATAAGACCAGGCCTTTTACACTTCACCGTGCTCTTGCGTCTTTGCCACACTTAAGCCGATATACGGTAAGTAAACTTAAATAGTGCTGTATTTACTTGGTTATCACGAGTATACCTGGACACGCTGACTTAGAAGTGACTAGAAGTAGGAGTAACGCGCTCTGCGTTGCACGAGAGAGGTTACAGCATAAAGCCGATTAGTACCAGGATCTGAAGGTTGAATGCTAGCTTATTTTCCTAATAATCTGGCTGCCCACATCCTTGCCTTGTGGACGCTCGGAATCTGGGATATGCACCAGGCTAGCACGAACGAGCCAAAACCTGGACCGGGAGTGTTGGGAGTTTTGTGATAAATGCCGAATAGACAGCTTGGAGGTTGGTAGAATAACACATGTACTACCTACAGTGGTGTTCTGTTCTCCTTGTGACGGGAGCGGATGGGTCTAAACCCGGAGACGGGAGGGGCGCAGGCTTCACTGCGGGGATCCCGGAGTAGGAGGGCAATTGGGAAACTGCGGATTTGAAGTCTGTGGCGGCACGGTAGTTCAGAGACTGAATCACTTTGGATATTTAGGTGTTGGCATCATGAGCGTAGCAGGGGCGCGGCTGATAGAATATGCAATGTAGTCAACAGCTGCATGACGCCGAACGAGGCGTCGCTGAGGTTCGGACGTCGAGCGTTGATCCGGTAGGAGAGGGCCCAAATCTTATTTTAAACTGTTAGTCCTCGTTGGCTGTAATAATCCGTTAACGTGAGGAATGTTCTGGCTGTCGCTCGCTCCTAGGCGAGTGCGCCTTGTCAGTTGGTGTAAGGTCTTTGGCATGACAAGAGGGTAAAACAAAGAGCCGGTTCGTGCCTAATGCTGAATTTGCGAGAGATTCACAGTCCAATGAAATATGAATCTCGACATAAGAATTATCTTGACCACGAAAATCCCGTTCGGTGCTATGCCATGACACAAATACATTTGTCCCAGGGGCCTTCAAGTTGATGCGACGATGTCGCTTCGGCGACTAATAGTGTAGGCGCGGGCGACCCACATGCCAAAATCACGTGCTGATAACTGTCCAGTGCACGGCGCGGTGTGCCTGGTGGACATTGTTCTCGTCCCAGCTTCACTAATATCACCATTCCATACTCGAACTGACCCCCGTCTCCCGCCTACCGCCGCCACATGTGCCAAGTCTTTTATGGAATATTACCTGCTTCCCCGGTCCAAATAGTCAGCACTGGGATTACCACGGGCTCTGATCCACGAAGGTCTCCTAATCCCTACTCGTATCGAGCGGGCAGGTCTTGCACTGCGGGACATTCCCAAGGCTCCATGACAGAGTGGACGCTATTTAACACCTATGGATGAGTTTTTCGTATGTATTGGGAGCCCAACAGTGTATCCTTACCTAGATCAAGACTGGCCCCTCAATCTAGAACGAGGAGCCGGCTCAGGTCACGACATACGGAGGGTTATGGCGTCTCGAGCTACCGGTTAGGGCCCTTAGAACGTCTTATAGTCAAGAATATAGAAGAAGAAGGAGCCTTTCGTTAGTTCTAGAAGTTAAATCCCGCGCATTCTAACCAAGGTCTTGCTCAATGATTGAAGGATATTGAGAATACTTATGTCAGTAAGAAGTCGATTTAATGCACTTCGGTAAACCATGGAAGTAAACCTAGCCCAGTTAAGCTTAATTAATTCAAGATGAATTACATTTTTCGTCTCCTTCAACTGGAAAGTCTAGGCTGAAAGGTGGCGCTTTTCTGTAGACTGTCACTGTAAATGGGGCCGATGGCTGGCGAGCCTCCCCTTGGTGGTACGTATCTAAATCACGTGTTGATAAGGTGGACGGGCAACGACAAGCCTGGGCTGGCGATGCGGCTCAACACTACAGTCACACGACGACACCCGACCCGGCACCAGAAAGGCATCCAGCTCTCCAAATCTCGCATCCTGTACCCGGCCATTCCAGCATATATCGTCTAGGATCGATACCCATGAGGAGTCCAGGCTGGTAAAAAGCTTGTGCGGCGCCTTCTAACCCGACGAAGGAGGCGCAATCCGGCATCATCTAGCCCCATCGCTCCGTCGCGCGCAACCACGCGCACGTTACAAGATATGCCCGCCGACGCCGACGCTCGCAAGAGTATGAACCCAGGCCCTTATCGAATAGTTCGTGATGTGGTTGATAGATTTAGGCTGACAATGGCCTTGCGCCGCTTCGAATAGGCGAAGATGCTACCATCAAGGTCGCATCGAAGAAGGACACCAAGAAAGATGGCAAGGGAGGCGTTTTAAAGCTTAAGAAAATCCAGCTGAGGGCGACGAAACTTGGGACATGGCGGGAGAACAACTCTGCTGATGGTAAGTCAAGAGATGGTCGGGGATCATCCCCTGCGCGACCCCGCCTTTCATGTGGAGCATCCCTAACGCTGTCTCGTGCCCCTTCAACAGATGAGAAGAAGCTCAAAGCTACCGACGCGTCGCTCTCACCCGGAACCAATCATGTCGAGGACGATGAGCAAGCCACCTTTATACTTGGCCGACCGGTCGACGATGCGCCGGAGATGGAATCGTGTAAACACTGCAAGAAGAACGTGTTGAAGTCGGGCGCCAAGGGACATATCGCACAGTGCTTGAGAGTGAAGAAGGAGAAGGCGCTACGAAAGAAAGAGGCCAGGGAAGCGAGAGAACGCGCAAGGGAGGCTGCGAGAGAAGAGGCCAGAAAGGCGGACGAGGAGGCTGGCGGCGGCAAGGGCGACGATAGCGACGATGATGATGACGACAAAACCAAGGCGTCGAAGACTAGGGGCGGTGAACCTGGCAAGGGCGGCAAGAAGCGTAAAGCTGATGGTGAGGCGGAGAAGGGACCTTCCAAGAAAAAGAAGAAGGAGGAAGTTAAGCCCAAAGTTGCCAAGCCCAGAGGTATGTCGCACTCTTCCCTCCTTTACCTCATGCGTGCACCTCACTTAACATCGGATACAGGGCCTGTCGATGTGGAACGCCAGTGTGGTGTACTCTTACCAAACGGGATGCCTTGCGCGAGATCTCTTACTTGCAAGAGTCACTCTATGGGTGCGAAACGTGCTGTGCCCGGCCGATCGTTACCATACGACATGCTGCTTGCGGCGTACCAGAAGAAGAACCAGGCCAAGCAACAAAGTAAGTTTATCTGGCATCAACGTATCGCGTCATCAGACTGCTGACACCGGCCCTTCTCTCCTACAGAAGCTGCAATGGACGCAAACGCTCCGATTGAGGACGAGGATGAGAATGTTGGTCAGATTGATTCCGACGAGGAAACCGCCAACGTTATGAACGCGCTTGCGCACTGGAAACCTCAGCCTGTCCTGCCGCCGCCGGTGCTTCAGCCTATCAAACGCACATACCAGCTCGCCCGACTTCACGAGCAGCTGCAAATGGCAACTAACGGCGGCCGTACCAACATCTTCAAAGTTGTCGGCTTCGGCGCCCAGAGGCTTCCCGAAGGCCATCCTGGCCTAGTGGACAGTGAAGATGCGCTAGGGGAACCGGACACGGTAATGTTCCCGACCAGTGCGAGGACGTCGAGTTTCAGCATGCAAGGGTCGATGTCTCGCAGGCCGTCCGTGACTAGTAGGGGATAAGCGAGGCGCTGTGCAGCCGCTACCATGCTGTCCAATTTCTTTTCCTTGTATACTTATGGCCTTTTTCTTTTTCTTGTTCTTTCTTTTTTCTTTTTGGAAAGGAAGCGAGGGTTAGTTTTTTCTCAAGTCTTTTTTTTTCCTTCTGTCTCTGGTCTAACTTGCAGGCATGCGGGAAGCGGCGTTCTGGAATGAGGGGGAGACGTATCATTTTGATTTTATGAGGAGGACAGCGACGCGGATTCATGATAGGTCTTTAGGAAACAAGAAACATCACTAAGGATGTATTCCTCGAATAGAGAATGGATTAAGATTGCACCTCTGGAGCCCCGTCGCTCTTGTTCTTTAAATATGAACCTGATATATGTACATTTATTCAAACATTGATTTCTAGGCGCACTAGACACCCATAGCACATCCTCTATCTGTAGTCCCGATCACCTTTTTTCTTCTTTTTCCCGGGGCGTTTACCTCTTGCTCGATACATGTTCCTCCCCAAGCGTTGTTTTCCGGGGGCCCTCCAACTTTTCCCTCTTCCAAGTCTCCGCCAACCCAAGTTTCTCATCATCATCCGGATACCCCAGGCTCCTTCTCAGTTTCAGAACCTCAACGCGCACCCTCCTGGCCGTTTCTATCCTCACCTCCACGACCTCCCTCCACACTTCAGCATCCACGCCCTCGGGCGGCTCCAACGGGCTCAGATCCCTCGCGGCCGTACCGGCGGCGACCGGCCCCACCAGATGGCGAACCTTTCTCCACCTCTCGACAAGCTCGCCAAAGATTTCCGGAACATCGACCTGCTCGCCGAAAGCGACGGTGATGTCCTTGCCGACGCGCGGCAGGAAGCGGGGAAAGGAGCGGTTCTCGGGCATGACGCGCTGCAGGCCGTCGATGAACATGGGGACGAAGTCCGGGGTTGGGTCGGACTCGAGGATGAGGCGGGCGATGCCCCATTTGAAGTAGCGGAGGGAGGAGGTTGGGTGTTGGTGGACACAGCCTTCGGGAAAGACGTGAAGCCAGGAGAGGTGGGGATGGGGGTGGGGAGGGGGCCTGCTAGATTCGGCCGGGGGGGAGGAGCCGGCTAGGTGTTGGGAAGAGGAAGAGGAGGAGGGGGCGCGGGAGAGGAGGTGGATGGCTTCGGTTATGGTGGGTTGGTAGAGGCCGCCGTGGGGAGAGTGTTTGAGGCGATAGGTTGGGAGGACTTGGCCGAGGCTGAAGAAGGTTGCAGATGCTCTGTGGAGGGGGTCATGTTAGGGGCTGGGTTCGACGGTGAGAAGGAGGGGAAAAGGGGGGATGTCAGGTACTTGTTCTTGAAGCAGATATCTTGGGCGCCTAGACTCCAGCGGAGATTCCACGGGTCAAACACGTAGCGGAGGGGAAGGACACCCCATATTATAGGATCATCAAGTCTAGGGGTTTCTCATCAGCCACAGTGAAACTAGGAATTGGTATCTCATGCGTAGCTCATGATAAGACATAGAATATCTCCAAGACTCAACTTACACTGACGTATGATTAGAAGCGGTAAGTAGTCCCCTCTTCCTCCCCTCGTGCTTCCTTTTTTCCAAGACCTCTAGAAAATCTCCATACCCTTCCAAGTGCACCCTGTTCAACCCGTAGAGAAATCCCTTGCCTAGAAGGCCGGTGAGACCCATTACCACCGAGGATCCGGCGCGCCAGAAGGCTCCGCGCGGCGCACGGCGTGGAACAGTTGGCGGCGACATTGCCTGTGGTGTGAAGTCCTTTCTTACTCTTAGGCAGGAATCAATCCCTTGGCTCCCGCGCAAAGTGTTTGATGTTTCATATAAGAGGGTAGCCGAGGTCAAGGTGCGATTGAGAGAGCGGAGGCACCCGTTCCTTGGCCTCAAAGAGACGGAGAACGGTCACGGCATTGAAGAGATTCGAGACTCATTTACTGGGGAAAAGATCCACGGATTGACCGAGGTGTATCCAAAAAAAGTGTCACTTCACGTTGTGTTTATATCGCGGGTTGCACGTTGGGATGAAGACATTGCCCGGGAAAAAAAAAAAAGATATTGACTAGCTTTTGGAAGCTTTTAACACGAGTCAAAAAACGTGCAGCGTTTCTTTGGTGAACGAAGCGCGCTGGTGTGGAAATGAGCTCGATTGGTGAATAACCTCCATTAGTGCATCACGGTTTTCGGCTGGATCTGATGTTCAATGTTCCGTCTTTGAAGATGGTGCCGGATCGAGCTTGATGAGAAGAGCAACAACCAGAAACGTATATACCTCACGACGGCCACCGAGGATTACGATTTCAAAAGTTCTCCCAACGGCATTAATTGTTATGAAAAGAGAATTAACTCGTAGGCGGATACACACTCATCTTCTCGCCCCGAAACTGTAACCCTCTCACAATCCCAACCACCACTGACCCTCGTGAGTATCCAAAGCTCCATCGCCACTAAGGTGAAATTGCACCCTCACCATACCCTCCCACCGACAACCCCATCTCATCGCAAACCCTCCAAAATGTCCCACAGTAAGTCCAACCTCCCAACCCACCTCCGAACCCTCACACTAACCCCCCTCACCCTAGGCAAAAGAAACACCACCCGGCCTGTCTTCACAGCCCACGAGCGCGCCCTAGCCCGCGCCGCCTGGACCTCGTCCTCCGCGCGGCTAAACCGCGACTCATTCCTGCCGTTCGGCTCGTGCAACCTCTGCCTCGAGCCGGCGCGAGACCCCGTCTCGTGTCACCGCGGCGACGTCTTTTGCCGCGAGTGCGCGCTGGCGAACCTGCTGGCGCAGAAGAAGGAGATGAAGAGGCTGGCCAAGGCGCGGGAGGTGGCCGAGAAGGAGGTCGAGGCTGCGAGGGAGGAGAAGGAGGCTGAGGCGAAGGAGAGGGCTGTTCGGGAGTTTGAGATGGTGCAGTTGGGGTTGGCGGCTAAGAAGGTGGGCGCCCGTGAAGAAGACGAGGATGAGGAGAAGAGCGTGGGTGGGGGAAAGGTGGCAGGGTTGATTACGCGGGGGACGAAGAGGAAGTTTGGGTTGGATGAGAAGGAGATGGATAGGATATCCAAGGAGGATGTTACCAAGGCGCGGAAGGCTATCGACGACGAAATCGTAAGCCTCTCTCTCCTCCCCCCCACTGTCTTCATACTTTGATGATGATAGCCCAACTAACAACACAACCCCAACCAAAAAAACAGGCCCAAAAACCAACCCTCCCATCATTCTGGACCCCCTCCCTCACGCCAACAATCGACCCCGAAACCGCTCTCTCCACCCGCAAAAAACCCAAAGACTCCCCCATCTGCCCCTGCTCGCCCCCCGACGCGCCCCACGTCCTCTCCCAAAAGCACCTCATCGCCCTCTCCTTCACCGAAGAAAAAGACCACGCCTCGGCCTCCTCGCGTGCGGTCAAGCGCATCTGCCCCTGCTGCCGCAAGGTCCTCTCCAACCCCTCCAAACCCGTCCTCGCCAAGCCGTGCGGCCACGTGCTGTGCCGGGCGTGCGCCGTGAGGCTCGTCGAGAGCGCGCGGGACGACGGCGGCGGCGGAGGCGAGGGCGTGCTTACTTGCTACGTTTGCGATGCGGATCTGGCGGATGGGAAGGAGAGGGAGAGGGGCCCGGTGGGGAAGAAGGCCAGGGGCGCGTTGCCGGCAACGTTGATTGAGTTGAGGTCGGATGGGACGGGGTTTGTTGCTGGCGGGGTGAATGTCGTTGAGAGGGATAGTACGAATTTTCAGTGCTGAGGTGTTGTTTTCTTTTCTTTTATATATATATATATATATATATTTATTGGGTTCCATGGCCATAGACAATGAGTTAGGAAATACGTTATGGAAATGGTGATTTCGATTCCTGGACTTGCCGCATCAAGCCTTCTCGCGCAAATCGCCCCTTCGTCTTGCTTCACCCGACCTCTTGTCCTTGAGCATGCTACTCGACTTTAGCGTTGGCGACGACTCATGCCTTGTGACCCAAGATAGCGTCAGGAATCATCATCGACCAAGACCCGGAGCAACGCTTCTTGAAGCCCAATCCCATTCCTTTCTGTCATGACTCCAGCGGTATAGCGGATGGGGCAGGAAGCTCGAGACTTTTGTGGTTCAAGCATGCCAACTCTTCGCTACCACCCACTAGTACCGCTTATCTACAGGATTTCCCTCTCCTTTTCGCTCACCACTGGGGAAGTCTAGATGGATAGGGCAGATATATGCTTCTTTACTCATAAAATAAGCTTGCTTTCCCCATAGAAAACAAATCAGGATGAGCCTATGATAACTATGAATACTGTATCGTCATAATAAAAAGAGAAACACAAAATGCGCCGCTAAACACCAAATCCGTAGTCTACAAATAGATGGCAACCACGCATTCCCTGCCCATTTACGAAAAGAGGAGGAAACCATCGAAGCGCTTTCCTCCCTCGGTTTTCTGTCACCTTTTTATACCCTTCCTGCCAAACCGGTAAAAAAAAAAAAAAAAAAAAAAAAAACACACGCGTGTGCAGCCTCCTCCCCCCAAAAACCCCGAAATGTGAGAGTTACGGGTGATGCGCTCAGTAGCCGTCATATGGGGCGGCCTGAGTAGGTACTTGCTGGGGATACCCCCTAGCCTGGGCTTGCATAGCAGCCGCAGCCTGCTGTTGCTGGTGATGCTGGAGGATCAGATCGTTGAACCAGCGGTGCTTAAGGGCATCGTGGGCGCTGATGCGGAACTCGGGTCGGAGCTGAAGCATGCGCTGGAGGAGGTCGATACCATCGGGATCGATCTGAGGGAGGATCTGGCGGAGATCCTGGGTGGCGTACATCTGGAAGTTGGGCTTATATTCGGGGAACTGGGTGATGCCGGGCCAGGTCCTCTCGGTTGGGGTGCCCATTATCCTAAAGATGCGCACAATCTGGTCCTCGTTGGTGGTGCCGGGGAATAGAGGCCTGCCCGTGTACATCTCGGCCATGATGCACCCCGCAGACCAGATGTCGATACTAGTGTTATAGGTACGGCTACCGAGGAGAACATCGGGGGCGCGGTACCAGAGAGTGACGACCTCGTTGGAGAAGGTGTTAACGGGAATGCCAAAGGCGCGGGCAAGACCGAAATCACCCAGCTTGAGCTGGCCTTTGCTGTTGATGAGCAGGTTTTGGGGCTTGAGATCGCGGTGGAGGACCCTATTCTGGTGGCAGAAGTCGATGCCCTTGAGGAGCTGGTACATGAAGGACTTGATGGTCATGGGCTTGAGAGCACCCCTATCGCCGTTGGTATCCATGTACTTCTTAAGATCGCCGTCCATGTGCTCGAAGACGAGCATGAGCTTATTCTCGGTGTGGATGACATCGTGAAGGGCGACAATGTTCTCATGCTTAAGCTCCTTCATGAGGGAGATTTCGCGGATGGCAGTGGACGGGGTACCCTCCTCGGAATCGAGGTGGATTTCTTTAAGAGCGACAAGCTCTCCTGTTTGCCTGTTTCGACCCTTGAAGACCTATACCGCGGATATGCACGGTTAATAATAAAAAGAACCTGGTGGAGGGTTTGGTGCGGGAAGTCATACAGTGGCATATGTGCCCTCGCCGAGCTTTTCCAGCTGCTGGAACGAGCTGGGGTGCCTCTTGCCGTCCATTATTTTGAATAAGATATCAAGATATTAGATCGTATTAAGGAGAGGATCGTTGTCGGAGCGATCCAGTAGCGCCGCGGCCGCGCGGGAAGGAGGACGAAGTGAGTGAGGTCGGGTAAATTCGGAGAGGAGGCAGAGCCGCCACTTGAGAGCGAACAGAGCAGCCGTCGAGAATGCGTGTCCCTATGGAATGATATATCGAGGAAGACTTGACTTTGGGGGTATATCGGAGCCTCGAGTAGAAGAAAGTATGAAGAGAGCCCAAAAAAGGGCAAAATATGCAACGAGGCACTGTAGTGAGTCAGATGTTCGGAATGGGCTGTGCTGGTGCTGCGCGCATTTTAGTGCGGGCCTCCCAGAGGACGAGCCGTCTCGTTGGTGTATGGCGGCTTCTGGTTGGCAGATTGCCAGCGGTTGCACTGAATGGGCTGCTGGCAATACAGGATACAGGGGCGTTCAGTGGGATTAAGGCTGGCGTCTGCCCGTGCTGGCCACTGACTGGCTGGCAGCTACAAACCTGTTGAGGATGATTCGGAGTGTGAGGTGGTGGGGTGGATTGATTCAGGTTGTATCGTGTCGGGTCACAACGTGCTGGGTCTGTCAGAAGGCCCAGTTGACAAATGGCTGGCAAAAAGGCAAATTGGGGACGAGGAGGGGTAGCTTATCAGCCAGCTTGTACCCGGTACGACCCTGAACGCTGGGTCGCTGCAGCGTTGAAGTGCGGGCGAGTGGGGTTGAGAAGGGTAGAGGATACCAGATCTCTCTTTATTACCCCACGCCATCAAATCCAGACGACGCTACGTCAGGAGGTACAAGTCATCAACGCCACTGGTCGCTGGATCGGAGACGTGCTGGGCTGCCAGCGCGGTGTACCATTTAATGACTTCCGTAGTAGCCAGAAAAGGGGGGGCAGGAACGTTTGGAATCGCCCGAACAAGCTGTGGTGTTTTTGGTTCTGGACTGCCTGGCTTTGGGTAGCGGATGATTGCTGGCTGCCGCAAGTACGTAGCATTGGAACTATATTCTTCATCCTCTGCCAGCCACGAGACACAAAGATACCACACCCCAACTATACCTGTCCTGGAGCCGCTCTACTATACATTTGCAGCCGGTGGTGAAGCTCACGAAATCCAAGGAGGTGATCAGGATATATCTTCCTTTCTTACCAATTTGAGGTTATCTTCGTGGGTCCAGATCTAGTAGTTCCAAGCTCTCACCTTCAACCGACGAAGCTGATAATACCGCCTCTGGCCGCCACCTGAGACCGCCCAAGTCTCCCGACCACCTTTCGTCAACCCCTCCCGATCCCTCCGATTATTCTCCGCGCCTTTGCTGTCTGATATACATTTACCGTACCATACATCGTCTGCTCATCAGCCCAGATCAACTTATCTTGCGCTTGATGGGCGGCAATTCCAGCTCTCTCTTGCCTTTGGGTACGCAACTGTCTTTCTAACCCTGCAAGCTGCGTCCAGCTCCACTTGTGACTGCGATATAGCATGCTGCTATCCGTGCCAACTTTTGGAGAGTGTGTTGCTCTGATGAAAACTAATGCCATTTCCTCGAATATTAGGTCTTTGAGACCCCAAAGCGAATCTACCCATTTTACGCTTACACTACCATCTACGAACTACCCCCAATAATGCGGAATCTTGCCGGTTCGACGAGTCCGAACGGCCGTGGCTTCGGCGCGCCTTTCGCTGCCCCGCCAGCCGAGCCGCTGCAGACGTCATTCTGCCTTGTCAGCGAGGAGGACATGAATGCCTCCACTGAGCGGCGCCCACGGTCCCAGACCTACTCTATTCCAACCCGCCGGAAGCAATCGCCGGCGAAATCGCACGAGATGCGGGGTCGCTCCCGCAATGGCAACGAGAAGTTGCCGTCTGAACCTCGATCTCCCACGCGAGCAGAAAGCGGCATGTTCCGTCGCGAGTCGATGCAGACCGTGAAGCCCGGCGATTCAGGCCTCACCGCCCGTCCGTCGAACACGAGGACGTCGTCAGTATTGTCTCCGTCGGTTCCGGAGGGCTCTGTCGCCATTTCTGATATAAGCTGCTCCATCCCTCACCGGGACTCTCCGGTTGCTTCGTTTTCCGAGTATCCCTTTAGTCATGCGCCGAGTGGGCTGGGCGAGTTGGATACGAGCTCGCTGGTTCATCAGGATCAATCTGCTGAACACTCGGAGCAGCAGCTTATTATGCCGCTGATCACGCTTCCTGATCGGAGGCCGTTCACGGAGACTGGCAAAGCTATAGGCGGGCTCAAGATTCTAGTCGCAGGTGCCAAAGGTTTGTTTCACGTGAATCTCCCTTCCCCGTTGCCATACTGACGTGCGTCCAGGTACTGGGAAATCATCTCTTATCCGGGCAATATTGCAGTGCTGCGAGCATATTGTACATGTGGGGCAGACGAAAGATGCTCTAGTCGGCGGGAACCTACCCAACTATCCTCGTTTTAGCCACACAGAGGGCCCTAGGATCACGGAGGTGTACGCGAGTACGATGCCACGCCCTCCGTGGTGGACGCCCTGTGAGGATGATATCTCGGAACCTTGCCAAGATTATGAGCTAGGTACTCAGTACGATAAGAATATCTGCTTCGTTGATACCCCAGGACACGGAGCAGACACCAATGTATGTTTCGAGGTCCTATCCTCGCTCTTTTTGTGGCTACTAACCTTGTTTGGCAGCCATCTGATTGCATCTCACTCGTTCGAGATTATATAGAGTCACACTTGACTCCCCACCTATCGAGTGCAGCAGCGGATAGCGATATGCTTAAGCTTCTGAGCGCCAGCGGAGGGTCTCTTGTTAGCGCTGTACTATATCTAATATCACCTGAGGGTACGCCCGGTTTCCCTCACTTTCGCCGTTTTGAGGGTTTTAATTTGGTGCTAACTTTCCCGCATAGGCCTTACTAAAGAAGATGTGCAGTTCCTGCTAGCACTCCAGCAAGTTACGAACGTCATCCCCGTGGTATCACATGCGGACACGTTATCAGTGGAAGAAGTCGCCTCTATCAAAGAGACGGTGGCCCAGAAGCTAGCCGATAACTACGTAGGGCCATTTACCTTTAGCAATTCAGGTGCACCGGAAGGAACTGTAGCCGTCTATGCGATTTCATCCGCACCCGGCTCGGACTTCGATCTAGGTGATGCGAGCCTGCTTGTGAACTCGGAATACATTCAGCCTCTTGTCACAACCGACCTTGCTAGGCTCGTTGATGATATATTCTGCCCCAATGGGGCATCGTGGCTCCGACACTCGGCGGCCAAGGTATACTTGAAGTGGAGAAAACGTCATACCCAATACGGCTACGGAATGGATCTATGCCTTGCACCGAGACTCTCAATCCAGGATCTGGCCCCAGCCGGCGGCATCCTGAGGTGGCGGCGAGACATTGGGTCCAGCCGTACTAACGACGAACTTCTCGACGACTGGGCGGCCGCGCTACGGAGGAGCCTGAGTAACAACAGCGTACAGAATCCCAATCTTCTCCAGCTCACCCACCATGCAAACATGACCGTGGCAAGGCGGCAGCACAGCAGGGGCGGTAGGCGATTGAAGACCGCCGAGCACAAGACCCACCAGGATCCTCTGGGGCTTCTCCAAATACTGGGGACCATCAAGCATCGCGGCCAGACGATTGTCGAAGTGGTGGGAACCGTTGGAGTGCTTGGTACATTTGGGGTGTGGATGTGGTATGCGGGCGGACCTGGCCCATAGGTATCTCAGCTAAGACAATAATCGGTCTTCTCAGATGTGGTGGGGGGGAAAGAGATGACCAGCGCCGTGCAAATGGCGAATATGTACAAAGATATGTATTTTCTTTAGATATACTCACGCACTTCAAAATGAGATACGACGATATCAGCTCTAATGCACCACGACAACCCCGTTGTCTTCTTGTGGGTTGTTTTGACTCTCCAGTGAGAATCTTGATGAGTCAGCGCATCACCGTGTCGGTCCAGGCCGTGAGTGGTTGGTTGCTTCTTGCCTCGTTCCCGAACACCAGCCACCATGGCTGGTCAGTGGATAAAAAGTACTGGTACCTGAGGCTGACCCTCTTGTTCAACTTCATCTCGTAAAACACTAGCGGCTTTCGCACAAGAAGTAGCTGTACTCTCCAACACGACCCTCTCCGAGGCTCCTGCTCGCCCGTGCCAATACCAAATACCCAATAGAAGTCGGGGCTTAGCTGGGGTAGGAAATACTCACCTACCAGTAGCCTCTTCCTCTGCAGCCAGGTGCTTCGTTGAAAACAACTTCTCGACAACCAGCGACGACCCAAGAATCCAGCTTTTGCCAAATTGATTTCTCCTCCCTATTGTTGGCATTTCAAAAAAGAAGGCCCATCGCCCGTTCATTCACCCCTCCCTTTCAGCGTCTTCCCCTTTCCTCCCCTTTCTCCCTTTTCCTCCCAATTATTTCCATAGCGTGTCGGCTCCGAACTTTCCATGCAGCAGGTTCTCGTTGCGGCTCGCTCAACCGCGTCGACGTAAATCGCCTCTCTCCCGTGACGAGCTCGCAGCCCTTTCGCCCCCTTTTCTAGTCCAACCGAGACGTTTCCCCTTTGGTTCTTCATTTTGAGCACCCGATCTGACATCTTCGCCCCACATTGCCAGCGCGGATCGGAGTTGCTGGCTATTCGCCCAAACCCGCCAGCCGCTCCGACAACGACGACCCAGCTCGTCCCCAACCGCTTTCGAAGGGGGACTTTCTCGACAGTTCGTTTGGGCTTCTGTCGACCGACTCCCGAACGAACAAATCGCGAGTAGGCCGTAGCCGAGCAGCTCTTTTTCTTCATCACCACCGCAGCCATGTCTGCCGCCGATCGACAGCTCGGCGTTACGCCGCCCATCTCGATGCTATTACCCACGAAGCCCGAGATCGATTCCAATAATGCCATGGTTGAAGAGTTGAGGAAGCAAGGTATCTTTGAGAGCAAGGAGGAGACGGATAAGAGGTAAGCACAATCGCGACAGACTTCTTACACCCGCTTGACACCGCATCCCCCCATCCCCCCGCCGTTCGTCGACTTTCGTCCCCATCGTTTTGCGGGAACCGAGTCTCCTCAGCCGGCCAGCCGAGCTTACAGTTGTTTAGGAATCTGGTTCTAGAGTCCCTGCAAAAGATGTGCGATGAGTTTGTCACCCGAGTGGCCAAGGAGAAAGAGCCCGGTCTTGCCCGAGATGCACGCGGCAAGATCTTCACGTATGGTGGTTTCCGTCTCGGCGTATTTGGTCCTGGCTCTGATATCGATACCCTTGTTGTGGCTCCCAAGTACGTCACGCGCGTCGATTACTTTGCGATATTCCCCAACCTCCTCATCGAGATGGCGCCTAAAGGTGCCATCACCGACCTCGCCGTCGTCACAGACGCCTACGTGCCCATCATCAAGTTTGAGTACTGGGGTATCAGTATCGATATGATTTTTTCCAGGATCGCCGTGCTCAAGAAGCTCCCCACCAACACTGCGCAATTCAACCTGACCGATACCGCGCTGTTACGTGGGCTTGACGACACAGAGATACGATCTTTGAACGGAACGCGCGTGGCCCACGAGATTCTTGACCTCGTGCCCGAGCAGAGTACGTTTCAAATGGCGCTGCGTGCCATCAAGCTGTGGGCTCAGAGGCGAGCCATTTACGCCAACGTTATGGGTTACCCCGGTGGTGTCGCTTGGGCTATGCTAGTGGCCAGGGTTTGCCAGCTCTACCCCAGGGCGACGGCGGCCACGATCGTCAACAAATTCTTCTGGATCGTGCGCCAGTGGCCCTGGCCTCAACCCGTCCTCCTCAAGCACATTGAGCGTGCGCCTCTCGGATATAGGATCTGGAACCCGGTGGTGTATCCCTCAGACAAGCACCACCTAATGCCCATCATTACGCCCGCTTATCCGTCCATGAACGCTGCGTACAATATTAATAGATCTTCTATGTCTATTATTCAGAGGGAACTTCACCGAGCTAATACTATTACGGACGAGATCGTGGCGGGCCAGAAGCCCTGGTCCGAGCTATTCGAGAAGCACAGCTTTTTCACGGCTGACTACAAGTACTATCTCGCTGTCATCTCATCAGGCATCACCAAAGATGCGCACAAGAAATGGTCTGGCTTTGTCGAGTCCAAGGTTCGAATGCTCGTTCTGGCCCTCGACAAGCACGATACTATCGGGCTGGCACAGGCCTTCGTCAAAGGTTATGACCGCGTCCACAAGTGCAAGGCCGACAGCGAGATTCAAAAGGTTCAACAGGGAGACCTCGGTTTCGTTGTCAAGGAGGAGGATGTGCCCAAAGATGAACCCGCCAAGACGGAAGGCAACGGCGATGCGGCTGCTGGGACCGACGGAGTAAAGCAAGAGGAGGGTGCGAACGGCGTCAAGACCGAGAATGAAGATCTGTACGTTTACACCACGACGCACTACATTGGATTGACGCTCCGGTCAGGTAAGTTTAGCACCTTGTCCCTCTAATGCACGAGTTTGTGAACTGACGAGGACGACAGGCCAAAAGAGCATCAACCTTGCCAACGAAGTTGGAGAGTTTAAGAAGCTTTGCAAGGGTTGGGAAAAGTTTGACTCTCAGCTCAACGCTATTACCGTGCAGCACCTTCGAAAGTAAGATGCCCGCGATCCACTTGGAGATGTATGTGCTAACCATCGCTAGCCTGGATCTCCCGGACGATGTGTTCTGCGAGGGCGAGGTCAGGCCCAAGAGGAAGGCTGCACGACCCAAGGTGAACGGAACTGCAGCTTCGGCCCCGAATAGCCAAGCCACCAATGGGTCGTCTTCAGACGTCGATTCTAAGAAGCGGACTGCCGCCGAGCACGGAGCCGCTACCCCCCCTGCCAAGAGGCGACAGCCAACTTCGGTCGCCGCCGCGGGCTAAGGCGAGAAGGATTCCGAGAAGCGGACCACGCACACCCGCGCTACAGCACCGTGATGATGCCCTGTCAGCAGTCGACGAGGCCGTATCTCTGGGCCTGTGGGGATAGTTTCGGGACAGGCGCTTTTTGGATTCTCTGAAAAGGAGATCTCAAACCAAAACCGCGAAAACCGGAGACATCTGGACCTCAAACAACCAAAAAAAAAATGAAGGAAAAACAAATATGAAAAAAAAAGTCAGGCTCTCGAGTAGCCGTATCTTGTTCCAACTTCTCAGGCACCTCGACCCTTGAGCCCAAGACTTGGAAGGGTAAAAATGCCACACTTGCAAGCCGGGAACATTGCCAGCCACACAAGGCTTTTTTTTTTTTTGTTTTCTTTTTTTAACCATCTGTTTATTCCTCGTCCTGCTGAATGATGGCCTACAGGTTAACACGCGGTTTTCTACCAAGATTGCGGCCAGCGATAACCTTTTTTTCAAAAGACCAGCGGAGGTCCCGCGGGGTTGTCTAAACGGAGGCTCGCGATTGCCCAACTGTTGGTACCTTATTGACTGGAAGAGTATAGGAGAAAAAAGAAAGGAAGGAGGTAAAAGAGGGTGGAAGAAAGGAAAGTGGGTATTGCAACATGGTTTTGCAAGCAGTTGAAGTCACTGCCTCTCTCTTCGTCTTCTCCCTTAGCCTCGAACGTGTTATAACCGCGAGAAGCGCACATCTGGCAGCCTTGATACCCAAGTCACGAGTCGACACAACAACCATACCTCGTTCCTACGTTTTTCTTTCCTTTGTTTGCGACAATTAGCTGAATGATCATAGGGCGGAGTTTGGAAGCGTCAACACCACGCAAACACACACACACTCGCACACACACACTCACACACACACAAACCTAGGTTTCGTTTCGTTTCGTTTCGTTTTAGTTCTACCAGGCCCACTCTCCTTCTCGTTCCTAGAGCTCGAGTTCTCGGTGTCTTGGAAGGGTGGGGATTCTAGTTTGGTCCCTTTTGGGTCTTCTTCCTTTTCTTGATCCTTCTACACCATTGTTTCTTAACCAGCCTTGCATCACAGCTTTTACCGGAACGGGAGGAGGGGGCTGTTTTCATTTTTTTTTCTTTTACCTATTATCAAACGGAACTCAAAAAAGGGAAATGGTGGTGTTCTTTTTTATAAGGGGAGAAAAGGGATCACCTACGTTTCGGTTATTCTAGGACGGACATCGATATGTGTATTTTTAGACTGCAACGTTTTGCCTTGCATGCCTCTCGCTTTCCTCGGCCTGGGTTTTGGCTGAGGGGGAGGTTCTTTCTGCAGTTTTAGAACGAGGATAATAAAATACCAGTGTCACTCGTAGCGGAACTAGCATGGTAGATCTCGGTGATGTTTTATTTTTATTTACTCTCTCTTTGTTTTTTGGGTCTTTCTTTTTTGGTAGCTGTAAGCTTTTCGTGGGCTGTCTTGGTAGGTTTATATCTGATGCTCTGGATAGCAAACATGATCAAACTGTAGATTGGAAGCAGGCAAAAACCATTGCAATACCTTGTACCGAATTTTTCTTTTTCTTTCTTTTCCGGGTCCAATTTGCTACCTCGTGCCTACTCGTCTCTCAGTAATCGTCATCGTCACTCCCGCTAGACCACCCCTCATGGTACTCCTCCGCCAGCTCGGCCAACGCATTCCCGACGACCTCGCGCTCGTCGCCCCTCAGCGCGGGGAGCACGAGGCGGCGGAGGGCCTTTGCGGAGACGGAGACTTGGGCGTCTGTGGAGAGGAGGGCGTCGACGGTTAGGGAGGAGGCGGAGTCGTTGGTGGGGAGTTTGTAGATTTTGGGGAAGCTGTCTGGGAGGGGGTAGGAGAGGGGGGATTTGTATCTGTGAGGAGTTAAAAAGGAGAAAAGAGGTTGGTCTCTTGTTAGTTCTTGCTTGTCTAGGGGAGATGTGAAGAAAAAAAAAAAGAAGAAAAGAGGGAGAAAAAGAAGGGGGGGAGGATAGGTTACCTTGATGTGGGAGCGTTGTTTGTTGTCTCGTCAAAGAGGGCTTGGAAAACGGCGTCTTCTTGCTCGGCGGAGCGTCTATCGCCGCGCTGGACGAAGACGCGGCCGAATGCCCCGCCTCTTGCTTTGGGTTCTTTGCCCTTCCTTTCCGTGAGATCGAAGAGATCGACATCCAACGCGGAGGAAGCATCGGTCGCAGCCCGTCCATCGCCCACGCCCAGCTGTAAGCGGGCAAGGTTATGTCTCCCCTGCAGGTTCAAAGACGCAGACATATCCGCGAGGGTGGTCTGCTGCGAGGACGGGTGCAGCCGGGCGGGGAGCGTGACGGATTCGAGGGCCGTGGAGAGCAGGGCGGAGGTGTGCCATGGGGAAGACGGGTCTAGGGCGTAAGGGGATTGGAGGCGCGGGGGTAGGGAGAGGGGGATGAGGGTTGATGCCAGGGGGAGGGAGTCTGTGAGGGACTTGGCTTTGTTGATGAGGCGGAGGAGTTGCTTCTCTTTCTGTCGATCGGGGACTGGTGTTAGTTGTAATATAAGGCGAGAAAAAGATGGGAAAAAAAGAAGAAGCGGAAAAGAGAGATCAGCGAGAGGAGGGTTTTTCCTTCATACCTTGTTCCCGCCAGCACCACCGTCCGGCATCCAAACCCACACGCAGCTCTTCCCATATTCATCTCTCACCCTCTCCAACAGCCCAGCCCCAAACCCGCTCCACCCGTCCTCGCCACCGACAACAACCTGCATCCCCTGCAACAGGTCGCACTCCTCTACAAACGCCCTCAGCTGCCCGTCCAGCACGTCGTCGGCCGCATCGACCGCCTTGAACAGCTCCTTGCCGTGCTCGAACGAGTCCAGCGTCGGGGCGCCGCCAGTGCCACCGCCCGTAGACTGCGCCGGCGTGCCCTCGAGATCGCTGAGCTGCACGATGGACCGCGGGTGGAAGTAGGGCCGTGTGAAGTCGGACCAGTAGCGGACCGAGGCGGTGGTTAGGGCGGGGACGGTGCCGGCTTCTAGGGCGGCGTGGTAGGGGGATTTGGGGATGGGGGGTTGTTTGTGGATGGCGGCGTTGCCGTGCCTTTATTGTGAGAGAGAGAGAAAGAGTTTCTGTTAGGATTTTAGAGATGGAGGGAGTAAAAGGGGGTGGGTGACAGGGAGATGTTACCAAAGATGTCTGTTTGGGTCGTCGTCCTCGTTCTCGTAGAGAGGATTTGACCTTCCCAACGGGCCATAGTTGGACCGGAAATCATATATCAGCGCCCGCGGGAGAAAGGTCTCCGACCCGTCCGCACCTATACCCTGCCTCCAGTGAACATTGTGATCCACGGGCGATTTTTCCTCGTCGCCGTACGTGAAATACGACTCCTGGCGTTCTCGGTCAGCTCGCAGCTTGCATTTGTGATGTGTTATACGTGGTGGATGGTGCGGTCTTCTTGCTACCCCTCCAAAAGAGTAGCAGAGGAAAAAAAAAAAAAATTAAAAAGAAAAAAAAGAACGGAAGACAGCATCGACATACTTGGGCGTTCCAAAAGTGCGTTGCTACATAGTTGCTCAGCTCGCCGAGCTGCAGCGTGATTATCTCACGCACCATGGCTCGACCGGTGTAAGCAGCGATATACCGCACCCTGTTCCAATCTGTTTCTTTACGCTGTTCTCATGAAACAAATGACCTGGGTGTGAGAGTTTGAAGGCAGGCTGCCGAGTCGGTTAGGCTGCTGAGAAATTCAATCGTGGTGAAGGCGGCGGTCGCTGGCAGTGCAGCTTGACGGAACCAACACTGTGTACTAACAATCAACCGACATTTGACACGTCTCGAGACCGCAGCCAAGAGAGAGAGAGAGAGAGATATAGAGAGAGAGAGTGTGTGTGTGTGTGTATGTGTGTGTGTGAGAGAGATAGAGAGGCCGATGAGTTGGCTGGCAAAGAGAATGCATCAATTAAACACGAAAAATACCAAATGTCATTGCTGGCTGGCTTTTAAAATCTAAGCCCAGGCTACAATAAATGGAGATGAACCAAAACAAATCTCGAGTCCAATGAATATCGCTCCGTGTGCTATCATTGCAAGAAATCCCATCCAAACACACATACACAGAGCAAGAATAAGAATGAATAGAAAGCAGGGAAAACGAAAAAGAAAGAGAGAAAAGCAAAAGAAAAGTCGACTACAGCTTCTCCAACTTCACCAGCGACGCAAACACCTCTTCCACAGCACCACTTACACGGTCCACCATCACCTCCACCTCCTCCGCGCTCACATCGTACGCCGGGCACAGCATGATGTGGTCACCCTTCCACCCCCCCGCGCACCCTTGCCCGTGGTACACCATGATATTGTACGGCTCGCCGAGCGCTGCGTCGTGTATCCGCTTAGACACCCTTAGGTTCTCGTCGAATGGCTCCTTGGTCGTCCGGTCCTTGACGAACTCGACGCCCCAAAACAGGCCCCTGCCACGAATGTCCCCCACGTTGGGGTGGTGGCCCAGCCTCTCCTTGAGCTTCCGCCCGAGCACCTCGCCCTGCGCCACTACGTTTTGAAGCAGATTTCTTTCCTGGATTATCTCCTGCACTTTGAGCGCCGTCGCCGCCGCCACCGGAAAGTCTTGGTACGTGTGGCCGTTATTGAACGCTGTCCCCGCCTTCTCCATCTCTTCCACGATTCTTCGGCCCGCGAGGACCGCGGACACGGGCTGATAGCCGGCACCGAGACCTTTGCCTATCGTTTGGATATCGGGCACGACGCCCTCTTGCTCCCACGCGTGGAGTGTGCCTGTCCTTCCCATGCCCGACATGATTTCGTCTAGTACGAAAAGCGCACCGTACTTGTCGCACACCGCCTTCATTGCCTTGAGATACCCCGGCACAGCCGGCACGCAGCCAAGCGCCGCCCCCACAACCGGCTCCACCACAAATGCCGCGACTGTCTCCGGCCCGAGCTTGATGAATACGTCCTCAAGCTCTCGGGCCTTCCTAGCGCAAAATGCCGCATCAGACTCACCGGCCCGCCTCTGTCGATACGCGTTGCACGACGAGACCCGGTGGACATGACGCGAGAGCAGGTCCTCAAACGGCGCCCGCCGTGCCACGTGTCCCGACAGAGATAGGGCTCCTAATGTGGTGCCATGGTATGAGCCATGGCGAGCGATGAAGTTAATCCTCTTGGGCTCATCTTTCCACACAAAGTACTCGCGTGCCAACTTTAATGCACCCTCCACCGCGTCAGATCCTGCTCTCCCTGCGATTAGGCCCAGCACTCTCATCTAAGGAAGAAGCGGGGCAAGAGAGGGTTATGTGGGGGGAAACTACACACCTGACGACATGATGTAGACTTTGCCCATAGCTCTACCGGTGCTCTTGATGAGCCAGTCGGAGAGCTGCCTCGTGCTGTGAGTGTCAAAGAATGCCCACGGCACATACGGAACTTCCGCAGCCTGGTTCGCTAGAGTTTCTAGAACCTCTCTGTCGCCGTAGCCAAGGCATGAAACGGCTGCGCCGCCGCATGCATCAAGGATCTCGCGGCCATCCTCGAGAAACAATCTGTGACCCTGCGCCGACACCACCACGGGCTTGCTCGACCCTGAAGGACAAGCAACCTGCTTCTCAAGAGTTTGCGGTGTTTCGAGAGCCCTGATAATCTGGCTAGTCCTTTGATGAGAAGCTAGAGTGCCATCGGGTAGAGAATACGCCCCCATCTCTGCGATTTGGGAACGAGAACGGAATCAAGGGAAGCGGCCAAGGTGGGCGTGTGTGTGTGAGGGAAGGAGGGAGGGAGCGGGGGCGGGGGAGAGAAGAGAGGTATATATATATAGACCAAGAGGGAAAAGAGTTGCACAGGCGGCAACAGCAAGTACGTTGGTTTCTCTTAGTCGGACCAAGGAAGATAAAGATACATGTCCAAGGGAGGAGGGGGCGGGGCTTCTAGGATCGTCAAGGGTGCGGTAATCGAAGGAGCCCGCGATATTTATATCTACTTATACAAATGGCATCGTACGCCGCCGCAGGCCCATCCTTGGGAGCAAACAGCGGTATGGGCATGGTGTGTGGTACAGTCGATACCTCGTACCTCGTACGGGCAAGGGCTTCGGCAGCAGCAGGGCAGAAAGTGCTAATAAGAAGTGCAACTCCCCTCGGACTAACAACCAGAAAGACGAGTACGAAGCAGCAAGTCACCAGTTCCGGGAATTTGTCAAGGTGGCGAGGCAAGACCCTCTGGGGGGACACCTAGACCAGGGAAGAAACGGAAGAATTTCAAGAGCATAAGCGAAATCAAGGCAAGTCTTGACGCCAGTTACTACTACAGTCCGAAGCTAGGGGGTGGACGCCGCGTTAGTTCAGCTGGCTGGGGTGGGTTGAGTTCTGCTTAGTCGCCATTCAGCGTGGGGTGGTGAGAAAGAGAGAGCAGGGGAAAGAGAAGGAAAGGGAAAAGGAAAAAAAAAAAAAAAAAAGGAAAGAAAGAGAAAGAGAAACAAACAAACAAACAGCGCGCAAGAACCCGCCACTCTGGACGATTACACACATACGCATCAAGCTATAGGTTGAGATGAAAGTGCTGATTTTTTTTCTTTTTCTTTTTCTTTCCCTTTCTGCTTCCGCACGCAGCGAATGAGGGGGTAACGAAAGACGTCAGGTCTCCCAGACTCTGGCCAAATCGGAAGGCTCTCGTCGGAGTCGGTCTAGACGCACATCGATACACACGTTCTCCGGGCCTGATGGCGCGTTGGATCGGGTGTTAGCGGCTGATGTCGATCCGAAAGCAAGGGTCTGGAGTAAGGATGCATCGAGTGGGTGCCGGAGACCAAGGTCACCAAAGCAAGAAGCATGCAGGGCACAAGTGCAAAAGAGCGAGAAAAAAGCGGGTGTAGCATCGGGACTTAGAGGTGGGTAATTTGCCCATCGGCAAGGTTGATGATGGGTTCGGCTGGTTTGAGGGTCGTCAATCGGCCCACCCACCCGTTCGGGCGCCAGGGAACAATGTGTGCCGGAGGAGGGAAAGGGTGTGACACGACAAGTCACGACCATGTGGATTGCCACTCGACGGTGTGTCAAGATGGAGGGTGAGGGAGTGGAGGGAGGGGGCCCAAGGGCAAGAGGGCAGACGAGATGCAGATTTGGGATATGCGCTAACCTGCAGAGTGACGTGGGGAGTGCGCCGAGGGAGGAAGCTGATCTGGCCCTTTGTCCGGGCAAGCGCGTAGTCTTTTGTCTTTGTGCAAATTCAAAAGGGATTGGAGAATGCTGCGGCTGAGCAGAACAACACCAGGAAGTCTGCTAGCCATGATGGGAAGATTTCTAGGGTCGGATGCTCTGGGAGCATCTTGGAGACACCGGAGCCAATCACGAAGGAGACGAGGAACAGGCCCAAGAGAGCAAAAAGCGAGGGCCAACGGGATCGGGCAAGGGTGGGGAAGGAAGGGAGGCGAAAGGTCTCCGAGTTGGAAACACAAAAGACCCGTAGTCCTGCCTCTCTGCTTCTTTGTCTCAGGGCACGGTCGTATGCGACGATCTAAACTCCGGGGACGGTTGGTGGACGAGTCTGCACTTCAAGGGTTCGTGCCGCCATTGTGCACGGTGCAATGACCCTCGAAGGAGTCGGAGGGGATCAATATAGAGTTTCTAGGCCAAGAATGTTAGTGTCGCTCGGTGCCGTCAAACGCCAACCAGTACGATGTAGTCGGCAAGGTGATTCTTCACCGACTATCGAGCAGGTTTGCCCGTGACGCATGGCGTTAGGCGGCCTGTTTGCAGTCCCCAGGATAACGAGATAACAAGGCGGGGAAAGAGTGAAGAAAACGAGGCCGTTATCAATGGCTAAAGCACCAGCAGCAGATCTGCCAAGAGAGATGGACAAAAAAAAAAAAAGTACAGCTTTTGTTAGTTAGTGCGAACGCAACTCACACAAACGGTCAGGCATCGGCTTGGCTTCCGGGATGAGATTGAATTGGGGTGGTCGAGGTGAGAAGTGACAGGATCGAGAATGCAGGGGCCAGGAGACACATGACTTTGTGCGTGGTCTAAGGGAAGCAACAGGCTGGAATTGGTAGAATAAAAGTTGGGCAAGCGTCGAGGCGCTGTGAAGTGATGGAGCCGGCTTGAAGCTCGACTTGCTGCTGCTGGCGTTTGATCGGGAAAGGGCACCTCGAGGTATTACTTGGTGCACTGTGCTGACAGACTGCTCTGTCTCTCTCTTCTCTCTTTCTCTCTCTCTCTCTCTCTCTCTCTCTCTACTGTCCTCTCAAGTTGGTGGAGGAACGCTTGGTGCGGCACAAGTACAAAGTCCAAGCAAGGCAAAGCATCGTCGCTGAGTGGAGAAGGAATATGCGAGCGCAGGTACTTTACCAAGGTACACGAAGGCCCCCAATGTCTGGATTGTGTTCCATGCTTGGCATGACAATTCGGGTGCAGCAGGTGCAGCCAGATGTGGGGAGTTGGGATGAAAGCCAATTCGGTCGGCGTGTGCATTGCATGCATAATAGACTGCCTGTGCAATGGCGACCTCGGAGAGAGCTGGAGCGGAGGGTCACTGGTTGATGACATAATTTTGTCTAACTTTCCAATTTGCGTGTCTTCTAAAGGGTGCAGTTGTGGATTCCTGAGTGTAACGTTTAAGACTTGTCTTTCAGTCCAGCCAATCCTGTGCATCCCCTTTTCCTCGCTCTTACCTAAGCAAGCCACTCCTTCTGTTTTAGGTTTAAGTGAAAGTACGTTCTGAGGACTTCATACGCTGGGTTTTAGCCGTTCGACTGGGTCTTGACACGAGTTTCGCGCTGCCTCAAACCTCTCAACGCGTGTTGTCGAAAATCCCCCCCCCCCCCCCATCATCAATTTGATCCATGTCCATTAAATCACTTTCGAGGTCTTTGTAGTGCAACCCTGTGCTTCGACCATCTTGACGACGCCGAATCTGCGAATTCTACTTAGGCCTTGACTTTGTTTAGACCGTTTGTGGCGTCCCCTCGTCTTCTTCGGCTTGCCCCCCCACGAGCTCGTTTTTGAGGCCTGCCACTGCTCTATTGACTTTCCCCTTTCGTCACATCACGAAACCCTCGGCGCTTTTAACGTGCCTGCGCACATCGCGACACCACCTACCCTCGCGACTCCCCGCCGCCCCCTGCAAAGGATTCTGAGCCTTTTACCCACCCTATATCGTACTTCTAGAAATTGATTCAACGCCAATACGATGCCTCCGTCGGCGCGACGGTCCCAGAAGGCTCGTCGCGAGCCCAAGAGGGAAAACTCTACAGCCATCGACTCCTCTCCCACCCGTCCTGCGAAGCGCAGGAGAAAGGTAAGCCCAACCTTTTCACCTTGATCCCAGATCACCGAATCACGCATTTCTGGTCCATTTGCGTGTTCAAGCCCTTCGAACCCGTGCAACCTCGCTGACTCATGGTGAAGGCCGACGAAACCTCTTCGACTGCCGCCGCAAGCTCAAGCGCAGCTATACCGCCTTCCGCGCAGGTTCCTGCCCCCTCTACTGACCCGGTCGAAGAAGAAGACTCGGCCCTCGGCAACGCTAGCGAAGGAGACCAGCTGGTCTCGCGAGTCGTCCACTACCTCACCACCCCCAAAGATCAGCGCATCCAGGCCAGCAAAGACCACTCCAACGCGATCCACGAGGCCAACAAGGATGGAGTTAAGGCCTACGCCAAAGTTGCCGCCCAGGACTGGACTTTTTACATCACTAAGCTCAATGTCAACATTGGTCGCGCATCCGACCCTCCCGCTCCTAATCCGCCCACCGAAGAGGACGACGATTTTGTCCATATCGACCTCGGCCCTAGCAAAACCGTCTCGCGTCAACATGCCATGATTTCCTTTGATACCAAGGAGGAGCAGTGGTTCTTCCGCGTCAGGGGTCGCAACGGCGCAAAGATTGATGGGGAGCCCATGAAGTCGGGGACCTCACGTCCGCTTACGAGCGGCGAGGTGATCGAGATTGGAGGAGTCGAAATGATGTTCGTTCTCCCTACCGAAATTAGGCCCCTGCACATCAACGAGACCTACCTCCAAAGAGCGGGTATCTCGCCCTCGGAGCTGCCTAGCCCTGCGGCGCCCTTTATTTCTACGACCCAGCCCTCGGACGACCTCCCGTCTTCTGCGCCCTCGGCCTCGAGGGCCTCGCGGAGTAGCCAGGCTGGACAAGCCCAGCAAGCTATCGCTCCCGCACCCCCCAACTACCGCCGTCCTGGCACCCCTCCCTCCGCAGCCCGCCGCCGAACGACTATGGTGCAAATGACGTCGCCCCAGGCTCCCGGCAGCGCAACGCCGTTCGGCATGGCGCTCGAGATTGACCTGTCCAAGGATGACAATCGTCATATCAAACCCCAGTTTAGCTATGCGCAGATGATTACCCAGGCAATTTTGCACACGGACGACGGCAAGCTGAATCTCAACGGCATCTACAACTTCATCATGGACAATTATGCATACTACAGGCACCAAGAGCCTGCCGGTTGGCAGGTAAGTTTAACGACGAACGCACTCCTCTTCGTAAACTGCCATACTGACCTATGCCTAGAATTCTATTCGGCATAATCTCTCGCTTAACAAAGCATTCGAGAAGGTTCCTAGGTCCACTGACGAGCCGGGCAAGGGTATGAAATGGCAGATCGTGAGCGAGTACAAGGATGAGATGGTCCGCAACGCATTCAAGGGTGGTCGCGGTGGACATCGCGGTAGTTCCGCCCCCTCGTCCCCTAGCCACGTCAACTACATAACCCTCGCAAGGGACCCCACTTCGGCCCGCAAGCGCAAGTTGTCCCCCATCATGTCGCCCCCTCCGGCTTCCTCGTCACTCGCCATCCCCCAGTCTACTCCTGATCGCAGCCGAAACCGCCGAGGCGGCGCAGCCCTCCCCAGCGACGGGAGCCCCCTACCGCGGCCTCGAAAACCGGTGCCGAGCGCCGCCCCAACGAGCTCGACCTACCAGCCCCAGTCTCCCACTCTGGCGTCTTCCTACCTCCAGGACGAGAATGCGTCATTCGTGACTCCCGCGCCTCCCCGAGTACATCCTCGTCTCGCACCTCCCAGCACGGCGCCCAGGCCTAGCCAACACATGCCGACGAGCTCGCCTGCTCCATTCTGGAAGTACGCCGACATTGGGAGCACCCCCCTACGTCCCGCCGCGCAGTTCGATGCTAGCCCGTCTCGGAGGTTAGGCGGCGCTCTCCCGCACAGCAGCAGCCCGCCCGCGAGGCCCGCCAAATCCCCCGTTCTTAGCCCGACGAAACCAGCTGCCGAGCCGCCGGAGGGTAGTGCTGCCGACCTTGAGGAGGAGCAGGGCTTCGACCTGGCCAAGTAAGTTTTCTCCTCTCTCACCTTCTCTGTCCTGGACACGTCCGCTAACAGCAGTATTAGGGGCTTCCAAAGCATCGGCTCGTATCACGCTCCCGTAAGCGAGGGCGTCCCCATCGCAAAGGCCCGGGATGCCTTTTAACCTTGGATTGGATCAGCTAGACTGGCCCCCCTCCCCCCCCCCTTTTTTTTTTTTTTTTCTTTTTCGCGTCTTATTTTCTTGTACCTTGTTGCCTCTCTTCTTCTTGCGTGTTCTTTATATCTTTTTCCCCATCTGAGTTCACCTTTCCCCCCCTTTATTTCCCCTCTTTTTCCCAGATCTTTTTTGTTTTCTAGCCCAGGAGTTTTCGGGCAAGGATTTACCTTTGAAGGGTATAAATGATGTTGACGGGTCCAGCGGCTTTTTCCCACAAGAGTCTTGCTCGCTTGTTTGAGTATTTTGCGTGTTTTCTTGAGACGGAGTTGTCCTTTTTTTCGTCGGTGTACGTTTGGGCTAGGTCGGAAAACTGAACCTTTCTCCGAACGAAAAAAGTTTGTTTTTTTGTTTAGTATCATTTAGAATCTGTCTGTTGGTCGGCGAGGTGGTCTTCTTCTTTTTTATTTTTATTCAGAAGATTTTTGGGCAGGGCAGATGTGCTACGACAGACATTCTTAATCCATGCTTCTTTTTTCTTCATCTCTTCCTCTACTACGAACTAGCCCAGTGACAGATCCTAGTTCATTTCTCCGTGTGCCTTACGCCTTGCCAGATGCCTCGCTCATTCGACATCACGGAGAGCACAATGGAAGTGTAGACTTTGCAAGTGATATGCTTGATATACAGTTCAATTCTCGAGGGTACATTCCCGGTACAGTCCCATTCCTCCTCTCACCGAGAAAAACCACGTGAAACTATCAACTTTTTTGGGTTTAAAAAGAGTCATACCTCCTTTTGATACACGCAATGGCATTTCCATTCCAGCTTTTCCCCTCCTTTTATATATAAGTGTGACCTTCCCTTTCGATCCAGATGGGGGTTTTTCCGCAATTTGCAAAGAAAAAAAGAGTATAGAAAGTACAGCTATGCAGAAAAAAAATGAGGAGAAAACGGAATATTAGAAAAGCCGAGAATATCTCTGGCGTGGGAGGGGAAAAAGAATACAATGAGGGGAGAGAGAAGAACGGGAGGCAAAGAAGGCTTTTTTGATATAGTACACATGTTGTGGATGGGCTCAATAAGAACCTCCAACAGGATGACGAAATACGTCAGGAATTTATTTGGAAGCCGAAGCAGCTCCTCTCCTCTTAGGGTTGCTCTTGCCGCCCGAGCGGCCCTTGGCGGGCTTCTTGCTCTTCTGTTCGGTACCTTCGATGTAGCGGATGAGCTCATCGATGCTCCTGGAGTCGACGTTCGGAACATCTCGGGGGGGAGCAGAGGGCACAACACCAGCCCTGGCGGCGCCGGCGGGGGCCTGGCCGAGAACGGTGCGGGTGTTGGCAACCCTGACACCGGCGCGGATGCGATGGGCCTGCATATCCTTGGCCTGCTTGGCGATAGAGACGGCGTTCTGAGTGAGCTGCTCAAGCCAGCTCTCAGCCTCCTTGGTATTCTTGTCATCAGGGCCGAGCTCATTGAGGAAGATGTTGTAAGACTCGCGCATGCGGTTGACAGCAGCCTTGGAGTCGTGGTCGAGAGCAAGGGCCTGCGCGAGCTGGAAGAGGAGGGTGGCCGCATTGATGGACTGCTTACCAAACACCTTTTCGCAGACACGGAGAGACTCCTCAAACCACAGGCGGGACTCGTGGTATGCCTTGAGGTGCTGGAGCATGACGGCAGCGTTGTTGATGGTCGTAATGGAGTCGGGGTGGTCGGGACCGTAGATAATCTTCCAGAGTGAGAGAGCGTGCCTAACGTAAGTCAAGGCTGCCTTGCTATCACCAGCTTGGTGGACAAAGAGGCCGAGGTTGAGGTAATTGAGGAGGGTCTCAGGGGAGTCGACACCGACAGTTCGCTCGGCGACGACAACCGCCTTCTTGGCGAGCTCCACAGCAACCTCCTTCTCGTCCATCTGGAAGTAGAGCATGGAAAGGGTGTTGTACGCCCTGGCAACCTCGGGGTGGACGATGCCATAGATCTGCTCATGCAATGAGAGGGACTCCAAAAGGAGCTCCTGGCCAAGCTGACGCTGGTTCTGAATGATGGAGATCCTGCCAGCCTCGAGGGCCTCCTCGGCAAGCGAGCTGCGGGGAGCGGAGTGTTTCACAACGGGGACAATGTTGAGGACATCCTCCGCCGTGAAGGTATTGTTGGAGGTGTTGGAAGCGGTCGAGGCAGGAGAGCCGTCACGGGCAGGCTTCTTCTTCTTCTTCTTATTGCTGCCCTCGCCCGAGGCTCCTTCCTTCTGACCGTTGGCGGGCTGGGCAGTAGTATTGGAGGGGGTGGCAGCCTGCTCGGGTGCGGTCTCAATACCGAAGTTGTACTCGCGCGCCTGAAGCTGAAGACCAAGCTTGAGACTGATCTCACGGAGAACCTGGCGAGGCTTCACCTGTTCGGCCCAGCCCTCGGGAAGGTTGTACCTGAATCGCTGGGTGACCTGCTCCTCAATGCTGGACCTGATGCTCTGGGGAGTGACCTTCTCGAAGGACAGGTCAGCGTCGGAGTAAAGAGCAGAGAGGGTCGAGTCGAGGTCCGCAGTAGGCTTGGGGTTTACACGGAAACCGAGCAAGCAGTTGAGGAGGTGAGAGACGCAGGCAGGTGCCAGGGTATAGGGGAGGCGGCGAAGGTAGCCAGCGGCGACGTGCTTGAACGCCCTGGAGACCATGTCTTGAACGCAGACATCCAAGAGGCACTTAAGGCGAGCATCAGTGCACTGGGAGGCAATCTTGCCTAGGTATCGGATGTTGATACCGCGCTTGTGGAGCTGACGGCTGAGCGAAGAACCGTCCATGGGGAATCCGGCATCAGACTCGACAAGGTCCTTGAGGTAGCCAGCGATGACATTGTCACGGAGGTACTGGCAGACCTCGCGCACCTTCTTCTCGTCGGCCTCCAGCTCAGCCTTCTCCTCGTCAGTCTGGGGAATCTGCCCGCTGTAGACATCGGGGTTGAGAGCGAATCGGAACTTGGAAAGGTCAATCTGATCCTTGGCATCATCCTTCTTCTTCTCCTCGCCCTCGGCCTCCTCGCTCTTCTTCTCCTCGTCCTTGGCTTCAGCCTCCTTAGCCTTGGCACGGCTAGCCAACTCGGCATCGACCCACTCCTTCATCTTCTGCCTAGCATAAAAGTCTACGAGCTCAGGACGGAGGACAGTCATCCTGTGGGGGTACGGAGCGCCATTCTTAGAGGCTTCGTCAGACTCCGTCTCTTCTAACCACGCAATATCGACGGGAGAGACGCGGTACAGATCAAGCACATACTTGCGGCCATCGGTACCGAGCAGTCCCTTAGTCTCAACGCTAGCTTCGAGATCGAAACGCTTTCCCTCTTTATCCCAGACGGGGTGGCCCTTCACCTTGAGGGCGCGTGACAGCTTCTCAAAGGGAGCGGCAAACCGCTCGTCAGCTGTAACAACATCCTTGCCGTCAACGCCACCATAGTCAATCTGGTGCTCGCCAGGCTCACGCTGTTTGAAGATACCAGGGACGATGCTCTGGCCGACGACACGCTTGCCAAGATAGTCAACAACGACAGTGGCAGCAGTGAAAAGACCATCAATATCCAGCTGGTTAACGAGACGCACGCCAGCGACGTCTTTGCTAGTAGCAACACGGGCAGCCTCGTCACCTCCCTCCGAGGTAAAAGTGCCAACACCATCGGCGCCGAAGGAGAAGAAGATATTGTTATAGACGAAGATCTGGGCATCTGTGCACTCGGTAGGGTTCAAGGGAGGAATTTCGCCCCGGGCAACCATCATCGCGCCACGAGTAGCCGCATCGACGTAATCGGCGAAGAACTTGGCTAGAAGGCGCTCTCGGAAGACGCGGTCCTGAACAGATTCCTTGGGGTGCTCCTTGGCGGACTGGAACTCTTCGTTCCAGTCGCGGAGGGTATCGGCGTTCTCAATACCGCCAATCAAATACGTCTCCTGTGACCTCGCGGGGTCGGGCTGATGCGTGTTCTGGGGAGAGTTCGAGGAGGGAACAGCCCAAGGGGCGGCAGGGATGGCGTGAGTGATCTGGAAGGCGGCAAGAGGATCCTTTCGACCGTTGTGCTCATGTAGTTTCGTGAGAGACTCGGTAAAGCTGGGGGAGATGAGCTCGAGGAGGCTTAGGAGCGAGTGAGAATGGTGGCCCTTGGGGGTACCCTTGGGGAAGGGATCGAACTTGGCGTTGGAGGACTTGTTGACATAGAAGCCTCCGACATGCGACGTGATTTGATACTGCTCACCCTCGTTGGTAGTAGCAACGAGGTACATCAAGTGACCCTTCTGGCGGAGATGGCAAGGAGGAGGGTGCCACGACGAGAGAGCGATCGATTTTAAAGTTTTAGGGGCAGCATCCTCGGCAGCGGGGACGAGAGACGATAGGGCGGGTGTGGCTTGGAAGTCGTAATCCGTAACTGGAGACTGCTGGGCATTGGCATCCGCGCTCTGCTCGACAGGCAAGTCACCGAGGAGCGAAGTCCCGGGCAGGATGCCGTATGTAATGTCGCATCGGTCGCCGGCAGCGCCAATTAACTCTCGGATCCTGACAAAGTGCAGGCGGGCCTCCCTCTCAGTATAAGGCTCCTCGACGAGCTGAATCTCGGGATTCTCGACTAAGCCGGGAACCTCGGATAAGGACACGAAGTCATTAAGGCGCTCTCCATTGTGTTCGAGGCGGAAGCATGTGTATTGAAAGGCGGCTTGAAGGTCGATGAGGGACTGTCGCACTTCGTGGACTTGTTCCTGGGTGGAAACCTGGGAGAAAAACACCTGTCAGATATATTGAAGCTGTTGGAGAGGAGGGACGATACTCACCTGCACCTGGATCTTTTCAGGAGTGTGGGGGAGGACCACAGTAAGGGTCACGATAGCTTCACAAGTGAGGTCAGCACATATGGGCCGGGAGGGCACAGGAGGTAGCTCCAAAACCTACAGTCTGCGCCAGCATCACCCTGCTCCTCTGGAGCTTCAGCATCACCAGCGTGGGAGCCGTTCATGACAGGGGTATCAAGAGGGGTGCCATTCTCTAGAAGAGAGAATCATGTTAGCAGACAAGCTCAGGTCTAAGCATCAGCAGGTCGCATGACCTCGAATAAAGTGACAAACCTTTGGCCTGGGAAGAAGCAGACTCCTGTTGGGCCATGTTCTCTAAAGTCAAAACTGCCAACAATATAAGGCTGTTGAGTCGTAGATCGTGACACGGATGCGATGGGAAGCTCAAACGTCAGAGCTGAACCAACGGATGAAGAAAAGAAAGCAGAAAGGGATGTTTTCCCCAATTAAACAAATCCGAACTTGTTTCAAAATAGACAAGGTATACAGAGAAATAAGGAGTCTATAGAAACTTCAGAATAGAAAGGAGCTGGCCTAGGAAGGATAGATGCTTGCAAGGTTGGAAGGCCAATTGGAGGATTAAAGATTGGTATGACGAGGAAAAGCAGAGTGGAAGTCACGGCTGAGATTTTTTTTTTTTCCCATTTCAACTTTTTTCTCCCTTCCTCTGGTCCTGGTTCCTCTGATGTAGCTCTGCATAATGGAACCCGGCAAAGTTCGGGATTTGGGACGGCCAATTGACAAGGGGTAAAAAACCTGGGTGGCGCCAGCTGTATTTTCCCAGCAATCCAGCAATGCCTCTGTTATGCAGCTGAGGCCAGCTGATGCCACGACTTCCACACGTGCCGAGATTGTGGCTCCGTAGATGCACTAATCCAAATTAGGAAGTTTATAAACATCGCAACCACCACAAACTAAACAGTGTTGAGCGCCTGGCAAATGGGCGGTGCGGAGTCCATCTTCAAACGAGCATCACCTCGATGTCACAACCTAAACACCTCTTGGATTTCACGAAGGGGGCCGGAACCATCTGATTGTGTAGCAAGTGACAGGAGGCGATTAGTTGATTTTGTTGTTGAGCTTGAGCACTCTACGCGCAACCGTGGTCACCAGGCCTCATGCTCTTCTCCACAACAACCCTGCCACGATCAACGACCACGAGATCTTAGGAGCAACCGGCGAATTCTTATGCCTCAATAACACTAGTTCACCTTTTCTATTATCTTTAACCCCTATCATATCTGTACAAACCCCAGCATGGATAGCACCCCTCCCAATACCCGCTCAGCTCGCAGAGTCAGAACCAACACAGCAAGCGACGACCTCAGCCAGAACTGGACGGCGCAAAAGTGCCTCCGGTTGTTGCGGCCTATTCACGTCAGTCTCAACAAATTACGGCAGATTCAGAAAGAAGCCGCCATCACCCGGCAAGATCTGAAGGAGCCAGCAAAGGCGCGTAGGAAGAGAAACAGCCTTGACGAGGATGACGAAGCTTATGACCCCTCAAAGCCCAAACGCCCACGGGTAACCTATTCCCAGAGGAGACGCCAAGCCAATGCCGGAAAGGATGTTTCGAAGCCCAAAGTGCAGTTCAAGCTACCGAGCGCTGTTGCCAGGGCTCCGAAGACACCGGGCAAGCTGTTCATGTCGACACCGATTGTCCGAAGGATACGGGGCATATCGCAGGAGATTAGCACGTCAAACGTGCCTTCTATGCCATCACTAAGCCAGAGCGAGAGCGATGATTCAACAGCTACCCAGGAACCTACTCGTCGGCCGCGGGGCCGCCCTCCAAAGTCTGTGCAGCTACCGCCACTTCCCACAAAGAGCAGAAGTGGTCTTCAAGTGGATCAAGAACGACAGTACGATGCGTTGTTAAAAGCCTTGGATGCTCTTTTTAACCGCGCAGCTAACAGCCATGGACAATCTTCCAACACACGATCTCTCATCGCGATGTGTCTCCGCCGAGTACCCGAACAGCTAAAGAGGATCGAGGAATGGGACGCCGCTGAGGTTGAGCGGTTAGGCGAAAAGTCAGCCATTAATCCGCAGGATTCTTCACAGGAGATGTATGACCAACTCGAAAGTTTCGGCGGCATGGCGACTGGCTGGAAGCCACTTCAGCACATGGTTCGCGCTCACGCTATGAGTGCCATTTGTGACGCCGTCACGGAGGGTGTACTCGACTTTTCCGTTGTAAAGCGAATCGTTGCTACTTGTCTACAACGGCATTGCCTTGACGAGGCTACGGCGTTGATTGTGTCCGCCTTGGAACAGCACTACCCTACGGCACCACGGCCACAAGACGTGCCACTGCCTCAGCCGAGATTCATGGAACCTTTGGAGTATTTTATACTGTTTTGCAAGAAGCACAACTTGTGGCCAACCTTGTTTGAAAAGCTGAACCGCTTCATTGTGGAAAATCGACTGTCAGGGGAATGGCTCTGCACAAAGGTTTTCGAACCCGTCTGGGGCGGACTGAGCGAGGAACTCGTTGCAGATGGATCGGCCTGCACGCGGACTTTGGAGTTCTTTCAAACAGCCATATGGTCACTTGTCAGCTCACTATCCAGCGGTCCTCCAGATGAAAATGATAGCCTTCGAACACCAGCGCAGATGTTTACGAGCACCGTCGGTGCTGTGACGGCAATGGCCATCATGTCAGGGGTAACTGCGGATGATTCTGTAGATACAGGCGCCAATAACAGCATCGCCAGGGCGGTGCTCTTTGCGTTGGGCGGGTCACTGGCGAAGCTCAGGGAACGTCGGCGAGTGAGAACAATGGATTCAGAACTCGTCTTGGAATTCAGCATCTATACTGCAACGGCTGCACTCGAAACCAACACAGTCGCCGGCCATCCAAAAGGCAGCAGAACTTCAATCGAGGCACCACGAAACAGCTTTGCGACAGCGGCGAACAAGAAGTTTTACGAGGGAGCAGCGTCTCTAGTCTGCTCAGTAGCCCAGCACTACGGTCGCGGGTCAGGGCTACCCGCCCACGAGCATCTCATCGCGATATGTGACCTTTTAGTCGGGCTAACCGTTGCCCGGCACGATATTACGGACTTGCGGAGGGAAGCTGCGTTTCTCCTCGCCAAGAGGACGGGCGATTTGAGGGACCTTGCGTACGCTGAAACCCTCATGTCGAATGCAAAGTCCTCGAGGCGGCCGTCAACTGGCGTTCAAACCCGGGTTGTGCGGGAGAAGGAGACCGACAATGCGGCTACGTCTTCGCTCTACTCTGGGTGGAAATGGGATGAGGGCATCAGCGAGTGGATTCTCCGCACACCATTACCCGCCACGCAGAACGACAGGACGATATCTACTCGGGCGCACCTAGCCCTCCAAGCAGCCAGCCCAACGAACGTGCCGCCAAGCCGAGCCGTCCAAGCACGCGCAGCCAAGGGGACCACCTCGGTGGCGCGGCGCACCTCCGCGACAGCGCGCATAATCGACAGCCCCCTCGAAACAGATAGCTCCGACGACGAGATATCGATGATGAGGACGCCCGAGCAGACCAGGTTGATAGGTCGGGCCGGCAGGGCCCCGCTGGCGACCAAGCTCGACGGGCGAAACGCCAAGGTGGTGGTCGTGGCTGCCGTGCCAGCCGGCGAGAAACAACTGCAGGTCGCAGCGCGGTCGTGGGGCGGACGGTGCTCGTCGGCGGACCATCCCAAGATCAGACGCAAGACTGTGCGCAAGATCTCGTCGTGGGCCGACTGTGGCAGCAGCGATGATGAGCTTCTGTTTTAGAGGCGGCTACTGTATTGCTAGCGTCGTGTATTATTATTATTATTATTAGAAGCATACTGGGCTCAGAATCTCTATGGGATGGGTGCAATTTTTTTTTTTTTTTTACCCTTTTCCTCATTCAGGGTCGTTCGGGCGAACATGCGGTTGTCGCATGTCTGGTCGAGATGTGACTTTTGTCAAACCGCTAGGGCCAGGAGTTGGGTGGTGGTGTGAGATGGCGTACTGGATTCAAAATGTTCTGTATCTAATCTTGGAATACCATATACCACATGTGCGGGAGATATTTTTGACAAGTTTTGCACGGCTAGACTTGCCTAGATATTACCAAGATATTCAATCACAACGGAATCCGTGCTCGACATGACATGAACTACTATCTTGATGGGCCCCAAAAAAACCACCCCCAGGAGCCCCCCAGTCCTGACAGGGGCTTGAAACAAATCGTATGGGGACGGCCATTATTACTACTATCGCTGGCGCTCACCCCGTCGCAATGCGCAATGCAGGGCTTCGTCAGTCGAGAGAAGTCGTCACCTTTCGTTCACACCCGTACGACTCACCTCAGCTGGAGTGACTGGCCCTGGCGTCTTTATTTGGAACAGGTTTTGGGCCTTTCTTGTGGGCCCGGGGGGGGGAGAGAGAGGAATCCGTCCTTGGTCTGCTAGTGACGACGATTATTGATGTCTACGGTCTAGACTTTCCCTGACGCCAGCTTAGGAAAGACAAAGTGATAGGGACACCAAAACGATAGCGCGCAAGAGAAAGAGACTTGTTCGTTTTGAAACCTTTTACGACGGGTACGCGGCACTATTGATGAGGTGTGCTTCCACCTCGGGCTCCTCCGACTATTCATCGATGGGTAAGTGACAAGGGCTCGTGTGTTTCCATCTTTTTCTCGTCTTGCAGGAGCGGGCGGGAAGATGTCCGATGGCGTAGGAGCAGATCGTGCCATTCCTGGATTTTCTGTCTGGGTTCGACGGCAAGCCCGCCCAGCGCAGGGAGCTGGCGCAGCCCGGCGGACACAGCATTTTGGCAGGGGGGATGGTTCGTGGATGCAGGCCGCAGCCAGGCCAGCCATAAATCCGGACTTTCTAGTGTTTAGCATTTAGTGAGGAATATATCGAGCCTGGAGAGTGGTGGTGACGAAAGCAAAGGAAAAGAAGTTCGAGATTGACGGAATGAGCAATACCCCAGCCCCATGAAGATGAGAGGCAAGCAGCGCATTGGCGAAGGTCTGTCCGGGAAATCTGTAGATCATGCCGCCCCGTAAACTGGGCTGGCTGGGGAGGGAGGACATGACGATTGATCCCATTGATGGAATATCGCATCTTCCCCAGAGACGATCTCCGAGCGGCCACGGCATATCCGTGCTCTACAACTGATACTGGATGAAGAAAATGAAAAACGGATGCTCGCTCAAGTTCGCTCACATTTACTGTATGCGCTTTCCGAATCATGTCAAGCAAGCAAGATATGCAAAGGGTGTGAGTGAGATAAACGAGCCAGCATACAGTGTTAGATCATCCCTCGTGCATCCCAGCGGAAAGCTGGCAATGCGTATCGCCTCTTCACACCACTCGAAGAAGATATTAATAATGAACGCCCGGCGGCAGCACCCCAAACCCACTTTCCTCGCCATGGAATGCCTGGGGCGACTCAGATTTTCTCCAATCCTCTGTGGTGGGAAAACTCTCACTGGTGGGGTTTCGAGGCATGCTGGAACATTCAACAGCCAGCCCAGAAGTCGCCACAACGACCCACTGGTAAGGGTTCCGGATGATTGGCGCTGGCCTGGTTCATAAGTCAGGTTGCCTTCGATGCTACCCTGAATCGGTTGAGTTAAACGGTGTCGGTTTTGAGTTTTACTTATCTCGATGGTGTTATTTTTCGAAGGAAGAAAAGAAAACCAGAGAAGGTGGAGCTTCATCTAGCAAAAAGCTTGTTTCCTCGAGCGCTCCAATTATGACGCGTAGATTGTGGGTTATTGTGTGTCAACTATCATAGCGTCCATCGTTTCCTTGATGCGGATCGGTCTCGATTGATCTCGGGTTGGAAATCTTGGGACCGCTGGCTGTATTGGCCTGGGTGATGGGGAATTTGATTGAGCCCTCCCAGTGTCACACGGTACTGCCAGCTCAATATTGAAACCCCTCAGTTCGCAGGAGAATACCGAACCGCAAGGAGAGCAATAGTCGACAAGTACCGAATTATGCACCACGCTCTGTGGCGTTATAGACGAAGGACGGGTTGAAAGTCTGGCCAGCTTCCATGCAGTCCAATTACATGGACATTTCCGTGCCTGCCGCTGGTGATGAGAGCGTGCTGTACACCAGCATTCGGACCCAATCTATCTCTCCCCACCCAAGTACATCCCTTTGCTCAGGCCGAGAAAACAAGATCACAATGCTGGCTCCTCACTGGCAGCCGTGTTTTGGGTTTCTGCTGTTAATTTACCCAACCGGTCCCAGAGGATTGAGAGCGCAGAAAATAATAGATGAAATGGCCCCATGCTCTGTTGCCAAAGCGAGACGCATACCCCAGACTCTGGTGATATTAAAGGTCCTGGGCCGTTCGCTCGAAACTCCACTTCGCCGCAATCTGTTGGCTGCAAGGTATCAATTTGTTGATGCGACAGATATGAAAGACCCCAGAGCCTCCTTTCCATAGAAATTAAAATCGTGTCAAAAAAAGGTCGAGGATCCACGGTGTGATGGGGCCTGCACCGAAACACGTATACCTACCACAATTGCAATGGAGGAAAAAAAAGAAAAGCCGAGCACGAGTTCGAGTTAAACCGGCTCGTCGCCTAAGTATCGCCTACCTTGTGTAAGAATGGGGTCAAACTGCGTCGATTTGAGTGGTTATTCTTTGCATTTTGACAGTCGTCCAACCGGCAGAAAAGGTGTGAGGCGCACACCTTCCAACAGTCAGATGGTCTCCTTCCTTGCGTCCCAAAATTTCGTTGGTTCTGCTTCTTCGAGCTCGGGTCATGCAACCCACGTAATCCACGCCCCCCTGGCAGTACGCCGAGATCGATTCCCAATCAGCACCACGCAGCGCCTCTCCCGAGAAAACATGGCCCCGACCCCTGCCTACGACTGGGACCAACCAGAGGGCTCCAGCGACGAGTCATCCTTTGTGTCTAGGGAGTGCGCCGTCATGGTCTTTTTTCGGGGCGAGAGGGGAAACGTGCTCGCCCAAACGCAAAGTGGCTTTTTTTTTCTGCACTGCTCTCGCTCAGCACCGAATCGGCTACGTTGGCAGTGGGAAACGCTAGCATTCATTCGAAGCTAACTTTCGCCCGGTTGTTTCAAGGGCGGTGGGTGGGGAGGGCGCCCTTCTAGCTGCACACGACGAGAAGCAGATTGAGAGTACTTGAGTGGTCAAGCACGTGTGTAAGCACACAACTGGAGCTGCGTATGGGGCAATCAGATGGCATGTTGCCCCCAAGGCGACAAACGCTCGGTTTAGTTCGTTGGTCATCCTGCCGACTCCCACAGGCCCTAACGGTGGACCATCTCGAAACACAGAAACAGTATCAAGAAGAGATGGAAATGGGGAGGAAATGCCCAAAGACAGAAAAGCGAGGTCGATGGGGCGTAAAATGCCATCCAGGGGCCATTTGTGTACGCTTGCACGCCAGTCGGGAAAGAGCGAAAACGAAAAAAGCCTGACAGCCAAGTATTGCTACGGATCCCAGCGGTAGGATTTGGTATGCTGGTAAAGTATCGGTACGTTGGTTGTTAGGCGGGTCACCACAGAGAAAAAGTCGAATGCAATGCAGGAACAAGCAAGCCAAGCCAACAGGTCGTGGCTCGACACAAATTGATCAATGATCAGTCATCTCCAGACCCGGGTCCTGACTTGAGAACAAAGGTATGGTGCGCTAGCAGGACAGCTCCCCCAATGGATCCCGTACAACTATGGCCCACCCTACAACTATGGACCACCCTGCCATCGTACCTGCATGTGGTTTTGGTACGAGTTGGATCAAAGGAAAGAGTTTTGCGCCGTCTCCGACGAACAGCTGGCCGACTCCTCTTGACACCGTCCGTCAGGTACCAGCAAGGCTTAGATTTTAACTTTCATCCTCGGTCGGAATCCTAGCCGAAATGGGAACCTTGGAGGCAACATACTCCCGTAGAAGCATGCTGAGTCGAATGCTATCGTAGGGCTTTTTGTCTTTCCCTTTTTTCATCCTTTTTCTCCTCCTGCTCTTAGGTCCTCGCTGAGCAAGAAACAATCCATGCCGTCGATCTCCGGTGGAATGCGTATCCAAATACAAGTACCCAGTACGAGAGAGGAGTACGAGGACCTGGGTGCAGTGCCCGACCCCGTTTGCCCGTTCCCTGCTTGCGCCCCATCAAGTCCCCTTCCTTGGCCACCGTCTGGCCGTTCCGTGGTACCAGGGGCGCCCCACACAGCCAGCCAGATATGGAAGTACAAGGTACATGCCCCTCTCCTCCCCAGCCCCCGGTACTCCCTTCTCTTTTGGAAGCAGTGGCCGTTCCCGGGCGTAACCTCGTAGATTGGCTGGTTTACCCGATCTGAGCATCCACGCCATGCTGGGCCACCCAAGCACACAGGTTTTGCATGGCGTTGCGTTCCCTCCTCCACCGATCGCCTTAGAAGACCATCTTATATGATTTACTCGCTTCACGCACTCCCTTTCTTCTCTCCTTCTTTCCTTCCCACTCTACTCGCATCACGCGGCTAATAAGGTGTAGATTGCCCTTAAACACCCTATTTTCACTCCTTCAGTCTTGCCTGCGTGCTTGTGGTAGTCTCTGGCTGTCGTCCATTCACCTCAGCCATTCTCCTTGTTTGACTCTCTCTTTAACTGTCCTTCTTTTCTCTTCTCACCCTCCTTAAAGGGCCAAATTCGATTTCTTGTCGAACCAAGCCGATACAGTGTACCGGCTTTTATAACCTGTTTGTGTTGTTTATAACAAACAGCAACTCGCATTCCCTTGCACCGATTCGACGGCACAGGATCTTCGTCGAATTTCATTTCACTTCATTCACTACTCTTGCGGGTCTGCCTGTGGCACACCCTCTTGTTCTCTTCTCCAACGCCAGCACTGACATCTTATAAGACTTGTTGCCAAGACCGCAACTTGCTTTCCTTCTTCCTTATCCGACATCCCTTCGTTTGACTCGCGACTTCGATCGGTTCGACCCCGACCTTTCTCTTGGACTAATCCCAGGACGCACGCCAAGACAGGGACGAGAAACAAAAGCACCTTGTCTCGTTTACCCCGGAGGACCCTTAAGACCACAGTCTTCTATTTTTTCTCTTGGCCGAGACCCTGGGCACCGAGGAGTTCCTTTATTGTCGTCTAACCCAGCCTTCACAGTCGACAGATCCCGAATCCTCTGGTGATCCCACCCTTTCACCAGCAGTCGGCCATGTCTTTTCGTCGAGCAGAAGCCGCTGGCGGCAGCAGTAGCGGAGGAGGAGGAGCAGGTGGTGGTGGTGGTGGTCAGGGTACTTCCGAGGATCCTGCCGTTGGCGCTGAGCACGCCGCCCTCGCCAACTACCTCATGATCATCTGCGGCAGCTTTGCCATCATCTTCATCGGATGGAGGCTCTACACCAAGCTCACCACGCAGTTGCGCCAAGTTGTATGCCTCAACAACGAAAAGCAGCGATACTTTGCCATCCCCAACACTCGACTCTCCTGGTTCAAGCGCAACATTCTCTACGCCCCCATCTTCCGCAAGAGGCATAACCGCGAGTTTCAGCTAAGCTCCGCTGTCAACTTCGGTACTCTCCCTACCCGCATGGAGCTTGTGTTCCTCGTCGGCTACTTCATCACCAACATCGTCTTTTGTGTGTATGGAATTCCCTTCACCCAACAATTCGGTACCGCTGCGAAGCGCTTCAGAGACCGAACTGGCATCCTCGCCACCATCAACATGGTATGTTGTTGCCCATGGTCGCTTTGCTGCGCGTGGAAAATTGTTGACGCTGACCCAATGTAGATTCCCCTGTTTTTGATGGCTGGGCGTAACAACCCGTTGATCCCCCTTCTCGGATTGTCCTTTGACTCATTCAACCTCCTCCACCGATGGTTCGGCCGTATCGTGGCCCTCGAGGCCCTTGCCCACACCATTTCTCACCTATGGAGATCGGCATCCACCGCATCCTGGGCTGCCGCCTGGTCTAGTGCCTGGACTGTGCCTTTTATAATGTGGGGATTTATTGTATGTGATATTCGTCCCGTGTAACTCGCGGGCATGATGCTAACGAATACTAGTCCACGATTGCCCTTGTCGTCATCTGCATCCAGGCTACTGGTCCCGTGCGACACGCCTTTTATGAAACGTTCAAGATCCTGCACATTGCCCTCGCCATCGTCTCGATCATCGGTCTCTGGTACCACTTGAAGCTCAAGGACCTCCCCCAGCTCCCCCAGCTTGGTGTCGCCTTTGCGCTTTGGGGTGCCGACCGCGCATTTCGAATTGTCCGTGTTGCTTACAGGAACTTTGGAAACGGCGGCACCAGGACCGTCGTCGAGGCCCTTCCAGGCAACGCCCTTCGCATCAATGTTACGATGGCTCGACCATGGACCTTCAAGTCGGGCCAGCATGCGTACCTATACTTCCCCTCTCTCGGCTACTGGCAATCGCATCCCTTCTCCGTTTCGTGGGCCGAGGATACTCACGACCTCAACTCGGAGAAGTTGGCCATGAACGTCCAAGAGCTTTCCTCGACGAAGAAGTCCACCATGTCCTTCATCGTCAGGGAGCGCACCGGTGTCACTCACACCCTGTACAAGAAGGCTGCGAACAGCCCAGATGGCAGGTTTACGACCAGCTGTCTCGTGGAGGGCCCCTACGGATCCCTCCACTCCCTCCAGTCGTACGGTACCGTGATGCTCTTCGCCGGTGGTGTTGGTATCACCCACCAGGTCCCCTATGTCCGTGAGCTCGTTGCCGGTTATGCCAACGGCACGGTAGCAACGAGGAAGGTTGTGCTCATCTGGACGATTCAGAGCCCTGAGCACCTCGAGTGGATCAGGCCGTGGATGACGGAGGTTCTCGCGATGGAGAAGCGTCGTGACGTACTCCGCATCATGCTTTTCGTCAGCCGGCCCAGGTCAACCAAAGAGATTCACAGCCCCTCTGCGACAGTCCAAATGTTCCCGGGAAGGCCCAATATTGAGACTCTGATCGGTATCGAGATGGAGCACCAGGTTGGCGCCATGGCAGTGTCAGTGTGCGGGCCTGGCACATTGAGCGATGAAGTCAGGAGAGCTGTGAGGAATCGACAGTACAACAGCACGGTTGACTTTGTGGAGGAGGCTTTCACATGGTAAATAAGGGATAGAGTTAGGGTTTGTTTTTTTATCCCTTTTCTGGGATATATCTGGGTTCTGGGCTTTTTCATCTTTGCATTTTGTCCCTATCCAGTCCTAGCTGTTTCTGCGAGGAGGCAGCAAAGGGGTGGATCTTGCACTGGGGCACCTTTCAATTGTATATCTTGTACTCACCCCCTGGCTTTTCACTTCATTTGGGAATGTTTTGTTGGTTTTGCCTTAGATGGTGACTTGGGGGGAGCCCGTTAAGTCATACTCCTTGTTTGAACGAATCTACACCCGGTTCATGATATGGAAGCTACTTCCTTTCAGTCTTTGCTTAATGTTGAGAGCTCATTTCTGATATCTCGGAAGGAGATATCCTTGCGGGCCTGGACAAAGGTTTTTTTTTTTTTTTTTTTACCGACTTGTACACTCGTTTTGATGCTTTAGACGGACGCTCGTTAAAAGGTTACAGGCACATAGTCTTGGCTGGTTAGAAAACGTCTCGACTCCCCTATCTCTGAGGAGATGAGGAGTGGCAGACACTATACAACTGTTATCAAAGGTTGCTTTGTCGTGCGTCATTAAACCAGAGTAGAACCTTGTTGTGGATTCGTGTAAAATGAGCAGGGACTACGATGGGATGTGGCGGAACAGGGGTTATGGCGGGTGCGACAAGCAAAGGCCAGGCCAGCAGTGGACGTCACGCCACGCTGGCAGTTCCCCTGTACCCTCTTCCTGGGGTCAAGATTGGGGCAAGCCAGCGAGACGATGGCTAGCAATGATTTGGATTTGCAAGGTCCCAAGATTGAGGGGTCAGTTCGAATTGGGGGACGCCGGGTGTCTGCTGGCTGTTCCTGGATCGAGTTCCATCCATCCAATGTTTCGTTGTCTGCCGTGTTAGGCATTAATGCTTGCTGGCATTTGATGATGGTTGGCGAGCGTGGCCACTGGGGTATGGATTGAGATATTGATAGACTGTAAGTGTAATGGTAAAGTGTAGTGTGTCCTGGATGTGGAATGAATGGGAACTGAGGAAATGAATCGCAGCAGCTGACGAGTGAGTGAGTGTTTCTTCAGGGTGCCTGGATCAATCTTGAGATATTCGATGGTTGCGCCTGCCTGTTGTGGCTTTGGTGGCGTGCTGCTAACAGGCATCAAAACCACATGCCGCCCTGGAGTCTTTCCTCTGCCTGGGCCGGCCCAATGCCAGCTGGCCACCGTTCCTCCGCAGCCAGGCCATGGCGCAGGCCAGCCAGCAGCCCAGTCAAGCTCTGTCGACGACGCCCATGCTGGAGCAACGAACACCATGACGGCCTGGCTGGCTGGCTGGCTGGCTGGCTATGGACGTTCGAGCCACCGCCCGCCAGCCAGGCCCAAAAATTAGTGGCCTGAACACTCAGGTTCCAGGACCTCGCCAGCCTGGCTCGCGCCATTGACGGCCGGCCAGCCAGCCAGCCCTGTAAAGAGTGGAACACCTAATTACCTCATTGATAAACCAGGCACCAGGCGCCTGGCTGAGGTGACTTCGGCTTTTACAACATTACTTCGGTGAAGCCAGCGCCACCAGCCAGCAACAGGATTTACCCACACCCGCTCAGCTGACGACTCTCTCTCGACCTCGTGCGTTCGTCCCAAGCTGGCTCTGTCACCGAGAACTGATCCCAAATTTCCTTCCACAGCTGGCCCTTTCTGCCCTTTCTGCCCTGTCGACTGCGGTGTCTTCATTCTACAACCCGTGGTTATTCTGGGGGGGCTTTTTTTTTTAAAGTAAAGCAAAACACGTCATTCAAGTAACCCGTAGTACGAGCCTTACTGCCTTGTCTCTCTCTTTCTCTAGGAGCGTCTCCGGCCCTCCCCGCATTCCCACCCCGCAAATCCAGGCCTAGCTCGTATCTAGAGTGGCCCTCCCCCTTATCGTCTCACGAAATCTCCCCTCATAGAGCGATACAGGACATCCGATTTATAGCTGGGGATACTCTTATAAAGCCACGCCGTTCTAGTATTGAAACCTTTCTAGTCCGGGTTCGTTTACCGCTTGATACATGCCACTGCAATACGAATAAAAAAGAAGGCAGAAAAAAAGAAGAGAACCGAGCTTCGAGGGTCTTGGAAAACGCTACGACTACCTAGTAGGCGGGGAAGGCACGAGGCTTCGTCGGAACCTCCCAACATCACATCATCTTATCCTCAGCCTTCTTTTTTTGTCTCAAGTCCGGTTCGGTCTTTTTTCCTCACTTCAACTGCACTCCCCCTTCCCTCCTACCGTTATCACGCATATAAATTCGCACACCAAAACGTCCCATCCTTCAAAATCGCCGCACCTAAATAGAGGCCTCGCCCAAATATCCCCCATCCACCCTATCCGAAAAAGATGGGCCTCGTCTACAACACCTACCTCAACAGCAACCGCATCTACGGCTGCAAATCCTGCAAAGCCCACCTCGCCAACCATGAGGACATAATCAGCCGCGTAAGCTTTTCTCTCTTTCTCTCTCTCTCTCTCTCTCTATATATATATATATATATATATACATATACATATACAAAACTAACCCAAACACAAGAACTTCCGCGGCCAACACGGCAAAGCCTACCTCTTCAACTCCGTCGTCAACATCGACACCGGCGAAGCCTCGGAGCGTAACATGACCACCGGTCGTCACGTCGTCCGCGACATCTCCTGCCGTCAATGCAAGGAGACGGTCGGCTGGAAGTACGATAAGGCGTACGAGACCACGGAGAAGTACAAGGAGGGCAAGTTTATCCTCGAGGCCGAGCTACTTTGCAATGTTTCTTGAGTGGGGGAGAAGAGGGGGCCGGTAGGATGGCCCTCTCAGCGAACGGTGCTGGAAACTTTGTACTTGGGGCGTGTCCTTTTTTTTTTTTTTTTTTTTTTTCTTCCTTGTTCCGAGATTGCATTACTGAGGGCTCCTATTCTTCCTTTTTATTTTCCATCTGTTTGTCTTTTTCTGTCTCTTCCTTTACTTTGGTGTCTTGTTGGTATGCACAGCGAATCCTATTCGGGCGTATAGAGGTGGCTGGTCTCTCCCTGTAGATATTTAAATTATGCTTTACTCTCGACTCTCATCTTCACCGCGTGAAGAATGATATTCTCTCCAAGCAGTGCGTTAGGTTAGACATCTAGTCGCCTAGCCAAGCCATCACACAGTTAATCATTATCACTTGAAAAGAAGTGAGTCTCCTGGGTGAAAATGCCTTCATATGCAAAGCTACTCCAGCTACCTATCCCAAATGACCCAAGCGAATGCTAGTATCCCAGAACCGACAAACCCCCCCAAAAAAGGAAAACACACCCAGAAAAAAACTCCGTTCTGCTCCTATCATGCGGCTAGATATATATCTATAAAATACATATATAGAGCCCACCACACCCTCACAGGGTCCCCTCTACACCCAGACGTTTTGTCGCAACGTCTAGATGGGACCGTCTACTGATGCTCAATGGGCTCCTCAGGAAGGAGCTCCTGGACCTCTTCATCGGCCTCCAACCACTTGAACGGCGGCTTGACGACGCCGTTGAAGAGGAAAGTAAAGTAGACAAGGAGCACGAAACCGACAACCTGGAGTGCCTTGAACGTCTCCCAGCCGAGACCGAGAGAGACGATCCAGATGAAGAGGGTACGGCAGGTATCAATGGTGGAGCGTGAGGTGGCACTGACGCTACGAGTGACGGAGAGACCAAAGAAGTTGAAGCCACTATGTCATGTTAGTTCCCTGCTGTAGGGCTGAGTGTGCGTCGTTCACTTACCCAATGCTGATCATAATGAGAATGCTAGAGACCCAGAGCTGGGGCTTGCTGGTGACTTGCCGCCAGCCTTCAACCATGTCGAAATAGCCATAGCGGCCTGCCTCTGTCCTTCCAATGAGGAAATGCAGGATGACCATGCCAACCAATGTAACCAGGAACCCGAAAATTCCCTCCCATCCGACGACGTGAATGGGCTCGATGGTCGATCGCTCAAGGAGGTATTCCTCAAGGACAAACTGCGTAGCGGTGAAGATTTGGGCGCCAGCAATGAGAAGAACGCCAACGATGGCAAGCAGAGTATTTGAAGTGGCCACGTCCTCGCCTTCGGGGCCGGACGCTTTCTTCTGGTCGTCGGGTGAAATGGCCCCTGCGAGACCGACGATTGCAACACCGAGCATTACACCGACAAGCGAGATCCACTGGAAGGCCAACAGCCGCCTCTTGAGGAAGAGTACGCTAAAGAGTCCAACGAACAGCACGAGCGCACCTCGGGTCATCTGGTAGATCGACGCCGCCACCATGAGCAGACCGGCGTTCATCAGCGTCGTGCCGCAGATATCACAAATGGCGGGGAGCGAGAGAAGAAGGATGCGAACACCCTTGAGTTCCCCGTCGGCCTTGACGGGTGCCACGTCGTCGTCGTAGTCGTCCGGGGTGTCGGCGGCATTCGTCTCGTCGGTGTTGACCGCCTCGTAGCCCGCAGTCGAAGGGTTGGCGGTCTTGGAAATGTAACGACGGTAGAGGGCACCGGCACCAATGACGAGCCAGCAACCCATCTCGCCGATGAACATCTGAAGGGTCTGGAGAACGGGCTGGCTGAAGTGACGGCGCTTCGTCACGTCGGGATTATCGCAGTCAAAAGCACATTGGTTATCCTATCGTAAACGTCGCTGGTCAGATTGAGCTCACGGCAAGGGAAAATGGTATCGCGGGAAGCGTATTTACCTGGTACTTGGTGAGCAATGTGTTGCATACACCTGTCAGCAACATCATAGCCACCAAGAACGGAATCATTCCCCTCGACGCCATTTCGACGGTGTGCGCCTACAGGCGAAGAATCAACGGGGGATGAAGATAAGGCTGTCTATTTCGCAATTGTTACGAGCGATGCATGTGTGTTGAAGCGAGTCGAAATGTGTTAATGGAAGAGATCGGGAAAGAGGAGATAAGAGGGAAAGAGAGGTTGAAGCCCGGATGGTGATCTGTGGATGATACGTGCTTTCGGCTAAGCCAGCGATAAGATCCGGGACTTGGCCAGCCGCCTAAACAGTAGAGGTGGGAAGGCCGGGCTACGTATAGCCTGGTAGTGGATGAGTCGCTGGCTGGGGCTCTCAACTGCACGGGGTGCCTTTCCCCGCGTCCCCTTGCTGCCAAGTACCTCGTAGGCACGGCTGACCAGTAACAACAGTCATGTGGCCTGGACTGGCACAACCTGAACATGGGGCCCTTGCGCCAAGCATAGGTTATACTGCCGGCAGCAGGTACCTTGCTGGCCCTCAGTTGCTCAGGTCCACCGCCAGCGTCGACTCAGTTGATCAGCCAGCCAGCTGGCGTCAGCCTGAAATGCTGCTGGCTGGCCAGCGTTAAAGGGCATGTGGCCTGGCTGCCGGAAATGTTGAGCTGAAGCCCCGAGAACAACCCAACACTAACATAGTGTTGATGTCATCGGTCACAGCCAGCATCGAGACACTCATCATGGCCTTACAATCAAAGAGTTTTTGACCCTTTTATTCCTCATAACCAAGCAAAAATCTTTCATACTTCGTAAACTGTATTAAGGGTACTATGTATATGTAACCGAACGAAAATACGACAACAATCGTTTTCAAACAAACACCCGCCCTTACGTCTCCCTGTTCGAAGTCCTCGTATTTCCCATTTCTAAAACCATCCTGCAGAGGGTATCTATCAAAGAGAAAGCAAATAAAAATAAAAAAAGAAGCAAACAAATTCCAAGCTAATTCTATCGCCTTATTGCCGAAATCACGGCTCGCATAAAAGGTAATGTTTGCATATCAGTTGTAAAATTCCGCATTTGCGTCTTCCATCAAAGGATCACACATTAAGGTATCATCTCTTGGCCTTCTTCTCCTTCTTCTCTTTCTTGGCCTTCTCTTTTTCTTCCTTGGGCGGCTTATCGCTGTAGTTGTTCTACATCAAGAAAGTTAGTAATATAATTTTATACACTGGGTGATAAAACAAGAGGCAAACACTCACGTAGTGTTGAATGTTTTTCTCGTAGTCCTCGGACAACTTCTTCTTGTCGGCATCCGACAGCTCGACACCTTCAACAGACTTGACTCTCTTGCCCTCCAAGAAGATGAAGAGGCCGCTAATGATGCCGAGAACAAGCGCAACACCAATGAAGAAGCCCACGGCCCAGGACGGGCGAACGTATCGGTTCATGCCCCACATGAATCCCGCCAGAAGAGCCTGGAAGACCGTGTTGAAGATGTTGGCCCAGATAACGGCATCCATCTTCCACATCTTGGTAGGCTGGGCGCGGTAACCCGTCAGGGGCCGGTTGGGGGTGCGCTTCAAGGGATACGGAAGGAAGGGAGTCCACTCTCCGCCGAGGGAATCGTCTTCGACATCGGCGAAATCCTCGCCTCCAATGTGAATCGGAACATTTTCCGAGCCGGGGAGGCGGAACCAATTGGGATGGATGCCCGCAAGTCGCCGGAGGGCGAGATGTTGGCCGCGGAGTCGGTATTTCATAAGGTACCAGAGATCGCGGATTCTCCACGGTGCCAGACCGAATCCTGTAACGCAGAAAAGTGCGTTGAGAATCTGCGAGTCGTATTCGATCCACTTCCGCCGGGGCGAGTCGATATCATTGCAGGTCGGGTGGCACATGGCCGGCGCGGCGTTGCACAGGAGTAGGAAGATCATGCCTCCCCACGCCACAACATTGAGGCCGTATAGGACGACGCAGAAACCGAATGGCGTGAGAAAATAATTCCACAGCGCGATGGCGCCAATCTTCGTCGACCCCACGAATCCATGAGACGGCGGGAAGTGGTAGCCGTTCTCGAAAGGCGCCGTGCCGGCGTATCGGGGGTCGGTTTCTCCCACCCCCGCGCTGGTCGTCGAGCGGCCAGGCGATTTGCCCGTCGCCGCCTCGTCACTTGTCCGCCCGTCCTTCTCCAACGGGGCTCGGGCAGCGTTTGGCGACTCGTTGGTCTCATGCTCGGCCGTCTCGGGCAAAGGCTCGGTGCCCCTCCTCGTTCGCGCGGTGTTGAAATGCGAGGACAACGACCCAGCTCTGTTTGACCTCACGCCATCGCCTGGTATAGGCGAGTCGATGGACGAAGGCGCAGTAGACGCTAGTGAGCCTCTCCGCTTTGGTTGTGGGGACAGGGCCGAGGAGGCGAAGGACCCAGTCGCAGGGAAGAAGCCGACGGGTATGTCCGATTGCTCGAAACTCTTCGAGAGGCTGCGGATTCTGCCGGCGAGCGTGAGGGGAGGTCTGGTTTCGGAATCGTGAGCGTTTGTGGTGTTTTCCGTGTTTGTTCTCGCGGTCGGCGAGATGGCCGCTGGTGCGGATTCCAAGTCAGGAAACGGCGACTGGGCCCCGACCGTGGGGCTGCCTGTCGTCTTGGGCGACGACATGATGGCGAGAATGGTTGAACAAGTCGAGGAATCGACGAAGAAATTGTCGCTCTCTACCAAAGCAAAACAGACGGGGAATAGGATGCAGTCAAGCCCATTGAGAAAAAAGCACAACAAGAGCGAAGGGAAGAAGAAGCGGTTGCCCTATTTTTTTTTTCGTATCCCGTATCTCGGGGGGATGGGCAACGTAATAAAATACCCAGGTCTCTGCTCCTGCGGAATAAAACAATCTCACCCAGCCCTTTTACGCGTATTAAACAATCAAGAGAGAGCGGAGCCAAGAAAAAAAGGGTCAAAGTTGGTGGTGAAGTACTCGTAGTGCCGGGGGCTAAGCAATTTTGTTACCACAGCCAGCAGGCTTGTTGGCAGGGGTCACCAGAATTGAGTTCGGCGTCTCCCTTTCCAAGGAGAAAATGCGACCACCAAGCGGGACGGACAGGAACACGGAGAGTAATCATGACCGGTGCTAAAAAGAAAGTGACCAGACTATCGAAAAGGGTGTGTCGATTTTGCGGGATAGGCGAACTTGAGACTGGGGCCAAGCTGGCTCTGTTGCCACCCTGAGTCGGCCGCGCTCTTGTTGGCCGTCCTGCCCTGGCGATCGCCCACAAGCGAGCCATGACGGAGAAAATACCAGTGGACAGGAACTCCGAACAAGGTATTCGCATTTACAGTGCACGTAAAATACGTCATTCTAGTCATGCTGGAAGAGAAAATGGCGGATCTCTGCCGTCCAACTGCTCCAACCCTGCTACAAGAGCCGGTTCGTCCGTTGATGTCATCGCTAATATGCGAGCTCCCGCGCCCGGGCTGGCCTTGGGGATGGTCGCCGCGGTTTGAGTGGTTCGGTCAAGTTGAGCAGGCCAAGGTTTTGGGCTGTATTACGGGTATCAAGGTGTTGCAAATTGCACCCACGTATTTTTCAACACAGGTGTGGTCACTGACGCGGAATCTGGAGAGGGAAGCACATGCTCCACGGATCTCAGATTCAAACGGCTGATGCGAGGGAGCAAATCTGCACCATCTCCACGCTAGCAGAGCCCGATTGTCTTAGTCTGGGTGGAGATTGGGTCTGGTCTGGTCTGGGCTGGGCTCTTTTTCCATTCATTGATCTTTAAAGTTCGATCTCGACACTGGATGCTTAGTCAGAGTTGACCCCATGAAGCCGTCGGTAATCATACAGGGAGAAAAAAAAAAGAGGAGCGTAAAAAGAAAAAAAGCTTTGCAGAGCGGCTCTACGACACTTGTGATTCAAAATTTGTAACTTGCCCACACTCCCCGGCGGTTACATGCAACAAGGACTAGCCATGGCTCTTCCGGGCCGTGATATCCCCGCAAGTGTCCTCGAGAACCTCAGGGACCAGCACTACTGGACGGACATCCAGGTGCACACCGAGTCGCCAAACGACCCGTCCAAGCCCTTGCCTCGAACAATGATAAGTGGCCTACCTCCTAAACGCCTTTACATCCACCCAGACGAACAGATTGAGGCCATCGACATTGAGCGTGAGACCGGTGCGCAGCCAGAGGATGCCAAGGAGCCCGAGTACGAATGGGTCCTCCCCGTCCACTTGAGCGAGGAGTGGTCCATCGCAAAGTTTGCCGCCGTGTTCGACTCTATTGATGCGATACCTCCCCGGCCGTCGCGGGATGATGCATCGGAGCTTGGACCAAGCGGCAAAGATTGGAGAGGGGCCGATCGGAAGAAGCGATTGACCATGGCCATTGTTCACGATGACTCGACCGTGTCGTACTACATCGTTCATGATGGCATTGTAAAACCGAGGCAAAATTAGAACTGAAGGATGCCATTTCACGTTTTTATTCTGCTACTGCTCAAGGGTCTACTCGCTACCGACGTCAAAGTGCGAAGACGGTAGTGGCCATCCCACCGCTAGCTATGGAGGCTATCAAAGAGGTCTGGGCCTAAGGGATGAAGATGACCTTGTACGCCTCCATAGCATCGAATATCCTGTATCCCTCGACCGCGTCCTTAAGGGGCATCATCTTGTCGAACATGAACCTACATGGTGTGAGATTTCAAAGAGCCATGAGAAGACGGGGGTCGCAGAGGCTGATTAGACTTACTCGAGTTTGTCCTGCTTCTTCTCCAGAAGGGCAAGGGCGTCATCGAATATCGCGCGGCAAGGGCAGCGGCCCATCTGAAGGCGGATGTTTTTGCTGGAACCCGTTAGCGGTTGAATTCGTCCCTCATCCAGCCCACTGAATTCACTCACCCGTATCCCTCCACGCCATTCCAGGGGATCTATTTCTGAAGTTAGCGGTTGCGCATGCTCTTTTGTCCGCCAACTGGCATCGCCTACCTCTGCATTGTGGACACCAATGCTGCTAATAACACCCCAAGGCCGGACAAGGTCAAACGCCGTCCTCAATGCAGGGCTGAGACCGACGACCTCGATGGCCAGATCGGCACCACGGCCGTCCGTCACCTCTAGGATCCTCTTCTTCATCCCTTCAGGGTCAGTCTTGAAATTGAGAGGCTCCGCGCCGAGCTTCTTGGCGATCTCGAGTCGGCTGTCGACCGCATCAATTGCGAATAGATGCTTGGGCTTGTATTCCAGGGCGGCAAGGATGGCGCAAAGGCCGACGGGTCCACAGCCAATAACGACGGCGACGACATCTTCTTTTTCCTTCATGGGTAAGAGTTCCCAGGCTGACTTGGCACCGAACACACCGGTAGGCCAGATGTCGGCCATGAGCACGAGGGCCTTGTCCGAGATGCTGTTTGGAGCTTTGACGACGGTGCCATCGGCAAATGGTATCCTAACATACTCGGCCTGGCCGCCATCTAGGGCGGCACTACCAAAGAGCTTGCTCTCGACACAGCGAGAAGTAAAGCCATTGCGACAATAGAAACACTTTGAGCTATGCATATTCATTGCCGATAAAACCGGCAGATTGTGAGATTTCTTCGTAGACCCAATAACAGGCTCGGAGAAGGAACTTACCATGAGATGGTAAAAGGGGCTACAACCTTGTCTCCAACCTTTACGGTTTTGACAGCAGAACCAACTTCTGTCACTGTTCCAGTAAACTCGTGGCCCATTATAAACCCAGGAGGCCGCTTCTCATGTCCTCGAAAAGCGTGAAGCTCACTGTAATTTTTTTGGCAAACACGCGATCAACCGGTAAGCCCACTATACGTAGCCGGCAATGCGTAGTGCGGGGACGGGTGTTACCCCAAACAATTAGGCCAAGACTAGGGGAGCAGGAGACTCACGAGCCGCAGAGACCGGACGCGCTGACCTTGATAACAATGTCTTCCTCATTTTCAACTGTGAAATGTTGGGCGGACCAGCAAGGTCCTCGTTGTTAGCTTAGCCTTTCTTCGGTTCGATGCAAGGTCCGGGTAGACGGGATGTGGCTGGGCCCTCGTACCTGTCGGGATCGGGCGTTCCTGAACGGAGACCTTGTAAGGTCCGTCAAAGACAACGGCGAGCATTGTGCACGTTTGGATTTACCGGGGGCGAATAAAGCGAAAATTGGGGAAAAAGTTACAAGGCAATAAACCGGCTGCGTTTTCAAACGAGAAGAATAAGAACAATCACGTTACGGTTCTTTCCAATGTGTCCTAAAGAAAGATTTACTTTTCTCGGATGACCTTTGATATAAGGTTAGATTCCTCGCGGCCCTCCGATCGACTTAGACCGAGGCACCCCAAGCTTGGAGTGGAAGAAGCCGGCTTGGCATTCATGTATCTCTGTATCGGGTCTTCCCGGTTACCACATTCCACTACGCAAAAATAGGACCACAAGCGAGGTGGGAGGAGGGGGAAAGTGTACATGTCGCGCTGGTGCCGGGTGCAGGAAACACAGCAGAAAGGCTCAAACCTTGGAGGGAGCGGGGCATGAGGGAGAAGGAGCAGAGACATCAATCCATCACATAGCCAGCGGATGGCCCGAGCTTCTCGACATGACGACCTTGGTACGATCTGCGGGAAGACTGCGCTGTTTCTCTCTTTTGGACAAGGAGATCGATTATTTGAGGTGCAGCTCGCCCTTCCATCTCGGAAACATTGACAAATTGGGACAAGTCGCAAAGAAATGAGCACCTGGACACAGCTGCGAGAAGGTTGGAACACCATCGATGGAAGGAGGGAAATAGCATGGTCATGTTGCATTTTCCGCTTGTACCCGTATTCCCTTACCGGGGGAGCTTGTTTGTATTTCGGGGTCGGGCGGGTTTGATGTTGCCATTAGAAGACCTTTAGAAAACGGCGGGAAGCAAGGGCCTCCTTGTCCTTGAACTGGAAAAGAAGAACGAGACGAATCCGTGCAGTGCAGGAACCGGGAGGCTCTGTGCCCCCAGTGATGTCATTACTGCAAGTTGTATTCCTTCGTCTGGTCTGTTACAATTATTTTGTGCGCTCGGGGGTACTTGATGGTAATAAGGGGTTTTGAGCCCCCCTCTTCTCCTCACAACCCCTGCCCAAACGTCCAGACCAACGAGGGGTCGGGCAGGCAAGGGCATGATAAGAGCTGGCTATTATTGGCCTCTCAGGACCAAGCAGGGAGGCTCGAAAACATAGAGAGTGGTCAACGTGGCCATCATATACCAGGATAAGTACGGTTGCAGGAGCCTCCAGTAATAAGCCATCTCCGCATTGCTGGATGGGATGGGGAGATCAAGATGAAACATATATTATGGGACAAGGGCTATTTAGCTCTCATTCCTCCCGATATAATGGCTTTGCATACCACTCCTGTCTGTCAAGGCTACTTCGGGCCGACGAAACTCAAATGGCTACGATCACGGATGCGGCAAGGGGGAGAGGTGAAGGGAAAAGAGGACCAGGGGGGACGCTTGTGAAATGCGGTAGAGCGGTGAACGGAGTAATGTGTTTGAATTGATGCGCGCAGGTCTCAAGCTGTATTACTAGTTCGGTCCATCTCTGGTCTTCGCGGTGCTTCCTCACCCACCCCTTGTTTGGCGTTCAGTTCCCTCTCCACTCTCCGACGTTTGGCGGAAGGAATAATCATAATAAAAGGGTGCTTCGCGCGGCACAACTTTCCAGGGCCGTAGCTCGGCATTATTTAGTGGGATCCCCACCGGGAAGTACGCTGGCTCGTAGCACTAAATCTAGGCGAATTCGCTGGCAGTTGGCCCGCCAGCTCCACTACTCACCACTACGTTGATGGGATTGGTGGGGCAGTCCAGCCGGACTCGCTGTCAATCGCACGTTGCTGGTTGGCCGTTGACGTTGCGGGGTGAGCAAAAGGGTGTGTGGATTTTTCATCTCTTTTGTCTCTCGCTGGTTCCCTTTCCCATCTCCGCGCCTACCCCCTGCTCGCCTTTCCCCGCCTTTTGCTTCCCCTTCCCGCATGCCGCAGGAAGCAGCACACATTTTTTTTTTTTTTGAAAGGGGGGGGGGGGGGGGGGGGAGGTGGAAGGGAAAAAGCAATGCCTAGCTGGCGCTCTCACCTCCAAGGAAAGTGCGGTGGTCGCGCGGTGGGAAGCGAGGCAGTGCCCGGCCGCTCTCATGGTCTTAACTAGAAAATTCTTAGACGGGTGATGCCAGACGGGAACAATGGGTTCTGGTATCCATTGTTTATTGTGACACTCTCATTAAGAGAGGCCTGAGGTAAAAGGGAAGAACAAGCAAAAAAGGGTTTGAAGTTGTTTTAATTTACAACCCACATTTACCAAGTTTAATCCGTGCAGCTGCACCGCGCGAAAACAACCAGATGAAAAAGCTACGCGTCCACTCATCTGGGCGCCGTCTTCAGGGCATCTCCTCTTTCTACTCCTCACGATCCTCCAGTAGCTGCTAGCTAGGTGGGAAAAGGAGCCCCCGGCCCTCGGCTTGTGATTAAACAGATTGTTAGAAAACGGTATCCCGTTCGCGAACAATATGGGATGGAATATGCGCACAGCGGCTCCCATGGCTCTTGCGGGCACTTTTTGATCGCTCGTTCTCAAATCTTTTTTCTCACACTTCTTCCAACCCTTGTTCCTCGTCAGCTCTTTTTCCTGTTCCTGAACCTCAAGTCGTCAATCCGTCCCGTTTTGAGGGGGAGTGAAAGAGGTGGACAAGGCCATGCGAGCAAATCCCAGCAATGGATACTTCCCGCTGGTACAGTAGCGAATGTAGGTACCTCGCTGGAGGGTCGTGCAAGGTACTGTACGACCAGGTGTCATCAATCCATCCATTTTTGCTCGCTTGTGGTACTCGACTTACTTGAAAGGCCAGCGGAAAAGAGCCCTGCCGACCCCCTGCTAGAGCAAGGAGTGTAAAGCCCGGAAGCGCGGACAGTAAATCCAGGTGAGTGATTTATTACTGGGGGGCGTCCCTTATTCTTTCCTTCCTTTTTTTTTTTTTGCTACAGGTAGGCTGTCGTTGGGGTACGTGCCCATATCGGGTTCTCCTTCGTACAGCGCATTGCTGCTGCACCAGTCCCTCTGCACATCAATCTCGAAGCACAGTGTACGAGACTACAATGGCGGGCAATCTATAAGAAAGGGCAAAAAGGGTCAGCCCGGTCCAAAGTGTAGCTGCACATTGTGTCAGATCTTTCGAGGCTCCGGGCTCCATGCATCGCACTGGATCCCGCATCCACGACACTGCATACCCCATATAATTCACCTATATACCTCTGGGCGTATATTGACGCGGGGGCCTGCCTCCCGTTTCCCGCTAGCTGGGCAAAAACGACCTGGAGAAAGGACAAGGAAGTCTTGATCGAAGAACTGGAGGGGGGAAAAGACTAGGTGCAGGGACAGGGCCTAGGTGCAGGTTAAATCACGACTGAGCAGGGTAGAAAGAGACAGAGTAACACTGGAGAGGAGGGTTTGGGGCAACGTGGACGCCAAAGTGGTTCATAATTTCAATATCAAGACAATTTGGCCATCATTTATTACACTCGCTGCTGGACAGCCAGCGAATAAATAAAGGGAGGTATAAGTGAAAGTACCCGTTGCCCCTGGGTCCGGGACTTGACAAGTACAGTACCGCGCGGCGTAGGGCAGTACATTGATAGAATAGATGACCCAAGTTCCCCCAAGGGTCTGCGAGGCACAAGACTTGGGCACCTTCAACTTATACACCAGAGTAGAATGGTGGTCCTTGATCCCGGTCGCAGCTCTGTTAATCTCCAACCTTTTTCTCAAGCCAGTTGCTTAGTACTAGTACTTCAAGTCCAATCTCGCGGGCTCCATCGGGCGTGTACCCGACACGCCTCCACAGCGCCAACCTGTACGTGATTCAGAGTGGGCAGCCCCAGGCACAGCATGTATATTGTTACTCCTGTCATCTCCCCTTTCATCTTGGAGGAGGAACTCGTCGCGATACTCGCATCTGGTATTCGATTCGTACCAAGCTTTCGATATTCATGTTGCTGTCAAGTTGCATTATTACTGGGACCCCGGAGTGTTCTCGACATTAAGCATCCATCAGATCCATCCAGACTGGCTGGGTCGGTCGAAACTGACATCGTTATACCCTTCGTACATCATTCTCGTTCCCACGACTAATAACCCAACCCATCACATTATTACTGATTTTCCGTCAAGCGTCCCAGTCCCGCAATCCCCAGCTTCCAGTCCCTTGCTTTCCGTACTTAGTCGCATCCGCCCCCTGTACTATGCCAGAGGCGATCTCCGTCTGACTCGCTCTTGCTCCGGGTGGTGCTGCTGCTGGGCGCTCCTACCTCGCTGGCCTTGATGATATAGAGAGTATCGCCAGCTCTGCGACTGTCACCGCCCCTGCCACTTTAAGTTGACTCTCCATGGTCACTCCTTCTTGAACGGTGCTGCGCATCCAGTTCCACATCCTTGCTATTACTCGGATTCCATTGAGCTGTCCTTCATTCCCTCTCATGCTACTCTTCCAATTCTCCTCCTCAGGTTCTTACACTCTCCGTCACCTCTGCCCCCACCGATCCCGTTGTGGTCCTGCACAACTGCTATTCCTAGACGACTAGGAGCCGCCAATGCACGAAATCCCTGAACTCACCACTCGCTTCGCCGAAAAGGAAGATAGAGCCCAGGGCACAGCCATCGCGACAATCCCACCCCATCCCCGTCCTTCCCCAGAACGACACTAGAACGCTTTCCATCTCATGCCTCTTCTGGTCAAGCGGCCCCCGCCGGTTTCCATTCCCCCCCACAAAAAAGCTTCGACTTCAGGGAATCAGCCTCACCGCCCGCCTCCAACTAACCTCTCCCTCGTCCACACCCTGCATCTCCCATCCGCGTCCGCCCCGCCCTTTCGCCAACCAAAGAGCGACGTCGTATCCGTACGTACTCCACGGCGCCGTCGATACATCTCCAGTCGAGCGTAGCTTGTAGTTGTACAACCCTTTCCACCAAACGCGACGTGGGGATAGATGAGAACAGCGTAGCCAAGCCGGTCTTCATCTCGTCCCTCTCACCAAACGCTCGCATTTCCTTTCCTTGGCCTCATCCATCCTCCCCTGAGAGGATATTCGCTTGTTTAAGCCACCCTGTTCTTGTGCGCGCTTGCACGTCACATAGCCGCCTCCTTTCGATTTACATTGCGAACCACTCACCTGGCTCTCGCTTGCTATTTTTTTTTCGCCAACTCCCGAAGCGCACGCAAGACATCCACACACAAGCGGTCTTCCTTTCCTTTTTTTTTTTTTTTTTTTTTTTTCTTTCATTTTTTTTTTCATGCTTGCTGGTTTGGGAGCCCTATCCAGGAACGTCATCCCGTCTCCCGCTGCCGTGGTTGGGTTGTGGCCCGTTGGGAACTCGGCCGGTCATCGACTTCTGCATTTTGATTCGAACTTCATCCACGCCTCACATACCCGCCCCGGCTGGTTTCTCGCCCAACATCTCTTGCACAGCACGTAAACAATCGCGCTTCACAAAAGGACTCCAAGCCACCCTTGACACGGCGAACACGGCTACTCAAGACGATCCTGTTTCTTGTCGCATACTTGGCCTCACCAGGCTGTCGGGCTTTTTTTCTTCCTGGGACTTCAAACCCTGGCGAGGCCATTGCTCGGCCATTGCTCGGTTCTCTGTCTCTCGTGCACTGAGTTTCGCGGCGACCCAAATGGCAAACTAGGATCGGCGCATCCCAACCGACGCTTCGCGCTCCAGGTTATGTCTGCAAAAAACCGCAAACTAACAAGAAGCTGACACGAAATCGAACACTTCTCCCGCAAAGTCATGTCGCTGTACGATCCCGATGAAGGCACCCCAACTCACACCCCGCCTTTGAAAGCCGTGCTTCCCAACTTCGCGCTGGATCCCGAGCCTGAATGTGAGGGAATCATTCAAGTCAGTTCCTGAGACTCTCTTTTCCTCTGTGTCCACTCAGTGTTTTTGCCTCTCTATACCTTTTTGTCCTTTTTGCGAGTAGCTCCTCGACAACTACTCCGCCTGCAACTTCACTTCACTCGACTACCTCACTGTTTAGGCTTCCACGAGCCCTCTCGTGTGTGCCGCTTCTTCCCAATCCCTTCAACACAATCTCCCGGCGTACTAGGGATCCTAATTCTCTTCTTATAAAAGGATCACCCCAGGGGGCCTGAGGCTTTTCTGGTGTCAACCCTTGACAATAAGCGGAATCCCGATGTTCCTCGCCAGATTATCGAAAACGAAGACGATCCAGAGCCTTTTGATAAAGAGTCTCCCGCCACTGGAGTAAGCAATTGGACGGAGTCTAACCCGCCCACCCCCAACAACAATATGCGAGCTCCAAGCCCCCGGGGGAGGGGCAGTGACACGCTGGCCGTAGAGCTACAGCAGCTGGCGCACAACGCCCTGGCCAACGTCGCTCCTTCATCTCAGTCTTCCGATCCGAGCGTCGGCCCGCAGCCCAGCTACGAAGAACCACGGCGCCAGCATTCTCTCATCCCAGCAGCCAACCGAGAGCTTCCCTTCCGTGGCGATGGCTCTCTGCCACCTGTTTCTACCACTAACTCCACTCCCGCCCCAGCTACCACTCCCGGAAGTAGCACCTCTTACGGTCCCTTAGACACTTTCCATACCGGCGAGCTCTTCTCGGCGCTCAATCCGGTTAGCCCCGTCGGAACAGGTCCAGCAGGTCCCCTTGTGTCCCCAAAGTCTATCGATCCTCGAAGTCCGACAACGAGTTTGCCACCACCTCGCCCGCCACAGCAGTCCTTGCCGCCCCTAAACTCGGGGCCGAACTCCACAGGACGGCTTCCGTCACTGCACCAGCTGATGGCACCCGGTTCCCCCACCGGCCCTCTAGAACGCGACGACGACCACCCACCCTACGGGTCGCCCTTTTCCTTCCAACCACCAACCGCCTTACCACGACCGCCTCCTATCCCCGGGCAGCAGCACCAAGGTACCCCTCCCGTCTCCCCCAACGGGAGTAGCTACGCCCGTGAGCTACCATCTCCACTTAAGCCGCAAGGCCCACCCCAATTCTACTATGCTACGTCAAAACCTGGGCCCTCAATCATCAATCCCATCAGCCATAGTACTAGCCCCCTACCGAGGTCGGCCGGAGGGGAATACGGACCCAGTGGTATCCCTGAGAGGACGCCTAGCACAGATCACTCTAGCCTAAGCGCAGGGGAAGGGCCGATCCCTGGTGGCAACGGGGCTGCTGGTGGTTCTGATGTTGGCACATTCAGGTGCACATTTGAGGGCTGTCATGCCAAACCCTTCCAGACCCAGTACCTACTGAATTCTCACGCGAACGTACACTCCTCGGCCAGGCCGCATTACTGTCCTGTTCAAGGCTGCCCGCGGAGCAAGCCCGGCCAAGGATTCAAGCGCAAGAACGAGATGATTCGCCATGGGTTCGTCCATGAGTCACCGGGGTACGCTTGCCCGTTCTGTCCGGATCGGGAGCATAAGTACCCCCGGCCTGATAATCTGCAAAGGTATGTCCAAACTCATCGATCATGGAGAGATCCCGATCCATGATAAGGCACTGGTGGAGTGCCGATTGCGCCTTCTCAATCTAATCAGAAGAAGCTAATATTTTTATGTCAGGCACGTCCGTTCTCGTCATCTTGACAAGGACAAGAACGACCCGAAGCTCCTCGAGGTTCTCTCTCAGCGTCGCGACGGGCTTAGCCGCGGTCGTCGGCGAAGAGGGGGTCCGTCATAGCATTGATTTACCACCCGCCCGTTCACGGAGCGACAACATTCGCTTTGACGACTTCTTCATTATGTATATATGGCCACCGTATTTTTTTTTTCGACATTCTTCGGACTAGATCACCCTACGAAAGACAAGAAGGCCATTCTTGAAGCAATCAATCTGCTCGTCCGGCTCGATCTCTCCGACCTTCTATGTATCGATATTTTCTCAACTTTCGTTCGATTCTTCGTTCGACTCGATCCGCTCTGGTGGAACAATTCGACAACTATGGAGGTCGTTCGAAATCCTTTCGCTTACATTTATTTTCATATATCTTTTTCTTTCTCAACTTTGTTGCGCTCATCTTGCTGGCCACGGATTTAAGGAAAGGGGAAACTTATTCTACTTGTAGCAGGGCGAATCTGGCGTTTACAACTATATACCTCGTCATTTCTGTCGTTACCGGCTCTTTCCAAGTTCCTCCCTTTATCTCCTGGATAGGAGGGGAATATTGAATTTTCTTTTGTTTTACAGACCATCAGATATCATGAAAGAAAGCAAGCCCCCGGCAATCATACTGTTATAAGTTGGCCTGGCGTTTATGGGGTATTCTGGTGGGGATATCTAACGGGGGGTTAGGAAGGGAGGTTTCTACTTATTTATACCACCTTGAGTTGCGATTCTTCTTATCTCTTGGAATTGCTGTTTTTTGGGTTGACGAGGTATCTTCATCCATTTATACTTCACTTCTTGGGCTGCCCCTCCGAGAGGGAAACGACTCAAGCGTGGATTTTGGGTTTTCTTACCATTTTTTATCTTCCTCCTTTGCACAACGATCATGGACTCATGTTTTGCATCTGATGTTTCGATAAGAGTATGAGAAGAGTAAATGGGGATTCAAATGTTTTCGCCGTCAACTGTACGGAAGCAAGAGACTACGCGCTTGGTTCCATCCATGTCCATTTCGAGGGGTTCGCCAGCCAAGCTGTCAAGTCGGGACATCAGAGACTTTCAGCAAACAATTTTCTTTTCTGTTTTTTCCGTTCCTTTCCCGCATAGGCTCACTATCAGAGAGACTTTCTCTAGTTTGGGTTATTTGCCTGGCCGCGTTATTTTGGCTGGGAGGATGTTAGATCGGGTTTATAGCAGTCCTCACCAAGACAAACCAAGGCTTGGGCGGATTTCGATGTATATATGGACGGAGGGAGAAAGGCGCCTCCCCTACTAGAACATAAAAAAAACCCCGAATTTCTAAATCAAGGTGAATGGCTAGAGAACTTTACTGAAAATGGTTGTAAGTTGGTCATCCCCAAGCGAACTGATAACGTAGAACGTAACCTAGCTCACGACGCGTCCTCCCATCCCCCAACAGTGATCGGCGCATCACCTAAAAGCTCCACCTGGAACGTTTCGCGGCTCTGGTTGCCGCCCACTCTCTCCACGACGACCCACAAGCCACCTTCGTCCACGGCTCTGCCAGGCTCGACGTCGAAATCCGGCGTCCTCAGCTCGGCCGTCGGCTCTGTGTACTCTCCTCCGCCGGAGACGCCGAGGACATGCTTCCGGGGGCCGCGTCCCGTGACGACGGCTATCTTGAGGGGGGTCGAGGACCTCCTGGGACCGAGGTCATGGGCGCTTGGGACCGTGGTCCGGCGGACGGCCGCGCACATCCTCGTCAGGCGGTTTACGCGGACGGGGGCGCGGAGGGCGGATTCGCCTTCGGCGAAGACGAAAGGGGTCATTTGGGTGCGCAGGCGGCCGGAGCCTTCGGAGGGGATGGCCCTGACGACGTGAGGGGCCGAGGAGCTGACGCGAAAGGTGAAGTCGGCGATCTGACCGGTCTCGAAGGTGGAGCAGACGGCGGTGTAGGTGCCAGGGTCGACGGAGGGGACGTCGAGGACGGCGCAGCCGCGGACGTAGGCGTCTGAGTCGGCGAGGACGTCCTTGATGGCCAGGGAGGGGCCGACGCGCTCGCCGTTGGCCCAGACGAGGTCGATGTGGACGGGGATGTCGGGGCTGTCGGTGCACAGGAGGAGGGAGAGGGCGGACTGGCGCGTGAGGGTGATGCTGAACTGGGGGTTCGTGCCGTATTTGACGGAGCCCGAGTTTCCGCCGGCCGTCCTCCTGGTCCAGGAGCTTGGGATGTCGGTGGAGTGGCGCATGGCGTCCTTGGCAGGCGAGATGGCTAGGCTCTGGTTGGTGAAGAAGGAGAGCGTAAAGTTACAACTCGCCATGGATAGCTTCTCCTGTACGGGAACGACGGTGTAGGATTTCCCCTTTTCGACCCGAAACTTGAGCAAGGTCTGAGGCGAATCGACAAACGGGCCGTGGTAGAGGTTCCTGGTGAGCTTCGGAACTCGCGTCCCGCTGTCCTCGAACACGTAGATGCTCATGAAGCCTGTATCTAACCCAGCTTTGTCCGGTGTTTGGGAACGTTTCTTGATGAGATCCAGCTCCAGGTCCGTAAAGTGGCGGGCTAATAAAACCCAAACCGAACCGTCCCCGGTAGCAGTTATCGAGTACTGAGGGTTATCGACGACTGTGGCTGACATATTCTTCCTCGGTTTCAGATCCCATGTAAAGTGGTAGTCTTGCCGATTCCTAAAGAGGGCTGGGTTCCAGTTCAGATACATGGACTCGAAATGCTGCGTGACATCTGCCAGACTCATCCAAAAGGCACCGGTTTGGTCGTGGAGGCCAGTTGGCGCATCGCTCTCTTCAGTAATTGGCGTCGCCACGCTGGTCGACCCCAGCTCATTCCATATTTCTCCTGTGCGCCAAGGGTTTTTTACCAGCAGCCGCCGCTTAACGGGATCCGAGTCTACATCGAGGATGCCGTAATCATGCTCTCCAACCAGGCCAGTGGCTTGTTCTTCTGATTTCGAGATACGGCCGGTTCCCAGTGTTACGATGACGTTCCCGGTCTTGAATGCTTGCACAATTGTGTCCCACTCTTGCTCTAGGTTGAGAGCATCCCTGTTCGAATATTAGAGGGAGAGTTTAAACCAACGGGTTTAGATTGGTTACAAACCGCTGAAGAAAAATCTGTTGGGGCACCCAACCGGTGAGTACCCATAGATCCGTGCAAGAGTTGCTACCCGGAAAATCGTAGCCGCCGCGAATTTTCAAATATGCCTTTTCAATAAGGGCCGGCCATATGACAAACGGGTTCCGTCGGTCAGTCACAAACAGGGCGCGATCTGTCTTGGCCGCGGGCAATCGATCATCGATCTCCACTCTACGGAAGCATCCGTTAAAATTCATACGGAAGACGTACTTTCCATTCTCGGGCCTGATCAACTGCTTGTGTGCAGTATCGAATGGAAACATGAGCCCCCTCAAAAGCTACGGTGGGTGAATGTCAGTCTCCACTTGAGTCAGGCACGGACTAGTAGTTATCCTTACAGAGCGCTCTTTGCGACAAAGTAGTCTCATTGCAGAGCAGAGGCTCGCCACTACCGAGCAATCGGCCGTCACATCCTGCACTAGATCGCTGGTAGGCAAGACCTGTAGGTACTGGCTAGACGAGCTCTCAGAAAGGGACATGAATTCCAAAGAGGAGAGGAGGTCTCTGGGCCTTTTCCAGCCCTCAAAGTTCTCTAGCTGTAGCTTAGACAGTGAGAATGGAGTGGAATCTCTAGCGACCGATTTCATGTTAGCCTTGACCAACGCTAGACGGACGTAGTGACCAAGAAACTTTGGAAACGCGAGACGCACACGTAGAGTCCTTTGCCCGATTTCAGGGCAAAAGCCTCTGGAGCTCCATGGGATGTGCGCCAAGGCAGAAACTCGGTCCCGTTCAGCTTCGATGATTGGAGCAGAGTGACAGTCTCACGGGAGGAGAGCTGGCGGTCCTGCTTCGGCTGTATTGCTTCACCAGTAATAGAACCCTTGAGATACTCTGCAAGCGTGATCATCTCTCCGATCTTGGCTCTGATCCGCGAACGGTTTGACAGTCCCTCGGCCTCCCTCGAAGCTCCCATATAGAGCTCCGCGGCCTTGATGGCGTGCTTCAGGGCATCTTGGGGATCAGATTTGATAATCAAGGATTCCTCCTCCTATGGTACCATTAAGAAAAAAGAACATTACCATCAGTAACCGGCCACCGAATTAAGGAGAGATAGAATGCGCCTGCGCCATGAGAGATTGGCTCATCCTAGCCGCCGCCTGAAAAAAAGGCTAAGCAAGTAGGACGGGTTTGTACATGGAGGGGCAGAACTAAATCACAAAAGGGCAGTCTGCTCCAAGGTAGACTCACAGAAGCTCGTCTCTCCATGGCTATATGCTGATTGCTAGGGACGTATTGATCTCATGGTGAGGGGGCCAGCCAAAGGGCATCGACTGGGGTCCGGTCCAGCACCCGCTGGCGTGACGTCAGTGAGGAGATCGTCAGCGTCGTGTTGGATGATCCGTTTCTATCTTGTCCTGCGGTAATTTTTTTTCTTCCTTCTCGCGTTACCATGAAAATTGAGAAAGGGAGTCAATCTCGGAGTCGAACTGCAGTCCCTCGAGATCATGAGCAGCCACAAGGGGATTTTTGCCTTCCTCCGTATTTTTACCACTTTTCCCAGCATGCCCGGCCCAGAGGGTTGAGGGCAGCATCTGAATTGGGAGATTGGGGTAAGTGCACCCCGATAACAGACATATCCCCGATTACGGCAAATAGACGCTACTGTGGTGCCGATGACGCAGTAGCCGACACTGATACTGATAGCGTTGAGCGGGGACCGAGGTTCGGTCGCCGGTAACTTTGAAAGGGAACTGGCGCTGTGCCGTTTTCCCCAGTTCCCTAGCTTGTCGCTACCGTAAACTCCAAAAGGGCCTCGGGAACTGGACCCCGGCCCTCTTTTTTATCCTGCGGGTAGGGAGCTTCGCATCTTGAACCGCTTTCCTTCCTCTTCAGCTTCCTGGCCCTGTCTTCCCAATTGTTGCCGTGTAAATATCCTCTTGTGCGAAAAAGGAGCTGGACTTGTACGGGTACTGCAGCTCAATCAAGTAATACCGCCGCACGTGCACGCATAAGAATCTACGGCAGTTCTCTTCAACCACAAACCGGCACGACAAACTTTCCGCAGTCTCATCCTCGACCCTTTTTTTCCTCTTCCTCGAGGACGATCCTTCATCGCCATGGCAGTTCAGTCGAAGCAAGACCTCATTTCCCCTTGGGGACGCGCTGCTGCTGGCGCGACCGGCGCAGTTCTCGCGAACGCCCTCGTTTACCCGCTTGACATGTAAGTTGTGCCGAGCTTCGGCGGAGCTCAATTGCTCTATCTCGTGAAAACGCCCCCACCTTTTGGCTCACACATTCCCACTCTAGCGTCAAGACAAGGCTTCAGGTGCAAGTCAATCCCGCCAACAAAGAGAAGAAGACTGAGGATGATGAGGCGAGCAAGGATGACGAGCCTCACTACGCTTCCACCTGGGATGCCCTCACCCGCATTGTTGCCGATGACGGCTTCTCTGGTCTCTATGCCGGTATGGTCGGTTCCCTTATCGGAGTCGCCTCGACCAACTTCGCCTACTTCTACTGGTACTCTATTGTGAGGACCCTCTACCTTAAGTCGGGCCGCGCTTCTGTTCCCCCTTCGACCCTCGCCGAGCTCGGCCTCGGTGCCGTCGCCGGAGCTATTGCTCAGATCTTCACCATCCCCGTCGCCGTCGTCACCACCCGCCAGCAGACTCAGCGCAAGGACGAGCGCAAGGGTATGTTCGAGACTGCCAAGGAGGTTATCGATGGCCCTGATGGTGTCAGCGGTCTCTGGAGGGGCTTGAAGGCTAGCTTGGTGCTCGTCGTCAACCCCGCCATCACCTACGGTGCCTATGAGAGATTGAGGGAAATCATTTTCCCTGGCCGCAAGGCTCTCAAGCCCTGGGAGGCATTCTGTATGTTTCCTTTTTCAAACTCTGTTGCGCCACCACTTTCGCTAATCTGTTTTTTTGGGTAGGTCTCGGCGCTATGTCCAAGGCTCTCGCCACTATCGCTACTCAGCCCCTCATCGTTGCCAAGGTTGGCCTGCAGTCCAAGCCCCCCAAGGCCCGCAACGGCAAGCCCTTCAAGAGCTTCGTTGAGGTTATGAAGTTCATCATCGATAACGAGGGCGTTGCTGGTCTATTCAAGGGCATTGGTCCTCAGATCTCCAAGGGCCTCCTTGTGCAGGGCATTCTCATGATGACCAAGGAGAGGTTAGTTTACAATATAGTCCCGCTACTCCTTTCATTTACCAGAGCTAGGAATGCTGACTAAAGGTGCAGGATGGAACTTCTGTTCATCCTCATGTTCCGGTATCTCAAGACAATCCGTGCCAAGAGGCTGGCGGGTGCGGAGGCTGTCGTCTTGAGGAAGGTGGTGTCATAAGCTGCTATACCGACGTATATAACCTTGATACCCTTAACGCTGCGCGCACTTGCCCACACGCTGCGCTGCTCGCAACGCCAACTCAACGTTGACGCTTCATCCTGGGAACGGCGTTTCTTGCTATTCGCGACAGAAAAAAGAACCGGGCGTTTATCGCGGATACAGAGCACTGTCGATATGAGTAACGGCCAGACCCTACTGTACGACCATTCGGAGGGGGAGGAAGAAGGATCCATGCATGGTAGTTAGAAGGCTGGGTTAGATATGTGTTCATTCCACATATACACGGATTTGTTTTTGCGCATAGTTGTCATTTTAGTGAAAATAGACTCAAATCATATACGCTTTGATTATAGACTTCTTTCTCTTTTTTAGGAAACTTATCCCAAAAGTATTTATATGCTCGGCTTGTCGATATGCATAAAAAGAGAATGCAGCTACTGCTTCGAAAGCTGTCGCTCTGCATCATGAGCCTTGGAACTGTGAGCCCGTCCCGACTCTGGATCAGACTCAGTCAATTAGCTCATCACGTGGCACCACACTCCGAGGCATTTGCGCAGCAGCTGTGTGCAGTTGCAAATCGTTGCACCCCGCAATCACCGACGTGTTAGGGCAATGTGGGAAAAAATCCGGCCCACACACCTCATCTTTCCAATTCCCCCGTCTGGCCAGGATTTCACTATTTTCAAACGTCCAACCTCAAATCAACGACACATCCACGGTCTTTACGCCCTAGGACTCACCACAATCTCTCACAATGGCGAGTGAGTTTGATCCCCCCAGAGGACCAGCTGTGGCGATGGCGACAAGGCGATATACTTACAAAATGGCTTTTTTGAATAGAATCCAAGAACTCGTCCCAGCACAACCAGTCCAAGAAGGCTCACCGTAACGGGTAAGGCGACTCGAACTTCTATGCTATTTCCCCCCTTTCGCGGCCGACGAAAAGCGCAGCGAATATGATTTATTTTCCGGGAGCAAGGAGGACAAGGATTACCGGTGGCTGACACGGATTTTTTTTTCCTCGACCTGCAGTATCAAGAAGCCTAAGACTCAGAGGTACCCCTCGCTCAAGGGTGTCGACCCCAAGTTCCGACGTAACCATCGTCATGCTCTTCACGGCACCATGAAGGCTCTTGTATGATGATACCCCTTTTCCCGACAGTACCTCGAGAATCCCGCGATGCCGGGAGGAAGGATGTGACGGATTTTCACTAACAACCCCAAAGAAGGAGCTCAAGGAGGGCAAGAGGACGACCGCTTAAATTGCGAATTCCACCAAAAACGACAAGAAAATGAAAAACCCGCAATGAAACCGCTGCATGTCTTTTTTTTTTAACCTACCGCTTTCCGAGACGACGTACAACCTTGAGAAGAAAGAAAAAGGGCTGCATAGGAGCAATTTTTGGCGCAATGGGGCTGGACAATGGAAAGGGAAGGCCAAGGTCGGGGCCAATCCACCGTACAATAGATACGAGGAGTGCGCTCTAGGCGGAGCCAGAAATATACCATGGCCGTCTCGGCGGTCTGTCCAATACATTTTAGATTCCGACCGCGTCCCTGCTTATTTCTTTCTTCCTGACGAAGTGCTGTTCCTGCGCGATGGACATGGGGATGCCTCTCAGGGCCGGAGATGGCGGTGCCGCTGCATCTTTCTGCCGTTGATGCTCTTTGGATACTTCGGGAAACTTCGTAGAACGGCAGGTGGGATACGCGGAGCTGGGAGTCTTGATAGCCTACCTATTTAAGATTTCTGATGCCCGGAAGTGTGTTACTTGTTACACGACCTGACATCTAAGCCACAGGAGGTACGAGTGAAGAGTAAGAGACGGCGACGTGGATGGGCCCCGTCGTCTTAGGAGTGGTCACTGCGGTTGACAGCGAGTGGCACACGGCGGATCAAATCAGCTATGGTAGCGGAGCGGCGCTTCACTCAGCTTGAAACAAGATCATCCGGGGCGCGGCAATTCATTCCCTTTGTGACGTATTTGTGATTTGGGGAATGCAACGGGAAGAGGGGGGGGGGGGTGCCGCTCTGGTTGCTCACCTTGACAAAACGGACGTTGGGGCCCTTTGGGAGTCGTCATCGCTGTTTCGCCATCTGCCAAAAACTTATGCTTTGCGGCTTGGGCGAGGGTTGTCCTTGGGGTCGGGACACGAGTTAATTCGGATGAGGGAGCTGCGTAACTGACGAGTCCGAGGAACCTGGTGCGGTTGTACCCTTAGGAGGGCGAATGCTGGCGACGACCCCTTAATCTATGAATAGCAGAGAAAGTAAGACGCCGTAAAATGTGGGCACTCAGGGGAGTGTTGGTGGAATGATGGATCACTTGGAATTCCAGAACCCTTTCTTTTTTCGACTGTTTGTGCTAAATGGATCAGCCATTCTGGTAAGGAGCAGAGGTTCCCAACAGGTCCTGGTAGCAAAAGCAACCTCAGGTAGGTCTGCAAGTGCTTCAAATGCCACCTCGCTGGCAATATAGCATAAGAGGGATGAAAGTTTCCAAATCCAGGTACCAAGTGCCGGACAATTTTCCCTTCCCAATCCAGGGATAGATGTATTTACAAAAGGATAAGAAAGAAATATTGGATGAGAAGGGATGAGAAGGGGATCTGGGATCTGCACTGTAACAACAAGCGTTTTCAACAAACCCAACATACCATCTTCAAACGCATCAGAACGAGCGCAGCCACAAGAAGAGAAAAAAAAAAAAAGGAAAAAGGAAAAAAAGGACAAGGAGGGGGCAAATAAAAAGAATATGATCCTTGGTTCATCCTTTCTCTGTAAAAAATAAATGCAACAGGGTCCGAGACATTTTGAACGATGAGTAGGGGCCCGAGAGGAAATATACGAAGCGTTTAAGGGGAAAATCGGAGGGCGCAAGGACGGGAGATCGTGCATTCCAGAGGACGTCAGCTCTAATGCGATGCAGGTCTCACGAACACCTGTGAGAAGAATCATTGATGTATATCAATGCGACTTGGGGGTGTGTTTGCCGTGGCAAGCGTGGGCTTGTTCCGCCCAGGCGGGAAAGGGAAGCCGCCGAGACAGAGACGGATCCTGTCAAGTCAGCGAAGCACACGGCTCGACTGTACCCCAGTATCAGATGTATCTTTTGGAGGGTAGGTACTCTGCCGGGTGGTATGCGAGTACCTGGTTTCCTTCGGATTTGGGAGAGGGGGGGGCGAGGGACGCAGGGTGTATTTCTGGTAGACCTTTCGTCCTCCTTAACCTAACATCCATTGAGAGCTTCGCTATGAGTATTGATCGGAGTCCGTCACGTCTTCACCTGTAGCATCTGATGTATGCGGGTCGCTAATTGAGTTGCGCCTCGTATCATTCCCGTAGTTGGCCAAAGGAATTTCAGTGGCCATTTTCCCCCGGGCTGTGGGCAGACGCAACTATTACAGCGAATGACGGGAGAACTGGAGAGGACCTGCCTCACACGGATGCCCGTTGACCCCCGAAGAGCAACGAGTAGCATCACTAGTCGGGCTACTTTTCACACGAGTGGGCTTGAGTGACGGAAATAGGAGCTTCTGATAGGGGCCCGGGACACTGCTCCGCACTCCGGCGAGCAAAAATGGATCAATGATACATCAGCCAGGTCGCGGTAACGTTGAGCAACTGCCCTAGAGGGTTTCTGGGAGTTCTCAGGGCTACTTGAATGGGCAGGCGAGCCGGCCTGATACTGGCGTGCTGAGCCCCCACTATTTTCGCCAGTGGGTTTAGCGGCTCGTCCTTGTGGTCCCTGTGGTGGTCCTTGTCCAATTGACTCACGAGAGCTTCCATGCTCGAATGAACAGGTCGTTTTGGGGGGAAAGCGCATTCCCTTCAGATGTTCCTGTTCCACACCCCTTGTAATACCCTTTTCTTCCCATGGATGCTCCTGCCTCCTGCCAGCTGTTCCACTACCATAGTAATATACCACCTCCAGCTAATACCACATCTTACCACACTCGCACCCACACGCCCAGCCTGAGAAGTGAGTGTGTGCCAGCATCAATCCCGTACGTTTCGTCCGTGCCCAGTGTGCTTGCATTTTTTTCTTTACCTCCTAAGAAAGCCCTCTCTGCCTGGAAGCAGCCAGAACCGGAAATTCTCCTGTCGAGAACCTCTGCTCACCTCGTGCAGCGCCTTCTCTTCCTCTATTCCCTACCCTTCACCCTCCTTCTCTTTCCCTTCCTACCTCTCTACCCTCGCCCGCACACTCTCTTTTCCGCCAACCTGTGGTGTGGCCTCGTCATCTTTTTATTCATTCGCCCTTTTTTCGATTCCCGTTTAGTCGCATCCAACTGCTGACAGCAACCGCCTGCGGGTCCGGCTTGTTTCTACTCTTGGAGATTTTCCGTGCCTCCTGGCAGGATTCCCAGCGGCCTTGTTTCAGCCTGTGATCATTGCCATCTTCGAGTATTTACGACTAACGACTCCCCTCTCATCCTTCATCTTCCGCCATAAAGGTCGCCCTAATCGGAGATACTTTTTGCTGGTTGGGTCCAAGAGAAAACGGATAGCGAAACCGTCTGGAGATTCCTGTCGGCCGTTCACCCCCTGGCCCCTGGAACCCAATTTTTCTACCGACAAGGCACGCCAGCACAAGCAACCTGTTATTTTTTTTATCCTTTTACAAGAAGAGAACCTGGAGAACCTCGCAGGAACACGGCTTTCTTTCGGGAGCTTCTAACCTCGTCTTTCTCGCTTCAAAGGATCGTTGTCTGCCCGTTTCCGTCGCCAGCAATTCGCGTCTGAAGATCCTCCACCCACATTAATCAAGCCTCTGAGCCGGAGCACGTTGTCCATCCCATCCTTATCCACACGTCCCGCCTCAGCGCCGTATACCCCACACTCAGCTCAGTTTCGAAACTCCAGCGATTTGGTTTCTTGCCTTCGGCATCCATTATCAAGATCCCTTTCGACTCTCATCTGATACACTAATCTGTCGAACCCGCATCCCATTGCCTGCGACCGACCCAACCAAATTACCCGACCCGCAAATACACGAGGAGCTTCAATAGGGTTACTACCTTTGGCCAAGCTCCCAATCTTGCACATACGACTTGGTTAGAGCAGGCGTTTGACCCTTTTCTCGCCCTCTGCTCGTCACTTGCCTTAATTTCACCACTTCTCTTTCGATCGCCGGCCGACTTGTCTGTCGTTCCCCCCTTTCGCGATGCTCAATATGTCGGGTGCCCACATCCCCGGTAACCGGAATAGCACCCCTGAGGTGAACAGCGTTTCTTCGCTCCGGCCGCCTTCGTCCCGGGCTGTCGGATCGAGCCATCTTCGTGCCTCTGCCGACATGGCCGCTCTTACTGGATCCAACGCCTCCACCGATCGAGCTCGACCCTCCTCCGACTTCTACGGCCGCGCCCAGCAGGGCCAGGGCCAAGGCAACGTAGACACCGATCCCCAGGATAAGCTTGCCCAGCAGTGGCTTGCCGACATTGACCAGTACGAGACTACTCTTGAGGAGATGGCCGCAGCCACACTCGACCAGGACTTCAAGGATGAACTCAGCGCTATTGAACAGTGGTTCCGTGTCCTGAGCGAGGCTGAGCGGACTGCCGCCCTCTACGCGCTGCTGCAGCAGACCACACAGGTCCAGATCCGATTCTTCATTCAGGTCCTTCAGCAGATGGGCAAGAACCACCCCATGTCTGGTGTCTTGTCCCCCACCAGCTTCGACAAGGGTAAGTGTCTAGCTTTCACATCCCCTTCCCTATTCAGCCAATCACCCCTCCCCCCACCCCTCGCAGTGTTGTTCATTGCTAACACCCAATGCCTTGCGCCTTGCTATAGATCCCATGTCGAACCGTCTCAACGATGCTATGAGCAAGTTGAACGTCGAGTCTGCTCGAAACTCCATTGTTCGTCCGTCGGCGGCTGCTGGGAAGAGACAGTCTGGCCTCGACCCCTCGACTATCAATGCTATGTTCCCCGATGCCGCTGCCGCTATTGCGACGGAGAAGGCCAAGTTTACCCAGCAGACTGGTAACCCCCCTGCCTCAAACCGCAACAGCACCGTAGCCGGCCCCGCCGATACGGACTCGGGTGCGCAGAACCCTACGTCGCCTTGGCCCACCTCTACCGATGCTGCTGGGCAGTCCAAGTCTGGCGCGTCTCTTCCTCCCATGGGCCAGTTCGTTCAGCCGCAGCCTTCTTCGGGTCTTCGATCGCCTCGTCCCCCCCAGCTCTCGAGCAACAGCACAATTCAGAGCACGACCATCACTGCTCCTGACCCGTCGGCGTCCGACCTTCCCCTCCTATCGCCTTACACTGCTGGCAGCGGCAACTGGGCTAGCATGGTGAACACGCCGATGGTTGCCAACTTCAACACCCCGCAGGCCAACAACCAGGCCGATATGGTGGCAAACGCCACTGCCATGAAGCTCGCCGCGCTTTCCACAGTCAACAATCGCTTCGCTCTTGACGACGTCCGAAAGTACCGGAAGAACAGGCCTAACGACGTACAGGGCGCGAACAACCCGCCTGGCTTGGCGCACAACCCGCAGGGTGTCAACCTGCCTAGTGCTAATGTGGTTATGATTAACGAGCACGGTCAGGTCGTCAGCCGCGAGCAGATGCTTGCGCTCCAGGGACAACAGGGCTTGTCATTTGGACAGCGTTCGCGCCCCAGCTCCCCCGGTATTGCTATGCAAACCGGATTCCCCAGCGGCGGTGCCGTTCCTTTTACTTCTCCCAGGAACAACGGATTCCTCAGCGCCTACGACGGTGCGCAATTGATGAATAATGGCATTCCCCCCGTGAATCTCGGCCAGCTTGGAATTGGCCTTCACGAGGGCTACCTCTCGGACCACTCGGACATGGCGCGCGGCAGGTCGCCCCGAGGCAGGCGTGGAAATTCGAAGCCTCCGGAGGACCCTACCGATCCCACGCTCCTCCAGGATATCCCGGCCTGGCTCCGCAGCCTTCGTCTCCACAAGTACACTGACAACTTGAAGGAGTTGAAGTGGACGGAGCTGATTGAGCTTGATGACAAGGCTCTCGAAGAGCGCGGCGTCAACGCACTCGGCGCCCGCAGAAAGATGTTGAAGGTGTTTGAGCAGGTCAAGGGTATGTAAATCCCCTCCCCGGTGCTGCAAACAAACTGATGATGATTCGGATGCTAACCATGTCGGTTTTTTTCTTTCATTTCTTTACAGAGGCCAAGGCTGAAGGTAGACTCTCGTGAACAGAGGCATTTGGTGTTAGTTTAAAAGCCTCCCGTTAGCATATCGCATGCAATCCGGTGATTGCATATGGAGAATGAGATGACTGGCTATTGTGCATTCCAGCATCTACGCGGAGCCTGATCTTTGTACACAAACACACTCACACAAACAAACCGCATTTACATAACCCTTTTTTCTCCCCGATGTTTACACATGCTCCCGAGTTTGTTAAGAGTATATACGGCTGGGGGATATCTTTGTGTGTCCTTTATCAAAACCTCTATTGCCCCTGATGGAATGGGGTGTTTGTTTCTGGGGAAAGATGGAAAAAGGGGCAGTGGATGGGAGTATAGGAACTCCTTTTTTTGTCTGTTTCTCTTGTTCTACTCAAACGAAAAACTAAGGTGTTTTTCTTGGTTGCTCACCGAGGAAGTACTACTGCTCCTGCCGAGTACCATTTTCAGTTGAGGTATCTGGATCCCCTAGCGCACATGCATCTTAGTGTCTAGGATCGTGGAAATAATAGAAGAATTGACGTTATGCTGGCAGAGCTCTTGCCTCTTGGGTGGAATGGGATCAATACTGCGCATGATGGGACTATAGACCCCAAGTTACTGTGTATTCTGGGCCCCAACGCCCATGTTTAAACCTGGCTTAGGTAGGACGGAGGAAAGGGGTCACCGTTCCCCAGGTTTTGGCTAGATAGTAGCTAAGCCTGTTCAATGTCTCGCCTTTTTTTGCTCTCCTGGGTTCGTTTTACTCTGGAGACATCTCGGTTGTTGGCTTAGTCATCACTGAACATGTCTTGTCGAAGATTGAGGCAAGACATAAACTCAAGTGAGAACTCAAAGCAAAACACACAAGCAAGGGCGAATTTCAGGAAAACTGTCAATATACGGCTAGGGGGCTTCATAGGGTCTTCCATAAATAAGCCTTTTTTGCAACACCTACCTAGCTCATTTCCGTCCTCCATCCTACCGATACGATTGAGGCTGGACGATGATCGATAAGTTCTAAGATTCAGCAGATCTTGACCGGGACAATTCGCCGGGATGATGAACCCGTCACTGCAGAACCTTGGGCTCCTGCCCATGGACGAGGATATAGAGCCCGATCTACGCGGGCATCCTAGTGCCTATGAGGGTCCCAGTCCGGTGAATTATGCAGTTCTGTGTGTTTGCGCTTACCTCCCCCAGAAAGAAACCTTCGTACTATACTAACAAGTCATACCAGGCAAGACGGAGATGTCGCAGATGCCGACTCCGACGTCGAGGACCTTGAGCATGACATTGAGAAATTAAACGTATCCGTGCGAGCCTTCCTCGCCTCTCAACACGGCGTAGCCCCGCGTTCAAAATCCCCTCCTGGCGGCGGTCGTTCGGCCCCCCGAGGCCCGCGCAAAGCCGTCGAGCCGCGCGGTGACATCAAAGCAAGGCTCTTCAAAGCCAACAGGGCCTTCATGATGGGCAACTACCAAGAGGCCAAGGACCTGGTCTTCGAAGTCATCCGCATCAACGCCGAGACGCACCAGGCGTGGACAACTCTCTCCTCCATCTTCCGCGAGGAGGGCTCGCTCGACAAGGCCCTCATGTCCATGGTGTACGCGGCGCACCTGCGGCCAAAGGACGTGCAGGAGTGGCTCAAGTGCGCCTCCTTTGCGCTCGACGTGGCCGAAGAGCATCCCGGCGTTGACCTCAACACTGCGCGCATGTGTTACTCTGCCGCCGTCAACGCCGACCCCAAGAATATGGACGCCAGGGTGGGCAGGGCCATTGCTTGCCATCGGCTGGGCCATATTTCGCTCGCTATTGCAGATTACAAGTGGGTGTTGGCGCAGAGGCCGTTGGATCTCGAGGTGATTCGGAAGTTGGCTGAGGCGTGCATGGATTCCAAGAATGTCGGGGAGGCGGCTTCGTCTGCCGTCGAGGCGTATGGCACATATCTGGAGAACGCGGGCGCTCTGCCGATTGCGTGGTACGATGTGGGTATCTATACCGAGCTGCTGGCCTACGCGAGCCGGTACCGGGACGCGATTGCTAGGCTCAAGTCGTTGTCGCGGAGGCTTCTTGGGAGGGGAGATGAGACATTTTGGGACCTCTGGGAGGGCGATGATAGGGAGTTTGACGAGGCCGATGAGAGGCGGTTGGAGGTTCCCGAGTATGCGACTTATAGCCGAGATGCTGGGGCTTATGGGCTTGGGTTGCCTAGGGATTTGCGAGTCCGCCTGGCTATTTACCGTCTTACGGTGGAAGATTTTCCTGAGGCATTGGTGAGTATCCTACTACTCGTGTGGAATTCTCTAATGATATGACTTTGCTAACTATTTGACACACAGCATCATTTAAAGTACCTCGATCCTTCACGGGAGGATATGGTGGCTGATATGGCGGCCTTTCCGTTCCTGATCCGAGACCTTGCGGGCCAACTTTTCGAACATGAACTTATAGCGGAGGCTCAAGCCTATTATCAGTTCTTGCGTAGTCTCCCCGACGAACCGGATGCTCTGATACTACTCCAACTAGGGAGATGTCATCTTCTAAAGGGAGAGTCTTCGGCTGCCGAGGAGTGCTTCCTCGCGGCTATCGAGGCTGACGTTGATAACATCGATGCGCGTGTGGAACTCGCCAACCTGTATTCCACCGCACACGAAGATGAGGAAGCATTGATCCTGGTCAACGAAGCCATGACCCTCCAGGAAACCCAAGCCGCGCTAGCAGCTGGACCAGACAAGAACAAGCTTAAGTCGCTGCCGCTCTCGCGGAGGTCGTACTACCTGCACCGCCCCAAGGGAGCGTCGGTCCGGTTCAAGGCGAAGCCGTCGGGCGTCATCCCGGCGCGATATCGACCCAAGAGGTTGGTGGACCCGGACATGAGGCGGCGCGAGGAGACGGAGAGGGCGCAGAGGCTGTCGACGCAGTACCTCACAGTGCAGGATCTCAAGGCCAAGATCCGCGAGGGCAGCGAGGACCTCGTCCCCGCGTGGATGGCGGCTGCGAAGGAGCTCATTGACGATTTCAGGTCATACCGCAAGTTTTACTCTTGGGATAAGTACCTCAAGTTCTTGGGGCGGACGAATGCTACTCTGCAGCAGAGGGAGACGGGGCAGCAGTCGAGCTTGGATGTGATTGCGGAGCGGTTGTCGAAAGGTAGGCTCGTTTACTCCCCGGCATGCTGTCCAATGTCGTTGTTGGATGAGTTTGTTTAGTTGCTAACTGCATTTTCTTCTTTTTGTGTGAACCTGCAGCCATCATTGTACCTCAAGGCTCGGATCCGCAGGATGGAGGGCTGCGCGACTCGGATTTTAACGAGTATCAGGGTATCTCGTTTGGGAACTGGCTGGATTTGTTCCTTGACTATGCTCTTAGCTTGGCGGCGACGGGGCAGTACGAGGAGTCGTACCGCGTGTGTGAAGCAGCCAAGGACTCTACGGTATTTACGGTGTCCGAAGACAACGTCTTCTTCATTTACATTACCTGGGGTAGTAAGTTCACAAACCATTCTTTCCACGAAAATCCGTTTTGTCTAACACACTATCCCTTCCCAACAATCACAGCATGCGCCATCTACGCCGGCGACGAAGAAACCTGCGTCTCCATCTCCCGCCAAATCATGCGCGACCACATCCTCTCCTCCGACTCCTTCCGCCTCTTTTCCCTCCTCTGCAGGCTCTGTCAGTCTTCGATATCCTGGTACAGCTCCGGCCCCGCCCAAAAATTCATCCTCAGGCAGATCAAGGCCATGGACGCCGCCGTCACCGCCTCTGCCGACGCTCCGCCCGGAAGCGCTGAGCGCGCGCATCTTGATGTTAGCCCGTTGATGCTATATGGACACATCTTATTTACTTCTACCAGCTACGTCTACGCCATCCGTAAGTTTTTGATTAATCGTCCACCCCCACCCCGCAGCCATCATTCTTTAGATCTGGTCCAACTCACACATCTCGACCCCCTTTTTTTTTCGCTTCGCTAGATTACTTCCTCCGCGCCCGCGCCCTCGATCCCTCCAACCCCGTCATAAACCTCTCCCTCGGCCTCGGCTACATCCACTACGGCCTCAAGCGCCAAGCCGTAAACCGCCAATACCTCATCCTCCAGGGCCTCGGCTTCCTCCTCGACTACTACCGCGACCTGGGCCCCCACCGCGCCGACGAGGCAAACTACGGTCTCGGTCGTACCTTTCAGCTCCTCGGCCTTCAGCACCTCGCCCTTGAGTATTACCGCCGCGTGCCCCTCGACGTCCTCGTCCCGCGCCGTGCCCAACCCCACCACCCCGACGCCGCCATCGACTCCGACGCGAGTGGTACCCCCGAGAGGAAGCAGCATGATGGCGGAAGGGTCGTCAAGATGGCTACGGCGTTCAATATGTATGTTTCGTATGTTATGAGTAGGGACCTAGAGGCCGCGAGGGAGGTTCTAAGGTCATTGGTTCTTTGAAACGAGCAGAGTTGCCTGTGGACGGACCCTCCTCTCCTCGTACCCCTTTGGGTTGCACGAGAGTGTGAAAGCCGGGGCGTTACGGCGTTTCGGGCATGAATGATAGATACCCCTTCCTTGATTTCCAAGGATACTTTCCCAAAATTACTTGGGCAAAGTTTCAATGACACAATGTCGCCTTTGAAAGGAATGGAACGGTGACCCGCTTTTGCTATGCATCGTCGAGGAATACGGCTCCGTATTATACTCCTATGACTGTATCGTGCCTAACTGTTCTTCAAATCTAAGCCCATGAAGAAAAGAAAAAAAAGGAAAAGAAAAAGACATACGCGACAGGAGAAAAACACTAGGAAACGCCAACGTTCCAAAATCCGAGGCCCCGTCGCCGTTTCTCTTCCGGACCATTAGTTCTACTCATCTCTCCCGTCCCGTCGTTCAACCTCTAACTCGACAATCCCCGAGACCTACTCCGCCTCGTACGAACGGAACAGGCTCGCCTCTCGGACAAGAGAACGGTACTCGCCATCAGAAGAAACATATGCAAGGCAAGGCAAGTCGAGACTGAAAATCAAAATCAGAACCAAACCCTCCTTTTTTTTTTATTTTGTCATCTCGCGTCCGTATTAACGGCATGACCATCGTTTATGCGTATGCTGGTACATTATAAACAGAGAACCCCTTTGGCAACTGAAAAAGAAAAAGAAAAAAAAAAAAGAGGAAAAAGAAAATCCAGACAAGACCGATCCCTAGGCCATCGCTATGCACGTTGAAAGCAATGTGTTTGGACACATGTAACAATCCTGATGACAGATGAAAATGATTGACAAAAGAAAAGAAGAAAGGCAAAACAAAGAAACAACCTAATAATCAGCACCAATGAGGTGAGGTGTGCACCATCTCCTGTAGTCGTACATTTACATTGCTGTCGCTGGCATGTTCGCCAGCCAGCGTGATGAAAATCAATCCTCTTTTTGCATTCCCATGTTCCTCCCCAGGTCGCGAGACATATCGAGGAAAAAAAAAAAAAAAGACGTTGCACGTTTTAAGTGTTCGTAAACTTCGTCTTCCATTGTATAACCGTTGTGCGAGAAAAACAGAAGGTCATTAGACATCTTCTAACTAACAGTCATCACCTGCATGCGTTTTGGGCCCATGGTTGTCGATGACGACGTGTCCATGGAAGTCCGGCTGAGGACGGAATTATTGCTTCGGCTGTGAGGTAGTCTCCGCGACGGGCTGGAAGGGGGTTCGTTAAACACGCGGGTAAACGCTGGGCTGCCGTCGTGACGGGGCGTTCGCGCCGGGCTAGGTGCGATGGGATCTGCCTTGCGAACTAGGTCGGATAGTGCATCACGAAGGTCACCAGCTCGCTTGACGAGGGCCTTGAGGCTGGCTGTGTCGAAGTGCACCTTATTATTTACCTGTCCGTGTACTGGCGTTGATACTGATCGTTGTTGCATGGCGTCCATGACCGTCCTAACGATCCCAGAGACGTCATCGCCTCCACGTGTCACTTTGTTCTCCGGCGTTCGTGGTCGATCGGAGACCGGGCCGTCATCAGACGGAGGCCACGCGCCTCCAAATATATCATCATCTGGAATGACCGACCGCCGCCGTATGGAATGCCGCGAGCGCACAACCGTTGTCTTCGACATGTTGATGTCCGAAAAATCGAGGGAAGCGGCGTCAAACCCGTCATCGTTAAATTTGTCGCCCATGTTTGATGACACTTCAGCGGGCGGAGACGAGGTCACGGTCTGAGCGCCCTCCATTGGTTCGTCCTCGTCTGGCGAGGCCAACGCGATGATACCCTCTGCTTCCTTCCAAAGGCTGGCCTGGGACCCTCCTAACATATCCATGTCGCGGCCGTGTCGGCAGAGCCGCTTGAGGTCGTTAACTAGAAGCGAGAGTTCTCGAATCTGGCCAGAGTGCGCTTTGACACTGGACTGGGACGCTTGGATCGGTTCGGGGACGACAAAGCTTCTACACGAGTCTTTACCCGTCGTCATCTCGGCCGGAGATTCTTCAAATTCAAAATCGTCACCCCAATCCTCGCTGACACCCTTGCTACCCAATCCCCAAGTTCCAAACTTGGGAGCCGGCGTTTTTTGGTTTTCGGGCTGATCGTGGACAACGGGCACGCTCTGGCTCCTAACATGGGCTGCGGTGGGACCTTTCCTAGTAGCGGCACGGCCTCCCCTAATGTCAATGTCCTGCTTGCCATGGACCGTCTTAGGCCGCTGAGACTGTCCCTCGCCTTCTTGTTTATCGTGCACTACCGGCTCACTCCAGTCAAAGAGGGTGCTCAACGGACGCTCAGTTGCACTCGAGTTGCGCGTTTCCGAGTATCGATTACCACTTATAGACGCCAGAGCTACTCGGAGATTAGGGTTGATGTTCCTCATGTTCACCACGTTATTTTTCGACGGAGGGGAAAGGCAATTGACGAGAAGATCGTCTTGATCCATGTAATCGTCCTTGGTCCAGTCTTCCTCCTCGTCATCAAGAGAAAGACGTCCAAAGTCCTTGTTTGGAAGCGAGTAGTGATTGGTGTTGCCAGCGGGAGCGAACCCATCATCCTTGATAATCGTAGCGGGCTCATGCAACCGGTCGATATTATGAGTAAGACGGACTGGCGTTAAGGCAGTTTCGTCGTCCTCCTCCATGATTCGGTCATGATCGCCATCCCAATTACGAATTAAAACTTCCTGGATTGACAATCGTTTGGCCTTTGTATGCCCCGCCGTGCTAGGGGGCGACTCGTCAAACATGGACTCAAGTGGTGTCTCAACCGAGCGCATACGACCGGAAGCGACAGTTCTTATAGAGTCAAAAATCGTATCACTCTTAAAGTCCGTATCGTCGTCGTCCCCGGACGTGAAGTCTCGTCCGTCAAAGTCGGAGCTGGTCAGTGTTGGCGACCGATGGTTCCGCGAGAGACCGGGAGGAGCCATGGAGCTGGATGCCTGCGAGCTACCAGACGGTTGATGGGGTCGGACGGTTTGGGGGGCGCCACCCTCGGGAGATGGAGCACCGGAGGCCGCACCGAGCTTCGCAAGGTCAATGTTAAAACTAGATAGCCGCGAGAGAGGAGGCAACGGCGATGACGTATTCCGGTTCCTAGATTGAGCGAGCGCTTGCTTCGATGGCTCAACCACATCATCCGTGGTCTTACTTCTATTATTCGCCCTAGCTGGGCTTTTCTCGTGCTGGCCGGGTTGTGCCGCCACAGGGGCGGAGACGTGCCGCTTACCGCCCGCCTTGGAGGACTCGGAGCCCCGCTTGGGCCGACGAATGCTGCCCGACCTCATAATCCAGTTACCCGGAGAAGAAAATGTCATAGAAATCGAGCGCCTAGCTCGCTTCGAAGGGGTATCCTCAGGGCTAGAACTTGACGAATCCGCAGTCACGGCGTTCGAATCGCCAGCTGCAATCTGCGGCTCCTCCTCGACGCGCCCAGGCACCTGGGATTGTGCAGTGTAAGACGAGATGGCACTTGATTGCGTGAGATATACGGGCTTTTGGGCATTAATATTAGGTGAGATCCGCTTCACCAAGGTAGCTGGGCCTCCGTCGTTTGAGCGGGACGAGATGGCCTTGACACCAATCTTGATAGCGCGGGAATGGAAGAAAGAAGTCCACCGACTTAGGGTAGGTGTCGGTTGTGGTACTATATAATCTTGGTCAACAGTCGAAGTGAGGTCAGGGCCAGGTAGCTTCCGGTCGAATGAGAATCTCCTCGGCGAGTAGACAGGCGAAGCCAAGCCGTTATCTTGCCTAGTCTGTCGAAGGGTTGCTGATCTTTGGTGGCTCGTGGCTGGCCGGCGAAGGCTTGGGAGATGCGTCTTAGCACGACGCCTGGATTGAGGGTCGCTATAGTTGGCGTGGGCTGGGGGAGGTGGTCGTTTAACCAGCTTGTTGGGCGGGAGGGGAGGAACGATGTCTGACGGAAGGATTGGTGCCGAGGAGCCGTACGAGAACGTCAACGAGTGGGTATCAGGACCTATACTGGACCGCACACTAGATGGACGAATAGAAAACCGCTTTATCCATGAGCCATTAGAAGATATCGAGTCTCGGGGATCCTCAGTCGGGTAGGTCGAATAATCCCCCGGCCGGTTGAGCGAGAGACGCCGAAAGTGGCCTTGTTTCGAAGTCGAGAGCGTACTGGGTGGCCTTGGCCGAGCACCGTTCGAGGTAGCGCCCGGGAGAGAGAAGTGATGAGGAAGGGTGCCGTAGCCCTTGTCCTCTGCTGCTGATGCTGGAGAGCAAGAGCTTGTACCGGGTCTCGAAGGGGAGGAGACGCCGGGGTAAGCGTACTCGGGGCCTTCGCGATCCAAGGTCGATTTCCTCTTATTCGTCGCCGGTCGGTTGGTGATCGAGTGCGAGTCGGTGGGTTGACTGAATACTAGGCCAGTAGCGGCGGCAGCAACAGCAGTTCCAGTTCCAACAAGCTGCGCGGGCGTAAACCTCAGTGTTAGCAATTGATCGGAGAGGAAAGTGTATCGACACCAAGCACAGAAAAAGTGGCACGGAGTCGGGGCAAAACGGGCAAGCGGGGAAAAGGTCGAGGGAGGTTGTCTATAGCGTCGGTGACATATGCAGAGAGCAAAAACTATTGCTGTACCCTAATTTCTGAGGAGCACTCTACTTCGGCATGAAGCATAGCTAGAAAGCTGTCTCTGCCCAAAGCTTGAGGAAAAGTTGTTCGTAGAGGAATCAGAACGGAAAAAAAGGAAGGGCAAAAAAAAGCATTGCATGCTAGGGCAGTCCACCGATCCGAGTTGTCGTTTTCTGGGTCCCCGACCAAAGCCCACTAAAACAAACGGACAGGAATCCACGAATCCACTCTGAAGATCAGGGCACTCGGCGCGGATAATCTCAAATAAAAAACATCTTCAAACATTTCGAAACCGTCTCGAGGTCGGGAGGATAGCAAATATATGAAGCAGGGAGGTACTCACACTTGGAACGGTCTGCATCTTCACTCAGGGAAGAAGCCCTACTCGACGGAGGAAGTATGACGCGAAAGGAAGTGGACCATGTGCGCGGGTGACAGTCGACGGCAGTAGGTTCTTTCCAGATATGATGGCAGAATAAGCATCGTTCTCAGGACATTGTCAACTTGCCACGTCCGAGACTAAGAGGATGTTGTTTAATTTTTGTTCGCGTGTCGGGATCGGCTGTCGATGTTGGATCTGCTCGGTGACGGAGAGGCAGACCCGGGCAACGGATGGAATCGAGAACCACGGGTGCTGCTGCTGCTACTGCTGCAAACGCCCCTAGGGTTGATTCGCTGTCTGGCCGTTCCTTCCAGTCCTCCCAAAAGCTGGGCAAATTAAGAAAGGAAATGAAACCCCCCAAAGAAAACACCGGTCTCGAAGAGAAAAGAGACACGCCGCTTGGGATCAAAGAAGGAAACAGAAGGGGGAGAAAACAAGAGGTAAGATGGAGGGAAAAGGGTAGAAGAAAAAGTGTATATGAGAAACGAAGAGGAATAACAAGATACCTTGGAAGGGACCGAGCGGACGAGGGAAACACGGTTAGAAGCAGATGCACGAGTCGCAGGTATCCAATGTCAAATTATCATTTGGTCTGGGTCTGCGTGCGTACCGTACCGGTCTGGGTATTTTGGTTTGGGCCGAGGGGCGTGTCTGGTGTGGGTGTGCGTTCAATGGCTCGATTAAGGACAGGAACAGGATGGATCAATCTCAAGGAACGCGGTAACAGTGCTTGATGCTAGGGCAGTCCCCCGACAGAGTACATGTCTTTTAGTGGTATTCCATGGGCCATCTTAATGTATTTTGATCCACTCCAAGTAGTGGCTGGCCAGAAACGAGAGGGAAGGGATGGAGTAATACAGTACAGCACAACAGGGCACAGTCACAGGAGAGTACCACACGACAATGAAGGTACACTCTCAAAGAGACCAGAGACTGGGACCAGCCAGCTGCTGGCTGCGCTAGTCGTTTCAGTCAGTGCCCTGAACCAAAGACATGGTAGCCCGACTCTCACCCAGTACCTACGCGGCCACCTGGCTGCCCAGAGGTGCACCATGCAGTGCACGCCAGAGCTCGCACGCCCAATGGCGTCTGTCGCCCTGGTGGCACTTGTTGATGTAGAGTACATTCAATTTTATCTGCGGTGGCCAGCTAGATGCATCTCGCCCTTCCAGTGCTGCGTCGTGGGAGGTACCAAATGACCTGCTGAACAGGGCCAATCTCACTGGTGCCGGAGAGCTCCTGCCTCAATGGTTTCGGTCCTCGCTGCCTATCTTCAAACACCAGTTCGCTGAGTGAAGGCGTGACAGGAAGGAAAGAGGAAGATCGTGTCTTCCAGAGGGCCGACAACCAGTCATCAGCCCCAAGACTGCTCAATTCAAGCGGAATACGGTCCGAGAATGGAGAACGCGAGATGGCTCTTCCGGGTGGTCTTCGTAATACCTGTTGTATCCAATTCGGTCTGGCGTCGGCCCGCTCTATCCAGTGAGCTCATCCAAGTCTCGCGGCTGTCCTGGATTAATTGCAGGGCCTCCCCACAGTCTCAACGAGTGGCAAAAAGGGGTGACGGGTGCGAAACTAAGGGATGGGCAAGCCCTTCATCGACGCCCACCCTGGTGAGTTTCTGACCTCCAGTTCTCCTTGCTTCCTCTGGGCCTGCTGGGAATACTACAAGTAGAAGGCATCCGTCCACACAGGAAACAGCCTCGCTCGCTGGCTGGCTAAGAGTCGGTTGAACGGCATACCGCCGGGCCGAAGCTGTGTTGCCAGGCGTCGGGATAGATTGCGTCAGGGGACTAGTCACTAGCTGGCCATAGGCGGCTGGCATTGTAATACTGGATTGGCGGGTCCTCAGCCAGCTGGCGATTAATACACAAGCACGCTGATTTGTACAGCACCCTAGTGCGGTAATATGGAGCTGGCTATCTTGTACATACATGGTGTGTTGAGGCATAGACGCTTTATTTGGCACACAGCCATCGCAAGATCAATGCAATCTTGTGCCATAACTGACCACTGATCTGCCACACCCAGCATAGCCCTAGTTTTAGGGAAATGCTCGCCTACTCCGTACTTTTACAACCAGACATCAACGATAAGACTCCGATCTAATTGCCTCGCGGCACTGCTCGCTGGGGTCATGCCGTGAACGGAATGGTTTGCGAACGAAAAGAGCATCTCGTGGACAAAAGAAGCATTGTTACGCTACGCATCAGGGCGGAATATCAGTGCTAACGACAATAAATAGTCCTGCAACCGTGGAGATTGTCTTGGAACCGCTGGCCAGCAGTTGTTCAATTATTACAGTGTCAACAGGAAGGACTATTAGGTTGGGAACCCCCCAGCTATTGCACCAAACACACCCGGGAAATGTGACAGTTGTTTCGACCCTCAAGCTCCAGGTTTAGCCTTGCCCCAGGCTTTGCAGTCGTTGTGTCAGATAGCCATTTCCATGGATCCACCAAATTGGGCCTTTTGAGATGAGAGAGGCGCTGGTCCAATCCGACCTGGGAAGGGACAATTCGTATTTGTATCCGTATATGGGCAGGGTGTTATGACGCTGGCGCTACGTTCCACATGCCTTTTGTGGCCAGGACCAGACAACCCGTGGGGAACATTGAACCACCGACCTCTGACTTCTTTAAGTCGAAGATCTCTTGATCGCCTGCTTGCTTTCCTTGCTTCTATCCACTTGGCTGGATAGGCTCTTATCGTCCTCTAATGCCTACTAACAATAAGAGGACACACCCCTACGTAAGAGTGGGCGGCCCTTATTCCTGACGTGTTAGGGCGAAGCCTGTGGAGAAGTGTCCTTGAAAGGTTAGCACGACTGGCGTTGTTATCCCTCGCATCGGGCACCCCCTCCGTATGGCACGGCGTGGCAATGGACAGCAAGAATACGCCATTGGATGGAGCAGCCGCTCCTTTGGGATCAATCAGCATTTCTCCATGTGAAATTGTCAGACTTTGTCCTCGAATAATCCTTCCCAGGGATAAAGAAGGGGGAGGGGTTGACGAGGCCATGGACCAGCAGCTGGCTGTTAATATCCGCGCTTCCCTGTTAGTTTCGTGGGGTCTTGGAGGATACGCCGAGAGGCCTATCAGCTTCCGAGGGCGACCACTGTTAAAAAAGAAAAAAACTCCTACTACGACCCAGACCATGCAAATCGAGCAGATCCTTGAAAATTGCTGGATGCCTTTGCCAGGATAACACGGGACAAAGTTGCTATTGCAGGGATGATGGCGGACGACGTCCTTCCAAGCTCACCATGTTCCAGCAACCCACCCTTGTCCCCATTAAGGCGCGAGTTTCGAAGCGTTGCACTGTGAATGCGTCCTACGACAGCCAATTGCTTGGTCGAGCCACTGAGAGTTTTTCTCCCCCATGCCTTTTTGGGTTGTATTACTCTGAAGAGTCAATCGAAGACCTCGGAGGACATGACGATCTTGGTTGCCGTCCAAAGCAAGGATAGCAGAGCAAGATATGCAATATTAGTTATACGTGCAGTAGTCGTTTCGACAAGATCCTTCTTACACCTTAGCCCATGCCTCACACCCCTCGCCGAGCTGGCCTCCAGCCAGCGACGATCCCTCGGACGCTGGGGAGAGGGATATAATTCTCAATCGTGCATACATGATGCACTTCGATCGGCCCAGGACTGAAATGGACGTGGCAAAGCCTGCGTTCATCGCTAGACCGTCCCTATTCAGATAAAGTTACTGTACGATGACGATTGCCAGGGAAAATCGGCAGGTGGTATTCAGCAACTACGGAGTAGCCTAGCTGGATCAGCACAGGCCCGCCTGGCTAGAGAAGGTCATGGCCGGAAAGACAAGTCGAACAACACAGCTGTGGCTCCAAGACCTCCGGTGACAAAGCTCCGCCCATTGGCCTCGACCGGCTCTTCTATTTGGAGGTTGCCCGCCGTAATGGCGACCTCTGTTTTGATCATCGGAGCCCGATTTCCATCCAATGCCAATACAAAGAGCATTGTTTGTCAAAACAATAATAGATGCGGTTCTTCTTTTCAATAGCTCGGATTCTTAACACAACATCAGACAGGGACTTCCAACCAGGGCTTGGTTTGTAGGAGGTGCACACATCCTGCCCCAACAAGCCCCGATAACAAAAGCACAACTACCTACCTCAGAAAGGAGGAGCACACTATTATTACCACGAAATCTCGGCTCGGCATCCAGGCTCGAGCTGGTGTCCGGGGTTTAAAAAAGGGCGCTACGATGAATACTTGGCACCCACCATCACGATGAGATCCACAGATCGACTCGAGTAATATCATGAGTAACCATTGATTCAAAAAGCAACAAGCCCTTGCCATTCCTGTGTGTTCCTTTCCCACTTGGGGAAAGGCAACAAGCCCTTGCCATTCCTGTGTGTTCCTTTCCCACTTGGGGAATTCCATCATGTGCAGGCCAAGGAGCCACGGTCGATTCTAGTGTGCGATACTAGCTCTAGCGGCTGAGTTGCAACATCAGTTCATACAGTTGAGGTGTTTCCCTCCTAATTTGAGCTCACCGGCCGAGAGGGGGCCAACTCGGCACGAGAGCGGGCTGTTATTAGGAGGGTCTGCGGTACCTCCGAATCTAGCGAGTTTACATAGTCTTTCTTGAGGGCTGCAGGAGATCCGCCTGCGCCTTCCGCATGCTGCAGTGAGACAAAGCTGCTTCGTGTCCAGATTTGTTAATCTTCATTGCGGAAAAAAAGAAAATCCTTCGTTGAGACGCTAAGATGGTTTAATATACCACTTGCTCTCGCTTCCCCGCCAGCAAGGTCTTCCTACGGGTGCTAGTTAATGTGAGAGAGACGCAATGGCCCGTCTAGACACATTGCTTGTGCTGGCTATGGGCTGCCAGCCTGCACTACCCATGCTGTGTTGCGAGAGCGTATATATCAGAGAAATACGCACGTACACATGCCATCCCATCAGGCGTACTGCTCCACGAGATCTGTGTTTGGGAACAACAGCTCATCAAAATGCGACACACTGACGGCTGGCCTCGTCGCGGGTCTCCATCGCTCAATGCATATGACACGGCCATCGCCTCACCTGTCAGCACGCGAACTTACGGGATTTGCATTGAAAAACAATTCGGATTTGGGACGGATGGCCCTTGGAATGGGCCTCCGCCAATGCAGCCTAGGTAAGCCTATTTCTCTCTTTCTCTCTTTGTCTCTCTCTCTCTCTCTCTTCCATTCCTTCCATGTTTCCATGCATGCGAAAGACTAGTGTACAAGAGGGAGGGACGGGTGGAAAGGGGAAAACATTGAAGTGTGGCAAGGGACGAAAGGCGACCCGGCCGCGGGGAACGAAGGAGGACAGCTCGGCTACGCAGCTGTTGTAGCTGGCTCAATGGATGGAATGTCGTGGGCCGCAACACACAGGTGGCTTTTTCTTTTCTTTTGTGTTTTGTCAGAATGAAATTGGATCTGTGGGCCGCCCACGAGGAGAAACGGTCCAGACTGCTGGGCCACCCCATCTGGGGCAACATTCGATCTCATGATGCCGCACCTGGCTCCTTTTTCCCTCTCTGCAGTGTAGTGACGTTCTTTGGGAATCCGGCTTCTTGCGTATATCGGAGGAATTTGTGGAGCTCGGCAGGTCGTTTGCATGTTGTTGGACAAGAGTCACCAGCATGAAGCGTAGGAAGCAAGCTGGCTCGGTCAGCAGTGGGGCGGAACGCAGGAGAAGACGGGAAACACGCCAGAGGTTCTCAGCTTCCTTCGTTCAATTCAGCACATGATTGGGCCTCTCCCGCTCTGCCCCTCAAACGACTAATAAGGGCTGATCTGCCCAACTGTTCCCATCAATGATCCTCCTTCGTATGCCCAGCCCAGAAGAAGGCGGGAAATGGAACCGGGCAGTTTGTGTCACTTGTACGACAAAGCGCGAAGTGTCCATCCCCTTCCTCATTCGACTTTGGCCTTGCCAATCGAACGGAAAGGGCCCCTCATTTCTAGGGTGTCGTGTTCAGGCTTTTGCCCGTGTGTGTGTGTGTGTGTGTGTGTGTGTGTGTGTGTCGTTTGTGTTGCCGTTTTGCCCGCCTTCCCGCCCACGTCTTTTTATTTACATATTAACCGTGGGCGTTGCGATTCGACGGCAAACGGACAGCTACAGTGCATCGCCCTTTTGTCCCCTCTTTCTAGTCACCAACCCAAATCTTCTTTGAGAAGTTTCTTTCTCAACCGAGGAGATGGAGATCTTCCAGTTCTTCCAATTGGTAGGGAATGGAGTCCATATCCCTTTTATTACGTACTTGCTATTAATGGGCCGTAATATCTGCTCGAGTTAAGAACAAGGGACTAGAAGGTAAGGGAAGAATCCGGTCTCAAATGCTGGAATTGGCTAGATCTCGAGGCAATTTTTTTTTCCTTCCTGTCCATTCACCAAGAGGCATCTGGTTTCCTTGGTCCGCCGAATCTCCCCGCTCACTCGTCCGTCATCGGATTAAGGCAAAGAGAACACTCGGTCCGAGGTGGCGAGCCCAGCTTGCGCGATCAAGCCCGGATGACAGGCTACAGGGTATGGGACGTGGGTCCAGTTCCATTCATTCCTTGATAGAATAGAATAGCTAGTGCCCACATCCCGAGCCAAGCTGGCTAGAATTATAGCAGCTTTGGAACGACTGAGCGCGGCGAGAGGGCGAGTCACGTTGGATCACTCTCCAGCCGGAGCCTTAAGCAAAGATCAGTTCCATGGCCCCCGAAGCACGAGAAATGTTAATAAATGCCGGCAGGACAGACTAGCGGAAGCGCTGGGATTTCGCTACTGGCCGGCGATTCGGACGAGCCGTAATTAAGGCGAGGGCCCTAGCAAGGCTCTACCTTTATCTTCGTACTCTGAACCAACCACAATGACTGCACAAACCGAGCCCCTTGACATGGCCTAGCCCGCCCTTCCAACCGAAGGCAGCAGGGCCACCTTAGCTCGATTGCTGCAGCTAAGGCTTCAGAGGCTTTTCTGAGACCTCTCGTCAGCTTATCGGTAGCATTTTCAGGGTTGCTGCTACGTGCGTTCTTTCATTTTATGGGGGTGAGAGTTACCACGACGCCTGTGTCCCCTTGTTTGTTTTCTGGGAGGTAGGATACTTGCTGGCTTGCGTCTGCGGTTTGGCCCGAAGCACGCTGCCTAGCTGGCCTTTCTCTACTTCGTGCTTGAAGTTGCAGGTAGCGCAGAGTACTCCTTCAAGCGTGCCGACGACGCTGAAGCGAGGTGCATCACAATCGGCTATTAATCTGCCGTCTTGATGGAGTCCTAGCCCTACGAGACGACTCCCTGGCCCCGTCACCGGCTGTATTCCCCACTCCAACATCACAAACTCCACTGATCGATACCGCCAATGCGACAAGAGTACAGCGGGCAGGTCAACTCCCATCCAATGTGCGGAAGCAAGATGCAAGTTCCGCCTGTATGAAATCTGACAATCTCATCTCAATCTGTACCTTGCAGCCACTTGACGCTTGGAGGAACGCGACACGAGGAAGGGGACGGCTACCGTGTCGCTGGCCCGCACTGGTCATCTACTAAAAGAACAAAATCCAATTCAATTTGATGCGTTGTCTAAGTCGATGGCGCCAGCGATAGTTGGGTGACAATGTATTTGCTTGCATAGTCGTAATATCCCGTGCAGGAAGCCTGACGCCACAGCTTTGGGATAGCTGGCCAGCAGCCCAAGGTTTCGCGCCCTAGAAAGCCTAACCCACTTCAAGAAGACCAGGGGTAAGAATCAATTTGATGAGCTCCAGGAGCGATTAGCCCGGAGCTTACGGGCAGAACCCACTCTGGTTGGACGGAACAACTAAAAGCCTCACGCCGCCGTTTATATCGGCTCCAGTCCAGGAACGTGGAATGGGGACAAGTGGATGTCAATGACGGGGTCTCTTTGTTCAACGATCAGCAATTGCGCCCGATTCGCAGCTTGATGTGATCATCTGCCGTTGCTTCGTGGTCAGTCTTCAACTACGCGTTTTTTCCAATAGTTGGGAAGAGTCCACATGTCCTAATCTTCAGTCCGCCCATCATGCCCCAATTGAGATGAAGACTATTATTATCCAGCAACCGTCGGTGCGGTCCGACAATCCAAGTTACGCGGCCAATTGGACGATTGCAAAGACCTTCGAGATCTGCATACCACTCAGCACCGCAGAAGGAGACCGGCCCCTCTCCGCCTTCGACGTCGAGTTAGCTTTCGCCAGTTACTGGGGGAGCCGACGCCACAAACCTGGAACCAATTCCGCGCAGACAGGTTTCTTGGAAATATATCTCCCAGAGGGATTAGACGTGTAGTTGTTGGCCGTGGTTCATTTCATTCGAATTCCTCCGATCTGCTCGAAGATAAGAAAGGAGTGGGGGTTTTACGCCTGACCGACGGCGACTTGGAGTTCTCTCGCAGTAATACCTCTTGTGATTTCTCAATCAGACACTAATTGCTGCGCTGGTCCGGCGAGACTCGACTTGAGTGTCTTTTCCTCTTGGTGCCGCCTGGCCAGAAAGACGCCATCTGGCAGGGCGATCCAGGAACGAAGCAGTTCGAGCTCCGTGTCTCGGTCCTCTCATTCTTGCTTTTTTTTCTTTTTTTTTTGGCCCGTATTTAGTACAAACCGGAGGCTGTGCTCCTCGAAACCCCTGATCTCATGACGCAAAACCGTTTCGTTTAATAGAACTTCCTCCGAGACGAAGCCTTGATCCGATGGAGAGGTCAAAAGTTCGCCTCAGGTCCACACCGAGACCACGTATAGATTCAGACCCGAAATATTGCGAGACAAATGTATAGGATCCTTTACCACGCGACCAGGGGATGGGCCCTGGCTAGAAGTGGCGGGATCGACTCTCGAGAGGGTCGACATCCGGAAAGCGCCGCTTCTTCCAGGGTCGTGTCTTTACCTCACCCTTGAAAGACCCTGGACACACACACACACACATACCAGAGGTTTAGATACCTCTCACCTCCTGAGGTCCTGGTACCCCGATACAGACCTGGTCTCACCGGGTGCTGCGGAATATCAGCGGCAACGAAAGGTGAGCCAGCATTTCCGCCGCCAACAGCTGCAACCTTCTCAGCACATATCTCCTCTGTAATACCTTCCCCCCCCCGGGCGGCGGCAAACCGCGAGGAAAGAAACTACTATCGCTTCTCAGGCGAACAATCGTTTGGCCAAGGCTCCAGAAGCAGATATAGCACCAGGATGACCTAGAGAGAGTAGGCTTCTTCTTCATGGGCCTCGCGGACCCTAAACAACTTCGTTGATAAAACATATACTATTACTACCGTCGTATTCCTTGCTTCCCCTGCTTAGCACCCCGCTATTTCCGGCTCATACGCTCCCGCGGTTACGATTGTCTGGGATGTCAGGATGCGCTGCAACCTCGGCCAATTTGGCCCTTCCAAGCCTTTTTTGGTGGGCTCGTCCTTTTGCCTGGCTGGCCTCTGCCCGTCCTGCAAATCCTTTCCTTCTTGTCTTTCCACAGCTTGCTGGCAGTTGCGCCGCATGTGTTGCTGTTACAAGTAGGGCACGACGCATAACCCCAGCATGCATAGTTGGGGAAGATGCATTCAGAAGGGAGAACCTAAATGAGCCGGCCACGCAACTATAGCTCAACCTAGGTTAATGGAAGAGCGGTTCCCGCGACTATCCAAGCGTGATGCCACTGTACGAAAACGGACACGATGACACCAAAAAGTTGCACCATCACTCGGGTCCTGGGAAGGAAGGGAAAGGCCAGAGGTCATCCCACTATCGGGCGAATCATCCAATAAACCCAAGGAGCCGTTTCTTTTTTCATTCTATGTAAGAGAAAAAAAAAGCCATCACTATGGATGATTGTAATGCCGAAGAGTCAAGTAGGAGTCAAACCCGGCTCGCCAACCAAACCGGGAGGTATAGCACCCTGTTTCGAACTTATTCCGGCATGTTAAAAGATGGGTTTATCTTCCTCATGAAGCATAGCAATCCCCAAGCAGGGCCCTCGTTCTGTAGGGGCGCTCTCTAGAAAGCCTGGTTCGCGAACTCGTAAAAATGAATCGCGTTTTAGCCTCCAGCCGGGCCACTCCTGAGGAGGATCTTTCGTCCAAGGGAGAGAGCGAGAAAATAGACGGAGAGCGTCGGATCGGGAGGGCTCGGCCGGCTCAAGCAAAACGAAACACGGGCTGCAGCATCGATCGAGAAGGGCACCTTCCAGGGCATGCTTTGCGTCCCAATGTACGCCCATCAAGCAGCCTGCTGCATCCTTCTCCACAGCTCACGATGCGGATGGGCGCTGTTTGCGCTTTTTACCTTTTTTTTTTCTTTTCTTTTTTTCTTTCCGTTTTCCTTATTCTGTTTTCCGGGGCAAGATCTCTCCGGTGGTGGAGCCTATGCGTATGCCAACGCCTAAGCCAGCTGGTTCGAGGACCGGTAATAGGCTCGAATCCTCCGATGTAAGAGGTGTCTGTTCGTCCACACCTCCTGGTCTGTGGTTTTCTTATCACCATGGCTAAAATGTCACTGTGGAGTCATCCGGGAGTCAAAAAGGCCCACTCTGGCTTTTTTTATTTTTATTATTATTTTTTTGCTCTTCGCCGAGTGCGTTCTTTTGATATTAGGTTGGTTCTAACAGAACGTGGCCTTGATGGAAATAGATGAACCTGGCATGTCCAGGTTATATTATACAGCAGCCCGTGGCGAACCTTCCTAATCAGGGACCAGTGGTGCAGGCTAGAATGAGAGCTATTTCTACCTGCCGAAAGTCGATCCTAGTTCGGGCAACGAGTTTTCCCCCTTATGGACGATCACTCTTCTGGAAACAAGGTAACATAGTACTAGGGGATGATTTGTATGTGTGTTTCTCCCACCTCATCTTCGCCCGTGTGTGGGGGGGGGGGGGACGAGTTAAAGGAAAAGAAAAGAAAGGGCTGGGGCGGGAGAGGGAGGAAGATTGGTTGACCAGTTGCACTGAAGGCCTAGAGATATTAAATGCATGGCTTTTGCATCAGATGGGGCGAGCTTCTACCTAGCCTGGTGGGAGGCATCTGGGATAAGCTGAGGCGCCGTGTCCGGCTCGGCGCCTTCTTTTGGCTCGGGTCACAAAGGCGCGGTGGTAGGATACACCAGAGTTGTGTTGTGCACTACATCGTAAGTCTCGGTACCGACGGGTTCTGGCCTGAAGGGGAAAGCAAACTGGCGTGTGTGTATGCGCCTAGATGATGTATAGGCCTACGGGTAATACATCATACGGCAGCCGGAGACAGCTCCAGCTTGAGAGAATCCGTCGGACCGCTGCGGACGACGGTGTCTGTCCCACCTCCAGCCGAGCAAGCTCAGGATGCTCGTGTGGCGTGCTGACGGATGCCCAAATTCCTTGCATCCAGCTAAGCTACTCTGAGCCTGGTCCAATGAGATGCCCAGCCCTGGGCCCCTCTCTGCAATTCTTGACCAAGAAGAGATCATATCTTACCTATGCAGGGAGTGTCTGGGAAGGATGATGCCGTTGAACATGGCGCCATCACACATTGGTGCTGACTAGAGTCTTTTTCAAAGAATTTTGAGATCCACTTAGGTAGGTAACTCGAGGAGAAACGAACCGCCATGTCGCCGCGGTGTGCATCTAACAATGGAAATTCTGTACGGAGTAATCGTGGCACTGGTGAACGGGAAGCCAGGGTAAGGAGTAATGAAGGGTGAGGTGGCGGCGCTACGCCCATTTGCGTCGTATTCAGATTTTAAACCTGATCTCGATATAACGGGTAAAAGAACAACCCGAACCAAGCTCGAGTTCAACGCTTAGCTTGTTACAGGATGAGAGAACTCCCTAATTAGGAACGATCCTGGCCGCAGGCTCGAGGGCGGCTGGCTTTTGCCAGTTCGGAGGCGCTGATGGTCAGTCATATTAGCGCTCGGGCACGAATGCTGGTACAAGGGTGCCTCATTTTGTGGCTTTCTTCCAACTGCTTCTCGACCTTTTCTGTGTCTGATCCAAGAGATTACTCACCCCTTCGCCAGCCTGCTACTTCCCCCTTCGCCAGGCTACAGGCTGGTAATAAGCCATCTTCTTCTGACCGTTTGACGAGCCCCCACCGCCAGTTTGCCACGGAGGGAGAACAATCCTCCCTGAGGAAAAGTACGGGATCAGATTGGCCAGGGGATTCAGGGAACGGGCATTCTGCCCATTCTCGCGTCGTCAGGAGATGCCACTTGGAACAACTTCCTCGGAACACGCATCGATTGGCTGACACAAGAGGGGAGCAACCTTTAATTCATCCAAGGCGCGGAATCCCTCCCTTCTCCCCCCTGTCCTCGGTGTCCACGTCTTTTTTTCGCGATCTTGTTACCCCGCCCTACGTATCGCGTCTGACGCGTGAAAGAGAAGCTTTGGACCAGGGTTGCGTGGGTGGTATTCTCCGTGACTCTGCTTCCCTATTCGTCCGGGGTTCGCTCTCCGGCGCGGGCTCTTGTCTGCATAGCGTAGCATTTTGCAATTTTTTTTTTTTCTTTTTTCCGTTTCCTTATTTTTGTCCTCCAGTTTCGGCTCTTTGGGCCTCCAGTTGCGTGCTGCTCTGTTGGTTTCAGAAGCACCAGCCCGCCACTTTCACAGCTTTCAACTTGCGAGACTCTCCTGGGTGTCTCGGAGGAATAACTGTGAGTGGAACTAGATCCAATAGGTTCAAGCATATGCAGGAAATTTCTGGGAAAATGTAATCATGTCGCGGGATTTCGTGTACTCTTCGTGGGGCTACACGTCGTCAATTGGATTTCTTTCTTGCTTTTTCGTTCCCACGATACTAGCCTAGCCCAAGCCGAGTCTTCTGACCAAGTCTTCGTCTGCCGACGACGCCTTCCTCGCATATATTCCCTCTTTTTCCAGGGCTTCGAGTTGCAGTCGAAGAGGCGGGGCTATGTGCGCCGAGTTGATGAAAATCCCTTTGTCGAAGTACGGATAGTTTGCTGAGAGCCAATTAGATGCTAATAGCAATTCGGTCTGGCGGTGCCAGCCAGCTCTGCTTTCCCGGATTTCAAGGATATCCCTAGGAAACCTCTCCCTCTGCCTTGGAAGCATCGGTTTTAGAGTGGCGCCAAAGAGGTACATTTTTGGTGATACGGGGTTGCAGTACAGTAGTGGATGGGCCACCACATCCCGCAATTCTCCAGATTTCTGGGAGAAGCTTCGGGGTCTCTAGCCCTTTTTGAACGCGTCGCTGGACTCCGAGTTTCCAGGCGCTGTCTCCTTACGCCCGTCTGCGTACACACCAAGAGAGCGATACGTAAGTATGAGAGCTTTTTATTTCCAAATCTGGCTTCATCAACCTTTCCCTTCGAACCGGATTCTTGGCGAAGAGGTTTGGATAGGAACGCCCGCATGAGCATTCTTAAAAGTTTCGTAAACCTGTACGGCGATGGAAGGACACTCGCTGACGCCAACGGGAGCTCCCTGCTTGCCTGGCTTGTGGGTATGTCGTTATCAGGGCGGTTTGGCTGCCAAAAATCATGACTTAGCTGAACGGTGGGGGTGTCTTTAATTGAGTTTTTGACATAGCCGGGCACCTGTCATGACCCGACAGACTGGTCCGTGCAAGGATCGACTTTCGACGACCCAAGATGTGGCCTCAGGAAGAGATATTGCACGCGAGAACGTCTGGAGGTTCTGAGCCGGACAGGTGCCAGCTGCGTGGTATCTTTTCACGTGACTGTCACTGATGACTCGGGATGGTGCCCCGCCACTACCAAGATATTCTCGTGGGGTTTGAAGAAGCTGTGAATATTGGTGTTGAAGGCTAGATATCAGGTTCGCAGGGTCTTTTATTTGGATCCAAGGCGTGGGAACGGATATTTGAAATTTCCGACCCCTTTACTGACTTTTCTTGATTTTTGATATCAAAGATTGCTGGAGATATATCTCGAGAAGCCTTCACAACTTCACCCAAACTAAGCTTAGTCGATATTCCATCCATAAACATGGAGACGGAAATCAGAAGCATTATTCCCAACATTGACCCGATCATCTCGGAGTATTCCGTGGGGTTTCTTACTCATGCGTCCACTGTCTGGTCCGAGGAAGATGAAGCGGCCAACTCCTCGCCTCTAGCGGAGGCCGCAGAGGCGGTTGCCGAGATCCTGCTATCCGCCTCGGGACAGTCTACTCCCGCCATAGAGGCTAAGATCAAGGCGCTCGTGGACAAATGGGTGGACAAATATTCGGCGGCCAACGGCAGCGAGCGTCGAGGGCCGTCAGTCGCTAGGAGACTGGATCAGACGATCCAGGTCAGCTCGCAACGAAACATGTCCTCTACCCTGGCCGTCTCCACGGGCGGCGTAGATCTGGAGTCTGCCAATGCCCGGAAGGTCGAGTCCAAGGTCGACAGGAAGAAGCTTGAAAAGGCCGAGAGGAAGATTGCGGCTAAGCAGCAGAAGAAGACGTTCAAGACTGTCGAGTACGAGGCTTCTCGCTTGCTCAACCAGCCTGAGAGCACGCAATCCTACGAAGAGTTTTACATGGCTGTCAACCCCTTGCAGCTAGGATCTGGCCAGGGTCAGAACAAATCAAAGGATATCAAGCTTGACAACATCGATGTATCGATTGGTGGAGTCAGGATTCTCACCGACACCAACCTTACTCTTGCACATGGTCATCGTTATGGTCTTGTTGGTAACAACGGTGTTGGTAAATCGACACTTCTTCGCGCTCTGTCCAAGCGAGAACTTCCTATTCCTACCCATATCTCTATTCTCCACGTTGAACAAGAGGTACGTCCTATCCCCATGCATTTGAGAATCTCTAGTCACTAATGGCCGGGTAGATCACGGGTGACGACACACCAGCGCTGCAAGCCGTCCTCGATGCAGACGTTTGGAGGAAAGTGTTGCTTAGAGAACAGAGCGTAAGTTTCTCTACATTGTTACATAGTTGCCGCCCTACTCCCTCCGTCATGCTCACATCGCTTCCTTTAGGAACTCACCACCCGTCTCGCAGAGATCGAGCAGCAGCGCGCACCCTTGGCAGACACGTCCGCCGATGCCGCAAAGCTCGATCAAGACCGTGATACCCTCGATCAAAAACTCGGAGATATCCAGGCTAAGCTTGCAGAGATGGAATCGGACAAGGCGGAACCCAGAGCTGCCAGCATTCTTGCCGGTCTCGGTTTCTCTCCAGAGCGCCAACAGTTTGCCACCAAGACCTTCTCCGGTGGTTGGAGGATGCGTTTGGCTCTTGCGAGAGCGCTGTTCTGCGAGCCTGATCTCCTTTTGCTCGACGAACCGTCAAACATGTTGGACGTCCCATCGATTACTTTCCTTTCTAATTACCTACAAACCTACCCCAACACCGTCTTGGTAGTCAGTCACGACAGAGCTTTCCTCAACGAAGTCGCGACGGATATTGTTCACCAGCACTCCATGAGACTCGATTACTACAGGGGAGCCAATTTTGATACCTTCTATGCCACGAAAGAGGAGCGCAAGAAGACGGCCAAGCGTGAATACGAGAAGCAGATGGCTGAGAGGCAACATCTCCAAACGTTTATCGACAAGTTCAGGTACAACGCTGCCAAATCGTCGGAAGCACAGTCACGTATCAAGAAGCTTGAGCGCATGCCGGTTCTGGAACCCCCGGAGACAGAATACAGCGTCCACTTCCAGTTCCCCGATGTTGAAAAGCTATCCCCTCCTATCGTACAGATGACGGACGTCACCTTTGGTTACTCTAAGGATAAAATTTTGCTCAAGAATGTCGACCTTGATGTGCAGTTGGATTCTCGTATTGGTATCGTTGGTCCCAACGGTGCAGGTAAGACAACGGCTCTGAAGCTTCTGATTGGAAAGCTTTCGCCGCTTTCTGGTCTCATGTCACAGCACTCCCGACTGAGGATAGGATTCTTCGCCCAGCACCATGTAGACGCTCTCGACTTATCAACGAGTGCAGTTTCTTTCATGGCCAAGACTTATCCCGGTAAGACGGACGAGGAATACCGCCGTCAACTCGGTGCGTTTGGTATTACTGGAACCACGGGTCTCCAAAAGATGGGCTTGCTCTCTGGAGGTCAGAAGTCGCGTGTCGCTTTTGCCTGTCTTGCGCTGACCAACCCGCACATCTTGGTTCTTGACGAGCCTTCTAATCATTTGGATATCGAAGCTATGGATGCCTTGGCGGAAGCGCTCAAGAACTTCCAGGGAGGTGTGGTGATGGTGTCCCACGACGTGACGCTGCTCCAGAACGTGTGCACGTCCTTGTGGGTGTGTGATAACGGAACAATTGAGCACTTCCCTGGAGATGTCAATGAGTATAAGAAGAGGATCACTGCACAAGCGGATGCAGCGGGTGTAGTGAAGAAGCATTAGATACTGGGGGATAAGAGACTTGTACATAAAACAGAAGAAAGTTCAGCTCGGCGCCCCGGCTGAGGCTTAAATGAGCTTCGCCATGTGCGCAGGTGGGCCTTGGAAACGTGGTGAAGCTCTCGACACTGTCCCGAAGGGCTACAGTGGTAGCCAACGCCTCGCGACATAGGATTAGTCAAATCCCATTGCCCCTATCGCTTGACGAAATCCAAGCACCTTCAAATGTTGGCGAAAGCCTGAAACTTTTCGGTAATGAAGAGCTCAATCCCCTCCCTGCCTGTGATGATCTCCTCCCAAGACCACCATCTGACCTGTTGAGGAAAGCTGACATGGGAGAGCTTTGCCGAATACGTGAACAAGTGTTGGCAACTGACCACCGGTGCTTAACCACTCATTCCCCCACACTCTTACCCTTTCGGGGCCAGGGATCCGGGATGGCCAGCCAATAGTGGGACCAAAAACAGCGCTAAATATTCTGATAGGCAGCGATCTTTCGAGAATTAAGATTGGCTGTAATTCAAAGGTCCCAATCAATGGCCATTGTATCTCTCAATCAGCACACACGGATCGCTGTGTCCTGACACCTCAACGGGTACGTATTTCAATGCTGCACACGACACGGCGTGTTCTCTATTACCCCTTCTCCTTCATCCTCGTGCCATGGATACCCTAATCCGTTTCTTCAAACCCCCAACGTGTTTGGTGTCGTCAGAGAGGATCGGCCCCGGTTGATTTGACGACTGTCTCTCGGAAGTCTTAGGGAGAACCCTTCCCTCCAGGTCAAACCCGCTGGCCGGAATTGTTGGCTGGCAAGGGTTTATCGCAGGGACCCGTCATCCGTGATCTGGGCAGGTGCCTGGCACAAGGATTCAAGCTCTTTCTTGCCAATTACAGACCAGATAGTGTGGGGCACGGGCCACGGTTGGTAAACAAGCGGGGTACCAGTGGGTACGGAGCTTCACGGGCAGGAGAGCGGGTTGACATTGGGTGGAGGTGGTGTTGATGTGGTCCAGGCAGCACAATAAGAGGGTCCTCCGTTGGTCCCTATCAAACGATTGGTACCACGGGTGTATTTCGAGTCGCCGGTGATCGGGTCACTGGGCTTGGATAGTTCCCCTCTTGGGCAGGAGCACCCTGGAGCGAGCAGGCTCTTGTAGTGGAAGGAGGCGCTGTGTTGGTGGAGATGGCGGTCTATCGCTACTGCCGGCTTCCCCTGACGCCTCTAGAAGGGGGGTACTAGACCAGTACCTGACGAGGACCTAGGGTCGTTCCGTAAATGTGTAAATTACAGGTCGGAATGGGTGCTGGTACAGCTCAGTAACCCCCTAGGCTAGGCCCGAAATCTCAGTGATCCATCCGCCCATGGATGCCACACACCCTCTTTTGATTTGCTCCAGGTACCTTACATAGCGTACCACAACCCACAGCTGGCCAGCAAAGCCCAGCACGCCCACAGCCAGCAGGTCCCTCTCTCCCCCTCTCCCCCCCCCGGGTGGCGGTGAACAATTTCATCTTCAACCCCAAACAAAAAAATCAACAAATTTCTACCCTCAACTCTGAACCTCCTGAAGCCAAACCCACTCATCCACCATCTCTCTCTCCCCTTTTCCTTCCAACGGTCATCCCGTCCGCCTTTTTCAACCCTCCCAGGCGAAATAACTACGTGAGCTGCTCAGCATCAGCTCTTCCTTTTCCTTTTCCCACCTTTATCAAATAGAACTTCGCTCTTGTTAAGAGTCGAAAGATCAGAACCGCAAACATGCGCGAGATCGTAAGTCGCCGTACCCTCCTTTCCCAACTTTGGGCGTTAAAAGGCCGAGTATTTTTGGCCCTCTCCTCCCAACTTCTGCCGCGATATCTCGACCCGAGGAAACGTCTCTTCATCCGTCGTCATTGCCCGATTGTCTTGGGCAGCCATATGGCGGTGTCCTCGTTGGGTGGTTTTTGCGACGCGTCCAAGCTTTGCCTCCTTTTAACGGCTTGTGCACTGATTTAACCCCGCCCGCGAGGCATCGAGACACGCAGCTTGAAGAAATGCAGCCTCGTCAATTAAACCCTCCAATGGCCCAAGTATCGTTTTGCTAACATGTTTTCTTTTTTCTCGTCGACAGGTTCATCTTCAAACCGGCCAGTGCGTAAGTGGAAACCCCAGGACCCTTTTCCTCCTCCCCCCTGCTTCTCTTTCCTTTCCGGGAGAGGATCTTGTCTGCGGGGCTAACACTCTTTTCCCCCCCTTTCTAGGGTAACCAAATTGGTGCTGCCTTCTGGTGTGTAAACCCCTTCGACGAAACTCGCGACCACGCAACGGATGCGAATATAATAAATTTGGGGAAACCTTGTTTGATGGATCGTATACTTATGATTTTACAGGCAAACCATTTCCGGCGAGCACGGTCTTGACAGCAATGGCGTGTATGGCTTCCCACCCACCCCCGCCTTTACCTCTGGTGATTTGGCGTATTGGGCTGCTATTTGCTCACTACATCGATGGAATACTGATTTTCCTCTGCGTGTTCTAGTTACAATGGAACATCCGAACTCCAGCTTGAGCGCATGAGCGTTTACTTCAACGAGGTGCGTCGATTCTTAGGAATAGCGAGCCATAAATCCGAATTTGAGATGGTGCCACCGTCACCCTAGACGCGGAATATACTAATTTCTTTGCGTGTCCTCCCCGCCAAACAGGCTTCTGGAAACAAGTATGTTCCTCGCGCCGTCCTCGTCGATCTTGAGCCCGGTACCATGGATGCTGTCCGCGCCGGTCCCTTCGGTCAGCTCTTCCGTCCCGACAACTTCGTCTTTGGTCAGTCCGGTGCTGGCAACAACTGGGCCAAGGGTCACTACACTGAGGGTGCCGAGCTTGTTGACCAGGTTCTTGATGTCGTCCGTCGTGAGGCTGAGGGCTGTGACTGCCTCCAGGGCTTCCAGATCACCCACTCCCTCGGTGGTGGTACCGGTGCCGGTATGGGTACTCTCTTGATCTCCAAGATCCGCGAGGAGTTCCCCGATAGGATGATGGCCACCTTCTCCGTCGTCCCCTCGCCCAAGGTCTCTGATACCGTTGTCGAGCCCTACAACGCCACCCTCTCCGTCCATCAGCTTGTTGAGAACTCTGACGAGACCTTCTGCATTGACAACGAGGCTCTCTACGATATCTGCATGCGCACCCTCAAGCTGTCTCACCCCTCGTACGGTGATCTCAACCACTTGGTCTCTGCCGTCATGTCGGGCGTCACCACCTGTCTCCGTTTCCCCGGCCAGCTTAACTCCGACCTCCGAAAGATTGCCGTCAACATGGTTCCTTTCCCCCGTCTTCACTTCTTCATGGTCGGCTTTGCTCCTCTTACTAGCCGTGGTGCCCACTCTTTCCGTGCCGTCAGCGTGCCCGAGTTGACCCAGCAGATGTTCGACCCCAAGAACATGATGGCTGCTTCCGACTTCCGCAACGGCCGATACCTCACCTGCTCTGCCATCTTGTAAGTTTCTATTCATTTCTGTGACTCCTTGTTTTCTCAGCCATCAACGCCGTGCTAACAATTTTCCGTCTTATAGCCGTGGTAAGCTCGCCATGAAGGAGGTCGAGGACCAGATGCGCAACGTTCAGAGCAAGAACTCTTCGTACTTCGTCGAGTGGATCCCCAACAACGTGCAGACTGCTCTCTGCTCCATTCCTCCTCGCGGCCTTAAGATGTCGTCCACCTTCCTCGGTAACTCGACGGCGATCCAGGAACTCTTCAAGCGTATCGGCGAGCAGTTCACTCTCATGTTCCGTCGCAAGGCTTTCTTGCATTGGTACACTGGTGAGGGTATGGACGAGATGGAGTTCACTGAGGCCGAGTCCAACATGAACGATCTCGTTTCCGAGTACCAGCAATACCAGGACGCCGGTATTGATGAGGAGGAGGAGGAGTACGAGGAGGAGCTTCCCCAAGATGAGGAGTAATTGAAACGTCACGCCCTACACCAATGCTAACGCTATACCTGTTGTCCGCCGGAAGAAAAAAGTCCAGTCGTATTTTGCAGATTGTGGACTTGCCCAGTTTTTTTTATTTTTCCCCTTTCCGTTTGGGGTTGTGGTAATTGCCGGAAAAAGGGGGTTCTAGATATACCTCGTGTGCGTGGTAGTGTCCGTCGGCTTACGAATTTACTGCGTGATGCCTTTCAATACAAACCCATTCATCCCTGTAATTAGCAAGTCCATAGATTGGCCGGCTTTCCATTCGTTTACTACGAAAAAAAATAACTATTTTTAATTCTCCGTTTTCGAAAATGTCTTAAGAGTACCGGCTTCCGTCAAAGTGCTTTTTTCGGGCGTTGTACCGTTCGAGAGAGAGAATGGATATGGGCTCTCGATTATCCTTGCCCGACGGGGTATAGCAAGGAGTTCGGGCTCGGTCAGTGGCGTGGGAAGCGGGGCTCATCACCTGGCGGGAGGAAGCCCGGGCCTCCTGCACCGACGACATTGGATTATTACTACCACACCGATCCGCGGTCAGTATCTGATCACGTGATTATATGGTTGACTAAGCATGATTTGACCAATGCTGGCAGCCTCCAGGGAGCTCTCATTGACAACGGCCCATTGAAAATTTCCCTAGAGCCATTGGCGGATCAGAGACCGTGATAGTAGGGGAAACAGCGAAACTCCGAGTTCTCTTCCCTCGACGCGAAAGGGAAAAAAGAACACCAACGACAGTCCTCGACCCGAACGATTCGATAGAGTGAGAGAGAGGGAGAGAGAATTTCTTTCCACGGTTTCTCCACACATAACCCAATACTCCATGTCGGCGATCCTCCCCGGCCGGACAGCCATGGCGGCGCGAGGTGTGTTCGCGACAGGCGGGAGCGGCGCAGGAATGAGGCTAGCAGCGGCGGCGAGCGCGCATAGCCAGCAGCGGATAGCGTCACCGCCTCAGGTGGCAGCGGCGTCGAGGCGGCATTTTTCGGGGACAACGGCGTTGGGATCGAAGCTTGGGAGGACGCCCATCTCGGTGCCGCCAGGGGTGGAGCTCAAGGTTGGGGAGCCGTGGGTTAAGAGGGATTTGACGACGTATTTGAAGACTGTTAGGAAGACTGTTACTGTTGAGGGACCATTGGGTGAGTTGGTTATTTCTTTTTTTCTTTCCCCGAGGTGACTCAGGATTGAAGAGGCCTTTTATTCATTTCTGCTCTTAAACGTTGGGGACGGCTTGGAGGGCTAACGTGCGACTTTGCGTAGGGAAAATCGAGTACGACGTGCCGGATTTCGTCAAGATTGAGATTGATCCTGTTGAGAGGCAGGCCACATTGAGTGTGGAGGATACTTCTATTAAGCAGCAACGCGAGATGTGGGGTGAGTATCGTCGAGATCCTTTCGACTTGCTACGAAAGGAAAAGAGGCGGCTAACATTCTTTTTTTCGTGCGTGAACCAGGAACGACATGGGCGTACCTCAACCGCCACATTATGGGCGTATCCGAGGGCCACACAGCCGTCCTCCGCCTGGTGGGCATCGGCTATCGAGCAGCCGTTGAAGACCGCCCCAACGTAGCCAAATACCCTGGCCAGAAGACGCTTACGATGAAGCTCGGCTACACGCACCCTGTCGAGCTGGGCGTGCCCAAGGGGGTCACGGCGTCGACGCCGAACCCTACGAGGATCCTGCTAGAGGGTATCAATCGCGAGGAGGTAATGTCGTTTGCGGGCAAGATTCGGGAGTGGAGGAAGCCGGAGCCGTACAAGGGTAAGGGGGTGTTTATTAATGATGAGACGATCAAGTTGAAGCAGAAGAAGATCAAATAAGGGGCAGGCATTGTATTATGGCTTAGCTTGGCTTTCATTGAGGGTTTTGGCGGTGGTGGTGGTGAAGGATGTACGTTTAGGATGGTTGAAGTGTGTGTGTATATGTGTAACATCTAGACTCTGGATAGACAGGGGTTTCCATTGCGTGCAAGCAACCCGATTCATTGTTCTACATTTTTTTTTTTTTCTTTTTAATCCTTTTACAGCTTGGTCATGTTTCTTTACTACGATCTGAAGAAACAACAAAAGAAAAAATAGGATCCACAGACTTGTTTTGCTTGGTATCGCTATGTAATCGTATTCGTAGATTCGGGTTGTAAGGTGTGGTGGGTCGCAAGGCAAGGTTGACAAGGCTGGCTGGCTGGACCAGGTCCGTTCGCCGAAAAGCTTCCCAGGAAAATAATTTTGCCCCAACGACACGCCTTCCGCGACCTCACCACGCAAACGTCGCGAACGACCCTCGAAACTCGATTCTACACCCGCGAACACAAGAGTCATAATCTCACTCGCACAGAAACTCATATCCACCCAAAGAGATACGATACCCCAGAACCACTCCGGGTAGACCTCTCCTAGCGCCAGAGCCTCCCTAACACCCAACCTCGAAGCTCACCCAACGCCGCGTCTCCCACTCATAACACGCAATTCGTTTCGCAAAAGAAGGGGCCCCCTCTCCTCCTCTCCCCCCCCCAAAAAAAAGAAAAACCAAAAACCCCCCCCAAAATGCCACACATCCGCTCCCTCTACCGCTCCCTCCTCCGCGAACTTCCCCCCCGCCCCCTCCTCACCTCTTCCCGCTCCCCCCATCCACCGACGCCTCCGCGAAGCCTTCAGCCCTTCTTCCCCCTCTTCCTCCGACACGCCGCACCTCGACCACCACCTCGCCGAGCAGATAACCACGTACCTCCGCTCGCAGAGGATGTACGGCCAGCTCCTCGAGCGGTATAATCCCGGCATGAACATGGAGCAGGATGAGAGGGTGCGGTTGACGGCCAGGAAGGTGGGGATGGATTTGCCGGTGGAGTTTACGAGGGAGAAGTGAGTTGGGTGGCTGGCTGCTTGCGGCTTGGAAGAGCGGGGAGGAGGGACGGTGAACTCGATTGTGGAGGGGAGAGCAGGAGTCGGACGGCTTTCTTTTATTTTATTTACATCTTTCTTTCCCTCGTTTTATGGGAGGGGGACGGCTACATTAGACAAGTCCGGGGGGCGTCGATCGAATTATCGTGGTGCTTCGGATGTGGGCGAAAACCAGCCGACATCGACGGCTCAAAAAGCTCAAGGAATGAACATACATTCGACCAAGGCCATTTTGAACGTGTACCATTACGAGAAAACATGTTGACTGGCATCTGTATCAAAACAAACAATGTACACATAGGGAGCGCATCCCATCTATTATATTCAATAGATCAATATAAACATCTCTTTCCACCAAAATGTACGAGAACAAGAGCGCATCCCCCATATCTCCTCATTCCCCTCCGACATTTGCGTTACCGCCACGCTTTAAATCTTGTGTATTCTCATTTTGAGGTCCTCTATTGCGTTTCTCATACTCATGATGACCCCGGGCAAGGCCTCGCACTTCTTCGAAATTAGATACACACGGGAATAGTGAGGGATGCTATCCATAAAATATGTACAACGAAGGTTAAACAGAAAGAAGAGGATGAAAGAGTTTGTGTCAACCGACTATGTAGACATAGTGCGTAACTGAGGAAGAGATAGAGAAAAGGAAAAGGAAAATAAAAAGCCGTTCAAGGGGGTATCGGTATTGGTATCAGCATCTTTCCAAAAGACCAGTTCGATGGGCGCGCCAACTCAAACCCAAGAGGGAAAAAAAAAAAAAAAAAAAAAAAAACGAAAGCGAGACTCTTAGAAGGCGACAACGCCCTCACTGCGGCACGCACACACGAGCATAAATACAAAAGTCTCGTCTCCGCGTGCTCATCCCGTCTTAAGCAACGCCAACGCCGTCCTCCTCTAGCTGCTCGTCCCATCCTCCAGTCTCAAGCAGCCACCCGCCGACTCTCTCCTTGACATGCCTGATGGCTTCTCCCAGGGACTCGTTCCACTGGTCTTGGACGACGCGCACCTTCTCCTTGAGGTCATCCGTCAGCCTCCGACCTGCGTCCTCTTTGGTTTGTCTTGCACGCCCCTCCCTGTCTTCGCTCGGGAGCGGGTTGCCATCTTCGTCGACCTCGGCCTCGATCACTTTGACTTTGGCGTGCGTCACCGCCTCACGCACCTCGTGGAGAAGGCAAAGTAGGTTCGTTTGAGACTCGATAAACTGGTACGTGCTCTTCTCGGCGTGGAGAACAAGACTGAACAGGTACTGCAGAGGGTGCTCGTGGTACGATGGGTTCTCGTCGTATTCGTCTGCAGGGATCTGGACTCGGAAGCCAGCAAGGTTGTTGGGAATCCGGTCAAGGAGCCCGCTGATGTTGGGGGCAATATCCCAAAAAGCAGAAAGCTGCACTTCAACACCCCGAGAGACGTTCTCCGCTACCACTTTTTCAAACTCTTCTGTTCGCGTGAGCACCTCTGTTGCGAAACCGAATGCCCTCTTGGCCGCGTCTTCCTTGAAGAACGCTTCCGCGGAGCGAAGCTTCTCCTCGTTACCCGAGAGCCGGTAGGGCGTGATGATCACGGCCTTGTATCGCTCGTTGCGGTCGCTAAGCAAGTCGTAGATGGCCTTATGGAGTGTCTCTCGAGCCTCGAATATCCATTTGAGAAGCGTCAGCTTCTCAAGCAGTTCCGGCTTATCGTCCCCTTCCTCTTGCGGCATGTCGGCTGCGTTTTCGTTGTCGCTGAACAAGCCACTTGCGAGTTCGTTAAGAAGCTGAGTCGAGTGCGCGATGCGTGTGGTGAGGAGCTCGTTTATAGGCGCAACAACCAACTTTTGGAACTGTTCAAAGTCGATTTTCTCCATTTCCTTTGTCTGGTCCTTTTCCGCTTCCGTTGCATCGGCATCGATAGCGGCCGCTTCCGCATATGACATGTTTCCAGAGTTGATCTCGTCCTGCAGGTTTAGTCGCAACGCTTGCCTGCGCTCCGCAGTCTGCTTCTTCAACTCTTGTCGGCGCCGTTCGCTATCTTTCTGGAAGGATTCCTTGGCAGTTTTGACCTCATCGAGATCACTCAATGTGCGGACGACGGACCGGATTTCGGATAGATCTGGGTGGTTATTGTTCACAGCGGGGTGATGCCGAGGGTATGGAGGAGGCAGGGTCACCAATCTGGATATATCGAGGTATGATGGGTTTGGCGTGCTGGGCTGCGACGAGGCCGACATGATGGTGAGCACAGAATGGCGGAGGTTTTGGGGAGTGAGGACTTGCTCCTGATCGAGAAAGCCATTCTTCTCCGGCGGGTAGTCGTTGGGTGACCCCGAATCGTTGCAAGAGTACGCGTCGACCCTCCTGGGGCTGTCCACCCATTGTAGCGCCTCACGGGCCTCCTTAGGCACCCCCATATACTTGGATTCCCTCTTTGATCGTTCGAGGCGATGATCTCCACCACCAGCAGAGTCTGCTTCCCACCATCGGCTTGCAGGCCGCCCCCTAGAGTCCGACTCGTCTACGTTACTCATACTAAGTATGGGCGACAATGACGGCATATAGCCGTTGGTCCCCCAGTTTGCATTCGTAGGCGTTCCCCCCGGGGCCGGAGACGCAGGAAGGGTAGCGGATGGAGGTGCCGAGTTGGAGGCTCCTTCGGGGTAGTTGGGCTGAATCGAAGCCTTGTGCGCTGAATTGGGGGCGGTAGATTGGGGGGTAAAGTCGCCGCCAAAGGACATGCCAGACTCTCTCCTCGAGGCCATGGGCCGGAAGAGGTCCCTCGTGAGGTCAAAGATTTCAGAACCCATAGCAGCAATAGCCCCGCTATATCTCTCGCGACGTATCCGGGATTCACTGACAATGAAATCCGCAAAGAGGCGCACACGCTCCGCATCCGTCTCAGCAGAAGCCTCCCGCATAGCGAACAGCTTATACCGGTTGATGGTCTCGCGAGTGAACTGATCCGAGGACTGCATAACAATAGAATGCCTTGTTGGGGGGAGCGATGCTCCGGAGGGTGGGGGGAGCATGCTCTCTCCCGTTAGCAGATTGGCGTCAGAGGATGAAGATCTTGCTCGGGGTGGTGGTGTTTCTGGGACCTGTGAGGCGATCGCAGGCGATGCATCGACAGAAGGAGTCGCTCTCGACGCACGAGGAGAATAGGAAGACGTCTCTCCATCTCCCTGCGACATTTGTGATGATCCGAGCGCTCGCGGAGTTATGTTCCGCTCTCCATTGTCGTAGCCTCCTCTTCCAGCGCTCCTCGGGGTGGACCTATTAATCGTCAATCGGCGAGATAGCGTCGACGAAGAAGGAACGACAATGTCGGACACCGCAAGAGACGGGTCATCCGGATTTATCGAGTTTCTTCTCGTCCTACTCTCTGCGCGCCTTTGAATGATAGTCTTGTCGTGCCTCACAGCGCGGGCTCTTGATAGGTTGCCATTCGAACTTGAGCCCGATGCGGAAGATTCTTCGGGTTGGTTCGAGCTGTGGATGCTAGATGTGTCGACGGTCGGGGGAGACGGCTGCCCGTGGTGAGATGGTTCGCTTCTGTGATTGGGGGTGCTATCTTCATCCACCCAATTCGCAGGTGTCGGCGGAACGGGGCCCAAGGCCGTGACACCGCTCGGCGGGGGCCGCCTTGTGGGCGGAGACGCGACGGGCATGCTGCTCCTATCAGTAGGCTGGAGGCTCTGCGACCTTGATTGAGCTGGCGGGGGCCCTGGCGGAGGAGGGGGAAGTGGCATGCCTGGCTCCCATCTGACTTGAGAGTGTGGCCGGGACCGGGCGGAAGTTGGGGTTTCAATCGCCCCTCCGGCGGAAGCGGCCCGGCGAGCGCTTGGAGGTGCGATATGGGGGTGGGTGGCATTTGTCCTTTGCTGTTCCTGTTGTGATGGAATTTGTATCAAGAGCCCTCTACCGGCGGCTCTCGGGGAAGAGTCCTGGGCATTTTGATCATGTTCTCGTCGACGTGTCAAGGAAGGAAGACCGAACCTCCTGTCCCTTGAGGCTCCTCGGCCAGGTGCATTAGGAGGAGGGGGGAAGTTTGTGGTTGCAGGTGGGTCTGGAGATGGTCGATGGGTATTGGTGTTCGGTGGAGGAATTCGGGCAGCTGATGTATTAGCCGTAATGGGCTCAAAGGGCTGGCTTACGGGCTGCTGACTTCGAGGAGGACTGTAAGGCGGTGGAGGGGGAGGGGAACCTATGGTGGGTAGGACGAACGTTAGAGAGGAGCTTAGACTAACACCAAATAAAGCTATGCTCAGCCCCGCAAATTGTAGGGGATGCAATCACGACTAGGATTGTAAAAACAGAACATACCAGGCTGTTGATCATGGCCGAAGCTGTGAGTCCGTTCTGGACCTACCATAGGCGACGCAACCCATTCTTGCGGATTATAGGGCTGAATCGCGCTCACAGGAGTCTGAAGAGGATATTGTACACTAGAAGACAATGAGATAGCAGAAAGTGGTGCGTTCTGCTGGTACGAAGGCGCGATCGAGGTTGTAAGTAGTGGGTTAAGGCCCATGCGAAGGCGCGAGGGATCGCGAACGTTGTTCATCATTGCTTCGGTACAGAGTCAGTCCGAGTCTCCGTATTGAACACCACCCTCCGCAATAATCCCTCCTTCGGCGCGAGAAGGAAAGGCGTCAGCTGGACTCTTATGAGGAGAGAATGGCGAGCAGCGAGGAAATGATCGCGCGAGGGCAAGTAGTAGAGAAGCGCTAAAGTTGCTGGGTATTGTAGTGAATGTTCACTACTCGCAGCTACACCGTCCGAAGCTCTTGAACTCTCGGTGGACAGCCTATCGCGGGCGTCTTCACCAGTCCATCAACCTCACTCTGTCATCAACGGGTACCGCTCATGTCCGATAGAAAGAATAAGCGCCAGGCCAGGACGAATATCGCGGGTTAAGAAGGGAGAAGACCGTGGCGAGGGGAGGAAGGCGAAGACGAGGTGAAGCTACACCGCCGACGGGAGGCGAGTGAAAAGAAGGCAAAGGTAGGAGGAAAAACGGGCTAAATGAGGAAGAGAGAAGTATGTGCGGCTAGACCAGGGTGGGGTGGTAGTGGTGGTGGTCGTTTGAAGGTGACGAGGGCGTGGGCTGAGCCATCGACAATCTCCGCCCTCTCTCTTTGCGTGTGCCTCTCTGTCGAGGAGTGATCCAGGCGGTTGTTGGCGTCTGTGGTCGGTGACCTGCATGCGCTTCGGGCCCGTTTTGACATCCCCAAGGCAAACCCTTCTCTTCTGTGCTGTCTCTCCTTAAAGGCGGCCGCGGGGTTGGGGTGTTTTAAGTTTGACAAGGGTTCAACTCCGTCTTTGGCGACGGTGAGGTATGCGTTTAGATGCTTCCCTTCTCCAGGCGACAGGCTGGTGTCTTCGCGGAAGCAAAATCGAAAAGGCGACGAAAAAAGAACCACCAGTTAGAATTGCGGGCTGGCCTTCTCAAGGGGGAAGGAATGTATTATTATTGTTATTATCTCGGAGGGAAGTACAGGTAATTTACGGAGTGCGGTTTTGATACTATAGGCGGGAAGGTCTTAAGACCCTCCCGAGGGGAAAATAATTGGGGATGGGGATTGGCATGGGCCAGGCATGGCTGGCGAGTCGACTGGATGGTCTACTTTTGCTTGGTGCTGCAGGTCGGGAACATCGATCAATGAATGACCTGCACGAATGTACCTTCCACTTTATGATGGGGTATGGAGGTACTGAACAAGGAGGGAATCTCTCCATGTACATCAAAAGATGTCCTGAGTGGGGAAGACGACAGACAGCAGGCACAGCTTAAAATCGCCCTTTGCCCCTTCCCAAATGGCCTCGAGTGCTCTCAGTGCCGTGCAGCGCGGGCAATGTACACCGCGCTAGGCGAATCTGGTATTGTCCGATAATGCGATCCAGACGCAGAAGGAGCCATCGGTGATCTGGTCGTACGCGAGTCTCAGAATGGGACGCACGCATTTTCAGACAACTAAGTAGCATCGGGCATGATGGTTTAAATGGCAGCGGGAGGCAGAGGCCCGCATGTTGGGGACTTTCTTAGCCCAAGGGACCGATTTGGGACAGAGCACGAGGTCCTGGCCAATCATGTCGCAGAGAGACAATGCGAGTCTGAAAAGGGCCATTCAATTCAGAACTAAAGAGAATAATCTTGTTGTGCCCTGCAGTTCCACCAACTGACAAGGGCCAGGGGTCCATCTCCAATAGCCAGCCAGGCGGAGGAAAGGGAATACTAGTAATAGTATGAAGTAATATTGTCGAAGTAGCGTGCTTGGGCGTGTACTTGTATGCGTACAGCTCTTTTACGGGCACCTTGTACAGAGAAACTTCGCCAATATTCAGAGGCCACTCTGCTCCTCATGTACCACTACCCGTCCTCCTGCCGAAGAAGGGGGTGATTGGGTCCTCCATTGACAAGTGGGGTGGGCCTCGAAGTACCGCTTTGCCTCCTATAAATACAGGCTGTCTCAACTTGGTGAGGTTCTGGTGGTTGGCTTGTATCGCATTTTGATTGGCCACGTTATAGGTGTGAGCTCAATCTATTCTTGGACCGCACTAAAACAAGTCAGGGTTGCGATTGGCTGGATGCCTGTGAAGAACGTGAAGGAGAAGAGTTACCGGCGCTTAAATGCCTGGGCTTCCACTTCGCGTTCCTTTGGGCCCGCCGAGTCACATCGTCACCGTCACCCTTTCTCCCTCTTCTCAACAAACAGCCAGACATTGACGAGCATGACATGTGCTTGACTGGTTTGCTCGCCTGCATAGAGAACGATGCAAGCCAGCCTTCATGCGATTGCAGTGACAATGTTCAACATGGAAGCCAAGGATACCTGTTCTTGCCGTGATGCAAGGGTCATCGATGGGTCAGTTAACACGGTGTGATGGTTGCTTCCATCCTAGCACGATTTCTCGAGTGATCTACACAAACCTCCCTCATCCCCAAGGCCCAGCATGACACCGATTTAGCTCGTTCTTCACTGCAACTTCCCCCTCGCCTGCGTACTGTGGGAATCATGGTAACCCCCCTGCCCCCGACTGCTCCATCGACCCTTCCTTCATCCACGACGGACAGCACGGTCTTGATAAGGAGACTTTGCAAGCGTCTTGACGTGAATCTGGTCCCGTTATCCCCTTAGCTTGGCGCATTACTGTTCCCCAAACGGGCTAGTCCCCCGGCCTTCTGTCAAGAGAAATAGTCCGGGGCCTAGTACGACTCCTGTGGATTGCCTGCTGCGCGGCTCGAGATATCTGAGAGTTTGCGGCACTTTGGATCCGTTCAATGTACGAAGCATGCTCGCTTCCTACAGCCATGCCTCGGAATAGGAAACATCCGTTCCTCGATGGCCATATTTAGTGATAAACGCCGATCCGATATTAGAGTAGACGCCCCAAGCACTCAAAGCACACGAGGCAATCTTTGCCGACATAGCCATCGACGCGGTTCAGTAAATGGCCGCGTTAAATTACGCTCCCTGCCGCTGTAGCTTTAAATACACCGGACGGCTCCTTAGATTCTACGACCCGAGTCCACAACTGAGGGACTTGAAGATGCCCCATCGTGCCGAGCAGGATTGTTGGAAGTCGATCACACTCCCCGCAGACTACCCTGTTTTAAGGAAAAAGAAATAAAAAGCAATGCAACGGCGATATTTATAGCAACTCCTGCGCTTGTCGCCTATCTCGTCCCTTCCTGCACATATCCACAAGAGGGGTCATTCGATGCGCTGAACGCACCCATTGGCCCAGCGGTCTCGAGGATGCAGCTCACGAGTAGATTGGACGATGGTCTGATAGAGGGATCCCGTGACGCAACGAAATATTGCATCTGTTTCCCTTATTAGAGATTACTCGCACCTGAAGACTGCTGATCACCGTAAAACCTAGGCAGGAGAGAAAAGGGGGTAGAGTAAGGGAGTAAGCTTCGCTGATGCTTGACGGGATGGTCAGATCCAGATCCCGCTGGTAACTATGATTGTGCCATCGGGGCCGTTTATATAAGCAGCATATTACCAACATGGAAGTGTCCGTTTTACGGCCGTCGCAGTCTGGATGTACCTCATGGTTTTAAGAGAATAACTCGGCGTGGTCGCCTTGCACTTGCTCACCGTATCCATATCCGTCCTCCCAGCCCGGCTTAGCGAGCGAATTTCTACGTTTGATTACTCTGGGTAGTATATTGATTGATGAGCCATGGAGCTCAAGGCGTACGCAGCCCTTCTGGTTTTCATAAGAACTAAACTTGAAAAGGGAGATAAGAAAGAGAGGAAGGATAGGGGGCAAACAACCCTTTATATTATCAAGCATGCAATATCGATTGCTGACACGAGGCTTTCTGGAACGTGCTCCCCATGCAGCCAAGACGAGACAGATGCTCTAAATCGGGGATGTGGCGGCGCGGAATCGGCGGCCAACTGAGCGGCCACTCCATGGTGCCGACCAGCTGGCGAGCCACACCAAATCGGGCCCAGGGCACTGCCGAATCTCATTTTAGTAAGCAAGGCCAGCCAGCTGCTTGCCCTCTGACCCTCCTTAACTGCCTCCTGGACTTTCTGAAGTGAAAAATTGCGGGGTGCTCCAAGACCTAATGCGGGGCCTAGCAAGGCTGCGATCCGAACTTTTGCCGGAAAATGGGAGAATTTCAGTGTTCTAGAGCTTTCTGCGAGACTTTGAGCTCTTCTTCCACAACTCTCCCTCTTCCGTAGCCTTCCACTCCCTTTCTCCCTTCCTCTCCCCCTTTCCCAAGTCATTCTCCAAATCTTGGTCAATTCGTCCCGATTGATAGTAAAACTGAATAGGTAAGGCCAACATCGTCTCAATTCTCTGTTCGTTTCCTCCACATGATGAGCTTTCAGCTGGCACCAGTCTGAGGATGACTTGTACTCCCCTCATTGATGACAAACGCTGCGGTCTTTTGACCAACTCTGATCTCGAGCGAAATGAATATTTTTCATTTGCTTCAGTTTCCTGGGGATAGTTGCGTGGTTGCCGCTCGCTAACCGTCAATTCACTAGGCATTCTACTGCTTTCTCCGTAAATACTAGCCCTCCAAAAGAAAGAAAAAATCAGGCACTATGGTTCTCCATAACCCGAACAACTGGCACTGGGTCAACAAAGATGTCTCGGAATGGACCAGGACCTGGTTGCAGGATACATTGACCAAGATTGAGGCCAAAGAGGGCGATGTCACTGCGAAGGTTACAAGTGTGATCAGCATGGATGGGGATGTGGACGTGAGCCAGAGGAAGGGCAAGGTTATTACTATTTATGATATTAAATTGACTCTAGAGTATTCAGGTACGTGGCTGCCACCCCTGCGTGCTTTTTCTATCTCTTCATTCTTCCTTCGTAAGCCGAGAGTGACTGAATGCCAACTACGTATTGTGTAGGATCTGCACCTGATGCTGAGGATGTCAGTGGGACAATTACCATCCCTGAGGTTGCCCATGACACCGACGAGGATGAGTTCGTGGTATGTCAGAGTAACCCTAGCCGTGAAGCTATGCTGTTCCCCGTTGGTTGACTCTAACTGATGTTTTTGTCTTAGTTTAACATCGACATCTACGCCGACTCTAATGAGAAGCAGCCTGTCAAGGACTTAGTCAGGTCCCAGATTGTCCCAAAGCTTCGGGAGGAATTCCTCAAGCTTCCCTCAGCCTTGATCGCCGAGCACGGAAAGGACATCCAGCACGCGCCTGGTTCCAACCCTTCCAGCGGCTTCTCCACCCCCAAATTTCACCCCCAGTCTAGCTCCAATCCCGTTCCCGCTCCTGCGCCCAAGACGACCACCACCAGTGGGCTCGTTAACACCGTGACCGTAACCGACAGTGAGGAGTTCCGCACCTCGGCCGACGAGCTATACCAGACCTTTACCGATGTCGGCCGTATCAGCGCCTTTACCCGAGGCTCCCCCAAGCTCTTCGAGGGCGCTAAGCAGGGCGGAAAGTTCCAGCTTTTTGACGGCAACGTTGCCGGCGAGTACCTCGAGCTCGACCCTCCCAACAAGATTGTTCAGAGCTGGCGTCTGAACCAGTGGCCCGGTGACCACCACTCCCGTCTCCAGATCGAGTTCGACCAGAACGACATTGACCATGTCACCGTCATGAGGGTGACTTGGGAGGGTGTCCCCGTCGGTCAGGAGGAGGTTACCAAGAGGAACTGGCGCGAGTACTACGTTAGGAGTATCAAGCAGACGTTTGGGTAAGTGGCGCGACCTCGCATGATTTGTTGCCTATATTCGGACTGCTAATCAAGAGCCTCGTCTTTTGTAGATTCGGCACGATCTTGTAGATGCCACGGCCATGCGAGCAAGGGGAGTGAGCGGTTCGTAACGGCGTTGGGGGTTTATGCACTTTGAGGAACAAAGGTAAAAGGGATATATGCATTACATTGGCTACCTTAGAGGGATGCTTAACCAGATTTAAAGATACAAGGGGCGAACAAACGGCCTGCGAGGTTCCGGATTCTCGCCAACCAGTCAATGCGGGCAGTCTAGCTCGAGCCAGCAGAGGGACTAATCCCCGGCCGCTAAATGTACCTTGGATGAGATAAATCGCATGATTAACGCTAAATGAGGACACGCCTAGAATACAATATACAGACGTAACTTCATGTACATCTCGAAATGTCGCCCCAAGTACAGTTCCCCAGATGCTTCGTTTCTAGACAAGACTCTCTATGCCAGTCCCGATTCAACCTAGTGTCTAAACAGAAAAAAAAAGAAATTAACTGGGAGCCCCCCGCCCACCAGGATTACGCGAGGCTCCTTTTTAAGGAAAAAAAAAAAAAAACCTATAGAGGCGACGCCTTGGGTGCCTTCTGCCTTCTTGGCCTGCTTTCGGGTCCCGGCAACCGACCCCGGCGGAAATCGTAATCCATGAAGAAGACGTCTCGGAGGTTATCCTTGAAGCCCAAGTCATACAAGTTGACGAAATCCTTGAGCTTCCACGCGCGCTCCCACGGACCCTCGCCGGGCAAGGGGGCATCCTCGGGCGGGGCCTGGCCGTTCTCGCAGCTTGTGAGGACCTGCTGTGTCTCGACTGGCCACCTGGTGATGGCGGGTTCAATAGCGGTGAGCTTCTGGCGATTGGGGGACATGCGGCGGCTAAAGGCGTAGCCGTCGTCCATGTCGGCCTTCCAGTCGGACCACTTGAGGGTCTCGTTGGTGGTGGTGCCGCAGTAGACGAGGTACAAAGTGTAGATGAGGAGGCTCCAGACCATGGGGGAAAGCATGCCTGTGAGGAGAGTGATTGCGCCGATGCCGAGGTTCTTCTGGAGGCCGTAGCCCCAGCCGAGGAAGTACTGGTGCCAGTCCAGGTCCTTTGTCGGCCAGACGGACCAGAAGGGGTACTTTTGCCTGGTGCGGTCGGCCATGATGGAGGCGCCGAGGAGAGCGCCGTAGGAGGCGAGGATGGCGGTGGAGAGGAGTAGGAGGATGAACCAGCGGTAGTTGCGGTAGCCGACGCACTTGTTGATGAAGATGCAGTGGTGGTCCATGCGGCTAACGCATCTTTTGCAGACGTTGCAGTGCTTGGAGCGGGCGGGCTTGAGAAAGCGGCAGGTGCGGCAGTCCTTGCCGGGGAGGAAGATGGAGTAGTCGTAGGGATAGAGCTGCATGTGGTAGGCGTGGTTGGCGTGGGTGATGTAGCCTGGGTCGGTGAAGGCGGCGAGGTAGAGGAAGATGTAGGGGAGGAGGATGGCGATGGTGCCGGCTGTGCGGTGGAAAGTGGACATGTACTGCCAGGCGGGGGGAAGGAAGATGTACTCTGATCCCACTAGAAGCACGATGTAGAAGATCTGCTTGATGTGTCAGTATGGTGTGCATTCGGGGAGAGACAGAGCTGCGAGGAACGGACCAGGACTGTGGGATGTCGGTCGTTCATGATGTAGTTGCCGAAGCGGAGCAGCAAGGTGCTGAGCCGGCCACCGGTCAGTCTCCTATCCAGTGCCAGGATCCCATTTGGAATGTGGACGAGGATAAGCTTGTTTAAGGCGGCGATGGGAGTGTTTCTACCATTGCATTAGCATGAGATTCAAGGACACGTGAACAATTTTCGAAAGCCGCGCTGGGGGAAAAAGAGGAAGGAAGCTGGCTACCTTAAGGCAGGGATCCTGCCGAAGAAAATAACAAACACCACGAAGGAAATACCCAGGACGGTGAGAATGATTGTGGTAAAGGACGCCATCTTGAGCGGCACAATGGAACCGCACCCGGGATTAGAAATTATACGACACAGATCATGGCGCGTCAGCGAAAAAGTAGCCGGAAAGAAAGGAAAGGAGAGACGAGCTACGCGGCTCTCCAAAAAGTCCAGGATACGCTTTCTTGGACGTAGGATAGCAATAGTGAGTGACAAGTGCAACCAGAGAGAGAGAGACAGAAAGAGAGGGTACGGTAAGCTTCACCAATTTACAAAGGCGTAGGGGGTTTCCATCGTGAGCAGGATCGGGACCGACTGCCGACTCCTTGGCGATGAAGTAAGACGGGAAGCATACGTAAGTAGCACTGGCAGATTTTGAGGCTCAGCGCTATCTTTTTAGTGCATTCCCTCGACTCTCCCGCGCTGTTCCGCCCGCTGGGGAGTGCATCAATCGGCGGGTCTTACAGCGTCGAAACCTTGTTTCAGGCACGTGATTTCAGGATTCACCCGCCGGCCCAGGTCAGCCCGTGTGTAGCTGGGAGCTCTAAATATTGTTGGAATTGATGTGCTGAACGAGTGCACACGTATTTTGCGGCTGGCGACGCGTATGAGCTGCTAATCATCACGGACGTCATTTTCAGCACCACTTAGTTTCCCGGTCGTGGCCAATGATGCACATTCCCCTGTGATGGCCTAAGATCTCAGCCCTTTCTCTGGAATGGCCAGCGTTTGCCCTTTTAGGCCGCATTTCTTCACCCAACGTGGAGCTCAAAATAAAGCAGGACCTCACCAGTCGCGTCTATCTCATTCCGCCACTCAAAACGACATACGACCTCTCGCCCAACAGGGCCAACGCAACAGATCCAGGGCTTACTCACAACTAGCCACTTCGGATACTTCCTCATTCTCATCTACTATCACTTTCCATACAAAGGTAACACATGCAAGCTTTGGCTCGATAGAGACGCGAGCTTGTATTATGCCGATGAGCAAACGCCCGTGACTGCCCAGCCTGGATGACGATCGCGCTCTCGCCTCGCTAGCCAGCTACATCAGTTTATCGTCCCGAGATGGCGGACTCAAACTCCGGCATTTTCCACGGCATCAAATTCTGGCTTGCGCAACGTATCCCATCTCGTCCACACTTCAAATCCCTTGTTGAGGTCAGTCTCGTGTTTCCCCTTCTACAATTCTCAACTCCCCACCCACTGACATTTGAGTAGGAAAATGGCGGAACTGTCGTCGCATTAGACAAGCGAGCAGATATCCTGATTGCTGATCATGCAAGACAAGATGTTCCCCCAAACTCGTTCTCGTGGCGCTTTATCGACGAGTCGGTCAAAGAAGGCCGGCTCCTTGAACGAGAAGACTATCGCATTGGGCGCGCTCGGAACGAGCCACGCCGAGTAGCCTCAAGGGAGCCCACCAAAGGCCATCGTAACGCCTTCTCTGCGGCTGATGACTTGATTCTCGCGGCTTGGGTTAGCAAGCATGAAAATCTTAGCGGTAATGTGATCTATACGCAGCTCGAACGCCTTGTAAGTTTTTCCTACTTCTACCACAGAGTTGTCACAAGCATATACTAAGGCGATGTACAGTACCCTCATCACTCATGGCAGTCCTGGCGCAACCGATGGGTAAAGAGGCTGTCTTCTTTGCCGGCCGATGTGCTAGAAAGGATGGTTACGGAGGCTCAAGCACTTAGGGAGGAGTCCCCTACTTCAACTCCAGCCACTCCTCGCCCGCATCAACGAACTCAGTCAGTCCAGGAACCATCTAATCTGCCTGCGACACAGCCTACTCCATCCAGGCAGCCATCACAACGGACCCCTCGTCGACGAGAACCTCCCCGTGAGAGAGAAGCATCTCCTCCTTTCACTTCTACTGATGATGACATTTTGGAGCGGCATGTGCGGTCCATGGTGGAAAAAGGGAAGATGTGGAACGGTAAATCCATATACGAAGAGCTCGCTAAACAGGTACGTTGATGTCGACCTCCCCCTTCGTCTCCCTTATCTTCCTCTAACATCAGTAGCATCCTCATCACTCCGCCACATCCTGGCAGAATCGCTTCGCAGGGAGATGGAGAGACAATCAGGTTGACATGAAGGACTGGAACTCAAGAAGCAAGCGGCTTTCCTCTCAAAATGAATCACCACAATCCACGCGGGCCACATCAGCAGTCCAGAAAGCTCCCCAAACACAGACTAATACCCGTACAAGACCTATCCCCGCACCTTCAGATGCCGCGCCGGAAGAAGAACCGAAGAAGCTCCGCTTCTATCAAGACCTAAATGTCTATCTTGAATTGAAGAATGATTGGGGAGAGCCTCCCACAATTCGAAGGTGGCATGAGATTAGAGACGTGAGCTTCGAGCTGTGGGATCTCTACCAAGCCGTCATGAGGCAAGGCTGCGATATTAACGAAGTCGATTGGGAACTTGTCGCTGAAGACATGAAGCTTGACTGGGTTGCGGCACCCGAGACTGCTGAGATTCTAGAAGGTTGTTGGGATAAGTATCTATCTAGGTTCTACGACCTCACAAGCGGTTTCACGTTTGATACACAGGAGGCGGACGAAATCGAGGCTGCTGCGCTGGAGGACGAGGCGATGGACACAGAGCAAGATGCAGATGAAGCAGAAAAGGATGCCGAAGAAGAGGTAGAAAAAGGACCCCGGGTAGAGACCGAAGTTGCGGTAGCGGCTGAGGTGGCAGAATCAAGGGACGAAGACTCAGAAGATGACGGTTTCGAGACACCCAACAATCGCCAGGCGCATCGCAGACCACATACTCTGCCTGCAGCGCGGCAGGCGAGCTCCCTTCTACCATCCTCGCCGCCAGCACGAGGCAGCGAAAGACGCGCGCGCTTCGGGCAGTCGTCGCCGACCTTGACCGATCGCCTTCCGCAACTTGTATCAACCCTCAAGAGGAAACGCATCAGTCGTCATTCCGAGATTCCCTCGACCCCGGACTCACAGCTCAAGCCTAAGCCGGCGGCGGGTCACGATGACGTGACTCCCACTCGGAAACGGCGGAGAGTCCCGCCAGCGGAAACCGACACCCTAGTCGAAGAGCAGAAGCCCGAGGTTGAAGAGGAAGAAGCAGAGGCCGAGCATGCCACCCCAATGCGCAGGAAGACGCTACAGCTTGCCAGCACAGCCCCACACTCCTCCTCGCATCGCTCGGTGGATTCGGATAGAATCACGAAAACCATCATCCGCACGAGGACCACCACAACCGCCATCACCACAGAAACCAGACCCGCATCCTCTTCCTCCCCACCCCAGAACACGACCCTGCGCGCCGCCTCCCGCCAACAACCCCGCGCCCGCACCATTCCCGAGCAGGAACCCTCACCCCCTCCCGCCGCCACCGACAACCCACCGGCCGAAGAACAAAAAGAAGCTGAAGCTGAAGAAGAAGAAGAAGAAGAAGACAACAGCGAAGAAGTCTTCGCCACCATCGAGCGCTTCGAGGCCCAGGGCTACCCCCGCGACATTGTGGTCGAAGGCCTCTTCCGCACCTCCATGGACCCCCACAGGGCTCCCCTAGTCATGAAGAGCCTCAAGAGGGGCGGCGGCGTGCCCGAGGGCCAGACGGGCATATGGACCTCCCGCGACGACAAGAGGCTCAAGGCCCTAGATGCCGCCTCCGCCGCCGGCCGCGGGGCCGAAAAGATCCGAGAGGCGTTGCTGAAGAAGCACGGGCTCGCTCTCGTGGACGCCAGGAGGCGGTTCCTTGCGGATGCGGAGGCGGTTGGCTTTTCGTTTGATTAGGGGCGCGCGCGTTGCGGATTCAATGGCTGTTGGCGCAGCAGGTTGGCATTCCTTTCATGCTAGAGCGGCTGGATTGGTTCTTCTATTCTATTCTTGTTCTTTGAATGTACCTACTTAAAGAGATACCAACTAATGATTAAAATACGATGATGATCAAACTGTTTGGTGGTTCAAGGTTGAGAGGGGAGAAGGGGGAAGGCATAGTCCTCTATTCCGCCTGCTATTCTACATCCGCGAGAGTAGATCACGCTTTATTTCCCATCTTTTTTACGGGAGCTTGGACGAGACGTGATAATGCCAGTCTTCCTTGCCTAGATCCTCTCTCACCTTGTACGTCTTCTCCGCGACATCCAGCACCCCCATATCGACTTCTACAATCGACATGCCCTCTTCGGCGCCAAGCTTCCCCTTCGCCCCGAGGATGGGCAGACCCAGCTGGCTCAAGCCAGCGTACTCCCTATGCTCGCCGGCATTCGCCTCAGTATCGGAGGCCCGATCCTCGGGAGTCGACGGCCCGCCGGCATTCACGAAGGCCACAGCGCACGTATTCTCAAAGGCGCGGCAGACAATCATGCTCTCGAGGAACAACTTCTCCGAATCCGGGTTCAGCGCGACGCCGTCCCCAGCGTCGCCGAGCAGCCACCAGGTGGGGACAACGATGAGTTTCGCGCCACCTGCGACGAGCTCCCTCATTGCCTCGGGGAAGGCGAGGTCCCAGCAGACAAGTATGCCGACGGGGCCAAGTTCGGTGTCGAAGACGTCGTGTGCCTCGCGGCCGGGCTGGACGACGCCGCGCTCGGGGTGCCACAGGTTGCGCTTGACGTAGCGGCCAACAAGGTCGCCAGTCGAGGAGATGAAGTAGCACACGTTTGCCAGAGAGCCGTCCGGGAGCTTCTCGACGAGGGTGCCAGGGACGAGGGCGATGCCGAGGGAGGCTGCGAGCTGGCGGAGGGACGGGAGGAGCTGAGCGGCTTCGGCGCAGGCGCATTCCCAGGAGGGGGAGGACGGCTGCCACGAGGTAAACGCATACTCGGGCAAGATGGCGAGGCGGGCACCCGCTGAGGCGGCGATCCGGATCTGCGACTCGGCTTTTGCAAAGTTGTGGGCTGGGGCAAGCGGCTAGAGTGCCGGGAGGGGCTCGTTATTATGACTTCATTGCTTTTACTATATTCGTTTCATGACCGCGAGTGCTTTTACGAGGGGAGAGAGGGGTAAATAACAAAAAGGCTCTTTGGAAAAAAAGGCCGGGGACAATAAGCAAAGGCTTTTTACTTGAGGAAGAAGTGGGTGACGGGTGAAAGTTGTTCAATATTTTTCATTAAGAGCTGAGATAAATGAATGTGCAGAGATAGATTCGCGATAAGCAAAGCTGGGATGATGCCACACTTGCCAATACTAACCTTGGGGTACAGCTGGATCAAAGCAATCTTATATTTCAACGCCATGGTGGGTAGTTATCCGGCTCACGGGCTGTTTTCTTTCTCTCGGACTGCCAGAATAGGAATGTCGTCAATAATCAAGCGTGTTGAGGGTGGTGTTTCAGCGTGCTGGCGTCGGGATGTTTCGTTGGCGTTGGCGGGGGTTCGGACACGGGCTGGGCTGGGGGAAGCTAACCAAAAGTCAATTCGCAATTTCTGGCAGTATCGCTGACCGAGCAGTGTCATTGGGTCGTCGACTCGTGGCTCTAATTTAGCAGCGAGACGTTGCATTGAAGCCGCCCTGGAGATGCCGGCATATTGGCCATCAGGTGCTTAACAGAGTCGTTTCCTGGGCTGGGCAGGCAGTGTGCAACGCCAGCTGGTTGGCTCAGTTTTGAGAGCTGCCATGCCAGGCGACCTTCCCACTTTGATCCGGTATGACACCCTTTTCAGGGCTCGTCCCTTCGGCCTGGGCAAGCTCTGTGGGAGTCTCTTGCGCCCTTCTTCTCCTTCGTCACACTCGAGGAAGAAGAGTGAATTTGTGTAAAGCAGAGAGAAAATAAATGAGTTCGCGATGGGACTCCTCGGTCTATTCAACTTCGCAGAGCGCGGGCTCTTCGCCAACGCCGCCATCGTTCTCGTCACTCTCCTTTGCGTCTACGGCTATGCAGCAAAGAAGATCCATCCGAAAGAACCAGCCGTGGTCGCGCCGAGGGTCCCCTTCGTCGGCCACCTGATCGGCATGGCGACACAAGGAGGCAGATATGTGAAGAATTTAGGGTATGTTCATGTCCGCTAGAAATTCGGAGCGTATAAGTGAGGCGCCAGGATTGAAACCGCTGACCAAATGAATAAAAGGCTGGCCCATAAGCACATGCCCATCTTCACACTTCCGGTACCGAGGTCGCGCATCTATATCGTTACGGATCCATGGCTAGCGGCTGTTGTGCAGCGCGCTTCGAAATCGCTCTCATTCACGCCGCTGGTCCCCGATATCACCGAGCGCGTGCTCGGTCTGGACAAGCGAACGGTGGAAATTGTGAGGCAGAACCTAGACCCCCTCCCCGGTGAGGAACGCGGCTTTCTTGCCGATATCCATGATATGCTTTACACATATCTGGGTCCAGGCGAGGCGCTGAACGACATGAGCTGTGCCGCTACCCAGGAGCTCTATGAGCAGCTAGGCGATTACATGAAGCGCCTCCACAAGAAGAAAGGCCAGTCCGAAGTGGTTGATCTTCTTGGATGGGTGCGCCACTTCGTCGCTGCTGGCACAGCCAAATTTCTTTACGGCCCTAACAACCCATTTGAGATCGACGCCAAGTTGGAAGAGGCCTTTTGGGATTTCGACCACGGTCTCGGTGGATTGCTGATGGGGATATTCCCCTCGCTAACAGCTGCCAAGGCGTATAACGGCAGGGAAAAGTTGGCCAGAGCCCTCAAAGAGTATCTGGAAGCTGGGCACGAGAAGGAGGCATCTCGGATTGTTCAAAGCAGGATACGCATTGCCAAGGACTATGACTGGACACTGGACATGACTGCCCGCTCCGAGCTCTCATTCCTCTTTGCCGGCATCGTGAACACCGCGACCACACTATTTTGGATCATTCTTCAAATATCCGCCCGTCCAAAGCTCCTAGCACAGATACAATCGGAGCTCAAGGAAGCGAAGCTAAGCAGCGAGAGGACCACTGGAGCCGGCACGCTTAGCATGAATGCCGTCAGGGAAAAGAGCCCGACGCTCGTGGCTGTGTTCCGCGAGTGTCTCCGAGTTGGGTCGGAAAACTTCTCCACGCGGTTGGTGAAAGAAGATACGATGCTCGCAGACCAGTACTTTTTGCGAAAAGATTCCGTGGTTCAGATTGCAGGCAGTGTCATCCACTCCGATGGAGGAATCTGGGGCGATGATGTGGCCGAGTTCAACCCTGACAGATTCCTTCAAGCGTCCCGCGACGGCAAGTCCAACTTCCATCCCGCCGCTTTCAGGGCTTTTGGTGGAGGAAAGACGCTTTGCCCCGGGCGGCACTTCGCAACGAATGAGATCGTCATGTTGGCTGCCCTAATGATTCTCAGCTTCGAGTTCAGCGCGCCTGGCGGAGGCCAAATCTCAGTCCCCAAGAAGAACGACGCGATAATGCCGGTCCACATTCTAGAGCCGCTCACAAGGGAGCCCGTCAAGATAAATGTCAAGTTGAGGGAAGAAGCAACTGAGACTATGAAGTGGAGGGTGGCTCTGTAAAGGTGAAATATGTCGTCGATATGGGGGCAGGTCGTGAGTTGAGTTTCAAGCCCAATGACATCTTGGTAGGGAGGTATATGTCCTCCTCGGGCATCAGCTAGGGCCGAAATAAGATCAATATGTCTAAGTGAAACTGATTCTCCGTCAACTGAATAGCGTTGTAGCCAAGGTAGTTCGACTCACCGCGTGCTTGATCCTCGCACTTTCCGATGCCGCGTTCTGCAGCCTGGTGACTCTTTCCCCGTCTTCAGGTGATCAGGCTTCCCAAACCCCACCGCCGATTCTGCGTAGCTACTTCCAGCTTTCTGGGGCACAACCCATCATCTCGCTTTGCAATATAATGCTCAAAGTCCATCTGTCCAGATCATTCAGCTCTCCCCAACATATCAATCAATTCGCAGACCGCGTTACCCTCCACATCCTCAAATTCCACACCGCTTTAAGAACAGGACGTTCCAAGCCCGAGCCTTAAGCCAACCTCGTTCCTCCAGTCTCAAGATAGAATAAGCCCCTAATTCACACGATTTATATCGTCCTGTCCCGCGTCTATCCCTTCACTTGATTGCGTCGTACGCCGTAGGCTCTCGATCGTAAAGTTGTCATCTAGCCTCCGCTTCCCTCACTCGCCTAATCCAAACTAGCAATAACCTTGCAAAGATGAAGCTAGCTGCGTTACTTATCTTGGCTTCTTTTGCACGGGCTTGGAGGTGGGAAGCTTGGAAAGAACCGAAGGCAGAGTCAATCGCTGCGGTCATGGGACAGGGTCCCTCAGATGCCTGGTTCTTGTCAACCCAGTCTGAGGACTCGTTCAATCTCGTTGATACCAGCTCACGTCTACCTAACATTTATGCAGTCGCTATCAAGGAGCTCCAAGAACTTCAGTCCGAACCGCTCTGCCATCGTATTGCAGCAAAATTATTGGTCGACGATTGCCAGATGCTCGACGGAAAAGACGAGGCCACTGTCTTGACGGACAGCGGAAGACGAGTCCGAGACTTTGTCGATTTTTATGCCGCCAGCCTAGCCATATGCGACTTGGAACGTGGAGGATTTCTTATCCCAGCCGGCTGTGCAAAGTTCAGAGAGGGGTCGCTTTCGGCCGTTCCAGTGTCACGACGGCCAGGACTCCACGTTTCCTCTGAAGAAATCGACATCTGCTTGAACGGCCTCGCCAAGTCGGATTCAGCGTGGAATACGTGGATTAGTTACCGCCACAAAGCACTTCGGTTCTGCGAGGCCGCGAGAGTAGACAACGAGAAAAGTAAGAAAGGGAACGCCCTTGCGGAACTCTTGTGTCTGATGGCTAACCAACGGTAGCACAAAACATTCATCTCTATCAGCGAATCACGAAGGTCCTCGAGAGACTTGCCAATGAGGTCGACGCGGAGATGGATAAGAGAATGAATTTCTTTGATTCCAAGCTTCGTAAAACCGGACAGAATATTGAAACTCTGGGACCGATGGTGGATGGCCTAAGGACACAGTTAGGTTCTTTGATGGAAACGCTGTCTGAAGAGCTCGGCCGCACCGTCAAAGTATGGATGAATATGTGCATTCGTGGAAGTATTTGCAATAATAACATAGTGGCTAGGGTTCGATTCAATCTATGAAAGAAAACCACCAACAGGCTGCTGATTTGAAAAGGCTCCTGTCGGTTCTTTTCACATCTGCCCTCCACGCTAACGCCGAGGTGTCGGCGGCCCACGAAGCAACCATCCAGAGCATCACTGTCAGGACAAAGGAGAACACAGACATCCTTGAGGCTTCGCTTACTGCCGCCATTGGCGCTATGGAGATGCTCGGCAATCAGATGGTAGCCTGTCAAACACCATAACCCAACTTTAGAGTTTACGAACTGACTGGCGTCTTTATGTTAGGAGCGCTCTTATACGGTCGTAGCGGAGTTGCAAGCCCGACAGGACACAGTCGAAGAGGTTTGTAGACAGTCTTGAAAGACTGCATGCCTCCGAACTAACGAGTAATAGCGTCTAAATATGATATGGCGCCTCGCGCAAACCGTATCTAACCAATATCAAGCCCATAATATGCAGATTATGGCTGCAACTAAGAAAGTGACAGAACTCACCGGCGAACTCGATAGCGCTATTGCAATGACAGCCAAAATGCAGAATACAGGTGTAAGCCCTGGGTCTGTATTTGGATGGTGGCCATATGTTGTCTGTCCTCTGCTATCTTTGGTCATGGGGTCATACCGCCTACCTCCCTCCGGGTTTCGAAACGTTGGTCTCATAGCTCTCGGTAGGTATACTCTTGTCCTCTCCGTGTGGGTTTACGAGACTGAATTTATACGGTTCCTTTAGGCGAAGGGCTCGGATTTGCTGTCTCAACGGCGAATGCATATACAGAGTTTTTCAAGCCCTCCTCCCTTGAGGAGGGCCACTTGGGAACCAACACAACGATAGTCTTAGAGCCTGTTCAACTCAAACTAAAAGCAAAATGATGTGCTAGGTTCCTTGTCGGCAACCGCGTTATATGATTAAGATTTGGAGAGCTGTCTCGCGCTCTGGCACGGCTAGAGCTATGATAAGCTTGTCTAGGACAGTGGGATGAGGTGCGGACACAGTCCATGGTGGCAACGGGTCCAAGTCGTTTTAAGAACGATCATGATATGGTTCCGCGGGGTCATAAGCCATACGCCATGAATAGCAGCCTTAATCAACCTTTGATTACGTCAAAAGCCCGGGCAACTTTACTACACCGGAAAGTAAGCCTAGTATAAGCTCTTTCGGGCCCCACTGCATGCTTGTGACCTACGTATAGCCCATTTCTTCTTATGAAGTGCTAGGGGGAGAATGCTGAAAAGAAAAATAAAGGCACGGTCTGCGACTTCAGTCTTGGCCAGAATGGCCAAGAAAGCGTTAAATAATAAAGAGGGTCACATTTAGAGCCTGTGGCATTGGTCCTGGAGTCAACTCATTCGCTCAGAAGCACCACTTTCTGGGGAAGGAGCGGGCTGTCTCATGAGGACATCTTCTCGCTCTCGCTCTCGTTCTTCACTCGTCAGCTACGACGCTGCAAGCCACACTCAAAAAACGCACTTCTTCTATTATCCAGGCGACCATTTCTCCGTCTCCCGTCTCAAGAACAGAACTCGGATCGAACGAGGAAAGACAAAGAGGAGAGCGAAAAGGAGACGAAGGAAGGACGCCGGAGCCGAGAAAAAAAAACCCCTCAGTTACGAAACGGGGAAGAGAATATGTGTATCCAGGTGGACAAGAGATGGAAATGCGGACACATAGGATTTTTCACAGTCAAGTGGTGCCCGAGCGTTGGGAAGGGCTGCAAGGGGACGGCTGCGGAGCACGAGGTTGTCAAGGTGGGAGAAAAGTGTGGGGATTGTGAGGCGAGACGAGGGAGAGGGATCCTCACCCGAACAGCAGGAGGGGGCTGGGAGGCGAGCAGAGAGGGAATGTGAACTCTTTGTGGGCGGCGGACCAGCTTTTTTTTTTCTTTTAAAATTTTCTTTAATTTTTTAGTTTTTTTTTTCCCCCTCTTTTGTTTGGCTTGCGTACGTTGTGGTGTTGGAGTATGTATGAAGTGGCAGAGGGTGGGACGGTCGGCTGCTTGGAGGGATAAGCGACACGTCTTTGTTGACGAAGCACAGTTTTGGATCCTGGATTTGGGGGTTCAGGGGACTGGTGAGGTGGATTGCGAGTATGACTGCAAGGATAGGGAGATGGCAGACAGTGAAGACTCGAGCCGAGGGGACACCCGTAAGTACACATCTTGCCTGGGACAAGGAGGGTGTGGGTGGAATCGAGGTTTGAATATGGGGAAAGGGGAGATATGAATGTGTGCAGGAGTGTGTGTAAGTACATTTGATGTTGTGGCCTCCTGTTTGGGCTGTGAAGTCATTAGGCCAGCCATTCAGGCTGGTGATACAAGGCCCGTGACAGCTGGTCCGTTGCTTGTATCCGTACAGATATAGAGGACTGTACCTTCGTAGCTCGTCTTTTAATTTGGCCCTGGCGGATAATTCGGGATACAAAAGGTATTGACGAAAGGGAGGCGTCGGCGCCGAAGGTGAATTGTCCGCCAGTCAACTTTGCCAGCCACCAGTCCGACAAGGCTGAAAGGGTTCAGACGGCCTGTTCCGTTCAGGGTTGACACCCGCACTGGCCAATAAAGTTGGGAGCAGGGTATGTCTTGGCAAGAAATTGGACCATTTTGACCGTGCAGCCTCGTGCATCATACGATTGCAATGGACATTTGGCGCGGTTTATTTTTCCACTCGTTCATTTCTCCTTGACGACCCCCGATACCTGTAACGCACTTTCTTTTAGGACGGCTCCAGACTGCAGAAGAGCCAAAGTGATCCCGCCCCCCTGTTCCGCTGACGGGAACTGTCAGCTCGGGAAGTCAGGCCATATCAACGTTGTCTGTTGAATCAATTTGCGTCCATCCAATCGGGACCTAGGGGTTAATTTTTTTCTTCTTCTTCTCTTTTGACGACGATCTTGCTGCCATGCGCGTTGACATTGATCAGCGCCGTTTAAGGGTCGGCTGCCCGTTTGCCTCCCGCCTAGGCGTGTGGTCTTCCTGCAGATTTTCTACCGTAGTTTTTGAGGCTTGTGATCAGCGCTCCGAGGGCGGGTTGACGGCGAAAAGCCCCTCATCAACGCTTGCTGCTTGTTGAAGGACGTGTGCTGAGAATAGAGCTTGGTGTATCACTCATTACAAAACTGATAGTTGCACGCTTGGGCCTTTCGACTTTGCTGGTGGATTTTCTCGTCCAACTCAGGGTACCCCTGGGATTGGACTGGAGAGACCTGACTCGATGCTACCTAATTATCCCGAGGACAAGCGTGGGCAGCTAAAAAAGAAGCCGGCGCGAGTCGCAGATCATGACTGCCATATAGTAGTGCTGTGCAAGAGGCTGCCAACATACTCGTCGAAACAAGACAAAACTAGCAGGCTGTATGAGAATGGTAGGAACCATGATTTAGCATTGAGGAGAATGCCGATGGAGAATGCAAGTCGTGTGTGTCTGGCGCTTCTTGGTCTTTGCGGCGTTCCCCGAGTCCGAAGGCCCAGCTTTGTTTGGCACCCGAGCCATAGTGACTTACCGCGTCGTTGTCTTTTCTCTTTTACTTTCTGTTCTCGTTCCTTTTTTCCCCTTTTTCTGCCATCAGCCATCATCGAACCGTTTTGCCGCTTCCCCCTACTCTCCTTTCTATGTGATAGATGACTGACGCGCGCCCTAGACGATGAGTTGCGCAGAGAAGCTGAGTGCTCGGTATATGTACAATTGCCCGAAGCGATCTTGCTGGCTCGTGTGGCTGTACTTGTCAGTGTTGTAGGAGAACGAATACAGGGGCCCGGAGCCGATGCATGCCATGGGTATTAGGTAGCACAGGCTGGAACTTGCATGTCCATCCCAACCGTACCTTCCTAACCCCGACAGAGGATGGAACTATTGGAGCCAACTTGGAGAGAGTCTAGAACCTAGCCACATTGAGTGGTCATTATTGCCGTGGTGGAGGGAAAACCTGGCTTTGATTCGATCAATGGACTTGTCCCTTCTGGTCGATGATAGGTATCCAATACCTGCATGTACTGGCGACAGCATGCGGACTACATGTACAGAGACGTTGTTGCCCACCCCAGAGACATAAATCGACGAGACCCTCCTTCTCCCTTGGCCTATTACATTGTATCGTACTTGCAGTCGCCGGCAGCAACAGACATCGGATTTGGAGAGCCCCAGAACACGACGTTCCCGCAGGCCATCCACTCCCGAAAGCTTTTTACCTTCCCAGTATCGTATCTCTTTCTGCTTGATTCGACAATACTTTCCAAATCTCGGCCTATCCTATTTGGGTTCCCTGTTTCCTCTAGCTACATGACTTCAGCTTCAGCCTAGGCAAATAGGCCTGTCGACGCTGTACCGGTTACCCTGAAGTTTCAAGATTCACCCGGTCCCGTAATCGCAAAAAAAAAAAAAAAAGAGCGCCTGTGGCCAACATCTCCCAGGATCTTCTGGTTACTCGGATTGTCTCGGGACGGCGATCTTCACAATTGGTGCCGATAAGCCCTGTCATTGTTATCGACAGTTTATTTTTCTTTTCTCGTTTCTATTCCTCTCGATTCAACGTTCTGCCGTGCGAGCTTCTGCGCCGTCCTGCGAAACCCCACCTTTTCTTCCCGACCGTGGCGTTGCCAATCTTGCCTCCTTTTGTGCTTCCTACCCGCCCATTCGAGGTCGAACAGCCATCCGTCATTCGCCTCGAGGCCAAAGCCGAGTCGCTCTTAGCTAGGCTCCGAATACTTTGCGAATTCCGATCTTCTTCTTTACCTGACCGTCCCCATCGAGTCGCAGATCACGACCCGCCTCCAATCGCGCTTATTTCGCCCAACGCCTATCTTCTCCGGCCCACCCCATTACAGTGACATCGGAAGAAAAACCGACTAGGCTTTTGCTAGGAAAGTCGACCGACGAAGTGAGAGCGAGCTTGCGATCTCGACCGAAACTTTCATTCCCCGACCCGTCTCTCCCGAATGCCTCTCATCGACGATAAAGGCTGCTCCTCAGCTTGAGAAGAGTAGCTTTTTTTTGGTTTTCTCTTAGTGGAATACGCAGGGGGATAAGTCTCCCACGTGTACCTAACAGCTCCTGCGACGCTTGTTTTGTCGCTCTTTAGCCGTGTCAATATCCCAACGATCGATACGATTTCCATTGATCCCGACGACAACTTTGGGGGCTGGGGGTGCCTTTTAACCTGCGATGGATCCCAACATGAACTTCTTTGGGGACCTCGACCCCACTGGCCGACAGAATGCTGAGGCGTCGTCGTCCACTGCTCCCCCCCCTGTAACTAATGACGCTTCTTTATGGGATCCTTCACTCAGCCTGGGCATGTCGGATGAGATTACGACTGGCCTTCCGTATGGGCAACAAACATCCCAAGGCATGCCGTTTGGCAGTCTGTCTGGACCATCGCCTTACGCTCCAATATCGCAAGCTCCTCCGACTCAGACCATGGCCATGAATAGGAAGAGGGAAGGCCACGATAGGAAGCGGGCCAAGGTTGACACTGATGCTGCAGCTCTCGAATCCGTCGATTATTGGATCCACCTTGACGATGACGATCTGGATGACACCAAGCTGGGTGGGAGCTTCGAAATAGACTTCTCAAGGCGGAGAAATGATACTCAGAGCTTTTCGAGGTAAGTCTATCCATCGTTGTGATGGAAGTTTTACCGCATCAGTGGAATACATTCCATCTTTGGAATAAATCTGCCCCTTGCGGCCAACTGCCCCATTGCGAACGGCGGATTACCGCAGAGCCATGGATAAGAAACTGATCGTAGCATCTACTCTCAGACCCGTCACGGCTTTCAATACTATGGCTTCGACGCCGGGCCTCGGAACCGGCCTGTATACTAGCTCCAACACCTCTCTCTTCAAGGATGATTTCGTTGACGACAGCGCGCTTGATAACGCCCTTTCAGATGACGAAGATGGATTGGATTCACTCAACCTTGCCGAACAACTGTCGAAGATTGATACAACTGCGCCGACCGAAGTGCCACCCAGAGAAGGGCTGTATTCGACGCCACTTAGTTGGGAGAAGCCGCAGCCCGGCCTCCGTTCGGATCCCCTCCTCGGAGCCTTCAACCCTTCAACCCCTCTTCTTAGCGATATGGAGCAAAAGAAGCTTCTTGCGATCGCTCTCAATACCACTCGACCACCCACGGCTAACTTTTCCAACAACTTTGGAGGCGGGCTTGGCTTCGGTTATGGTTATGACACCCTGGGCGGCGCGTTTCCAACCTTGGGGGCGAATGCATTGCTAGAGAGTCTGGGTACGACGAACATGGGGGAGATGCCGAAGCCCTCGCAGAGACCTAAACCTCAACCTCAATCCCAACCCCAGGCGCAACCTCAACTGCCACAGCAGTCTCAACCTCCTGCGCCGGTCCAAAACCAACAACCTCACATTCCACGGCAGGATGAGCCTCAGACTCAACTCAGCACTCCCCAACAAACCCCGATCTCACAAAACCAGGAAAACCAGCAAAATGTACAATCTCAGTTCCAACCTCAACGGCCGGTTCCTCCCTCCCGCCAACCCTCTCAGACATCGCAAGTCCAAGCCCAAGCCCAAAACCTAACACCAGTACCGAAGGCAGACCCCCAGGCCCAAGGGAATCCTCATTCTCAAGCGGAATCAAAGGCCGGGGACTCGACCAAAGACACCAACACACAGGGACCGACTGCTGCCGATAAGGGTAAGGAAAAGGTCAAATCTGGAGATAGGGCTGCGCACAACGATATCGAGAGGAAATACCGAACAAACCTCAAGGACAAAATTTCCGAGCTCCGTGACGCTGTACCGGCCTTACGGGCAATACGTGAAGAAGGCGCCGAAGAACCTGAGGAAGCGTCACCCGCGCAACAACGGCCTCCAAAGGTTAGCAAGGTGAGTCTTGATACTGTTATTTCTTTTCTATGTGTACACGCTTATCTAACCGCAACAAACAGGGCACCGTATTGACTAAAGCTACGGAATATATACACTTTCTGGAGCGACGGAATAAGGCAATTGTTCGCGAACACCAGGATCTCTCGAGGAGGCTACAAGCTTTCGAGCAGCTTTTAAATGCAACCGCGAGACAACCGTTCCCGATGCCGAATTACAGCAGGGCTCTTTTCGATCCTCGGGGTTTCTGCTAAACCTTCACATCCCACCACGCCTTTTTTCTTCCAGTCGTTATAATGATTGTGTTTCTGTGCTTTATCACCATTTTCCAGGTGTTGGTGGCGCGGGCTCTGTTTTCCCTTTCTTCGTTTGGCGGCACTGTTTGATTCGGGCTCTCTCATGTATCCTATCGCTCCTGAAACCCTCTCGTGAGCCTCACTCTAATCCCCAATGTGCGCTACTGTCGTCGTTACCACACCAGAGTTGGAGCCGCTTCACTCCCCTCTCCCTCCTATCTACATCTTGCTTTCTTCCTCCTTTGCTATTACCGTTACGAGAACATGCGCAGTTATATTCTCTGTCAAAAAGTGTTTTAACGACCCCTCGTTCCATGAAGGGAAAAAGACATGATGATGTACCGCTTTTGCCCTATGTTTGCCGTATTTGAGGTGGCTCTCGGCCTCTTATGAGATGTTCGTCTCAAAAGAAGTGGTTTTGTGGCATGTCTCGGAATACCAGCTTGTTCACGCCCGATTAGAGCTGCGCCTCGTCCCCCTCACCAAGCAAGACATTGGGGGCCTCTTCACCGCACCGCTCCTATCACTTTTTGAAACAAGGGTGGCCTTTTGCCATGTCTTGTATTATGTCTCTCTCATAACGATCTGTGCTGTTCGCCGTGTTGGAAGGGATTTCACTACTAGTTATTCGGCTTGATTGGGATGGATATATGTAGAAATGAGAATCGTGGAGGAGCATAAATACAAATTCCATGATAGACTGGGGGAGTTTTTCAGCAAGTTTTCGATTCTCTATGGCTGATTCTGACTTTGGCTGTGCGGTGGTGCATCCCCCCGGCGGGGGAAGGGGGGTGCGCGGTATAGATGTCAGAACGACGTGTAGTCAGTCAGTCACCGTAGAAAGGAACCCTCCTATGATGACTCGTAGCTATTTTCACGGGAATGAGAGGGCTGACATAGTAAGGGCTGACGGTAACCCATCGGGCTTTAGATATGAGCAAAGTAGCTCAATGTGAGCTGAGTCCTATAGGAAGTTTTCATCACTGATATTTATATTGGGAACCCAGACGGAAAACGAATTGGATGTAGAATACAACGGAATCCCAGCTATGGCTAAAAATACAAAATGGATTTTATTTTCCAACCCCCCCCCCCCGGCCCCCCCTAGAGGGTTTTATACTCCGTTTACACTCGGAGGGCCTCAATGTCCGCGATCTCCTTTACGGCTTCTGCGGTGAGGTTGATAGCTGAGTCCTTATCGACGGCCACCGAGTCCTCGATGCGCATGCCCATGCCGTGGAAGTGCGCGGGATACCGGCTATCATGCGGGACATAGACGCCGGGCTCGATGGTGACGCAATGACCGGCCTTGAGGGGGATGCTCCTGGAGACGGTGGCGCAATCATGGACGTCGAGGCCAACGTAGTGACCGACATGATGGTTGAAGAGCTTGTCGATGTGGCCGAAAGCGGAGGAGAAGCCAAGCTTCTCCATCTCGGTGGCGAGGCCGGTGCGGGCCTCGCGATGAATGTCGTTGAGGGAGTTGTTAGCAGACTCGCGGCAGAGGGCGACGCAGCGCCTCTGGACGTTGAGGAGGGCTTCGTACAGGTCGCGTTGGGCGGGGGAGAAGCGGCCGTTCTGCGGCCAGACCCGGGTGATGTCGCTGACGTAGTTGCCGTACTCGCCACCGGCGTCGACGAGGATGAGGGAGTCGCGGGGAATGGGGCCGTTATTGTGGACGTAGTGGACGCACAGGGTGTTTTTGCCGCCGGCGACGACGGGGATGAAGGAGAGACCCGTGCAGCCGGCGCGCTTGACGTCGTATTCGAGGGCGGTGGCGATGTCCTGCTCGTAGGCCCACTCGCGGCGCATGAGGTCTGTGATGGCGCGACCGGCGTTGCGACCGGCGCGGCGCATGTTTGCGATTTCGGCCTCGCTCTTGATCATGCGGAGGTTATCCATTATGGGGCCGAGGCGCTCGATTTTGCCGAGGGCGCGCATCGAGGCCTCGGTGCGGGCGCCTTCGTGGAGGAGCTCCCAGAGCTTGCCACCATCGGTGCCGGGCTTGGGTCTCTGGATGTCGGCGTAGATTTTGGTGGCGTGCTTGAGGATCTCAGGGAGGCGAAGGGAGAGCTCGGTGATGTCGTGGGCGGAGTCTGCGTTGAAGACGTCGCCGGCGGCGATGACGCCCGAGCGGGGGCCGGCCCACTGCTCCATGGCGGGGTTTTTGCCGTGGACGAACAGGTGGAAGATGACGTCGTCGGGGTGGTCCGAGGTTTTGTGGATGGCGGCGACGGCGCTGTCCTCTTGGAAGCCGGTGAGGTAGAGGAAGTTACAGTCTTGGCGGAAGGGGTAGAAGACGGAGGCGGAGGCCCATTTTAGGGTGGCCGCCTCGACGAGGACGACGGAGCCTTTGGGGAGGTGCTGGCAGAGCTTGAGACGTCGGTCATAGTACTCTTGGGCGGTGATGCCGGGTGTGACTGGAGGCTTGGTTAGCGGGACGGTTGAAAATGGGCTACAGGACTTGATTCTTACGTTCGCCGGCCTTCACTATATGGGGATGGGTCTCGTGAAGGGGCTGGCCGAACTGAAGGTCGGATGCGTTGACGGCTTCATGGAGAGGTTGGGCTGCGGAGAAGTTGCGGGATTGGGAAGAGTGAATGCCGGTGAAGCAGAGTGATCTGTTCATAGACAGGGCCGTTCGAACAGGTTTGGAGAGGGTGGTGCGGGTAAAGCGGCCCAGAGAGCGAGCCATAACTGTGGAGGGTATCATGATGAGTGGGAGTAGTAGCTAGGAAGGGTTAGGATAGGTAGATGTATGTTATCGGGACCAAACTTCATAAGCTCATCACACGGATAAAGTGAAGAAGAGTAGATAAGGCCGGTGTGTCCCCTTTTTCAACCTGAGTCTTCGAGTTCGACTGGGCGACTGATGGTATGAATTGTTTACAAAGATTGGACTAATGTAGTTGAAAGGAATGAATATTAGTGAAAAGAAACCAAGACCTGAGGAGATGGCCGTATACCATATGTCACTATCGCGACCTTTAACATAGGTATCAATGAAGACAGCCCCTCAAGAACCCTGTGCCCTTTGCAGGCTGCGGTATACCTTTCAAAGCTGCCAAGGCGCGCATTCGAACCCTTTCCTCGATAAAAGGTTGCAAGGCTATTGTGGTCCCCGGGATCAGGAAGGGGAACCGCCTGCAATTACCAAGTCGGTGAAGGAGAGGAGGGTCGTGTAAGTGAAGAATTTCGTTGTCTGAGCCGAAGATGTCCGGTCCGGACTTGCAGAAAATTGTGTCTCCATTGTCGCGCCGAGCTGTGTTACTTTCAGCGGTAGCCAGCCGCTGGCGGCTGCCAGTACATTTGAACTCGAGTGATGCCATGGCATGAGCACATTCATGGCACATTCATGTTACACTCATCGGCCTTCTCATGTCATGGTCTTAGGCTTGTGTGTGACCCTGAGCTCTGGGCTCCCGGACGGCCATCTCGAGCTTCAAGACATTCGGGTGGATTGATGTCATGGTGTGTTTGAGCCTCATTTTCTGCTTCTCTCATAATTGACATCCGTTGTACTCCCCCAAATTACTTTTACAAATGCGTCTTCAATTACTGGAAATCCACTTTCTGGACGCGACCTTGCAGGGAAAGATGAGCAACTGGGAAAGTCGCATCTGAATTGTTGTTTTTAAAGGTAGCAAAACAAAGACCGGCATGCCAAGCCGTCCGAGGTAAGCATAACAGAGCGTGTTGCTTCGTCGACCAGATATCTGAATTGGGGCTCCCCCACTTTCCACCACCAACGTCGTATTGGCTTGCTGTTTGAGCTAGAGTCTGGTGCAACTGTAGCAAAAAGTAGCTTTGCACAATGCAGATCGCTCACGAGGGGCAAACAGTAAAACGCGCCAAAACATTCAAGAGCATGCAAGTCTACAAAATATGAGATTGGAGAACAAACTAAGAGATTCGGAGAAAAAATATTGATCCCCACCACCTCTTAATACCGATGGAGGTGGCAGTAGAGAGTAATAGAGCGGGTTGGTAACGCACGGGATCTTATGTGGCATAGTTATTATTCTACTCAAGCTCTGGCCAGAGTGTGCAGCTCCAAATAAACTCAGAGGCGCAAAATAATATGTGGCAGGGAAAAACGGGTCACGAATGGTGCGTGCCTTCTTGTAGTAATAGCGCGGCTCGGTTGCCAGGCAGAAGAAGGTGCAGGTGTGGTGCTGCACGCGCAAATTTATGTTGGAATTGATTATTCGTGTTGCTGGCCTGGCAAGCATGGCGGATGGGCGGTGGGGAGCTTGCTCAAATAGCGCTGGCTGGTTGTATAATAGTAGAAGCGTCGTGTAGCGCAGGTACAGTCGACAGTAGTCAAGCGTGGTTGGTGTGGTTGGGGCGGATTACAGGCGTGGTTGGTCCGAGCGTGTTTATTAACCTCCGAACCGGGAAAGGACGTGGTGTATGTGTGTGTGTACTTGTATGTGTGTGCGTGCGTGTGTTGACAGCAACAGCAAAACCGTAACCAGGCCCCAGGCACAAGCGCGCCTTCCCAGGTTTCCCAAGCCCTGCTTGAGACAGACTCGACCACCTCCTTCCTTTCACCTCCACAACCTTCCCACCCTCCCAACTCCAGATTGACCTCCAAATTCTTCCAGCCCACTCCAAAAGAAGGGAAGGAAACAAGTGCTTCTATATAGCCTTGGTCGTGATTTTCTCGTTTTCTATTTCTTGCTTCTCGTTTATTATCCATGATTTAATAGCACTCGATATTATTCGCCTGCTTCCACCGTGACTTGCTGCCCTTGCCCCCCCCAAGCAGTCGAGACGTGTCGGACAATCACGTCGCGTGCTAGTCACTGCGGACTCGGCAACCACCACCACTAACCACCGCTCTTCACACTACCTCCGTCTCTTCAGCCAACTCCACCCAACAACAAGAGGCAGCCCCTCCCCTTTCGGCACCCACAACGTCGAGAGAAGAAGGAAAAAAATAATACGACGGATTAATAGATCCCCAAATCCACGCTCCTTCCGCAAACAATTAGATGTTAGTGGAGAATTCCACCTTAATATCGGTTTATGGCAGCGTTATCTCTCTCCCCAGCAGCTACGCGACGGCCGCCCCCGACGCTGCTCCCTCCCACAATTGACTTCTCAGCTATGCCGAGCATGCCAATCGTGACCACGACGACCGCTCGGCGGCCACCGTTGTCTAGCAATCCCAATGCCGCCAATTCACCCTTGAGAGGCTCTGCTGCGGCCAAGGCCAAGCGGTCGATCGCCAGCATCCAACGCGAGGAGACCTATGGACAGCCTCCTCCGTTGAAAAAGCAGATGCTCGAGGGTGGTTCTCACCGTGCAGTCCGCTCTCCCGGCTCCTTAGCTTCTAGGTCCAGGCCTGTCCTTCACGTCCAGCGTGCCAGGGCTGTCAAGCCCCAGGCGGTGCCTCCCTCCACCGAGGCATTCCAGTCCCAGCGAGTCCATGAGAAGGACTTTATTAGCTGGCAGAAGCAGTATAGGGCTAGATTTCCCCGCATGGTCTTCTTCTTTGATAGCGTCCCCGACGATGTTCGAGCCAAGCTCGTCAAGCATATCGTCTATCTCGGCGCCGTAAGTTATCATTCCTAAGTGCACAAGGCGACAACACATGTTGCCGTTGAATTGCGTCCAGCGGTGAGGTAGAAGACCATCACTAAAATCACGTCTCCCTTGTAGCGCGAAGAAAAGTTCTTCTCTATCGATGTAACCCACGTCGTCACCACCCGGTCCTTACCCCAACCCAATCCTTCTGCCGCACACGACGCCTCTCAAAACGCCCGTTCGAAGCGTGACGACGACACGGAAGAGCAACCCCAGACCATCAACCCGTCTCTCCTCGACTGTTCCTCCGAATCCCGCCGAAGGATGCTCATCGAATTGGGCAATCGTCGAGCCCAGCCACAGGACGATCTTACACGGTTAAAGGCTGCAAGGAACAACGATGTCCTTTGCAAGGCTAGGGACTTGGGCAAGCGTATATACACTGTCGAAAAGCTTCAGCGTATCCTGGATAGCCTCTTGGAAGGTGACCCGTACGCTTCCAAATCTGTCAGCTCTCGCGAGCAATCTCGCGGTGACGACCTTGCCAAGCTTCTCCGACGTGAGCGCCTCAACGGCCCCTCCGACCGCGACCCCAAGGCCGTGACAAAGGAGCTCAACTACTTCCGCGGCCCCTACATCTACGTCTACGACATGGATGAGAAGACCAAGCCTATCATGGTTAGGGAGTATCCCAAGGTTGCAGACAAGACGGACGGAGAATGGCCTCAGTTCAAAACTGTGAGCCAGGGTCGTTGTCCATTCGTTGACGAGAGTATGGCTGATGCCAAACTTTTGAGACGCGCTATGGAGAGGAAAGCCGCGAAGGAAGCTGCCGCCAAAGCTGCCGCGGCGACGGAACGAGAGTCTAGCCAGAAGCCTGCAAAGCCTCTGCCTCTCCGCGTCCCTGGCAAGCGAGCTCGAGAGGAATATGCCGACCCTCTTGCCGAAACCAAGGACAGCCAGAACCGGTTGACTTACGGCGTGAGGCCTACCGATATCTTCCACCCTCCCAAGGACCTTAACGCCGGCGTTAAGCACCTCGACTTCACGTCACAGAAATTTTTCACCGGACGCGCTGGCACAGGGCGCGTATTCGCTGGGGAACCGGTGGCATCCGGTGTACAACCCTCGAACGTTACTTCGGCTATCCGCTCTCAGGTCATTTCGTCGAATGCGGGAATGCCAGGTGCTAAGGCTGGTACAAGCAAAGAACTGCATAACCTTCAGAAGAAGGTTCTGCAGAAAACCGCTCCTGCCGCCCAGCACAACGATGTGGATGCCCGCCGCTCTGTGGCTACCCATAGTGTGGATGGTCCCTCAAGCCGAGCTACCACATTGAGCAGAGCCAATAGCCGAACCGTCGAAACCGTCGATGAAGGCGAAAGCAGGGCTAAGACGGCGGTTTCTCAAGCACCCGCCCCTCCTGTACAGAAGAGCAAGAAGGATATGAAGCCCGGTTACTGCGAGAACTGCATGGACAAGTTTGACGATTTTGATGAGGTGCGTTGGAAACTTCCGATCGATGATAACAATGAAACTAACCAGTTTTCTTTCCCTTTTCTTTAGCACGTCGTCTCTCGTAAGCATCGCAAGTTCGCAGAATGTCTGGACAACTGGGCTGAACTTGATGAGCTCTTGAAGGCTCTAAAGCGCCCTGCCAAATTCCCACACCATAACGACAACGACGTCAACGTGCACTCGTGGTAAGCAAATGCTTCTACGAGAAATATCGTTACGAGCTACGTCTCGCACCACTTGATGCCAACTTCAATCCTTTCTCGCCCCGCTGGACACTTTGATTGTCGCCCCTGTCTTGACTCCAACATTGGTTGTGCAGTGTTGCACTTGCCAAACCTTCACTTATCTTGCTTGTATGCATTTGCATGTTCATTGGTCTACATAAACGCGTGAATGTCTTCTGTGATACCCTGCCCTGCAGGAACTGGCTGTGCTGAGATGGGTATCATGTACTTGGCCCAGCATTTGCCCTCTGTCTGTTAGCATACCTCGATGCGACTTTGTTTCTATTCTCTCGTTTACCATCACGTTTTTGTTTTCACTCATTATACCACCAACTTCGGGGCATCGTTTCGGGAATTCTGTTGGCATTTGCATGCTTCTTGGGCATTATACGCATCGGAAAGACAGCTGGGAAAGGGGTAGCATTGCATACACTTGTCTTTACACTCGCGCACACACACGCACACACACAAACAAACCTGAATCTAATGAAGGCACTGGGGAAGCCGGCGGAGCGGCAGCGGGTCGAGTTACGTTCGACTGAAGGATACATCAATTAGGGCAAGGCCAGCAAGCTTGAACGAACACCCTATCAAGGGAGTCGCAATGTATATAATGGGTTCAATGTCGGTACTGGTCGTATTTAAGAAAGGTGAATAATTACAATGTATTGATGGATATTGACCAGCCTGTCTGATGTGCCACGTCTGTTTGATATCTTGGCCACAAGAGGCTCAGCACATGCAGGATTATGGTCCAGGTAAAGTTGAAGTAATAATGTATTAGTTGTCTTTGGGCTTTTTCTTTACCTCTGCTAAGGGTAAAAGATAATTGAGCACCTATTTGCGTCTTCCCCCGTTCGATAACTAACTGTTTACCCAGTAACTAGGTCAATATTGAGCTCTCGGGTCCGGATATCTCGATAATCCTCTTGTTGCCTCAGCCAAACGACCTACAGGAGCAAGATATGTAATCATCTAAGTCACCACCTCTCCCTCATCCTCCTCAACCTTGATCCTCTTACCGGGAGACTCCTCCTCGCCGCTCTCCCCATGCTTCCTCTTAAGACTGCCAATCTCCCTCGAAATCCGTGACTCGATCTCGGGCTCATCATCATCGCTATCGTCGATAACAATGACCTCTACCACAGGGGTCTTGCGCGGCCCCTTGCCCGCCGTCGTAGGTCGGCCGTGAACCAATTGTTCCATGTTACCGTTCCTAGTTTCGTCGCCCTCCATGGCGCTAGCGGTGTCGACCTCGCCCATCGGCTCCTTCACGCTGTCTAGGTCATCTTCGTCGCTTCCGATCTCGTCTACTACCGTGGCGGGTGGGGGCACAGGAGTCTTCCGCGGCATCTTACCCGCCGTCGTGGGCAGTCCGTGAGGTCCGTGGACCGCGTTGTTGCTCTGAACTTGGTCGTCGCTGTCGCCGCCGGCGTCAGCTTCGCCCGCTGGCTCCTTCACACTGTCTAGGTCGTCTTCGTCGCTTTCGAGCTCGTCTACTACTGTGGTTGGGAGAAGCAAATCCCCAGGTGGGGTCGCCTCACGTTCAGGGCTGTAGCGAGCATGCTCGAGGTCTAGATCACCCTCGGACAGTGGCGGGCTGCCTACGAAGAGGCCGGATGCGTCACTTGCGGCGTGGTCGCTGCCGGCAACGCTCCGGGGTTGTGCGGGGAGAGTGGAAGCGCTGATGCCTGGGCTATATCGGGTGGCGCTGCCGGAGCTCAAAGTACTACGAGCATATCTTGGTGCCACTGGAGAGGGGGGTCGCATACTGCGGGTTACGTTGCGAAGGGGGTGTGCATTCACCTGTCTACTACTATCTGGTGGGATTCCATGTCGACCAAGGGGCCTAACATGGTTTACGGGGCCATTGGGTCTGCCAACGGCCTTGATAGCATGAGGAGTCCTGTTCATCGAACGGCCCAAGCCAGGGCCGAACTCGCCATCTGATGGCGCTACGTCGCTTCGTGCGGGAGGCGATCCTGCCGATGATTCTTCGCTACGTGGAAAAGATTCAGCCACACCTACAGCGTACTCTATGGGCTGGTAGAAGTCCATCTCGTTGTCCTCAAAGTGCACGTGGGGCGGATGCCAGTCGGTATCGTAATGGACCGTGACAATGTCCCAATCCGACTGGGCGGCGCGGAAACCGCTCACGGCTGGCTTGAGGTTCTGAAGGCGCGCCCGCTCCTCGCGTAATTGAGTCTTCTCACGCTTACATGTGCTACAGGGACGGTTAGCCTGCACTTTTATGCCAATTATTGATCGTGCCTGCTTCCCGTCTCAGTACTTACATTTCCAGGCTGAGGATGAACGACCAGTCACGGACCGGCTCCATTGTCATCAAGTCAATAAACTTGATGGACCGAAGGCCACGGAGTTGCCTGATGTAGTCAAGGCCCTGCATACACCAAAGGTTCCGCGTCAAACGATAGTTGGGCTGGCCTGCCGTCTTCTTCGCCAAGTATGCGATATGAGAGACCTCCTCGTACTGTCGTCGCACCGCGCCCGTGGACGATTCGTCGAGGTAGATCTTGAGGCTCCGCAGCCTGGCCATGTCACAGAGGGTAGCCAAGGCCCAGGTCCGGCGTGAGTGGCCCTCCATGGTGATGCCTTGGTTGCCGACCCAACATAACTCGACGTGCTGGAGCCTTTCCCTTCGAGCCTGGCCGATACCGAGGGTGAACCTGCTGAATTCACCGAGCTATATTTTCAGAGTTCGTTAGCAACGCGTAGGAAAGCAGCGGAGAGGGGCGCATGGCTTACAGAGCTAAACGCAAACTTATTGCTGCCATAGAAGACGTGTATACCCCAGAAGCACCACTGCTTGCAGACAAGCAAGGGCGCCAGAAGGTCGTTTCCATTCTTGGCGAGGCTGAGACTACAATTCCCGCTGGAGCGACGCCCAGTGAAGTGAAAACGATTAAGCAGGCCTGACCGTTTGCCTCCAATGGTTGGAGTGTCGATAGGCATTGCGTATGGATCGAGGCGAGAGATGGCATGGATTAAAGTATCCGGATACTCGAATAGGTATTTGAAGATCAAAAGCTTGACCCTCTTAGGCAGATCCTCGAAAAAGAAAGACATGCGCTGAGGGGCGTACTCGAGGAAAAGTCGCCGCTTCTGAGGTTTGAGGACGAGTTCTTTCATTCGTTCTTCAAGCCTCCTACGTTCACTGCAGATCCGGTTGATCATGCCAGTACTCGGGGGGACCAGGGACAGCGAAGGGTGTACGATCCTGTGGTTCGTGTTCTCCTCTTTGCAGCTAAGCCTATATATATCCATAGGCGTTATATCCCGCTCAGGGCCGTCAAAGGGCTGCATTTGCTCGCCCCTGGCAACGGCGGGCCAGGTCTTGACGTTGTTAGTGAAAAAAACAAACTTCTCAACGGATTCTGGGGCCGACCTTACTCTTTGGGTTTTCTTGGGGCGTTTCGATGCCTTGAGCTGAATCTCAAGACGTTTGTTCTCCTGCTCTAGTCCCCGGATCACCCGGCGCATCCTCTCCACTTCGGCAAGGATATCTCTGACGCGCTTGCGGCACGCCGCATTGCATTCTTGTTCATCCTCTAGCCACCGTGGTCTATCAGAGTCACATTCGTGGACTGAATTCGCATCATCTTCCACTGAGGGAATCCATACTGCTGGGAGGTCCGCCATGGCGCTGGTCGACCTGGCTTGCGGGAATGAATGTTGGAGAAAGCGCATACGAAGGGTCTACAAGTTCTGCTTCGAGATGGATAGGAGAAGCAGTCTACGAGAGGATGCGGTCTACAGAGGCACTATACGTGAAGGGGATGTTTGATGGGATGTTTGATGAAGACCATATTTGGCTATCAGAGAAGTGAGCGGTTGCTATCGGCGTACACGTTATCACAGCTTGCCATGAGCAGAGTACGTTTGAGGTTGGGATGGCGAAGGGTTTGAGGTAGTTTCGGGAATCTCGGCAAAAAAGGAGACATATATCGCCAACTATCTCCTTTTGGAAGGCAGTGAGGCCAAGAAGGTGCGAGGCGATTCTTCGAGAGATGAATCGGCACGCTACGATGATGGGAGGCGCGACGGGATTGGAACATAGGGCATCGCATTTTTAGTTTGCTCCAAAGCTAAATGGGAAGGAGCTACTATTTGAATATTCTGGGCTTTCCTAACATTTCCAAGCTTGTACTATGGAATTAGACCTGACTAGATCCTCCCCGTTCGGTAGAGCGAAGCCTGGGGACCGAATTGTTCCAATCCATGACTTCTCGACTTACACGCCGGCAGCTTCGTGCCCTACAGTGCATATACTGGCCGTGCACTATATGGCCCGCTGGCCTAAACTGTGAGGGGTCGACTGGTTCGTGAAGCTTCGTCCCACTTTCATCTCCCATCACATCACCTTCTCTACCTCAGCTTTTGGACGGGTGTCATTTCCCAAGGGCGGCCAACATGGAAACCCCGGCATCCCCTCTCGCCGCCGATATGCAAGGCGAGGCTTCGCCCGCCGCATCGCCAATACCGGATAGGCGCTCCCCCTCGCCCGAGCTCCCGCTCACCATGTCCGCCTCGGCCGTGCTCTCCAATCTGCCCCGCGACGCCACGTCCGCGTTGGCGTCCGCCGGGCAGTTCGAGCAGGAAAAGGTCCTGGTGCGATTCAAGCCCATCGGTTCCGCCCCCGGACTGAGCCGCGAAGTCTGCAAAATCAGCTCGGCCCAGAAGTTTGAGGCTATTGTTGCCTATCTGCGCCGTGTGCTGAGGGTGCAGAGCACGGATAGCGTGTTTCTCTATGTCAACAGCGCCTTTGCTCCGTCGCTTGATGAGATTGTGGGAAATTTACATAGGGTAGGTCCCTTTACTGCCGATATCGCGAACCAGGCTCACAGATTGCTGCCCAAGTGTTTTAAAAACGCAAATGATCAACTTGTCGTGACTTATTCCATGACTCCAGCCTTTGGCTGAAGAGGAGCGGTTACATTATCCACTAGCACATGAGGAAAACAAAGATGGAATCCAACCCAATTAACGCCGATGATGCTCGCTCAAGTCAAATGCCTCCCGGGCGCCGCCTCACAACCCAAATAGTAAGACCCTCGTCTTGCCCAAAAAGTTTACTCCTTTGTGTTAACAGCCTCTTCAAAAGCTGCCAGCTCTTCATTAGATATGGGATAGGTATGCTCAGGTGCCGGATATTGCCGACTCTTGACCTCATCGCGATAGGCCTCAATCGCGCGGAGGCTTTCGCCCCACACGTCTCCGTACTTCTTGACAAACTTTGGCAAGAACCTGCCTGGAGGGAAGTTTCCAGTCATGTCAACCTGCACCAAAACTTGACCGGAGCATCCATTTCCGGCCCCGATGCCAATGGTGGGGATGCCAATCTTCTGAGTGACGAGCTCCGCCACGGGGGCTGGAACGGCCTCGATGACGGTGGCAAACGCACCGGCCTCTTGAACCGCGAGGGCGTCCTTGAGGACACTGAGGGCTCCGTTTACCGTCTTGCCTTGCACCCTGAAGCCACCGAGGGCATTCTGACGCTGGGGAGTAAGCCCAATGTGGGCAAGGACGGGGATGCCAGCCGAGGTTATCCTCTTGATGGTAGGCGCCATCTCGGCGCCTCCTTCTAGTTTAATTCCGTGCACACGGCCTTCCTTGACGAAGCGAATTGCACTTTCCAAAGCTTGATCAGGGCCAATTTCATAGGACCCCATAGGAAGGTCACCAATCTATACAGCGTTAGCACATCATGCTCATTTCTTTAGGGGGTAGAGCCAAACATACAATCATGGCGGCCTTGGTCGCTCTTGCAACGGACCGACAGTGGAGAAGCATCTCCTCCATGACAACCTCGCTCGTGTCCTCCATTCCTAGAGCAACCATAGCCAAGCTATCGCCAACAAGGATTATATCCATGCCAGCAGCATCGGCAACGTGTGCACTGGGGAAATCATGAGCAGTAATGACAGTGATGGGCTCTTTCTTCTTATACAAAGAACGGATTGTCCCCACTGTGACTTTCTTCCTATTTGAAGGAAGTGGGCTACCCATGGGGGAATGGGAACTGTGCCGCACCTGCCATGATGCTACCCATGCTGGCGATGCTTTGGGAATATTACGGCTGAGCGTGCTGAGAGGGAGAGTAGGTCGCGTGCTCCGTCCGACGACGGAGGCACATGACTGGGCAAGGACCCTTGAAGGCTGCATGAGCACGTTCTATGGATGTAGGGATGAAAAGGTGGGAAATGGGATGACGTCAATCGCCAAAAGTAAATTCAGGAACAAGTGCAAAAAAAGAAAAAAAGAAAAAATTTAATTCGAGGAGAGTCAAGGCTACAGGACACTTGAGGTGAATTTCATGCTAGGAAGAGGAACAAGAGGTCATGAGCGAAAATTTGGTCGCGCAACGAGGTTTTATTGTGTAAGTCATGATGGTTTCTACCGTGTATAACGGAGCATGTTGCGCTCTGCTTCTATTCATTTTGAAAATTTCCCCTGCTTTTTTGGTGTTGAGGCAAAGTCCGTGGAGGAAACGAGGCGGAGGGTACTTTGCCAGCTCCACTTGCCTCGGTATTGTTGATTGCCGCAGGAGGGAGCGGCAGCCGTCAAACTGGCCGGTTCGGGTACTTTGTTGACAAAGTACAACCGACCCTCTCAATCCTTATTATTACCCCAACCTTTCCGCCTCCTTTGCTGGCTGGCCAGCTGGGTGCTAATAATACTCCACTAAGAGCCCCGGACGATCGGAGTTTAGAACTCGGGCCAGCGTCTGGTGTGCCCCCGGCTTCAGCGGCCGAGGCAAAGTGGATGAGCTCGCTTTTACGTTACCAGAACTCTTAGCAGAGGGCTGGAGCGTGGGGTAATAATAATATTGGAGGAGGGAAACTGGAGAGCGGCATATGACGCCGATGACTAAGATTGGCCTTTTGTGGCGACTCTCTCTTGACTCAAGAGAACCCGAACCGCCGATTTCGCTTCGGTTGAACTCTAGCGATGTTTCCCGCTTTTAGGACGGTATCACGGAAACTATCTTTTGCCCTTGCATCGCAAAGGGGTGTTGTGTGTCTTGGTTGTGGAGGTAGGCAGCTGAATTACAGCCTGATTCTAGGTAGGGCCCTATGTCACGCGGGCAAGCACACCATCGGCTCCCCTGGAAGAACATGATACACTTGTATTGCCTGCGAGCCACGACAGTGAATAGTGCGAATCGGCCGTAGAGATGGTGGCTCGCTTGAAGGCACGCAAGGAACCTACCGCCCTGTGACTGTCTGAGTGGCGTTCCCAACCATCTGTCAAAAAGGTTAGTGGTGTGCTTTGCTGCGATATGAATAAGCCTACTACACCTATGGATCTACTAGTGCACGGCAAGCGCGGTGTGAGCAGCAGAAACGGCATCGACAGTATGAGTAAGTCATAGTGCGTGACCACATTGAAAACCTTGAATCGGGGCCCCATGTGGTAGGTGGTGGAGACGAATCTGACTGGCGGGCGAGATTCCGCTTGAGACCGAATCATTCATGTACGGGCATGTGTCGCAGGGAAGTATCAATACATTGCTGTGCAGCCTGGAAGACGGGGGTTCCAGGTACAGAGAGAGGGCAATCAATCACTGGAAGGCACAAGCACAGCCAGCAGCGAGCTGAGCTGGCCTCAATTACACACTTATTACCTGTCGCCCTGTGGCGGAATGGTGGGACCACTGGCACTGTTGTTAGTCCAATGTTGTAAGGTAGTGGGCGCTGGCCAGCAAGGCATTTTTAGACAGGAGCCCGCACCTGAGACAGGCGTCCTGCTCTTGTAACGTTTGGCACCAGCTCAGGCCAGGTTTACCCCCCACCATTGATTCTTATCCTCTTATCGCTCACCTTCGGTCCCGCATTCACCCTTCTCCCCTCTTTGTCCCGTACATGCGTCATCCATCACGCTTCCAGCTTTGTATTCTCTCCATCTCCCATGTTTGTCGGTGCCCAATCTTGAAAATACAACACGTCTACTACCTTCTCCTCTACATATACAATTCAAAGCCGTATTCTCCCAACCCCCACTGACTTCGTACCTAATTTGCCTTGGCTGCACATGGCCTATTTCTCCCGCTCGCACCTGCAGATCAAGACCCCTCATTAGCCATCTTCTAATCACCGACATAAGGAACGAACCACCCTTCGGCCGTTTTACAGCTTCGTAAACGTACCGCGATTTCGGTTCCTCCTCATCGGAAGCCACAACGCAGATTCTCAGTGGCGGTGGTCGCCTTTGATTCTTAAATTCACACGACCGCCTCTTAAACGAACCGCCAAAATGAGTAGCCCGAGGAGGAGGATCGAGACTGATGTAAGTGTTATCATTGCCGGCGGCGCTGGTAAGCCCTCTTGAGGCGGTATGGGCTAACAAGGTCTCCAGGTCATGAGGTATGCCTCTTCTTCGATGCTAGTCTTTCGAGAAACTGCTAACCGTTTCATAGGATGTAAACTACTGTCCACGAGCCTGCTGGAGCCTGGTTCTCAACTGACTTTCTTAGGATGATGAGTGACTACGAAGTCACGCTGGTGAACGACAACAGTAAGCAAATGGTCCTTCTAGAATCCAAGTGTCCGATCCATCTCGGGCTCTGGTGAGCTAACCATCGCGTAGTGTAAGGCGAACCCGAGCGTGGCAGTGAGATGTGTGTCCCCTAACCCGTGTCTGATAGGCAAGAGTTCTACGTGAGATTCAACGGGCCGGCGGAAAGTACGTAGTATTCTACTTTCAGGGGAAACGCATTGGCTGACGTTTGAACTCATGTGCAGCACCATTCGAAGGCGGAATATGGAAGGTCAGCGTTGAGCTCCCGGACGCGTACCCGTATAAATCCCCGAGTATCCGATTCGCGAACCGAATATTCCACCCGAATATCGATGAGCTGTGCGTATAAAATACATTACTCCGAACGATCTCTGCGACCGTCCTCTGAGCTTGGAGACTAATGCTCGAGATTTGCGTTTAGGTCGGGGTCCGTTTGTCTAGACGTCATCAACCAAACATGGTCCCCCATGTTCGACATGATCAACATCTTTGAAGTATTCCTTCCGCAGCTGCTACGATATCCGAATCCTACCGATCCCTTGAACGGCGAGGCTGCTGCGCTCCTCATAAGGGAACCCAAGAGTTACGAGGCCAAAGTCAAAGGTAAGGATGCGTCGTCTGTCCTTACTTTCGCTAGGGGCAAGGCGATGGTCGCTGACAACCACCAGAATACGTCCAGAAGTACGCGTCCAAGGAAGCTGTCGATGAGGTTGGCGCGGAAAGCGAAGATGACGACGACTTATCTTCCGTGGCGAGCTTTGGGGATGATGATGACGAACTCGCGGGGCAGATGGATGACGTGTAGGCTCCATCTAAAACAGGACAGGCCGCCTAATGCAGACAGTATGCGATTATATGAATTAGATGATTATTATCATGGATTAAGGCGTATATACGGGTCGAGCCCCCCGGTAGCTGGGCGGAGGAGCGGGCCGAGTCTTGGGAGGTTCTTTGTCCCTTCTTGTGCTTTCCATTCGTTCCCATCTCTTTTCTACAGTCATGGTCTGGCGTTGCGTAGGGTAAATGCCTACTTTCATTTCTTCCCCTCTCTACTGCATCTTTCCTGCCCTAGAACATAATTGAAGCACAGGTTGTCTTTCTCGACTGCTACCTGATTTCTTTCTCCCTAAGAAGGGTGCAAGGTGCATGGCATCATTCTCTTTTGACATACAAGCTTGGACAAATCATTCAATAAACTCCTCACAGTACTTTGGATAACTATTTTTGGAGTGCATAACCTGTAAAAAGCCATCAGCCAATGATTTGATTTCTATATAACAGCTTGGGATTATGGTCCCGGGTATCATGTTTCCTTGTACCAAATCCAAACGCCGTTCCATATCTAAGCATTTTTACATGTATAAAAAAAAATCGTAACGGTGTGATCCTGTCATGCCGTCATTCAGAGTCGTAATTGACCAGCGCCAAAGTAGAAGCAGCGGTACCCGTCGGGAGTGACATGGGTGTCGAAGCATTGGGTGGACCTTGAGACGGCGGCGGAGGAGGAGGGTCTTCGGATGGACTCTTCTTCCTCTTGACTCCGGCCAACCTCACAGCCGAGGAGGCCTCGAATGCCTTCCTCCCGTCTATGAAGGGATCTCCCTTAGCTACTCTGGTGTTGCCGATGATTTCAGAGACGAGGCTCTCTTTTCGCTTGGTGGCGAGCATCTCGGACTTGAGTTTTCTTCCCCAGTCCTTTGATTGGCGGGAATCGTTTCTGCAGCCGGGTTGTTGCTTCGTGTTGGACTTTTGAGTGAAGAGAGGTTTCGCCAGCGCCTTGTTTTGGGGCTCCGAATGCGAGGATGTCCCAAAGTCGACTAGCGACGCCCGCATAGCATCCATCTCCGTCGACGGAAGCAGATCAATAGCCAGGCTCATCCTATCCTTGAGCGCCTCCGTCGCAAGCCCCTCCTTCTCCAGCTTCTTCCTCTCCTGTCGAAAAGTCTTGCGCAGGGCCTGATTCCTCCGATACGGATCATCCCAAGCCCTGGCGCTAGCGTCCTCCAAATCCGCCAGCCTCTCCGCCGCCATGCTCAGCTGCTCCCTATCCTCAATCGTCTTCTCCAGCCCCGCAAAGGCATTCTGCCTCAGCTTCTCCCTCTCCTCGGCGCTCAAGACAACGGTATCACCGTCCCTGGCCTCGTCTTCGGCCGTCTCCCGCTTCCTGGCGCCGCGCTCGACGACGTACGCGGTATTCTTGGGGTCCGTCCTCATCTCGATCTCGCCGCCGCACTCGGCGTGCCGGAAGGTAAAGCTCCATATCGGGGTCGAGAAGTAGTTGCCCACGCGGCGCTTCTCGGCGTTGAAGCGGACGCCTTGGCCGATGATGGTGGGGCGCGGGCACGACGTGCACCAGATCGCGAAGGGCATCTCGAAGCGAACGGTTTGGCCGCCGCCGGGCTTGCGACGAGATTTGCCGTGGAGGGCGTTGCCGGAGGTGAGGCCTTCCTGGTCGGGAGGGACGTAGCGTCCCATGTTGAAGCCTTGCATTTTGGGCGGGAGGGACGGGGCGACCGTCCGGTTTGGTGGCGGCTCAGGTTATTTTTCGTGGCGCGCGGAGGTGCGCGTTTTTTGGGGGGGGATGAGGAAGAAAGGGAGCGGTGTGTTGGGGTGGGTTCGAGCCTTGAGAAGTGAAGGTGACTTTGATGTTGGAGGGTGGGATGGATCGTCGGGGTGTTGGATGGGTTTTCCTCGGATTGTCGAAGCTGGCTTCCCTGGCGTGGCGAGGCGAGGGTGGTGGGTACCTGTTACGCTGGCGGGGAAGATGACAAAAAGGTCCATGGGTTCCCTCGCTGGTCTTAGCGACACTGCTGGCTGGCCAAGTTATCTATAAGCTTTCTTTCTACCTGGAAATAGCTAGAGTCAACGTCGAATCAATCCTGACATTGTCTCTTAACTACCCGTCAATTGTATCATTGATTTTTGTCATGATGGACCTGGGACAGCGACTCGTGTGCAGATGGGGTCACTTCTTCCCTCAAAAGGCTCTGGCTCATTGTTCACATTGAAGCTAACCCAGTCTATTGATTTGATATTATGCATCAACCTCAAAAAAGACCAGGGTGGAACAGGCGTCTGTTACTTCCAGTACATGCTGGCAGAGGGCCAGCCTGGTGCACAAGTCTACTACTTATGTACCAGCCGGCCAGGCCTCGGCGCGAAGCGCATCAATTGTTGTCCTAGTCGAGTACCCTCACCAGAGAGCGGCCACGATTGCCCAATGGGAGCAACCCGCGCGCGGCGATTACCCAGGCTTCTTACAGATGCTGATACCGACGGCGCGCCATTTCTCCCAGGCTTGCCAGGGCGAAGTGCACCTTGCGTTTCGATGGTGTTCTTGATTTGGTGCGCTTGACATCTGCTGAAGGCTGGCCCTTGATGCAACCTCCCAGCGCTTCAGGCTCGAGGGCGGCGACTCGAGGGCGGCTGCATTATCCGAGCCGGGTTGGCTCGTCGTACACGCCAGGCCCTCTTTCTGGGACGCTGGCTGCTGGCGGTAGTACAACGCTGGCGAATACGGGATAGCACCCTGTGTTGGGGGCTACACGGTTGGCCAGCATATATGTATATATGGCTGGCTTTGCTCAGCCTGACCCTTTGCGTGCTGCTTTTTTGTCGCTCTTGTCGATAACCCCATCTGTCTTCCCTTTTTTTTCCCCTCTTTTTTTCTTTCTTTGTACGAGTGTTATTATTGCAAGGACGAAGCGATCGTTCGGCGAATGCCAGCTCCAGAGGTGCACTCGCTAATAGCGGTTCGGTTTTTTGTTTACTGATGAGCTCCTACCAAAATCGTAGGCGCCTCTTGAGCCCAGACCACTTCTCTCGTCACATTGGCCCTTAATCTCAACTTCGTCGACACCAGCCCTGGGGTGGAAAGGTGCGGCGATGGAGGAGCTACGCATCCTTTCTGCGCACCTCGCCAAGGTTTGGGAAAACCCAAGCCCTCCTTCTATAGGGCAGTGGGAGTCTCTTGAGGTTAAGCAGAAGACTCTGAATAGCCTCCCGAAAATTATCACCATTCGCGATGGGAAATACGAGTCCCGCTCTCGCCACGAGATCCAGCCGTCAAAGCCGGCGCCCGGCGATGTTGGCACTACGCCGACGGAAGCGCTATCAGCGATTAAGCCGAGTCTAAAGCTGGTCGTGGTGCCAAGAGATGATAACGACCGTATAACCCCGAGGGGCGAATTCGACGCGTTCATCAGAGCGGCCAAAATCGACCCCGTCATCTACCAACACATAGCGCTTTGCAGTTACGGCTTCTACCACTATGACGATCATAGTCTTGCCAAGCCGGCCGGCCAGGCCCATAGCTTTTACTTTGGCTGCTTCCTATACGCGATAGTATGGTCTTTTGACCCCAAGACGATGACAACTTCGGGGGTTGTCATTTTACGCACCGTCAAGAGACATAATTTCGGCGCTCTTCCCTTGGAGATGTTTGAGGGCGTTCTCAAGGTGTATCAGGCCCGCCTATCGTGCCCTCTATTCCTGGCATTTGCTTCCTTCAACATGCTAGCCCACGTTCTCGATGATAACATCTATCGGAACGTGGACACCTTGAGGAGGGTTGAGAAGGAGACGGAGCACGGACCCGGGCGCGAAGGCCCGCGCATGTTTAACAAACACGGAGATACCTCAAGCGACGATTTGTTCAGTGACGACGAGAAGCCCGACATTGAAAGGCAGGAGACGTTGATTCTAGACGAAAAGACGGACAATATCAACAAGCTGACCCTGGTCTCGCAGCAGCTTGCGGATTGCAACGTCCATCTGGCTAACCTCCAGCGGCACGCCAAGTTACTGATGGTTATGGCGGAGATGCTCGAGGATGAGTCGTTCCGGGAGTATCATTCTAACGGCCTCCCCGACGAGCACCGGGAATCCGCACTCAAGGCAACCAAGGTGTTTCTGGATACGCTTCCGGCGCTAAAGAGACGCATCTTGGCTGTAGAGCCATCAATCGAGTACCTGCAGGATAGGGCAAAGAGTCTTTCACAAGTGGTAAGTCTATTATCGTTTGACCAATACATGACGGCGGGCTACATGAGCTGGAGACTAACGATGAGCCAACCCAGGTGTTTGGCCTCTTGACGCATGAGGACGCCGAAGTCAACATCAAGGTCGCCAACGCCAGCAAGACAATCGCCGAACGCTCGAGGCGAGACAGCTCGGCCATGAAGACGATTGCGCTGATGACAATGCTCTTCCTCCCGGGCACCTTTTACGCGGCGCTTTTCGCGCTGCCTACCTTGAAGTGGGACAATGACGGGCCGGGGGTGATCCAGCGGGAGTTTTGGGTGTTTTGGGCGTTTACGATCCCGTCGACCGTCCTCGTGATGCTCATGTCGGTGCTGCTGCACAAGCGCAAGAAAATGCTGGCCAGGTTGTCCCCCTTGCTGGGGAGTGTGTTTGGCGGGGCTGGTCGGAAAAGGGGAGATGGGGAGGCGTCTAATAAGGGCCGAAGCAGGAAGCGGGAGATTGGTCAGGATTCGAGCGCGGACCCGGGAACAAAGGTGTGAAGAAGGGTCGATGGTGATGAGCTTTGGGATGTTTTGGTTCTAATAGCGCTTCTTTGGAAGAGCAAGGCATATTTGAGGAGCGTCTGGTTTTACGAATCGCGCTTTTAGTGGGCGACTACATTACACTATTACCATAGGGTTACAAGGTGTTGTTGGGGACATGGGATTTTGGCATTTGGATGCATAATAACTCTGGGACAAAGGATTTTGGCACATAATCAATGGTTATTCTTCTAAAACAGCAAGGTTTGATAATTAGTACGAGGCAGCTTGGAGATTTGCATTCAATCGACCATTTGGAAAGATGGGTATGTGCAAATTGATGAATAGAAATCATTCACGCCGGCCGTCTCTCGCCCGCGCGGGACCGCCAGCGCTCCTTTGGTAGCTCGGGTCTTGGAGGCCGGTTCGGCGCCGGGCGTGGGCCGGCGTGCTGGCGAGTCTGCCCTTGGCGGGGGGCCGTCTCGGGGGGTGTCGGACAGGAATTAAGAGGAGATTTAGCTTGAACTCGGAGAACGGGGTCAGATACTAAACTCTAATTGGCCCCTTTTTTTTTTTTTTTTTTTTTTTTTTTTTTTTTTTTTTGTAGGCCAGAGCGCTTTCACTCGATTGTTTTGCTTGTTTTTAGGATAATTTGGGGTGGTAGTAAGGGTGCTGGCGTCTGCATTCGAAACGGTGAGAGTTTCTTGAGCGTCAATGGCAAAAGACCTTGATGGCAGCTGCGTTTTGGACATGTCTGGATCATCTGATTTCTTTTTCAACATTCAAGTATCAAAGGCCACCGAATCTGAAGAAGAAAAGAAGGAGAAGCGAGCCAAAGAAGACGGTATTATTCTACGGCGCTTACCGCAACATCTGCCTCCCAGCTCGACTGTAGCTGGCGAGCCAAGAACGGGCAAGTGCCGCTCAATCTCGACAAAACCAAACGCAATTGCACGGCCCGGGTAATTGACGACATTTGAGGACAGCTATCATTTTGGGGCAGCACAACTGGGGAAAGATGCCACGAACCTCGATTTCGAATATACATATGTATATCGATTCTGAACAAACTTGATGAGAGCTTTGATAGGAATTGGTCGCGTTCTCGACGCTGTGAGATCAATTGCTTGAAATCGATCGACCCTCTGGAGCTCGGTTTGCTGCGTGCCATCTTTTTTTCAGTCTTGTCGTGTCGTCGCAGCAGATTGAGGGCGACTAGAGCTTCTCAGTTGGTCCTTTCCGCGCTCCAATCCTCATCTTCACGACGAAGCTCATTAGAGCTCACAAGAGAAACGAGAGAATGTTCGAAGATTTGTACCAAAAGAACCTGGCAGGCCTCCTGCTCATCTGCGGCACCCTTCTCGCCACACGAAGCTCGCACCGCCAAAAGCCCACCACCCAAGCCACCGAGCCCGCCTCCAAAGATGCTGCTCAACCCGCCTCCCAGCTCCCCTTCTACACCGTCTACGCCCTCGTCATGGCCTCGGACTGGCTCCAGGGCCCTTACCTCTACTCCCTCTACCGCGACGAGCACGCCGTCTCGCCGCCGCTGATCCCCCTCCTCTTCACAACCGGCTTCCTCTCCGGTGCCTTGAGCGCCTACTTTGTCGGCTCCGTCGCCGACCGCCGCGGCCGCCGCGCCGCCTGCCTCGCCTTCTGCGCCGTGTATGCCCTCTCGTGCCTCCTGACCATGGTGCCCAGCGTGCCGCTGCTCTTCGCCGGCCGCGTGCTCGGTGGCGTGGGCACCAGCTTGCTCTTCAGCGCGTTTGATGCATGGATGGTGGCGGATTTCCAGAGGCGCCGGTTGCGGGAGAGCGGGTTGGAGCTGGCGACGACCTTTGGGACGATGAGTACCGTGAATAGCGTTGTGGCGGTCGTGAGCGGCGTCGTGAGTGAGTGGGTGGTGGAGGGCATGGGAACGAGGAGGGCACCGTTTGGCGTTGCGGTTGGGGTGCTTGTGGTCGCGGCGGGCTGTATTCTGAGGCAATGGGTAAGCTTTTTTTTTTTTTTTTTTTTTTTCCTTATGTCCTATACACTATCTAGACACGGGCAGCATGGAAGCTCTTCCTTTGGTTTTTTGCCTCTTTTCGTTAACGACCGATGCGTTTCTGCTCTGTTACAGGATGAAAACTACGGCGAGACCCCATCACCATCGTCCAAATCGCAAAACGCGCAAAACCAGCTGCTGCTGAAAGCCCTCACAAACAAACGCGTCCTCTCCCTCGGCCTCGCCTCCACAATGTTCGAAGGCTCCATGTACCTCTTCGTCTTCTTCTGGGCCCCCGCCCTCGAATCATCCGCCCACGCCTCCTCTTCCACCGCTCCTCCCCTCCCCTACGGCACCATCTTTGCCAGCTTCATGGCCTCCATGATGGCCGCCTCCCTCCTCTTCACCAAGCTTTCTTCTTCGTCGTCGTCGACCTCGTCCGTCAACCACGGCGCCTTGCTCTCCGCCCTCCTCGCCGTCTCCGCCGCCATATTCTACGCTCTCTCGTCGGCCCCGCGCGGAGAGCAGGCCGCCTTTTGGCTCTTCTGCGCCTTCGAGGCCTGCGTCGGCGTCTACTGGCCCTGCGTCGGCGTGCTCAAGGGCAGAGTCGTCGATGATGCCGTTAGGGGCCAGGTGTACGGCGTGCTGAGGGTGCCGCTGAACGTGTTTGTCGTTGCGTCGTTGGCCGTGACGAGCGGGGGAGGGGACTATGTGAGGGTGTTTAGGGCGTGTGCTGCGTTTTTGATGGTTGGGGCTGGGGCTGTTGGGGTTGTTGTTGCGAGGCAGTGAGAAGATGGAGATATTGACCAAATCTGTGTTGCGCGAGAAGGATGGGTGGTTTTTGTTGGTGTTGTTATAAGTCAATTCGGTAGACTTTTGGAATGAGAGTTTGAACAATCATCTTGGAACATTACACATATATTGATTGCTGGCTAAAAACAACAACCTCACATCTCCATCCTAAACGCTCCCAGAAACCTCAAAGCTCGCCAATAATCGGCTCAAACAACCTCGGAAGTATCTCAGCCGCATCGCCCCCAAACGCAAAATCCCCCTCGTCCAACTCGTCCAACTTCCACGGCATCTCCGCATCCAGGTTCACGTTCACATACACGGCGCCGGACCCCCTCGCATCCGACAAGAACCCCACCGCCGTACTCACCTGTTCTGACGTCCCGATCGAAAGCACCACGTCCACTCCGCCGTCCATCCACGCTTGGATGTCGTCAATGTTGCGGTCGTCCATGAACTCGCCGAACCAAACGATGTCGGGCCGCTGCAGCGCGTCGGTCTCGTCGCCGCATTCGGGGCACCGCGGGATGGAGCTGTGTGGGATCTCGGGGGCTGGGTTGTTCGGGTCCAGCAGCGGGAGGGTCTTGGTCGGGTCGACGTCTTCTTTGGAGGCGGGCGCGAGGATGGGCCAGAGCGGGTCGGAGGTGTGGTTGGAGGAGCGCCAGGTGCAGGTGTCGGTGGTGCATTTTAGACCGAAGAGGCATCCGTGGATTTTGCGGAGTTTGGAGCTTGGGTAGTTGGCTTTTTCGAGGAGGTCTGGCTGCGGGTATTAGAAGTTGATATTCTCGGGCGGGAAAAAAAAAGAGAAGAAAAGAAAAGTAAAAGTAAAAAAAGAAAAAAAAAAAAAAAAAAAAAAAAAAAAAAAGAACTACTCACTATCCACATTCTGCGAAACACAAAACACATTCTCATACTTTTCCCCCAACGCCGCCAGCGCCCTATGCGCCTTATTCGGAACAGCCCTCATGGACATGTGCCTCCTATACCCGTAAAACAACCACACGAGCCCGGGATCCCGCTCAAAGGCCTCGGGCGTCGCGAGCGCCATGGCTGAGTGGTTCCGCCAGAGACCGCCGGCCCCGCGGAAGGTCGGGAGGCCGGAGGAGGCGGAGAGCCCTGCGCCGCAGACGAGGAGAATGCGGGGATTTGTGGAGAGGAGCTTGTGGAAGCGGGCGAGGTCGTTGTGGGGGGCCATGGTTGTTTGGTGGGAGAGGTGATGGTGGGGAAACTAGAAACTGGATTGGGAGCGGGCTTTTTTCCTTTCTTTTGGGGTTGGTGGGAGGTGGAGATGGAGATGGCGGGTTCGGATGGAGATTTATATCATGAAGGGCGGCCGTTGGTGCCTAGAATTCCCATCACAGCTCAAGCTCGCAAGTCTTTATTTTTTTTTGTAGTAATTCCTCGTGCCGTACTTCGTACGTAGTTCGGCTCGGCGAGTCTGAGACCAAGACCCCTTCCGTCGTCCGCGAACAGTCGTAGTTCGCCAAAAGCTCGCCCTCCGAATTAGCCCCCCCGCCTGTGCATACTTGTAGTAAATATATCCACCCATCCACCCATCCAATTCGCCAATGACGCCTAGCCAACGGCGACGATCAGCAGGGCAGCAAGTTTGGAACATTGAAAGCTCAACTTCACATTGTTAGCTCAGGCTGGCAATCCAGGGTCAGCAATGGTCTAATTAGCCCAGTTGGTTGGCGCTGCCGGTCGCAAAACTGGCCGTTGGACAAGGGCTTGAAGAATAGTCCTGTTGCACTTGATTTCGGTCTGGCCCTGGCCCGCGCACCGAAACCGCCTTGCTGGGTCGCCTGGCGGAATGCCCACCCATGCAGTCGCTCGCCACGCCCATCACCTTCGCCCTGCCGTGGCTCTCGGCCGATGGAGCGTCTTTAACCGGGCTCAATTCCGGGCCGGTTCCTGCTTAACTACACCTCTGCAAGTATTCTCACACGGCGAGAACGTCGAGTCACGATGCAAGGTTCAAAGATGGATGCAATTGTTGCTCCTGAAACCGGTACATTAAAATACAACTGGGAGCCTCTCTGTATGTCTCTAAAATGGAAATATAAAGAAAAAAGTGGCTCAATCATCATCAGAAATTCCGAGGCCGCCCCGATGCTACTTCGTTTCAGAAACTATATAAACAACATGGTATCCAATGTGGGAGGGCATATGTGCATGACTGAATTGCGCGCAAGGGAACGTCATCCCTCACGCCTAGTTTGGTATCTTTTCCTTTTTTTCAATATTGTCCATTTAGAAGAGGTTGGCCAAGATGGCGACACCAGAGAGAGCCGCGGCGGCGAAGGTGAGGGTCTTGGCCGCAGCACCCGAGTCGGGGGCAACAGTGGCCGCGGCATCGTCGGAGCCGGAGTCGTCGGTGGAAGAAGCTGAATCAGAGTCAGAGCCCGAGGTGGAAGAGCTGGTGGGCTCGGCGGTAGCGGTGCCGTTGGTGGAGCCGGTGGGCTTGCTGACGGAGGACGAGGTGGTCTTGTCATCGCCATCGTCGACCTGCTTGTCCTCGAGACCATTACCCTCGGTGTCGACGGTGATGGACTGCCAGGTGCCGGTGCGATCGCTGTAGACGTAGGACTTGGCGGCCTTGTTGCCACCCATGTAGTCGTCGACGACGACGCGCTTGTAGTAACCGTTGGACGGGCCATTGTCGAAGTTGGCGAGACCACCAGCCCACTGGACGGTGCCCTCGGGCGCGTCGGACCTACCGGCAACCCAGGTGCCGAGCTTGACCTGCATAGGGGTCTGGGGATACTCCTTTCCACCCTTGGCGTCGGCGTAAGTGAGGGTGCGCACGGCGTTACCGTCGATGGACCAGGTCAGAGCATCCTTGGTCCACTCGATGGTGTAGGTGTGGAAGGTCGAGGTCGAGGCCGAGACAGCGTGGACACCGCCACGGTCGTAGGTGGACGTGTCACCCTTGGAGAAGTAGTTGGTCTGGACCTCATCGGGGGAGCCACCGAGCCACTCCCAGTCGATCTCGTCGAGGCAGTCCGACTGAAGCACGATGCTGGTAATGATACCAGCGCCGGGGGCGGCAATCAGGTCGACCTCAAGCTTGCCGAAGAAGATGTAGCCAGGGCTGCTGATCGTGGGAGCCTGCTTCTCGTTGGCGATGGAGAAGACCGCGCCCTTCTCCTTGTCGTAGGTGAGGGTGGTGCCATCAGCAAGCGCAAAGAAAGAGTTCTTGCCCTTTGTGAAATCAATGGTGAAGTCACCACCAACAGCGGGGTCGGCAGGGCAGGCTATTATTTTTGTTCTAGTTAGTTCATGGCTTTTTCAAAGAACCAGCACCGTACCTCCTCAGCGCCAACGCATCCAGCTCTCAGTAGTAGTGGTAGTGGTTTGTTTGGGGGGAACCAACTTACTCTTCTTGGTGGGGTCGCAATCAGTGTAAGTCTGAGCAGACACCACGGTGAGGAGGGCGAGGAGAGCGCCGGAGATAGCGGTGGAGCGCATTTTGACTAGATAAATCAACAAATATCTGTTGGTCTGGAAATTCGAGAGAAAAAGAAAAGATCTGGAGACTCGAAAGCTCTTTTCGGACTATTGGATCTTTAAAAAGGGGGAGGTCGTCAGGACGAATATCCAAGACAACTGGTGGCGAGGCAAGACTCAAGACAGCCGGAGCTGGTGAATGTCAAAACAAAGAGTGGATTAACGAGAGACTGGAAGTAGGCGTTTATTAAAAAAGCAAAAACGAAAGACAATCGAATCCAAAGTGGACTTGAGGGCCTTCTTGACTATTAAAAAAGAATGTCTGTAAGTGGGATGGGGAAGAGGGAAAGGAGAAGGAGGAGAAGGAGGGAGGCCACAAGCTCCATTTAGGGGGGCCAACGGCTCCGTTATGAGGCGAGGGTTTGTCTCGGCGGCGAGCCAACAATGGCCTCCATTGCTTATTTGGAAAATGCTCAGACGCCGCCGCCCAACAGAGTGGATATTTCCCCCCTCGTCCAAACTACTATAGTAGGCCCGTGGATGCTAGTGTGTTGTGGAGCATGGAGCAAGGTGTTGGCGTTGGCGAGTAACGACACGGAAGTATCTTGTTCACTTTTCTTTTTCTGGCGTGCCTGAACCGTATGCGTAATTTTACGAGGAGCTTCCCGGGGAGATGAGGCCTACCAGAGGAACAGGAAGGGCCGCCTTCCCTCAATGCAAGGAAGAAAAGCCCAAAAGGCTCCCAATCAGCCAAGAGTCCGGGTCCTGGCGCTGCCTCATCTCGCATGCCTGGTTGCATAGGGATTGGACAGCAGACCGCGAGCCACCGACCTATTATTGGCTAGCTCCGAGAGATGCCAGGCACATGCCAGGGGCGCAGGTGAGCCCCTTTCCATTTCAGGAAATAAGTGGGCCCATTTGATGAGAGCAAACAGGGGTTTTGTGAGAACCTGAACCGAGTGCGAGACCATGAAGGAAGGCGCGAAATGACCGTTCCAACGCCTGGCCAGGCGGTCAAATGCACTGCAATGGCGCAGCATTCTGGGCGTTTCCGTGAGACAGAGACAGCCTCAGTCAACTTCCTATCGCCAGCACAAGCAATAAGACGGATCCCAGCCATCGATTCGTGCCGCCAATGTTCAGGCTTGGCACATCATGAGACAAGCAATGTGCTGAGATGATGGCTCTCAGCGATGACAGCTTTTCCTTTTTTAATTTATTCCGCCTGGAATGGGAACAAATTGGCACCAATACCGGGACCACCAGAAACCCGGGAATGCCTCTGCCGCTTTCCGTGGACGGGCTCCGCCAGTTTTCCCGCGAAGGAATATGTCGCTAAAATAGGCTCGTTCTTTTTTGTCGTGTTCGTCTCTTTCTTCCCTCAGTGTTACGAGATACCTACGTGTGCACGTCAACATACGAAGCATGAAGAGAGGCAGGGGCACCAGACTATTGAGAAGCTGACTCAAAAAAGAAAAACAAAAGGCAAAATACGGACGGGACTGTGTTCCCTTCTTCTCCTCTTATTTTCCCCCATCGTTCTGAGGAGGCACACGTTTCTGGGTGTTCAGAAGTCATCTTGGCGCGACCAGCCATTGCGCCAGGTTTCCGCGGGTTGTCTCGCGGTTATCATCATCCCTCGGATTGGCCGCCCAAAGTTTCCTTGTGCGAGGTGTCATCGTTTGCAATTTTAAAACGTTCAAGGCGAAGCCCAGGAACCTGCCGAATTGGGCTGCCTGCCCCTGACGCCGGCCATTTCGGACCATTTCAGGCAGGCTTTGCGCGAGCCGTTGGCGCCTCGTGCGACTCAGGTCTGCCGTGCTTCCCGCCTGTGCCCTTTAACCCGAAATTTCCACCTTCCAATCAAAACTTTGTGTTACTCCTGAGCCTGTTTGTTCCCCTCCAAAACAGAAATCATTTTTCGAGGAAGAAACTAGGATCCTAGGGCTAGATGGCCGAAAATGGATAGGGGAACATTCATTCCCCGATCCATAAATGGCCCTGAGAGGGCTGGACAACCAGACCAGGTTCGCTTTGCCAGCATTAATAATACTCATGGCTCAAAAAGTACAGACGAGCGGACACGCCTGGCCACTCTACTAATAACCCTCCCCGTGATGGAAAAATCCGAGTCTCCACCCCTGTTGCCGGGGCTGCATCCTCCCAACTTAGCGTTGGTTTCGAAGGGGACAAGTGGAGAAGAAGAATGCAACGATCTTTTGATGGGCAGTCCGCCTTACATGGGCGGTTCGCAAAACCCCCTTCTCGCCGAGGAGTCATCGACCTCCTGGGACTTGACAGTCCGTAGCTAACATCCCATATCTACGCCTGTCAACGTGATGCACGTACATCGTATGCCGCCGTTGTGGCACTTGCACACAGAAAAGAATCATGTACCTTGGTAGCACTGAGCCTAATTAGCAGATCTGTTCATCACTCGCACAGGTTGCCCGGATCTGCGAGCTACTTATAAGGCTACGGTTATGACGATAATACAAAACCTAATAAAAGAAATCTCGATTAGGATTTCCTCAAGTCTCCTAGACTGCATCGACGCAGTGCAGAAATTACATACGCAGATATGAACACACACAAGCATTGGCAAAGCATGCATGCTGTCAAAGTTCGCGCAAAAGGATCATCCTGAATGAATGAATTACTACTCGAGCAGCAAGCACGATCCGCGATTGATACCCGATGTTTCTCGCCTTTTGTGTGGAACGGACAAACCACGCCGTGTCCGTCCGATGGGACGGGTGCTAAGGCCCATGTGTTATTACCATAGTTTCTATGTGAGCGAGGTAAAGATCTCTAAAGGCAGTTCAGCAAATCGAAAACAGAGGCGGTGTTATTGCGTCGGTAATAAGGGTTAGGCTTAATACCACCTTGTCAGCTCATATCCATACCAGCTGCCTTGACGGTCTTCAAGTGCTCATCCAAGACTCTAGAGAAATAGAAATCCATCCTCCATCACGGCTAAGCCCCCTAAAAAAACGCTCGCCAGAGCCACGCTCGTACTTAAAGGCCAAGAGCCAGTACCTAAATACCAACGCCACGATGTATGACGACCGGCCTGCACTCTAGTCGACTCCAGGCCCCAAAAAATGACGATGCGAGCCAGCTTGACAGACTCGTGATGGCGTTCCTGCCTAATAATGTTACTCCCATTTGACTTACTAGACCCGAATCGACAAAGCCGGGGCCATGGGAAGAGACTTTGGTTGATATACCCCGTGTTCAACGGCCGGCTCTCGGCGCCTTGGCGAAAACTGCCTTATTGGACAGACTTTTTTTTGTATTTCCCTGCACACGCTCCCAATTTCATCACATGGATATTATCTTCAAAGGCTCACCGCCGGTGGATGTTTGTGATTGTCGCCGGCACTAGTGGGCTCACGTGCATATTCGCGATGAGGTTGAGATGGACAAAAGACCCTCTGCTGTGCTGGCAGTGAATATAGACAGTGTCTCGCAATGTGCAGTCGACACTTCGCTATTCTACACATATGTACAGGCAGACTCAGATACATGCATAGTCTCAACACAATGCATAGGTCTCATCAGGTCTGAGTCAATCGCGCTGCCAGGCCGGATCTATCAGATCTTTTCGCCTTCGAGGATAACCTTGGCCTCATCCGTCTTCCACCAGCTGACTCCTTCCGTGCCGGGATACTCGTATCGATCCATGCTCTCGGCCTTCATCTCGACGCTGTATCCGGGGTCCACAGGGGTCTGGTAGTAGCCGTCCTTGATGACGGCCGGGTGCAGGAAGTGCTCGTGGAGATGGTCGACGTACTCGAGAACTGACAGCTTGCCGCTGACCACAACGTAGTCGATAGTGCTCAGGTGCTGCGTGTATTCGGGAAGTCCGACGCCGCCCGAGTGAGGCACGATGGGCACGCCAAACTTTTTGGCCATCAGCAAGACCGCGAGGACCTCGTTCACTCCTCCGAGTCGGCAGGCATCGATTTGGCACACATCGATGGCGCCCGACATGATGAGCTGCTTGAAAATGACTCGGTTCTGGCACATTTCACCCGTGGCGACCCCGATGCCGTACGGCCTAAGCGCGTCCCTCACGGCCTTGTGGCCAACAATGTCGTCTGGGGAAGTCGGCTCCTCAATGAACCACGGCTTGAAATCGGCCAGCTGCTTCATATACTCGATGGCCTCGGGGACGGACCAGACTTGGTTTGCGTCAACCATCAGCACGTTTCCCTTGTCGAATCCCAGAATCTCTCTCGCAATGCCCAGCCGTCGGCGGTCCTCGTCCACACTACCGCCAACCTTGACTTTGAAGTGCTTATAGCCTTTGCCTAGCGTTTCCCGGAGCAGGGCCTTCATCTTCTCCTCGCCGTACCCGAGCCAGCCCGCGCTGGTAGTATATGCCGGCACGGCTCGGTTCTTGAGTGCGTCGTCCAGCCTCTGCGCCTTGCCTACCTCGGATTCCCGGAGTAATGTAACGGCCTCCTCCGGCGTAATAGCATCGGTGATGTACCGGAAGTCGATACAGCGCACAAACTCCTCGGGGCTCATCTCGGCGACAATTCTCCATACGGGCTTGCCTAGAACTTTAGCCCAGAGGTCCCAGAGGGCGTTGACGACGGCACCCAGTGCGAGGTGGATAACACCCTTTTCCGGGCCGATCCATCGGAGCTGGCTGTCGTTGACCAGATGGCGCCAGGTCTTGCCCCAGTCGGCTACCAAGGAGGATAGGGTTCTTCCCTTGATTCTATCGGCGACATGGTTGATGGCACGGCAGACAATGTCGTTACCACGGCCGATGGTAAAGGTCTGTATGCAACGCTAGTGTCAGATGCAGGGCGTCGTTTGCCAAGACCCTTCCGGTAGGTTGTAGAAGGGCGCCGCATGATATCGGCATGGGAGAAACGCGTACCATTCCGTGACCTTGATATTTGGAATCTGTTTCGAGAATGCAGTATGCAGATGAGTAATCGCCGGCGGCGTTCATGGCATCGGAGCCCGTCTTGTCTAGAGAGGTCGGGAATCGGACATCCCGGGTGGTCCAACCGGTCACGGTAATGTCAGGGACGGCCATGTTGTCAGGCTCGGCTGGGGTTGGGATCTTGGTTAAAGGGAATATGGATAATATCGCAGGCGGTAATGGTGGTGGTGTACTGTGGTGTAAATCTCTGGGGAGAACCAGGCGAAATCTAGTCTGGTTCGGAAAGGTGAGATGCGTTTGTCTGGCTGGCTGCGTCGCAGGTCGACCACTGTCCGGATCGCGGCCATTAAGATCACGGGGTTGCCGCTCGCAAGCCAGGCACAGGGCGGGTGGGAACAAACGGCTGGCCAAGCTACCCCTCTCTTTTCCCTCCTCCTTCTTCCTTTATGCGCTCCTCTCCCCTTCTCGCCCTCCGGGCCGTGTCCTCTACCCCTCCACAAATTTGCAATCCTCCGCCATTCTCTGTCCCAATCCAGCACAAGATGCAGACGAAGCCTCTGGTTCCGGAATGGGCAAGGGGAAAGGAGGGGACCCTTCGTCGGGTACGACGAACCAAATCAATCGGCGTCTCGCATGCTGTGTTTCCCTTTTCTCGACGCACGCCGCCATCACGTATGGGTAAATCCTTGACGCTCGATGGCCCTTGTTTTTGGGCCCAGTTGATAATAGTATGCGGAGAATATCCCGAATTATGTCGGCATGGAAGTGTTTGCATTACATTGATTGATGTAGCATGTTGATCGCCTTCGGCGAGCCAGATTCTCCGGCTGCAAAGTCATAATATAGATAATGCTGCGTAATTCTGGGCATACCAGGGAAACCTTGTCGCCTCGCGAAAGCCCACGAGCTTTCAGCCACCCGCCGAGCCGGAGCAGCCTGGCGAATCGACAAAGGCCGCACCCATGTATGTGGCTAGATTGCAAGAGGAAGACTCGATTTCAATCATACTAGCAGCAAGGGATTTGCACTATTAAGAAAGGAAGGCCAAACGTGAAGCCTCGATCCAGCCTCTTTGTTAATCGAAGCGTAGAGCGACAACAATGGAGACCAGCCCCTCGCCTCGCACCCAGAATGTAAGGTTCTTCCCCGCACCCAAACATCGTCAATGTCTGGACACCTACACATGCCCTCCTCCATCCATCTGCTGTCCTCGACACCACCGAACATGCTTAATTGCCAGCCCCCATGTCTTAACAGCGCTCGGGGCACCTCCTAATCCAGCTGGCTGTTCTTTCTTGTTGACCTGAGACTGAGCCCAAAATTTGGCTGCGGGCTGCGGGCGACTTGTGGCTCTTCCGATCGCTTTCCGTCGTTGAGAGCGTCAAGGCTCGTCGACCTCATACTGATCATCTCACCTTGCACGCATCAGATATCTGCTGCGGTCACCGTGGGCCTAGAATTCTTGGGATTATCGAGGCAACAACACAACTCGGAGATCAGCATGTTTACGCCTTCTACCGTAGGTCACCTAATCTGTGTCTAACCTCCGTAACCATTCATTGTATAGCCTCACTGGTTGGTCTCTCTGCCGACAAGGTGTCGTCCTCTGCCGATGCACGTCGGCATCCAATTCTGGCTCTGCTAGTGGGCCACAAACCAAACTTCCCGCAGCCGCATCCCAGCTTCCCCCTCGGTCAAAAATATGCGTCGTTTCCTCCCTCTAAATGTTTTGCTTTTTCCTCTGCTTACCTGCAACACTGTCCCTCATCGACATTCCTGCATCCAACGAATCGGTGGTTGAGCGGGCAGCGCCCTCACTGGACGGGCGCCGACCACCTCGGCCTGTAAGAATGGCTCCTAGACATGGACCGGGATGGAAGCTGTGCAGCATCTTTCCCCAGATTTCAGTAAACATTGGATGGGTGGTTTCTGCCGTACCTCTCTCTCTCTTACACACACACACACACTTTTTTCTCTCTTTTCCCTTTTTGATTCATTGGTCCCTTTGCAGTGCTTCTGGGTGAGCCAACAATTGATCCTTCTTAAAAGTCGCCCAAATCCTGAGGGCTCGTTGGATTCTCGTTCTAGTCACCACTTCTCTCTCTCATGGGCCTCGATCGAGCTATTACTCTGCCCAACTACTATTCGTAATCACCATATATACTCATATCTCTTCCTATCCCTTGTTTTTCATAGGGCCATCAATTTCGGGACTTGATGCATTATATTGTCCATTGTCCTGTCTCGGAAACCCTCCGCCATTTAGCCCATCTCTAAGTGGTTTCCCGTTATTCCACCCAGACAACCAGCGACTTTCCTCTTCCGCCTCGCCTAAATATCCGCTTTACAACATAAACAATGAACCGATACAGTGCATCGCCATTGGTCTCGACTACTCCACATAGTGCCAACAAAGCCCGACAGCAGCAACAGCAGCAACAGCAACAGCAACAGCAACAGCCGCCACAGCAGCAGGGAAGCCCGCGACCCAGGAGGAAGCTCCAGAAGACGGTTGGCGTTCCTCCGGCCTTCTCGCAATCTCGCAGCCGTCGTCCCACTTCGGTGTCGGTTACACTGGTTACAAATGGAAAGAAGGTCGCCACCTCCACCCCCCGGGTGAAGTCTTCCTCTTCCCGCAAGGTTCAGGTTCTCGGCGACAGGAAGCCTACGTCTCGAGCCCTCCCAGATCTCAGCGACGCAAAGTGGCTCGAGTACGTTCGATCGCACCACTCTAAAGAATCGCTCAAACTTCCTCGCTCCATGGTTAGGGACTTGTCCTATCTTGCCGTGAATCCCAAAGCTTCTTCGCACCGACCCGGGTTTCGCTCGAGTTCAAAGATGTCAGCCTCGAGACGGCGTGCAAAGACGCCCGTCTTCTCTATCGGGCAGCTGGAAGGGTTGTCGTTGGACCGATACGATTCTCCCGTCAATATCCCGCCGACTAGCGAACTCATCGCGCAGCAGTACAGGGAGCTTATCGACTATGATGTGGAGTCCATCTGCAGCGATGCGCACTCCGAGCCTCCCCCTTCGCGCCAGGGGTACAGGGAGGAGGAGTATGAGTACGAGCCAAGACGTCAGCGGAGCTCGGACGACCTACCTTCCAATAACATCTTCTCCTCCACGGCAGCCAACGACCCCAATACCACGGGATCGCCCACGTCCGACGATGGCACTCTGGTCTCCTTTGAGGAGGAAACGGTGTACTTTAAGCCCGTGTCATTCTCCCCGGAGCCGAGATCCCCGGAGCTGAGGTCCCCAGGACATATGCACAGCTCGAGCTTCAGCTCCAGCTACAGCAACCCTTTTGCCAGCCCGGACAACCTTAGTCTCCAGATCTGCCTCGACCTCCTGACGAGAGAGCTCTCGTCTGCCATCTCAGAGCGCCGACAACGCCCAAGCAACGAGATTTCTGCTCTCCAGATATGGGTCATGATCGAGGCGTTCGAGAGGCTGCGGGATCAAGTTGCCGAAATGAGGCTTGGTATCGGCCAGGTTAGTGGTGTCGAAACCATGTTTGAGGCTTGGCTTAGGGCTCTTTATGCCATTCATGACTCTCTCACCGCTGATGCTGTGCATCTTAATGTGGAGGAGCAGGACTATGAAGGATTAGAGGAGGCTTTGGATTAAAGTTGCTCTAGAAATTAGCAGCACGGAATATGGGCGACAGGAGGACACAGATTCCGCATCGGAAACTCCAAAGAAAAATCGTTTGGGTTGCATTTGGATCGTGCTTTGATTATCTGTTTCTGGTTTCTGGCTCGGTGGTTTTCACTGCATTTCAATGGATTTACGAAAATCTGGGGCACACCCCGGGAACAAGCATCTGGTTCGGAGACAAGGTCGGCAGGGCCTTATGGTTTGGGTTTGTTTAACGTTGAATATGTAATTAGTATAGCTCACGCACTCATGGTTTAGATATTATGAATTGATACCCTGCAACATAATCACAAATCGACGACATACCGCCCGTCTCCATGTCGCCCCAGAAGAGAACTGGGAGCGTGCGTCCCAGAATTGTAGATAGCATGGAATCTGTCTCCAGACAAGGAGCTCGAGTCGATCCAGCTCCATAGAAGCAGCGACCTCTTTTTCGTTAGAAGCCCGCCTCAAATAATAGATGCGTAAAGAAAAAAAAAGCAAAAAGATAAAAAAAAAAAAAAAAAAAAAAAAAAAAAACCCCTCCCAGCCCGTTCCCGTCCTTGACGCAAGTCGCCCAAAGGAGACCTGAGAAACGTGCGCCAGCAGACAGTCGAATTCTGGGGTAGGCGCCGTGATGGTGGGTGATGAGACCGAGCCGCCGCCTTGGATACCACCTTGGTGGTTGGTCCAGGCCGGGCGGCGTTGCTGGCTGGTTCCCCATAGGCCCGTGGGAGGCGGCATATGGTGCGTCGGGGTAGCGCACTGACTAGGCTACATGAGCCAGCTACGTATACTGCAGGGCGCCTTAAATAGCACTGGGGTCGGGGAGTTGGGGAGAGCTTGGGAGTCATGGCGGCGGGGCTTTCGCATGGTACTCACTGAGAGAAATCCATTCATTGATGCCCGCTAGCTATGACTAAGGCAGGGAATCTTAACTGAAACTTCGTCATTGGTGTGCATCGCCAGCTGGCTGTGCTGGTGAATTCGTGACGCGCTTCACGCTGACCATCCCAAGTGCAATGCACACCTTTTGATCGGTAGCGACACTCCAACGACGCATTGGGGTTCTATCCGCCTCCCAAACTGACCATGGACGACGACCTAGACGACGCGGAGTTTTGGGCAGCGGCTGACCGCGCAGCCTCGTCGACCCAGCAAGCTGCACCCGCGCAGGCCCGGCCCCGGGTCGTGCAGCCTACACCGCAAAAGATTCAACAGCCGAAACCTCAAGTGGTGGAGAAGCGAGCCTCGGCGGCGGCTCCCCAGGCCGGATCCTCGAGCGGGCAAAAGATTGTGCAGCCGACGCCTCAGGTGCTTCCGCAGAGGGGTTCTGGGTCGCATATTCTGGTTTCGCCGCGGCAGAAGGGGAATCCGGTGCTTTCGTGCATTCGATCGACGGCGTGGGAGTATTCGGATATTCCGGCGGATTACGGGCTTGGGTTGACTACGTGTGCTTTGTTCCTCAGGTATGTGCTGGTGGCTGTCGGTGATGAGCTTTTTGGGAGGTTTGCGGAGTTGACGTGATATTACCATTAGTTTGAAATATCATCGTCTTTACCCCGAATACATCTATACGCGAATCCGAAACCTTCAAGGCAAATATAACCTGCGAATTCTTTTGACCATGGTCGACATTGCGAACCACGAGGACCCCCTCCGCGAGCTGGCCAAGACGTCACTGGTCAACAACGTGACTCTGATCCTCTGCTGGTCTGCCGCCGAAGCAGCTCGCTACCTCGAGCTATACAAGGCGTACGAGAATGCCGGTTTCAAAGCGATCCAGGGTCACCAAGGGTCAACCTATGTCGAGAGGCTCGTGGACTTCGTCACCGTCCCGAGGGGTGTCAACAAGGCGGATGCCGTGTCGCTCGTGAGCAACTTTGGCAGTTTGAAGAACGCGATAAACGCCGATCCTGAGCAGATTGGCATCATTGGGGGTTGGGGAGAGGTCAAGGTGAAGCGATGGTGCGAAGCTATCGACGAGCCGTTCCGCGTGAGGAAAGCGGCGAGGAGAACCCTTGCTGATAAAGCTCCTACGGCGCCTACGGATCCTCGGTTCCCTCTCAAGGCGAGCCAGGCCACTCCGGGAGCGTCGACTGGGGCCGTGCCGGCCTGGGCGCGTGGTAGTACGTTATCGCAAGCTAGTGCTCCTCGAGCGGAGACTAGATATGCCGATGAGGAGGAGGCCATGCTAGCTCAGGCGATCGAGGAGTCCAAACGAACGGCCCAACCGGGCTCTTCCGATTCGGCTCAGCAAAGCGACGTGCCAGAGACGTTGAGTGAAGGTGTTGCTGCAGCCCTGGCTAGGCTCAGAGAACAAGGCTAAGCTCTGTGGGCGGCGAGTGTATCAAACACGCGTCTAGGATATTCTAGTCTCGTTTGTTAGACGAGCCTGCGGGCTCGATAGTGTTGTCTTGGCCGTATAGGGAAGTGATTAGGCTGACGGCGAAGCTCTGCGAGCGCCCAGCTCCGCCCAGCTCCGCCATTGATAAGGCCCGGGCTTGGCTCCTTGGCTACCTCTACCAGAGACTCTTTTGGACCGTCTCCCTTAGGCCTCAAGGCGAGGCGGGAGGTATATCCTTTTACCCTGCCGTCCAGCCTAGGACGTGTTGTAGATGTTCATCAAGACGCGAAGACACTTCGAGCCCGCCACTTCTTTGAGGAATCAATTTAGTTCTTCACTGTCGAGCTTTCCCAGCGTGGTGGCGGTGTATAGGCGCAGATCTTGATCCGCGCAATCTAGAAGCACGCGGGTATTGGGGCCATCAATGGTGCGGGTGGCATATAAAACGCTCCCCAGCAGAATCTCTACGCTTCCCGCGAAGATCTTCGCTTTGTACCTAATTCATCTACATGAATGATCCGCCCCCCTCGGCCCCAACTGAGTCTCTTCTCACATTACCAGGTGATTTTCTTGTCTGCGCGTGCTGTTGGATTTTTGTCTTCCACATTGTAACCCTGCTTTACTTGAATTTGGCAAACGACGCATGTACTCCCGCAGCCTATAAATACTTTTTTTTTTGCTTGCGAATCATCCCCGAAGCGGACCTAGTCCGGGCCCCTTTGGGGGGGGGGAGAGAATTCATCCTTCGGCCCTTCTTCCGCCGATTGAGCAATTAATTCAGCAATTTAAATAGCATGAGTTCCCAAATCAGAACAGGGGCCTCTAACCTGCCGTTGGCTTTGCTTTACACGTCAAGGACACTGGGTGCGCGGCACACGTTTCCAACAAATGTCCAGCCAAGGGGGCAGGTTCCTATATGAATTGTTCATCTGATCGTTCCAACAGTATGTAACCCTAGCCCCCAAACCTTTTAGTCTATCTCAGGCACTGTTTGGTTGCCAGCCGATATGCCATGGATGCCATATCCCTTCCCCGTTACCCGGGTCTGAAGGGCTCCACGATGAGCTCGCTTCCGGATCAATCTGGTTCGCCTCTCCGGATACGCGACGGATAAGAGCCAGGTATGATCCACCTCGCATTACGGGAGAGGGGAGGGGGTGAAAGGACATCGCCGGCACCCTCATCCAAGGAAAGGAAAAAAAAAGACACGACTGTTCTCCACACCTACGCCTACATCTGGGCGGCCGAAATTGCGTTTTGGGGAAAGGGACCTTTGGATACCGTCGTGTCTGCGGTTGTCACCTGCGCACCAAGAACGTATTTCTAGTTGGTGGCCGTCACTCTAAATGAGTTTCGCTCGCCGAGCACCTTTTTATTTTGTTCTTTTTTTTGTTTTCCTGGTATGGCAGCACACACCTTCCCGAATGATGGTGTGAAGAGAATTACAGCTGCAGATGCCCCCCCATGCAGCCTGAACCTGGATAACGACGCATTTTTATGATATGGTGCTTCACGTGGCGTAGCATCGGTCGTTATTACATCTATCTCGAGAGCCGCCCTTTCGACGTATAAAGACTGACTGGGTTGCCCAACCTTCTCGAGTTCGTTGCCGTGACAAGCTACTTATTCCGCCGTAAACGGTACGATTGGCGGCTCTTGCGCTTTCGGGGCGACAGATGCGGCAAAAGACGAGATGGCTGCCTCTGGCTGCCCTTTTCACTGGCGTGGTGGCGAATGATAAGATAGATGCAGTGAGGGAGGTGTTTAAGAGGTCGTGGGATGGCTATCGCAAGTATGCCTGGGGCCATGACAGTTTGAGGCCGATAACGAATAGCTTCTTCGATGACAGGTATGTTGATATCTCTCTAATAATAATAATAAGGAGTAGAAAGGATTTATAGCTTTATACTGACATTGCGGTGTTGACTTGGTTTAGGAACGGCTGGGGCGCAAGTGCGGTAGATGCACTAAGTACCGCTATCATCATGGGCGAGGAGGAGGCTGTGAAGGATATTCTCGAGTTTATTCCCACCATTGACTTTTCTACGACGACCACCCAAGTTTCACTTTTCGAATCTACCATACGCTATCTCGGAGGATTGCTTTCTGGTAGGCTCCATCGCGAAACTAAACTACAGGAGCTGAGAAGCTTAGACAGGGAGTGTACTTACACGTCTTCTTTTAGGCTACGACCTCCTCCAAGGCCCATACAAGGAGCTGGCGCCGAGAAAAGAAGCTGTCGACAGCCTACTAGAACAGGCCATAAGGCTCGCCGATCTCCTCAAGGTCGCCTTCGACACGCCCAGCGGGGTCCCAGACAACGACTTGGCCTTCGACCCGGACCCTAGGAGGATAGGGACGGCGGACAACTGGATCGCGACGGTGGGCACGCTGGTGCTCGAGTGGGAGCGGCTGAGCGACATCACCGGGAACGCCGAGTACGGCGAGCTGGCCAAGAAGGGCGAGAGCTATCTTCTCGACCCGCAACCTCCGGAGGCGGAGCCATTTCCCGGCATGGTGGGTAGCCGGGTATGGGTGGAGAATGGCACGTTCGTGGATGCGATGGGCGGGTGGAACGGCGGGACGGACAGCTTCTACGAGTATCTGATCAAGATGTACGTGTATGACCCGGTTCGGTTCGAGTCGTACAAGGATCGGTGGGTTCTGGCGGCGGATTCGAGCATGGAGTACCTGGCGTCGCATCCCACCACCCGGCCGGATTTGACGTTCTTGGCCATGTACCTGGGGCAGACGCGGTACTTTTACAGCGGCCACCGTAAGCTTCTTCCCCCACACCCCCCCAAAAAAAAAAAAATGAAGACAGCAGGTCCCAATCCCCGACTAACATGCCCCAGTGTCATGCTTCCACGGAGGCAACTTCATCCTCGGAGGCACTGCGCTCAACGAACCGCGCTACATCGACTTCGGCCTCGAGCTAACCGCGGGCTGCCGCGAAAGCTACGTCCAAACGACGACGGGCATCGGCCCGGAGCTCTTCCAGTGGCAGGACAACGCGACGGCGCTCGACGCGGCCAACAACCAGCCGCCGCCGGAGCAGCAGGTCGACTTTTACGAGAAGGCGGGGTTCTGGCTCGTCAACTCGCAGTACTCGTTGCGGCCCGAGGTGATTGAGAGCTACTACTACGCGTACCGGGCGACGGGCGACGAGATGTACCGCAAGTGGGCATGGGATGCCTTTGTCAAGATTAACAATACATGCTCGGTGGGGAGCGGGCTGTCGTCGATTTACGATGTGCAGCTGGTGGATGGGGTGACGATGTTTTATGATTTTCAGGAGAGCTTTTGGTTCTCGGAGGTGTTGAAGTATGTGTATCTTATACTTGTGGATGAGGATTCGGAGGTGCAGGTTAGAAAGAGCGGGAGGGATCTTTGGGTGTATAATACGGAGGCTCATCCGCTGAGGGTGTTTGGTGGATCGTCGACGGAGGCCGAGGATGGTTGGATAGAGGATTAGGTGATGGGGGATAGGTAGTAGGGCCTGGCTGGTCGAAAATGAGGCACTGCTGCGGAGGGAGCCATTGAAGGAAAGGAGTGAGTCGGCTTTTCAACATTGTGGAGTGGAGCGGGACCGAATGGGATGGGATCGATTTACTGCATTGACACACCCACGATGAGGATATGTATACAAGCATCCATGGATATGGTTTTTTTTAAAGGCAGTTGTTGTTCGGCTGGCTGGCTGTAGCTGCGAGCTAGGCAGCCATAGGTAGGGAGTATTGGATAGAAATAGCAAATCACGGCTCTAGTCAGCACGACTGAGGTGTAAGGCACGAAAGTTGGACTGTGAGACATATTCCTTAAGCGACGAGGGCTAGATGTAGTTACCTTGCCTTGTTTCTATTTAAGCACCACCCTCCCTTTTAGCATACTCCTCTTCCATAGCCTCTTCATAGAGCCGATCGGCCTCCTTCTCAGCTTCGGTCTTGTCCCGCGTGGTGCCAGCGCCAGTATCAACCCCGGCACCAGTGGGACGCGACGCGATGGCAGAAGAGTCGTCCGTCACTTGCTGGTACTGGTGCTGGTGCTGGTTCTGGTTCTCCTCCTCCTCCTTTGTAGACGCCTGCTTCGAAACATCGGAGTCATGTAGGGGGTTGGGCATGGCGGTGGTTAGGTGGTTTTGAGAACCCACGGAGTTTTTTTTGGGGGGGGTTTGTGGGGGGGATGGGAGCTCCGAAAATGATAAAAAAGGTAGCGGAAGCCTTGCAGTTTCCGGAGTTTTTTCGATGGGAACCCCGCTCGAGATGGGAGGGGACGGGCTTGGTTCTCTTTGGCGTCGAAGCTCCTTGGTTTCTCGGACAAGAGGTGGAGATGGGGAAAAAACGTGTTGCGTGGCCGGGCTCGGGGATTTACGTAGGTAGCTGGGATAAAGCGACGAAGAAATTGCGATCGGGATGGTGCATTCAATCGATGGGTAGCGTGGAATTTTGTTTGATTTGGGACACGATTCTTAATATACTTTTGCGTGGTAATAGTGTGTGGTCCTGTGAATGATTACGTCAAGACGAGCTGTACGGCTCGGGTTGGGAGCTGGCACAGGCACAGCGAGCGGCTGCCAGTTCGCCACCGGAATCCTGCTGGAACGGAGCATGGATGGAGTTTGACGTGAACCCCTTGGGCGAGCTAGGATACTAGCTTGCAGGCCCTAATACGAAGTACTTGCTGGCTGCCTTGATGCTCTGGCTTTCGTTTTTCACGATAAACTGCATGGCTAGCTGTGGCGGCTCTCCAAGTACCTTGGTGCTCCGTTCAGTGTTTCCTTGCCTAAATAGGTAGCAGCCTCAGCCACGGAGCCAGCCTGGGCGAAATAAAGTATAAAGTTTGTCTGTCCACTGGCCGACTAGCAGCCGGCTAGCTTAGAAATGCGATGGGATCCATTGGACGAGTAGGATCCGGAGATAAGACTTGGACACCATGTCTCGCGAATTGACCCTCGATTCATGGCTGGATTCGTCCAGATATGGTTGACACTGAAGAATTCGACCAGGGAGAGAAGGAAAGGATCCAAAAGAGCCAGCGATCCAAATTACTCATTGAGGTCTCCAAGAAAAAGGGATTCAAAGGAAAGGATGATACGAGATAGGAACAAAAGAGCGGCTGAAAATACAACTACAACACATGCTACGCAATAATAATAGTGGGCGGGGAACTTTGAATTTGCAAGCCAGCCAGCTGGAGGCTTCTCGGAGTACCGGCCGCCAGGCCAGCCCGCCGTCACTGTGGTCAAGGACACAACCACCCCCGCCATTTTTCCCTTTTCGCTTGCAATCAGCGCCGTGCACGCCCGGGGTCTTGGAGCCCACCCGGTTTCTCGACGTGAGCCAATAGAGTTGTCGCCAATGTTGCTGACCCATTCGGTCCATCGCTCATTCGTGAGAGCTCGACCACGCCCTTCCATGTGTCCTGCGAGATGGCCGATGGGGCGGAGATAGAGAAGGAAGCGGAAAAAAACAAGGAAGAAAAAAAAGGAAAAGGGAAAGTGCTCCTACTTTGTGACGTGCAGGTCTGGGTCATAATAGCAGAAAATTTGACATTGCTGGCCATGGATCCATCCAGCATTGCTGGCACTCTTGCACTAGCTAGCACTAACACGCTGGCAATGGTTATCGCTGGCACGGGAATTGGCCACACTATTAATAACAGTGATGGCGGAGGAGATCTGCCTGTGCTGTTTGTCCATGTTGCTGACCAAATGCCAGCATCTGATTCTTTCCAACTGTTTTCGCCGTGCCTGCCCTTCTAGCTCTTATATTTATAGTATAAACGTGCCGTCCCATTGACGGTCGATGTGCCAGTTTACTTTTTACTCCCTCTGTTGTGCTGACAACTTGATTGCTTATTCTTTCCTTCTTCTTCTTCTTCTTCTTTGTAGTATCTACACTCGCGGTTCCCCCAAACATTGATAAAAGAGCACCTACTCTCCGTCCCTTACACCTTCGTCTCTCCCCTTCCCAGACATACATTCCCCTTTTTGTCAATCCCGCTCTTCCACCGCTCGCCGTGTCCATCGCGACTCGGTGACGTATTCCTACAAATAAGCCCCTGCCATCTCTCCCACCACATCCCCTGGCCTCAAGCAAATCAAGCAAACTGCCCACCACCGCATCATGTCGTTGGCCCTTTTAAAGCGGGCTCTCTTCGGCTCCCCAAAAGCAGCTACAGCCTCCCAAGAGAGAAGCTGTTCACCAAGCACCGGTCGTCGCTGCTCGTCCACAGATACGGTAGTGGAATCCGACATCGAGTCGTTGAACTCCAAGGACGCGGCCGCCAAGAGCAAGACCAGGATCGATCCCCGCGTCATATCAGATGCCACCATTGGCCTCTCTGATGGCCTTACCGTTCCGTTCGCCTTGACGGCGGGCCTGTCTGCGCTTGGGGATACCAAGGTTGTCATCTATGGTGGCTTTGCCGAACTTATTGCCGGTGCGATATCTATGGGCCTTGGAGGATATCTGGGAGCGAAAAGCGAAGCGTGAGTTACTATCGATCGATTCCTGTGTTTCATCTTGCCGTTTCCTTTCCCGTACTTATATTCCCCTTGCGCAATCCCCCGATTTCGGCGGGACAGCAGACTTGTTAACACGATCCCCCCGCAGTGCCTCGTACCGCGAAACCAGAGCCGAAACGGAAGCCCTAGTCGAGTCCGACCCCATCACCGTCCGCTCCGACATCCGCTCCGTGTTCGAGCCCTACGAACTCGACGCCTCCGCACTAGACGCCCTAACCGACCACCTAGCCTCCTCCCCCCACCTCGTCGACTTCCTCATAAAGTTCTCCCACTGCGCCCTCGAACCCCCCACCAACCGCGCCTTCACCTCCGCCCTCACCATCGCCATGGGCTACTTCCTCGGCGGCTTCATCCCCCTCGTCCCCTACTTCTTCGTCCACCACGTCCTCCAGGGCCTCTACATCTCCGTCGCCGTCATGGCCCTCGCCCTCTTCCTCTTCGGCTACGTAAAGACCTGCGTCGTCTCCGGCTGGCGCGGTTCCCATCGCGTACTGCACGGCCTCTTTGGCGGGTTGCAGATGGTCGTCGTCGGCGGTGTCGCTGCCGGCGCTGCCATGGGTCTGGTGATGGCTTTTAATAGGATGTCCGACTCGGCCGATCCCGTCTTCTTTTCTGGGCCGGTTGTTCACTTTGCGCCGGCTGGGGATGGCCAATTATAGCTTGGCTTTTTTTTTTATGTTATATGATCAAGTGCATAGACTCAGCGTGATATTACCCCCGCATGGTGAGCAGGCTTTTTCTGGTTTTATGGCACAATAAAGCGAAAGGTGGACCAGGTGGTTTTTTTTTATATATAAAAAAACCACGAAAAGGGAAAAAGAGCGTGTTGAAACGTTTTTCATGACCTCATGTGTGTGGAGTTGGCATTCGCAGGGCTATCCTCGAAAGAACGGTCATGGACGTTAATGGATGTCCATAGCCACCAATGAATCGATTACAGCGTTACTCCTCCATTTGGGTTGGGGGTTGGGAGTTGGGTTTGTCTTACGACTAGTATTATTGTTGGCGTGTAGATGTGAAATGTAGGATCGCAAAGACCTCGACAATTACAGGGTGGAACATAGAAAGAAAAAACACACAAGGTAAAGATGGAAATCAAGACCGCTCGCTCCCGCAGTCCCACCAAAGTTATCTTACAAAAGCTTTTTGTTTTCCCCCCTTCCCCGGCTGAAAACAACCTAGAACTCTCGACTCTCGCCAATATCGCAGATATCAAATGCCCCCGTCTCAGGAAGCCCCTTTCTCTTGAGCGCCGCCTTCAACTGCCTAGGCGGATCCTGGACCTCCTCCAATGTGAGCGCCCAAGTGCCCCAGTGGATACCCATCGCACGGGCGCACTTGGTTTCCCTAAAGATCTCGACAGCGTCAAAGGGATTGCCGTGCATAGGCGAGAAGGCGGCGCGAGGGTAATACGCGCCTATGGGGATGAGGCCGAGGTCGAAGGGCCCGCGGTGCTCGCCGATCTGCTTGAACTGCGGGCAGCGTGGGAGGTGCTCGTAGTCCGGGCCGTAGTCGTCGATGGCCCTGGGGAGATAGGGCACGGCGCGGTATCCGGTGTCACCGCCGAACCAAACGGATTTCCCGCCGGACTTGACAGCCCAGGAGCACCAGAGGGTGGTATCCTTGTCGAAAATGCCGCGGGCGGAGGTGTGCTGGCAGGGGGTGCACGAGACGCGGGCAGAGATGGAGGCCGGGTCGGCGGCGGAGGAAGGGGAGGCAGAGGCAGAGACAGAGGTAGAGGGAGCACCGGCCTCCTTGTTCTCGGCGGTCAGGGTAAAGTCGACATCCTCCCACCAGTCGAGCTCGGTGACGGACTTGATGCCGGTCTGCCTGAACCACTTCTCGAGGCCCTTGCCGACGAAGAAGTGGGCGTTGGGGTGGTGGTCCTGGACCTCGAGGACGGAGCTGTGCGAGAGGTGGTCGTAGTGGCTGTGACTGATGAGCACGGCGTCGACGGTGGGGAGGTCGGCGATCTTGCAGGGCGGCTCGGTGTACCGCTTGGGCCCGAGGAAGGTGAAGGGGGAGCAGCGGTCCTCGAAGACGGGGTCGAAGAGGACGCGGAGGCCCGAGGGGAACTCGACGTAGTAGCACGCGTGGCCGAGCCAGGTGGCGCGGAGCTTGTCGGAGGCGGTGCGGGTGGGCAGGAAGGTGGGTTTGACGACGGGGACGGTGGGCGGCGTGGTGACGACGGATTGGAGTTCACCGGCGATCTTGGACCTGGAGGCGCGGGGGGGTAAGCGACGAGATTGTTTCCTCGCGAACAAAACTTACCGGAACATGGCGCCGAGAATGGTGAGTATGCTGGAACCTTCGCCCCATGACGGATACGGGTTCTTGAATTTGGTTACGCGGCCGTTCTTGAGGACGTGGTGGGGCTTCGACGCGGCTTCTTCGGGAACCGACGCCGGGTTCTCCGTCTGGGTGATGGTTCGGGTATAGGTTGTCATCCTGGAAACACTGCTCCTTGACAGGGCGGGATGGGCTAATCGCTTGATGTTCTGGGTGGATGTTGGCGGGGCTTTGTGCGGTAGGAGACACTTGAGGAATGGTAATTCTTGGAGCATAATCTCACCCGGAGGAGGGACCGAGAAAAAAAGAAAAAGAAAAAGAGGGCCAGGCGCTACCTGTTGCCTCGAGATATATATATGTATATATATATATGTGTGTGCCCAACTAGGTGTGCGGGTGCGGATGCCCGGGGTGGTGGTGGTGATTTCCTGCCTGTCGGGAGTCCAATTGGGAAAACAGCACAACACACCTCAATGGCGAAGGAGGCCGGCGCGTCGTCGAAGAGGACTTGTGGCGGACTGGGACAGCGTGACGCAAGGGTGGTTAGGGTGGTAAGATGGTCGGGGTATTTGAAGCTAGGGTTCTTTTTTTGGTGGGGGAAAACATGGCCAGCCTGGCGCGTGTGGGAGGGTCCCATTCAGCCAGCAATGGTGAGGTGAGCTGGAGCTGGAAAGTTCAAGCTTTGGTGTCGGTCTCAGCAGCCGCATTATTTGACCCAGTATCGAAATGGATCCACACATCGGACTTTCCAGAGCTGCAGTACTTTTCTTCTTTTTTTCCCCCTGTCCTCCCAGCAGCGGCACGCCCGGAGATGCGTCCACTGCTGGCGATGCTAGGCTGTTTTAGGGCCTTTGCGTCATCAGCGCGGCTCGCTAGGGTAATCAATGCACCTCAATAGCCAGCTTGAACACAGTTTCCTCGTCTTCAAGAGTAAATCGAGTGCTCTCTCGGAGCGCCGCTCCAGCTCTTTTTGTCCGTGGACGGACGAAGAGCCAGCCAGGCTGGATCATTGTGATGGCACGGTTGCTTGCACCATCCATTGATCTCGCCATCCTTGGGAACTATGTACATCATTAAAACAAATGTATCAAAATAACCAGCCCATAATATTAACCCATCACTGAGCGACACCTCAATGAAGAGATTAGGAAGTATTGATAGCACTGCCCAGCAAGCAAGCAAGCAGAACCCTGTCGTCCGTCGTTGAGTCCGCCGCCGGGGGGTGGGATTTAGGGTCCGGGAATCGGAGTTAAGCTGTAAGACGGCTCAGGGGACGATATTTCGTCCGAGGATCCGCCCCTTCGGACAAAAGTCTTTTGCGCAACGAACCCGGGGTAATGAGACGGGGATAGGAGATAAATCAGTGGGCATCGCCTTCTTTCGTCTCACCCCACCCTTTTTGCACACGGTGGCTCGTGTATGCCTCCTTTAGAATGCGGTTGTGATCGCACGACGCCGTCCGTCTATACTTCCGTAGCGACCGGCGGGAGTGATGAGCTCAGAGCGTGCGGGATGCCGTTTCGTTCATGCCTCGTATTAGACACTCGTAGTCACAGTTAATAATAGGAGCTATTCAGGTCCCCTTCCCATCGTCAATCACACACACACACACACACACACGCACACATCTTTCGCATCACTTGGCACCTTGACGCAAGATTAATCGGGAATAAGCAAAAGTAAAAATAAAAAAGTAATAAATAATAAAAATCCGGCATTATGGTTCGTTACGCATCTCCAAGGTTGATATAGTGAAAAAAGGGAAAAAAAAAACACACACACAACTTCACCCAGCCCAACTCCAGACAGGAACAACCTCTACCACCAATTAACCCCGTTACCCCAAACTCTATAATCATTCCGTCACACATTGATTCATCTCAGCCCGGCTAGCTCCCTCCCACGCACGTCTCCTCTCACATATCTAATCCGCGGGTATTTTCATTCATCTCGTCGCTGCCCAACTCCTTCTCCAGCTCGTCGGCGACGAAACCCTCGTAGTCATCCAAGTTCTTCTGGATGTGGATCTTGAACTTGATCACGTCGTTCAGGATCCGATCGATCTCGGTGTGGAGCTCTTCCCTCAGGGCATTCGCCCGAACGGTGAGTTGCTCGTATCTACCCTTTCTGTTAGTTCTCGATACATACACAAGTTCCACCACCCGTGTTTACGCACTCGATATTGGTATTCATCTCCCGCTGTTCCATTAGCTGGACGGATTCGGTGAGACCCGCGCGCATCTTGGCAAGCTCCTTTTCCATCTTCTCAATCTGAGCATCCGAGTTGAGCTTTTGCGCAGTGGTGACCTAGTGTTTTGGACTCGTTAGCTAGTCTCAGTCCAAGGATAGTCTCAATCCGACTTACCTCCTTGGTCTTTTCGTACTCCTCCTCCGCTGCCCGTACACGATGGCCCAGTGCCTCAACCTCGTTGCGCTTATCCTCGATAGCCTCTTTGATGCCATCCAGTAGATCATGGTCCTTCATCATGACGTCCATCGCAATGCTGCGCCTCTCAGAGATCTCTTTCCTCAGTGAGACAAGATTGTTCTTGACCTCACCACGGAGGTCGAGGTTCAGGATGTGAGCCGGCTGGTAACCCGTCGTGGGGTCGGCGAGCAGTCGGTCGCCCGACGGCCCACTAGACCCGTTCAATTGTGAGGATGTGAAATCCGGCCCATCCTCGACTATAATGCGAAGTTCGTAATCGTTGCCCTTCGCATTGGCAGCGGTAGCGGGGATGAGCGCGTTCTGGTAGGCCAGTGTGTTGTACTTATCCACCATGCGTTCAAGCTCGTCTAGCCTCTTGCTGGCCTCCATCTCTTTTTCGGCCACTTTCTTCTTGATCTCGTCGAGTCGCTGCGACGCCGACTCAATTCCTTTCTGTAACCGTTCTCTCTCGGCCGTCATCCGGTCAATATCCTGCATACTGATCCCGAGATCATCGACATCTCTTTGCAAGGACCTCCGCTCTTCCTCGACCTCCTTGGACTCTTCGATCAACTTATCCAGTTCCTCTTGGAGGATTTGGATTCGACTTTCGTATTTCTCCGAGCGCTGCTGCGCCAGCGCATTGTATTCCTCGAATTTCACCTTGTCTTCCTCCATGATTTTGAAGTGGTTGTCTAGGACAGCCGGGTCAGGTGTGGACTTTTCCAAGTCTTCAATCTCCTTTTGCAACCTAGCGTTCTCCGCCTCCAGCATCTCTAATTCTGATAGATACCTGGAATTTGATTCTTCGAACGCTCTGGCCATCGACTCAACATGAGGGGCTAGGACCCTCTCCGCATCGTCATCCCCCGCGTCTTCGTCCATCGCCAGCCAGTCTCTGTAGGCTTTGCTAAGGAAATCGAAAATGATGCGGTCTCCGCTGACATCAATGTTGGACTCGAGGCACGCATCGTCGTACCGGCCGCAGGCGTACCCATCGAGCATCTGAGCAAGCTGCATCATCCAGTGGAGTAGGCCAAGGAAAGTGCTCCAATTCTGACCACCGACTGCGGCGATCTGGCTCTTGGTGATGCTCTTCTCATAGGGGTATCTCAGTTGCTTGAGGATGGGCGGCACCTCCTGGTCAATATTCTTCTGGAACTTATGGCTCGGGTCGATTCTGTGGTACAGCCATTGGAACATATAGTTGAAGTCCTTCTGGGTCGGTGATTTGACAATGTTCTGCGTTAGGACATGCTTCATCTCCATCTCGAAGTTGTGCTGGACGAGGTAGTCCAATAGCTCTTGTCCGATCCGAGCCTGGTACGATCGGTCCTTGAGGGGTCGAGGGTCGCGAGGAACGCCTGCAGGCTGCGGCGCTTGCTGGAAAAAACTCTGATGCGATACGTGACCGGCCGTGGAGGTGCGCGATCGATAGACACTGCTTCTCCTGTCTGCATCGGTGGATGCGCGGCCGGACATCCCCGCTGCTGCGAACGACGGCTTCGATGTTTGGAAGGAGGACCGTTTGACGGAGGAGAGGCCTAAATCAGCCAGATTCGTTCCCGACGAGGACCGTTGGAATAGCGGCTGGTTTGGCCGCGACATCGCGAGGGATTGCCTCCCCGACATGCTTCTTCCATGGCCGTTGGAGTACTGCGCGCTTGATATCGGGTTCGACCTCTTCATTGCGGAAGACGGTTGTGGTATGTTGGTATTAAGGTTTATGCCGCCGAGTGTCTAGCAAGAGCATTAGAATAAGCCTTCCGCGTCAACTGTTGTTGTCGGGAAACGACGATGGTAGTTGGAACCGTACCTCGCGAGGTCTGCGAACACTCCACAAACCAGTGTCCTGTGACATAACGAACGGCGTTGGCTATCTAGTTTGGATCGAAATTCAGCAATCGTTGAATTTTGAGCTTGCGAGCAATTAAGCGGCGACGAGACGTTGGGAGACATAAAAAAAAGGATTGGATATGCGACCGTGGAAGTGGGATTTATGATCATCGCATTATCGTTGCCCAGCACCGATGTAAACAAGAAGGATGGTGCATGGTGATTGGGTCAGTCTAGCGCTCGTAAACAACGCCCGTCACCAGCTGGCACTTCTTCCCTGAAGTCCAGGGTAATGTACAATGGAATTACAATGTACCTGCTTGTCCATGTCCACGGGTCGCTCTCGCTTCAAGCTCGTACCAAGATCACGTGAAACATGAGGTTCCTAGCCAATTGCACATTGCCATCCTCTGTCCACTACTAAGCTGCCAGGCATGCCGAGCAGCAATTTGCACTGTGCACAAAAGCCGATAGGAATGCCACCATCATGCCTCGGCTTGCATGCGGAAAGTATAACCCAGCCTTCTGGCTATGAATAGCTCGACAAGAACTCACCCAGCCCGCCCCGCGATGAGCTGAGTCTGTTCTTCAACTCGACGAATACACCATGGCGATACGAGAGGATCTAGTCGCCTCTGCGGTAAGTTTAATCATCTGATAGCGACTATCCCTGATGACTTTGGAAGATTGATTTCGCTGACGCCCTCGCGTACACAGGCTCAATGTTAGTGATCGCCACCCTTGGCCCTTGACCATCGCGGCGCCCAGTGACACATGTACGGTACGCAGATCACTAACTTCTGTGATAGTTCTCCAGGACCCCAGTGTCGCATCCTCGCCGATTGAAAATCGAATCTCGTTTCTACGAAATAAGAACCTAACCCAGGAAGAAATCGATGCAGCCCTAGCTCGTGCCGGCGGCTTCACGGGGCCGAACGAATCCGCACCTCACCCTCACGCGAGCGCGCAGCCACCTCCACCCCCCCAATACTATCCTCAGTACGCCCAGCCTTCTCCATGGCTACAGCCCCCTCCTCCGGTCCCTAAGCGGGACTGGAGGGACTGGTTCATCATGGCGACGATGGTGGGCGGCCTAGGCTACGGTCTCTACACGGTGACAAAGGTGAGTAATACTACTTATCGTTATTCTAGTTCTCTGCTCACATACGGTTCCCGTCTAGCGATACGTATACCCCATGATTGCGCCACCCACGCCCGACAGGCTAGAACAGGATAAGAAGGATATATCCGAGCAATTCGACAAGACCTTTGGCCTGGTCGAACAACTCGCAAGAGACACGGAAGCCCTCAAGGCCGCAGAGCAGGATAGGACGGAGAGACTAGACACCGCCCTGTCCGAGCTAGAATCGGTGATGAACGAATTGAAGTCGGCAAACAGACGGCGCGAGGATGACGCTCAACGCCTACGTGACGAGATTCAAGCCCTAAAGGAGGCTCTCCCTGCGGCACTTGAATCGCAGAAGACGACTGCAGACAACAGGCTCAAGGAGGTCAACTCGGAGTTGCTCAGCCTCAAGACCCTTATTTCCAGGATGAACACTCAGACCGTCACTACGGCCGCCCCAGCCACGCAGTCTCGACAAATGAATGGAAACGTCAACGGGCACGACGCTGAGCCGGCCAAGGCTAGTGCTACGCAGGAAAGCCCGGTGTCTGAGGAAGCCACCCCAGCGCCCGTGGCCGTGGCCCCAAAAGGCAATGACGGCTCCTCAGGAAGCGGAAGCTCGACTGGAAAGGTTTCCATCCCGGCCTGGCAATTAGCCATGGCTAACAAGGCCGACGCAGATGCTGGATCCAGCTCTTAACGCAGGAAGCAGCTGTTAGAATGACGGGGCCCCCAATGGTAGTTACTACCCCGCGACCCCGATCCTCGAGTAACCGGGCTTGGACTCCGGTCATTGTTCTAGGTTCAGGAAGGATATATTTGTATGATTAGCGCGGAAGCTCATTGGGGCATTTTGAGTACGGGAAAACGCCTTGACCAGCGATGGCCATTGCAACTGCATAGTAATATACACACTTATTGTATCAGACGAAAGCAATGAACAGTAGCTTCATCTCATCCGAACCACATGCGTTCGGCGTCCTCGCAACGAGGCCCTAAAACGGGAGTTGCCTGAAAGCGCCGGCCGCTATTAGTTGCCATCCAGCAGGAAGCGGCCAACAAGCATGTTGCATCTTGGGTGCCTCGGCTCGATTTGGGAGCGCTGGGGATTCCGGGGGCGTCGCACGCACACCAAACCCCACACAGTCCGCAAGTATTACCAGATTCGTGGTTCAGCGCCTTTGGATCCACATGCCACTATTAGTTCTGCAACGGCAGGTATCAAATTTCCGGCCAGAGACCACCCCGAAAAGGTAAATGGCAAATAATAAAAGAAGACGAAGAAGGGAAAAAAAAAACTAAAAAAAACTGAAGAGCCTAGCCTTTCCTGGCTCCTGTAGTAATATAAGTCGACATGCATGATATCACAGCCCGGCGCGAACAGCGCACGATGGTCCCGAAGTTCCCACCCAACTACCACATTTCCAGGATTTCACCAACCCATTCTCTGAAAAGAGAGGCCCGTCTCACAACAAGAGTTCCTTTGCGAGTCGGCAAAAGATGGACAGCGAGCGCGCCCAGCTCTTCTTCACGCTTCTGCCCAAACTTCCCTTAATACTCCGCGTAGTCATATTACACGTTCTTCGGAGGTCTGAGCCAGCGAAATATCTCGATCTCCGAAGCGCCCTTACCGTTTCCCTCCTTCGGTCTTTTCTGGCCCCGGACCGACCGTTGAGCATATCAGAAACCCAGAAACTTACCTCGAAGGACCCGGGCATTAAAGGCAGGATATGGGTCAGCAAATACGCCACTCCGGTACCGCAGGAGACGGGCGTTCGAGATGCGTTGCTTTCGGCCATTGAGAATTTAAGGGACGCCGCGAGCATCCCTGCGCCCGCCCGGAACCCGGACATCCTCCCCGTTGAAGCCGAGTGGACCGGGTATCGAGCCAACGCGAAGCCGGACTCGACTCTCCCCGAGATAACGGAGAAGGAGAAGTATGACGAGCTGATGAAGGAGTGCTCCAACCCGACGACGATTCTGTACTTCCACGGCGGGGCGTATTACCTACTGGACCCGTCGTCGCATCGGCCCACGACCAAGAAGTTAGCCAAGCTTACTGGAGGGAGGTGTTATTCGATTCGATATCGCCTTGCCCCACAGAATCCATTCCCAGCTGCGCTGTTAGATGGGCTCATCTCGTATCTCGCTCTGCTCTATCCGCCGCCCGAGTCTTTCCACGAACCGGTCTCTCCCAGCCACATCGTCTTTGCCGGTGATAGGTATGTAAAACCTGCCAGCGACCTTGTCAACGACAGGCCACCCGCTTTCTAGCGTCGACCTAACACATTCTTTACCAGTGCTGGCGGAAACTTGGCCCTCGCCTTGCTGCAAACCGTCCTAGAAATCCGCCGACAGAACATAAAAGTCGCCTGGTTCGGTGAAGAGCGCGAGGTTCCACTCCCGGCAGGCGTAGCCCTCAACTCGCCCTGGGTTGACCTCACGCTAAGCTCCCTATCGTGGGAGAAGAACAAGGAGTTTGACTACCTGCCAAGCCTGACAGCGAAAGGTCCCGACAACCACCCCCCTTGCGAGGTGTGGCCCGCAGACCCGCCCCGCGCGAGCCTCTACGCGGACGACGCATTCCTCGACCACCCGCTGGTCACCCTCGTCTTGGCAAAAGATTGGTCTGGCGCTCCGCCGGTGTTCATGTGCACGGGATGGGAGCTGTTGGCCGACGAGGACAAGTTCCTCGCCTTGAGGCTGAGGCAGGATGGGGTCCGAGTTGTCTTTGAGGAATATGAAGCTATGCCGCATTGCTTCGCGATGATCCTCACCAATTTGCCGGCTGCGAAGCGGTGCTTCCAGGGGTGGTCGGGTTTCATCAAAAATGTCGTCAAAGACCCGGCGAATATCGCACCCAGCGCCATCACTGTGAAGGCCAAGACGCTGCAGGAGGTTGATTTGGATTTGACCGAGGAAGACCTAACTGAGGAAGTGGTACACGAACGAGTCCGAGCTCAGATCAAGGCTCGCATTTCGCCTAATACATCTAAACTATGATTGTCTTTTAGACCGATTATGACAGATCATGAGCTATGAGCTTCGTGCTCGGGTGCGAAGGACGGAAGGCCGGTAAACCTGATGAAGCCCACGGAGAGCTGTTTATGGATGGCTTAATAACGACTTGGTGTATATATATATATCGTGGCATCCATCCTGTTTAATACGCGACATGCATAGCGGACTGTGGAATACTCACCTCGAATATTGATGTGTAGCTCTCCTCTGACGCTCGTCGGCCCGCATTCTGACGATAACTACACCTTGAACGACATGTAATTTTAAGGACCGGTCGGTTCATAGATCTATCCTGACGAAGTTGCTCCCGGTACATGGACATGCATCTTATGGAAAACTCAATTCGTCAAGGACGGCACCTTGTCAAGGTCATGGAATATCGCGAGGAACGTTCGCATCTAGCCTGCACATGTACAGGAAGCTGAACTGAGCAGAAACACATGATCACTTTATATTTTCTTCTTAAAAAAAATCTAATTTTGTTACTAACCCCCAACCATTTTTGTACCCTTTCTTTCTTTCTGTATCTGAGGGAAGGTGATGAGATGATGTTCTGATTCATTTGAAGCATTGCTTCATGTTCTCGGGGCTAAAAATTCTGGGCGTAATCTCCGATGTTGGCCCCAGCCAACTGGAACAACATTGCAAAATTAACTCGGGAGCTCTCTGACAGGTAAAGCTCACCAAGAACCTCAAGCTTCCGCTAACGCCCCTAATCTCTCTTTCACCTTGTACAACTTTCACAACATTAATCTACTACCTAAATGGGGCCCTAGTCACAGTAAGAGCGACATATAAAAAGCACCGGAGCGAGGAAGCAATGGAGCGCCACGCCAAGACCGTGGCCCAGATATCCACCGTCATCAAGCAGTTTTTCCAGAAGAAAGTGCCCTACCGCATCAACCATGGCTCGACCAACAGCACGCGGCCGCTCCGCCGCGACCGCGTCGAGACCGTCGACATTGGCTCCCTAAACAATGTCCTCGAGGTCAACCGGGCCAAGCTCACCGCGCTCGTCGAGCCAAACGTGCCCATGGACCGCCTCGTGGAAGCCACGCTGGCAAAGGGGCTTATTCCTCCCATTGTCATGGAGTTTCCCGGAATCACGGCGGGCGGCGGCTTTGCAGGGACTGCCGGCGAGAGCAGCTCCTTTAAGCACGGTTTCTTTGACGATACCGTCAACGAGGTTGAGATGGTGCTGGCCAACGGCGAGGTGGTGAGGGCGAGCCGGGACGACAAGGCCGATCTTTTCCGCGGTGCGGCTGGAGCCGTTGGCACGCTGGGCGTGACGACTTTACTCGAGCTCAAGCTCAAAGAGGCGAAATCCTACGTCAAGACCACCTACCGACGCACGCGCACCGTAGAAGAGGCCGTAAAGCTGGTGAGAGAGCAGACCCGGAACCCGGAAAACGATTACGTAGACGGCATCCTCTACTCCAAGGACCACGGCGTCGTCGTCACCGGCACAATGACAAACGAAAAACCCGAGTCGCAGGCCGTGCAGACCTTTAGCGGCGCCTGGGACCCCTGGTACTACCTCCACGTAGCCGACAAGACCCGCTCCGCCTCCGGCCCCGTGGTGGATTACATCCCGCTGGCCGAGTACCTGTTCCGCTATGACCGCGGCGGCTTCTGGGTCGGTCGCGCCGGCTTCGACTACTTCAAGATCTTCCCCTTTAACCGCTTCATGCGCTGGTTCCTCGACGACTTTTTGCATACTCGCATGCTGTACCGCGCTCTTCACGGAAGCGGGGAGTCGGCCCGCTTCATCGTCCAGGATCTCGCACTTCCTTACTCCACCGCAACCGAGTTCGTCAACTACACCGCCGATAACCTCGGCATTTGGCCGCTGTGGCTCTGCCCGCTTAAGCGGCCCCAGTCCCCAACCTTCCACCCGCTTACCACCACTCCTTCGAGCGTCGGCTTGGAGCAGGAGGACTCCGACGCCCTTAACATCGGCGTCTGGGGTTGGGGACCGGCGGACCCGGAGCAGTTCGCTGCTAAGAACCGCGACTTGGAAACCCGCCTTCGTGACCTAGGTGGTAGGAAGTGGTTGTATGCCCATGCCTACTATTCCGAGGATGAATTCTGGAAGCTCTACGGCCGCGACTGGTACGATTCCCTGCGGGTCAAGTATCACGCGACCACTTTGCCAACAGTCTACGATAAAGTCAACGTTGACGTGAGGACGAGGACCAAAGACACGAAGCACTGGGGTAGTTCGATCAAACGATACTGGCCAGTCGGCGGTATGTGGGGAATTCGGCAAAGTATTAAGAGCAAAGATTACTACCTTCACCGAAATGCGAAATGGAAGTATGAGGGTGAATGAGGTACAAGCACCCGGCCCAAACCTTCAACATTGACCACGTATTGGAGGGGGTTTGAGGGGTAGGTTGCAGAAGCTGATAGCCAGTTGCGCATTCATGCGCGCGCCTCCGCCCGCTACGGCGCCGAGGGGAGAGGGTGTGGCCTGACGACATCCAGCACCGATGCCCAACCTCCCTAAGCCGTTCATAACAAATATATAGATTGTATTATTAAGTTTTAAGCCCTAAATACGGGTGGCTCCAACAGGAGACCATCTTCCGTGTTCACAGAAAGTCGTCTGTCTATGAGCGATCGAAATCATTCCCTTAATTTAGATATTACGGATATGCAGCACCACTAGGCAGCCAAGACTGCTATCCCGCAGGCTCTATGCGAAGGCGAGTCGTTTGCTCTTTTGTGTTTTCTTTTTTCTTCCTTTGGGCCACAGCGCATATTGTCGGAAACAACGCAAATGTGATCTTCTTGGGTTATTAGAGTCGATTGGCAAGGCAGGTTTCCCTATGCCTGGACGGAGTAGGTTCTCTTGAACATGTCATCGACATTCTCGAGGTAGTACGTTCCGCTAGCAATGGTTGACGCATCACCTTGAGGCTTGTAGCCCTTCTGGAGGTGGGCCTGCTTGCGGAGGTCACACATCTAGGTCGGAGCGGTTAGTCGATGAGAAACAAGGTGTAAGACACTTGAATAAAGTGACATGAAAACCCGGTATCAGAAGGTTGTGGAGGGGGTGCATTCTTGGTACTTACGGTATCGTAGGTTTGGGGCGGAACGGCTCGCCTGGCGTTGAGCCTGGCGGGGATGTCGAGCGTCTTCGCAATCGTCGAGACGTCGCCGTTAACCCTAAACGAAAGGAAACTTGCGGCGAGACCAGAGCCATAGCTGAAAAGACCGATGCGCTTTCCGTTAAGCGTGGCGCTGTCAACGTGAGAGATCAAACTAGCGAGTCCTCCCCAGACGCTGGCGCAGTACATGTTGCCGCAGAGTGTGGCAACCTGGATACCGGGCGAGACACGGTCCTGGAACCTCTTCTTGGTGAGAGTCATGAAAGTCTTCTCGACAGCCTTATCGGTAAGGGACTTCTCGTAGTCCATGTCGCGGAGCTCGGGAGCCACCTCGGCAAATGCCACATGATCCGAATTGGCCAAGTAGTCGTGGTATAGCAGGCGGCCATAAGACTTCTGGACCAGCTTACAGGTGGGGGCGTGGAATGTGAGGTAATCGAAGCGATCAAGCGGTGTCTTGGTGTCGCTGGCACCGTTGGCGTTTCCATTAGCGCCATTGGCCAACTTGGAGGCTTCGCGCTTGCAATACGCACGGTAGGCAGCGTCAAGAGCCCTGGTATAGCATGTGAGGGAGAAGTGACCGTCGACGTAGGGGTACTCAGAGGTCAGATCGGGCTTGTAGAAGTCATAAGCATGCTGCATGTAAGTTCCCCTGAGACCAGGCTCGACAACAACTGGCGCGTTGGGGCCGATGAGAAGAGCGACAGCTCCCGCACCACCAGTGGGGCGGGCGTTGCCCTTGGCATAAAGGGCAATGTCGGCAGCAACGACAATGGCATCACGGCCATCCCACGCCGAGGACTCCACCCAGTCGACAGCGTTGAAGAAGGCGTTGGTGCCTCCATAGCACGCGTTCACCGTATCAACACCCTCAATATTGGTATTATCTCCGAAAAGCTGCATCAACACAGTCTTGACAGACTTGGACTTGTCCAAGATGGTCTCAGTGCCGACCTCGAGGCGCCCAATCGAGTTGGGATCGATATTGTACTTTTTGAGGAGGTTGGAGACGACCGTCAAGGAAAACGAGTAGATATCTAATATAGGAAAACAGTAGTCGTTAGCAGACTATCGTCGGCAAGAGAGCGGGGTCCTTCCTAGGTTTCGGCCAGGGGAGGGGTCCAAGACAAGGGGGGAAGGGCGGGACAAACCTTCGCGATCATCGCAGAAGCTCATCTTGGTCTGGCCCAAGCCAATGGTATATTTCCCAGCGCTAACACCATCAAACTTCTCAAGCTCGCTCTGCTCTACATACTACAGTAATAGAGGTGGTTAGTTGGCGAGCGCGCTGGTTGTGCAGGCTCAAAGGCGGGATGTTTGTGTGAGATAGCGATATCGGGAGGGGTCCAACCCACCTGGCTGGGGAAGTAGATCTCAATGGCCTTGATGCCAATATTTTCCGGGCGCGGAGTCATTGTGGCGAGAGAAAAGAGACGGCTGGTTTGGGAAGAAGAGGAAAAGGTGAATAAAAGTCAAGTCGAAGGTGATCTGAAATGGTGCAAGAACTAAGGGGGTGTTTTCGAGAGAGTCGATAAGGAGCTCCTTGGGCCTTTATGGCAAGAATTTCACCGCCGTTTCCCGGGGTGCGTACACAATGGGGAAATTTTCTTTTTATGAAATTAAAAGGGTAAATCAAGGTGTGGTTCAACGCTTTCGACGGGACCCTGAGATCTAGTTACATCGGCAAGGTACATCTGGCGCTGCCAGCGTTCAGAGTTGACAGTTGTGGTGGTCCAGGACCAGAACCGGACCCAACGTCCTAACCCAGCAGGACCCTGTTAACATTGAGTGGCGCCCCTTCCCCAATCGATATGTAGGAGGGGCAAATTTGTATCCAATTAGTATCTCCGATGCGCAGCATGTACGGAGTACGACATGGTCTCAGATTGCCTGTTCTTGCTTAGATCGACTAGCCTTCCCACACTAACAGAAGATACATCAATGGATTGATCCAGTCCGGCCTGCCTGTGGCAGCCCGCTTCGTTCTGATATGCAAGGGAAGAACATCACGGCGGTTATCTCTGCCGGCGCAAATTCACCGTCGATCAGGTCTCTTCACCCGTATTAGGCTTGGATGAAGTTTGCGGTTGAAAAGAAAGCCCGTACACATATGGCGCGGGAGGGCCTACATTGTCGGGTCGATCATTTTAGGGGCGGCCTTGTCGAGAAAGTCGTTCATACATACAACAAAGGTACACTCAATAATAGACCTTCGACATCAAAGGATCCAAGCTCAAATTTGACCTTTTGCTGGACTCAACCCCACTACGGCCGGCCTGAACCCCGCACAGGGGGGGGTGGTGTCTGATTGCACGCTGGCTCTAGGCAGAAATTATATTACTTGCCAGGCAGAAACAATTGATCGAAACCCTTGCTGCAATCCACGGAATGTCGGCTGGATTGAGGTCGGCAGGCCGACGATGGGGATCACCGTGGTGGTGACGTTGGCGAATGCTGGCAGGCATCCGGAAAAGTGTCAATACGTCACATTGAAGGAATCTCTCTGCTCCCAATGTATTTCCCCTCATGGCGTTGCGCGCGATTTATGGATGGTAGCGGAAGGAGAGGCGGGGGGGGGACGGGGGGACGGGAGGACGGGGGACGGGTTCATCCAGGTGTTGGAGCACGTCAGAGAGGGATGGTGGTTGCGTGGGCACCTGTGTTCGACAGATGGAACAAGAAATCCACATTCATGGATGCAATTGACACTTGGGGCAGCGTGCTGGGACTCAGAAAAACAAGTCGGGGGGAACAAACCAGTTCCATCGGTTGTTGATCTAAAGTCAATTGCACTCTAAGAGTTTGAGCTTCGCGTTTAAGTAAGCCAGCTGTTCCTGGGTCGACGGATATCAATTGATCACTTGCTTTGAGGTCTCGGGTACCCAGAACTGTACCGTCTTGTCCCTCTCGCCCGACGTACTTGCGAGTACATCAGGGGGGCGCCAACGAATGGCCGAGGGCTTGTGGGTTCGTTCACGAGCTGTAGCCCCTGAGGCCATGCCTTGACTGTCCTGGTGCTTGTGGCTGATCAGTTCCAACGCCAGCAAAGGGGTCGCCCCCGATATTCGCTGGCATCAATTGATTTCTGGGACCAGAGTACCTAATGCTGCCAAGGTTTTCTACGGCATCTGCGCCTACTCATCACTTCCGCATCGCGGAGCATCCCGCGATGACGATGCCACGGATCTTGTAATTGCTTCTACGCTAGCGTCTTTACTTTTTCTACAACGGTTTACCATGTCTCATCATCCGGTTCGCGGAGCCCTTATCTGATTTTCCCTCGGCTGACTGAGACCCGCCAGAGCAGTATGTCTTGCATCTGCCACAAGGCCCACCCTTCCCGGGCTCAACGGTAGGTGATTTAGAGCTTTCTCGTGCGTGGCCCACAGTCTGTGGTGTCATCCAGTCTTCTACTCATTTCTCGGCTGTAGAGGGTGGTTTGCCCTCAATCGGCGTGCCGGGTTCGGAGATGCTCGATTCTGTTTTCGAGCAAAAATCTATCCCGTCTTCGGAGCTGTTGGAATGGGAGTCGCTGTCAGGGCGGCGTCTCTCCGCCGAGGGTTTACTTTCACCCACCCCATCTTGCTCTTGACGCTCTTCGGCCACCTTACCCTTCTTCTCTCGACGCATACTCTTGATCCATTCGCCTACTTCCCGCACGGCGTTCTCAGGACTCACTTTGTGTTTGAGAAGGAACCCTTGGATCTCGGCAGGACTAAACTCGTGCTCCGGTATCTGGGTAGCAAACTTTTCCGCCAATTTCGCCACGCTGGCGTTAGCAGCGGCTTTCTCAGTTATCAATTCGCCCGGCGTCTGGTCTGTAGTAGAGCGCAGCTCCTCGTTGCCGTCTGCTTCAAGCGTTGTGTATATCGCGCGGAAGATAGATGCGGAAATTTCACGATCCGCCCAGCTAAATTCGATAGACATATCCACTCGGCCTGGCCGGATCAAGGCTTTATCCAACTTTTCGATATGATTTGTTGTCATGATCAGAATGCGACCTTCCTGGGATGCAACGCCGTCAAGAATGTTGAGCAGTCCGGAGAGAGAGAGGCGGCCTGGTAGTGCGCTTGGATTACTATTCTCCGATCCGGCCGTTGCAACCATCTCCTTTCCGGTAGGAGGACTGGGAGGCGCTAGTTCGGCCCTCGTGTTCGTAAGTCCAGCTGTGTCAATATCCTCAAGCAGGACCACACACCGGCGGGGGAGCTCGGCGAAGAGGGTCGTGAGATTTTCCTCGTTAGAATGAAACGAGTTCAAGCTGACAATGTAGATTCGTAAGTTGTAGTGCCCGGCAAGAGCAAGGCTTAATGAGCTCTTGCCGGTTCCGGGAGGTCCATAGAGCAGATACCCGCGTCGATAGGGGATTCCTCTATTTGCATACCAACGTCGAGTTGCGGGATTCAGATAGTCACTGATGTCGTCGAGAAGCTTTTTTTGGTATCTGCATTCAAAATAACTGTAGAAAGCGGTCGGATATCTCGGGACATGTTCCGCTCCCAGGTAGGCTCCGCAGGCACACCTTTGAAGGTCCCCCGATAAATCAGGGTCTTTCTGGAATCTTTCTTGACGTAGGCGAGCTTTGCCTCGACAAGGAGCTCCTTGAGGATCCACGGACTCCTTCCGAAGCACGCAATAGATATCTCCTCCCTCTACAAAGAGGTTTGGTCCGTCAGCAGCCAGTTCATCGGGGAGGCAATATTGTACTCAATCCTTTCTCAGACTTACCTCGCTGGCAGGTAGAAAGGATAACTGGTCGCGATGTTGCGTTCGCCGGAAGAAAAGAAGCCGTCCACGGTACCAGAATGCATGGCTCCCGAATGAAGGCGTATAGGAAAGCGTTTTTTTCTGCTTTTCAAGGGAGACGTTTTCTCCGTCATCATCTTCGTCTGAATCGTTGTCACTCCATCTCCAAATAAACCAACTCCGCGAGGATAAGTTAGTATTGACCACGAACCGGCGGGAGGCTTTGGAGAAGTTTTGCGCCGCTACCCATGCCATAACGATGTTGTAAATCTCGTCGTCGATGCGGATCTGGCATGAATGGACCGTTAATCACAACGAAAAACATGCGGCCCAAGGATTCACCATACCTCGACAGAGCTCATCATATGGGTTTTCACCAGCTGCCAGATATAGTCACTGATGTAGTTCCAAGCAAATACCAGACCTCCCAGAAAAATGAGTGCAGGGATATAGATATTCAGATTGAGGCCGAGATATTTGGAGATGACGTCTGACATGCTGGAGAACCCGGGGAAGAGCAGGTCCAGAAGAGCAAGCTGTGCTACGGGGGGTTGCCCTCCATGGACCGGCTTAGCCTGCTCGAAGAAAGATAGTAAGGAAGCCATTCTGACAGACACGCGCTGCGGCCTCGATGGTGGGATTAGACCTATGCAGAGTTGAAAGCAAAATTTCGCCTTAGTGCAACCGTGTATTGACGGCTTGGTCCCCTCATTGTGGACTACTCAATTGCGAAGGGGAGCGCGTCCTTTATACCTAGCCGCGACAATACTCTACGTAGGCAGCAAACAGAGTCAAACTCAATGGAGGTGCTTGTGTGGGATGCGGTGTGACGCATCGGGACACTGACAGTTCCTGGGTAGGCCGTCAACGGCGTTGAATGGGGGTCCTCAGTACGCCCCAAATGACGAACCGGTAAGTATCATGCGCCACGTTTGACAGAAAGAGGTGGCCGTAGTCGTACTGAGTCACTCCGCTCAGTTGTGATATCCTCACTGCCACCGCTGGAAGACCCTGGCGATTTGCTGCTCGGCGAATGACCCCGCGCAGAGCCATGGCCGCAGCTGCACCGGTCCATCCCTCAAACCCGATGATGCGGAGCCAAGGTGGACCGCGAGCTAGCAAGGGGGTTGCAGGTCTATCTGATAATCGTATTGCAGCGAACGTGAATGGTGGGGAGGAGAAGGATGCCTGGTCCGGACCTAGGCAGCAACTCCTCACATGCGGAAAAGCCGGTTTTGGATGTGCACTCCCGGCCATCTCAACCCATCGAGGGTGTCTCACGGGATGATTGACGGCAAGACTTGACTATGGCAATCCATAGTTGCCACCCCGATGTCGAGCATCCTGCTTGAGGATCGAAATCTGTGCTCACATGGTGAGTGGACGTGGCGCAGAGACATCCTTGACAGGAGGGATCCAATGCACCCCATAGGGCTGAGTCCACTCCACCCAATTCTGCGCTTGGCTACCTCTCATGCTCACCTCACTAGGCGGGAGTTAGGAAGAAAGGCACGAATTAAATTGATGGATCTTAGATAATACAGACTTCAAAATATACTTCCGGCCTCGCCGTTACCTAGAGGAGGTGGTCCGTCGACAAAGGGCGTGATGCTCATTTATTCCGGTGCGAATGAAATGTAAATAGATCCATCGATGCCTCGAAAGGGAAGCAATAGTGTCGTGAAGACTAAGTTACTCTCTTGGAAGACCAAGCTGGATTGGAATGAGACGCTCCATACGTTCTTCTCTAGGTATTTTTTATTTTCCTTTCCCTTTTTGTGCCTCTCCTGGCAGAAATCAGGGTGGAGGAGACCCGAGTATCACGTAGCACCGCACTTGTCAAGTATCTCATAGCGGACTGTTCACCTCGGTCTTTACTCGCCAACAGGTCCGGGGTGAGTGCATGATATCGGCCGGCCCACTGCCGGGCAATAAAAAGAGCCTTGTTTCCATCCCCATCTTCTATTTCACGCTCATCGAAGACTGGTGGTTAGGATTAGGGGATGCGCTCTCGTTCATTTCGGAGCGATGCGTAATTGGCCCGTCTCTTAAACCGAGCGAGGCCAAGGCCTCTTTTCAAATAGGCTCAAAGGGGGATAAATTTTGGTCTTGTGAATTTCCATATGGGGGCGGGGGAGAAATCAATCCGTAGAATACAACTCCAGATTGTCAGCGAGATATTTGCCGCCCATCTTCAAGCACAAGCAAATGAGTAATAGTGGAACGATTGTGAAGGGGGGGGGAGGCAAGGGGCAATCGATCGAGGTAGAAGTTGATGCATGTTTGTATTCATGACCAAACTGTGTATCATGTTCAGAGAAAAGTGTCGCACACTTCTGCTTCGCTCAATAACTGCCCAGGATTTCCCACCCGAGTCCCGTCTACCGGCGCCAAGCAAAACCCCGTCCCTCTCATTGCCCAAGGCCCAAGGGGGAGCATGATGGCATGAGTAATCCCCTGGCGCTAGTCGGACATCGCAGGACTGAGAGGCATGCGATCCATAATCTTAAAAGGGTATCCGGTCAGGATTGGATTAGTAGATGGCCCTTCTTGGCAGACACCTTGCAGTTGAATCAAGTCGGCTCGTACCTGTATCATCTATCGATCGTGGATGCGAGTACATTCCTTTCCCTCCGTCCATATTTTCGAAAGAGTGTAACAGGGGCGGTTAATGTTACTTTAATGCCGAGAGCTCATCTATTCGAATTTTGATTTACTTGATGTACTGTACAGCGTTACTTTCATACTGTATATGAGGTCCGTCGTATTCTCTCCCAGAGAGGTAGGTGCAAGGTGCTAGGAGATCAATGCGCCGCCGAATTTGATGTATTGGTCGCACGGTGAATTAGTTCTGAGACACCAAGATAGAGTGCCTGGCATGTATCCCTTTATTACCCCATTCTTCTCGTCTCCTCCTCAACCCCGACCCCCCTTCTTAAGGTTAATACTTTCGAGTATTGAGGCTCGATTATACTATGTGCAGCGGGTGTATACTCCGTCCTAGTCCTCGGCGAGCCCAGTGTTTGCCGATACTCTCCTCCTCCCTTCGCCCTAGACATCTTCCCTAACCCGCCGTCTCTGTCTAACGCTCGTCCCTCCCCCGGGATACTTTTCGCACTTCCAAGTGCCACGATCTCAGATTTTGAACAGACCTCGCCGCCTCGCCCCTTTCACCGAAGTATCGTAGCCCAACACGCTAGAGGTACGGTGGCCTCGGCTTCATACTGTCATAGCAAGGCTCCCACCGCTCGCTACGACTTGATGTAGCCAGCGGAGTAGTGAGCAACTCTGGAGCAGCGACCTCCCGCGCCGAAGACGAGACTAATCTTTCGATACCAACTGAGATGGACAAATCCAATGGGAAGTATGCGGAACTCAACCCCCGCGCGTCCATGGCTGCTTCTATGCGTCTATCCATTGTGGGCGACGAGGAGGGCGGTGATGCTTCCGGGTCGTTGAGCCAAGATGCGCCGCTACGACTCTCAATCGTATCGTTACCTAGCCCCGATTCGACAACATTTGCGCCAGCTTCTAGAGAGAATCAAGTCCGCCCCCAGAGTTTTACGTTTCCCGACGCCACAAGTCGACAGCGACCTAACACGGCTCCTAGCCGACCTTCTAGCATCGCGAAACCCCGTCTGCCCGACCCTATCGAATCTCCACGCAATACCGATTCGGGGACCGCCACAGGATTGACAACTTCGAATCCTGCGATTCATGTGGAGGCGCCTTATGAAGGGCCCTCTGGTCCTTCACATCCCTACCAGATGTATCCACAGAGGCCCACCAGCGTCTCGACCGTATCAACCCCGATACCCGGCCCCGATCAGTCGTACTCTGGGCCAAGAGGGCCGACACACCCATACGCGCTCTATCCCCAAGCTACAGGTGCTGCGGGTGCTGGGCAGCCTGCCACGATACCTGTCGGGTTTCCTGGCGTCTCAAATTCATATCAGCCAAGGGCTAACGCGGGAGGCGAAGAGCCTGGCTCTTTTGTTGCGTCTCTAAGCCATACTGAGGAACTGCCCCCGTATTCCAGATACCCCGTTAATGATTTTGCCGCGAAGTCGACCGAGCCGGAGCAGAGCGCGGCAGATCCGGTTGCCACAGAGGCTCCAACCGCTCCAGCCCTGACGAACGATGCGCAACAGCCGTCAACCGCCAGCGCCTCACCTACCGTCCCATCTATTCAAGGCGCGGGCGGCATCGGCCTGGCCACCAGGGACCCCGAATTTTCCTCCACTTCCTCCGACCTAAACTCTCCACGCTTATCCACTCGCAGTTTCACCTCGGATGGCAGCCAGCGGGAGATCAACTCGCCTCCCACCGGGGTAGAGAACGAAAAAGGCTCTATGAAAACCTGGCAGAAGCGGGCGATGAAGAAGATGTGGGGCATCATACCGTACTGGGCCATTGGTTTGCTCGCCATTGCACTCGTCCTTATGGGCGTGATTCTTGGGGCGGTCATTGGCACGTTCTTATCCAAACACCGGAAAGGTCCTCCCCCTCAACCGTGAGTAACTCCCTGTCCTCATAGCGTATGCAACGAAGACATTCCTACGTTGTGCATCTTGCCACGTTTCATCTTGCCGTACTAACACAAGTAGGCCGCGTTTCTTGGACTCCAATTCCACGTATGTCATACCATTGGAAGCCCCTCCGCCCAATTTACCTGATTTAGAAACTGGGGAGTGGAGTCTTCCTCCCTTCTTCCTAGCGAGCTTGGCCCCGAGCTCATGCTTCACCATTCCGACGCAAGCCCAAGCCTGGACTTGCAATACCCCGTTCAATATATATTGGATGGACGTGCAAAAATTGGCCGACTCACCAGCCACGGCGTCGTATGAATTGAGGTTTACGACATCTAATAGCAGCACGATGTATAGCAAGTATGCATGGGGGACACGACCTCCAGTCATCCCTGATCATAAGCGCCTAATACTGGTAAACGACACACGCGAGCTCGGCTGGGGCCCTGCATGGTGGCTCAACATGACGTACGACAAGACGGTAGTCCTGCCAGAGGACAAATTCTCCGCATCCACGGGAGGTAGCAGAATCGTCCGACGTATGTCGCCTTCCGAGTCAACGCCAGATCCCGCTGCAGCTACCGAGAGTCCATCCGATTCAGGGGGCAAGGACGACTCCGACAGCAAGAAATGGCCTAGTGGTGGCTTCCCATTCCCGGGGGCGAAAGAGGGGGGATAGGCCTTGGATTTGCACTTGGCCAGATACTGTCCTCGAATTCTTCCTTTACCCTGGTCAGAACAACAGCTACATGATCCACCCTGGCTCATCAACATACCCTTCTTTCTCTGGATTTCCGTCAGACTTTCCCACCAGCTTCCCATCGGGTTTCCCCACCGGCTTCCCCACGGGTTTTCCAACTGGGTACCCTGGGCCATCAAGGTCGCCATCTATGACAACTCTACCGTCACCATCCGATATACCGACTCCTACGGGCGAAGGAGAACCGGCAACCCCGACACCGACAGAAAGTTCAGCGGAGGATAAGGGCGACAAAGACCGCTGGCCTGCGCCACCTAAATTGCTGCCGCCTTATCCTAAAATTATCAAGATTTCCGAGCGTCGGATTCCAAGCCCCACGAGAACTCTAGCCGCTTGCGAGCAAGTCGAGGTTATCGACGGGGGCAAGGACTCTCGACCAGTCCTGGACGATGAGGGTAATCCAGTGCGCGTCATAATTCCCGAGAAACCAGCTTGGGAACCCGACTTCCATAACGATAGGCGGTGGTTAGATGCAAACTATATTTTTACTCGTGATACCCCCAAAGAAAACAACGAATGCGGGTGCGTCTGGATGTTCGAATGAGCGCAGCCTCAGCGGTATGGACCGCCGGTCCAGAGCCACACCGAGGAATTCGTCGTATTAGCTATTATTTTCTCTTCTCTGTGTTTTTATTTAACTATATTGCCGCGGCAGTCCATCTACTACCGGGCTCATTTTGAAGAGGGCGCGCGCGCCCACACACACATACATACGCACGCACACCTATTTCTCTCTTTCTACATATATACCATGCATATATGGTGGCGTTCGAATGGGTGGTCGGGACTTGGCATTGAGCGTACAGGCACGGTTCACTTTGTACGTCTGAATATTAGTGCATGGGGAAGAAGGGTGGCTTTCCTTTTGTTGGGTTATGTAAACACTGGCTTGTTGTCTACGGTGCCAGTCCAACCCATCATGTGAGAACTCGTTGTGGATTTGGCGTAGGCTGGCTTTTTTCTGCCAATGCAAGAGACGAATGGCTGGACCTGGGGTAGGGAGTACGGATTTTGGGAATGCTGGGTTACCAAACTTGGCCCCAAAAAATGTTGATTAGGAATATAAAGTAAACTTAAGAGACCACTGTCCAGACATCAAACTACTAAGGCTGCGACACTGTATCATTTCACGTTCAAGTGAGGTAAAGAAGAGACCATATAGTAATACTCACTCTCTGAAAGTCATGTATGTGGAGAACCTTCCAAGATTCAAATATCGCCAGCAAGGGTATCTAAAAATGAATCCGCCATCTTTTTGGCCTTCCTGGCCTCGATCGCCCGCTTCCGCGCCTCTATCTCCTGCTGCCGGGCAGTCATCTGTTCTTTCCGAGTAGCTCGGCTTGCTTCTGTCGCACGACGCTGCTCATCTAGAGAATCAAGCTGTGCCTTCCTTGTCTCTTTGTCTTTGCTAAACTTGTAAAATCCCACACCCTTGTCGCGAAGTTCAGCATCGGCATCATAGTGGGTACTCTCCGGGGGTGTAGCACTTCGGTCTCGTTTCTGGGCCAACTCCATCATCTTCTCGGGGTCTTCGGGGTTGAAAGCCATCGACTGTATGGCATCCCCGTAGATTAGCTTTTTGGGGGCGGCTGGCCGTGCCGACATACTCTCGAGCTCTTCAGTGCCGATCAAGGATTGCTCCTTCCGACGCTCCATCCTCATCTTCTCTGCCTTCGTCCCGCGCCGTGTTCGCCCGAACTCGTCCTCGAATTCTATAATCTCTTCGTCTTCTTCATCTAGAGAATCTGAGTCTGAAGAATGTTTGCCCTCTTCCACCCACTTCCTGTCAAAATCTACAAGAGGATCCCCTTCGCTATCCTTCGGAGTGAAAAGGCCCCTCTTCATATCCGAGTATAGCCGGGCCTTCTCTTTCATCTTCTCCCGAGACCTGTCCAGCTCGCTAGACTCGGCTCCAGCACCCGTCGTTTTCTGCGACTTGATGCGGTTTTGAGTTCGGAGGGACTTTGGTTCGATATCCGACGTTCCAGCTCGGGTACCATGCTTTCTCGACTCGACGCGTCGTCCCCGGCGCGAAGCATTTGTGGGATCTAGACCATCGGACATTAGCGCCGTCATTTGGACCGCGAAATCAAGCGAATTCGCGGACCCTGCGTCCTGCTTTCTCTTTTTGGCAGGCCGCCTGCCATAGAGGTCAGGGTCCTGTGGCATCGTAATTGAACCTTTCGCGCCGGTTCTCGTGGGAATTAGGTATTCGGAAGCGCGTATGGTGCACCTGGATCGATAGCAAGCGTGATGGACACGCGCGATCGATCAGAAAGTGGTCCGAAGACACAAGTTGATATGACGGAATGCGTGACAGTGGTTAGAGTCGAAAAATGTCGGCTGGCTTGGCTGAGTAATAGTTCATGTTGTTGAACGAAGTATCTTGATCAAACGGGGCCGTCAAAGCTCATAGGAGGCGCCTGCTTTGTACAGTGTCTTCTGAGTCCAGTATATTGCTGCACTGTATTCACTTGGACGCTGTCCCTGAGTGCGCAGCCAGCGACTCGCCGATCGGAGGAGGTGCGGGGGCGGGGTATTAGTCGGGTGCTATTGATCACCCTCGAAAACGAGCAATTTTTGCAGTGGGCAAGCTCATCTTTACACACACGCGAGTCAGCCAGTTCGCAGTTTTGTCGAGACACAATGGCGTCCACACAGAGAGTTCTGATTGCTATCATCGGTATGCCACATTCCAATTTCGTTTGAATTATGGTGAGGCGCTGGGGGCATCTAGCTAATGGGAACCAGGTGTTGGTGGGGTTGGAAAATGCTTCCTTGGACAGCTCCAAGCCCTCGCAGCGCGACGGTCCGCGCCCCAGTTGGACTTATTCTACATTTCTACCAGCAAGAAGGCAATTTACAACGATGACTATTCTTCCATCAAAATCGAGGACGCTGCCGAAGTCTTGGCCAAGTCATCAAAAACGCCCCCGCCTACCGAGAAACTGGTCGAGTATCTCTCGTCCGCCCCTGCGCGAGTCGTTCTTGTTGACAACACGAGCTCGCAGGATGTTGCTGAAAGCTATCCCCTGTTCCTGCGCCGTGGAGTGAACATTATCACCCCCAATAAGAAGGCTTTCTCCGGATCATATGACCTATGGCGCGATATTTTCGGCGCCGTTGCGACGTCGGGGGCCAAGGTCTTTCACGAGTCTTCGGTGGGCGCCGGCTTGCCCGTTATTTCGACGCTGAAGGATCTCGTTGAGACTGGCGACCAAGTAAAAAGGATCGAAGGTGTCTTTAGTGGCACTATGTCTTTCCTCTTTAACTCTTTCGCCCCGACAGAGGGTTCCGGGGGCAAATGGTCGGATGAAGTACGAAAAGCCAAGGAGCTTGGATACACTGAACCCGATCCTCGGGATGACCTCAACGGTCTCGATGTAGCGAGGAAGCTCACGATCCTGGCCCGTCTTGCCGGATTAGAAGTTGCGTCCCCTACCTCTTTCCCCGTACAGAGCCTTATTCCAAAGGAACTTGAGTCTTGCGAATCGGGCCAAGAGTTCCTTGACAAGCTCCCCCACTTCGACGATCAGATGGAAAAAACGAAGAAAGAAGCTGAGGCTGAAGGCAAAGTTATTCGATTTGTCGGCAGCATTGATATTCCCACCAAGACAGTTAAGGTGGGGCTGGAAAAGTTCGACCGAGGACATCCCATCTCTTCGCTCAAAGGAAGTGATAACATCATCAGCTTTTATACAGAGCGGTATGGAAACAACCCGCTCATCATCCAAGGCGCTGGCGCAGGTGGAGAAGTTACCGCGATGGGTGTGACTAGTGACCTCTTGAAGGTCCTTGCTTAGATTCCCTGGTCCAGTCCAAAATTGGAGGGTCAGGACCTCGAACCCCTAGAACAATCGCCGAGCTTGATAAGCCCCAAAATGGCACCAATGATAACGCGAAAAGGAGGCTTGCGCTTGCAGAAATGATCAGCTAGAAAATGAGTAGAAAATAATTGGGATTCTGTTATGTCTGACCCCCGCTTGTGGCTGTATTTTGCCTTGAGGTTCTCTTTCGGACAGAAGCTGGTGGAGCGTGGGTGTCGTCTTGTTTCCCGCTGGCCTCAGGGTTGCCGACAGCACTTGGCATGGGATGTTCCTGGGTGGCTGATGGGGCCTGTGTGGAGGAGGTCCGCCAGAGCCAGACAAGAACATCAAAAATAAGGAGGAGGGCCACGGGAAGTATAATCAACAGCCCGAGAGCCAGCTTAAAAGACAGTGTTAGCCACAATAATCTCGCTCTGGTCATCAAGGGGATGGGCCATGGTGGTAACACACAGGCCGCGGTATACTCACCGATATCCACGAAATTGAGCGGATGAAAGAGGATGAGTTGCCTGTGAGGACTTGAAACGGAAATTCGTACCAGGAATGCATTGCGCTCATGCGTCTATTACACCTAAGCTTCGGGATACAAAGCGGGTGGATTTGCAGACAGTCCTGAGATGATGTTTAAAGTGACTGGACGGATGCTAGAGAGCATGGCTAAGGGGTGTATAGCTCCAGTGTACCGTGAGATCTAGCCTCGTGAGCAACGGGTCATGAATCTATATGTTTGAGTAGTGTACTGAGTACGTAAGACCTGAAAGCGGAATTCCTAAGGTTGGGTAGCTTGTGTAATATCCTTGCCCATGTCTGCTTATGTTATTATCCTCTGGGCACAATCTTGATCAATTGATGTAACGTGGAGCTGCTAATAAAACAGACTCGTCCGGAGCCGACTGTCAGGTGGGCATCAAGACGGCGAATCGCGCCGAACGTTTTTGATCCACAATTTGCACTCACCAAAAGCACAGCGATTTTAGGTAAGCTATCCGTGGATACCTCTGATCCCCTTCAAAGTTCGACTCCCACATCCGATCATCAAAAGTTAACGGCACATGGTCGCGAAGACGTATGTAACTTCATATGAGAGTCCACCTCCTAGACAACATTACTTTCTTCCCAACTAACACCCTGGGTTAGTCTCTAATATCCTCCGCGCACCCCCCAGCCCCCCCAAAAAACCAAAAATTTTGCCTTCTCAGGTACTGCGATCTTACTTTGAAGACCCAGCATCCATCTCATTATGCCTGGCGATGTTCCCAGCCCTGGATCCAAAGACGGACTGCCCTCACGACCCAAGAAGAGGCATTACCGACAAAGGGCTCACGCCAATCCGTTTTCTGACCATGAGCTACTATAGTACGTGCACAGGGCTTGGTATAAACAGAACTCATAAACACTAACCCGCCGGTAGCCCAACTTGTCCCCAAGCGATGGACTGGTCTGCACATTATCCCTACTATCTGAAAAATGACCCCTCGGGACCGGAAACGGGCGCCACGAGGGATGTCTCTTCGGAGAAACGTGTAGAGATACTGGATATCGGCTGCGGGTTCGGTGGACTTTTAATGGCACTCTCACCCGTCATGCCAGAGGCCCTAATCCTTGGTGAGCCGGTCATCGACTAACCTCTCTTATTCGGAAAACGTCTCTAACGTCTTGGAAGGGCTCGAGATACGTTCAAAAGTTTCTCTATACGTTCGGGACTTGATCCAGTCTTCACGTGCTGACAGCGTCGCGCCTGAGTCCTTTCAGAATGTTTCGTGTCTCAGGGCGAATGCAATGAAGTTTCTTCCAAACTTTTTTGCGAAGGCCCAGCTATCAAAAATTTTCATATGTTTTCCAGATCCTCATTTCAAGGCTCGGAAGCACAAGGCTAGAATCGTATCGGCCACACTTAGCTCCGAATATGCCTACATTCTCCGCCCGGGAGGCATTGTCTACACAATCACAGATGTTGAAGATTTACATCACTGGATGATTGAGCATTTTGAAGCCCACCCATTGTTTAAAAGAGTTCAGAAAGAAGTTGAGGACAAGGACTCCTGCGTACATATCATGAAGACCGAAACAGAAGAGAGCAAGAAGGTCGAGAGAAACAAAGGACCAAAATATGTCGCGTTATTCGAGCGATTAGAGGATCCGCCATGGTAGGGCCTGCAGTTTCCGAAATCGAGAAATTCATCAAACCCATTCCGAATTCGCACAGTAGGGGGACCTTGGCTGGAGCATCCCACCAGGTTATGTAATCTGTAATTTCGCGGGTCAAGGTTGAGATCACATTTGACGATTCCAACACGGAACCATTTGGACAAATATTACCAGCTCCTTTCTTCGTCGGGGCGCAACGGACGGGTGGCTCACTCGTAACCATGTGTTCGACATAGTCGAGATCCTCAGTAGAGCTCCGCCAGAGACGACAAAGCGCGGCAGGTAGGGGGACATGCACCTAGCCCTGTGTATCATCCGGCCAAACCAATCATGAGTTTTACGCAAAACCGCTTCGGTCTTGCAGCTGTTGGTGTCTTCTTCGCTTGGGGCTATGCGATTCACTGGGTTCCGGCGCTGCGTTGGGCCGGATACTCCTTTCTCCTAGGCCTTTTCGTGGCACTTATCCTCTTCGCAACACCCCTTCTGAAGGCCAAGAAACTTCCCAGCACTCGAAGCTTTCGCTCGCCTCGGCCATGTGGCCCGACCTTTCTCGACCCTCTAACATGGGTCTCTGAATTGAGCAGCTTCACATCCAAGCAAGATTACCAGCCGACTCCCATTCACCCGGACTCCTCTCAGATATCGGCCTCTTTTGACGAGGTGCTTCATCTTATTATTCGTGACTTTGTCGCCTCTTGGTACTCGCAGATCAGTAGAGACCCTTCATTCACGAATGAAGTGGATAGGACTATTCGACTGGCTTTGTTGAATATCAGGGACCGACTCCAAGACATTGACCTAGCCGATGTCATAACTTCTCGCCTCGTTCCTATCTTTACCGCCCATTTTAGAGACTTCAACGCGGCAGAGACTGCTGTACGGGGTCGTAAACTCAATCGGTTGGTCACGGAGTCGGAAGAACTCGACCTTGCTATCGCTTCGAAGTATCGCGACGGTAACCTTCATGCAGCGGCTTCTCTTACGTTCTCAGACCCAAAGCTCATCCAACAAGACTACCTAAGGACACTCGTACAGAATGCTCTCCCAAAACTTCTTCCGGCTCGTTTCCTTGCGAGTAGGGCTGTCGCTACGTTGGTCAAGGAAATTGTCTCATGTGCGATATTGTCACCAATCGTTCAGACACTGTCCGAACCAGATACTTGGAATCAAGTGATGGAAAACTACGGACGCACGATGCTTCAGGATAGATCTACAGTCCGGAAGCTAAGAGCGGCGCTTGATCAACATGCTTCACCTGCTCCAGCTCCAGGGAGGGCGACCATCTTTCCCAGATTATCTCCTGGCGATAGCGAAAGAAAATTTGAGAAATTTATCCGAGCCATCCGCAAGACCAACAACCTTTCAGACGCGAGGCGGTTCCGAAGCGAAGTCTCGAGTCAGTTGAAAAAAGATTCTCTCGAAGACAATCAAGACCAGGTTTACCTGCGCCGCTTGGAAATGGGGAAGAGAATGCTTGATCAACGAGTCTACCGTTTGGCGGCTGGAGGCGATCACTCAGCTCCTCTCCCCCCTCTCACTCATTCTGTATCCTCTCCTGGCGTCTTCAAGCTAGAGAACGCTAGCTTGATCGAGCTGCTCCGAGACTCTTCGGGCTTATCGTATTTCATGGAATACATGGACCGACAGGGGATGATGTCTCTTGTGCAATTCTGGCTTGTTGTCGACGGTTTCCGCAATCCCCTGGAGGACGATGGTCAGGACGACGAGCAGAGCCCAGCAGCACTTCCGAAATGGTCCAACTCGGACCGGATCGACTTACAACAGATAGCTGATGCGTATTTGTCTCGACCGGAGCTCAAGACGCCGCCTTCGGTTAAGGAGGAGGTTAACCAATTCCTGCTTGCGGGAAAATTGGCGACTCCGTTGCAGTACTATAGAGCGAGGAAGGCTATCCTTACTGCCCAATCGGCCGTATTGGAGGAAATGAAATCGAGGTACTTCCAGGCCTTTAAAAAATCAGATCTGTTTTACAAATGCCTCGCATCCCAAGAGGCTTCGAGCAGCCAGGTACTCCCCACTTTGAGCACCGAAACCAATTTAAACCCTGCCTCACGTCCAGCATCTCTTACAGCTTCGAACGGGCCGGCTCTCAAGTCCCATCTAGGCATTAAGACAGCCCCACGGTTAACAGACCTAGACGGGAGGCGATCTAACTCCGCTTCAGATCTTGCTAGCCTGCATGCGGGTGACGCGATAAATTCGAGTCGCACAAATCTATCGAAAGCTTCGGAAGGCGATCAAATCAGCATGCTTTTGGATGAGGACGCTGAGATTGAAGAGATGGCTGACTCGGTCGCGAGCCTCGACCAGAGGCAGGTGCACGCAGTTCCCGATAACCAGGTCGTTCGGGCTGTGGAACAGGCATTGAACACAATTCTAGAGGATAACAGACCACAGACGGCCGAGGATCTCCGGGCCTCACTCTTTGGTAACGACGAGGGCAGTTCCTTCTCAGTATCAGCGGAGAGCGATTCTCTAAAAGACCTTACAAGTACTGGGAGGTCGTCGCAAGCGTTTAAGGAGCCAGAAAAGCCCAGTCTTGAGTCCTTGGGGCTTGTCAGTTCAGCCTCACGTATTGGTGTTTTTGTAGACGATGACCTTTTTGCGGACGAGGATAGATATCTTCCTGATAATCCCGAGGATCTTGATGAGACAGACGATAACGGCGAAGAGGAAGAGGTCCACGAAGCCGCTCCTGGTGACCTAGGCCTGGCGGAAGCCATCACAGTGCTTACCAATGATATAGACAAACTCAACGCCCAGGAAGCGGTCATCGACTCCCTTACAAAAAAAGCCGAGTTAACCAATAATATGGCGGAGCTGAGGATTTTACGGAAATCAAAGGCGAGTTTACAGCGGGAACTTCGACGCAAAGGATTGCAGAGACAACAGTACGTTATTCAAGAAAGCGATAATAGTCTATACGGGCGATCCACTGTCAAGATCAAGTCAATACGAGTCGGCAAGGAAGACGATGGCCGGGAGTATGCCTTGTACGTCGTGGAAGTGCAGCGCAATGCTGGAGAGCAGATGCCGGCCGCAGCTTGGAGCGTGGCGCGAAGATACAGCGAATTTCACGAACTGCACCAAAAGTTAAGGACAATGTATCCTTCTGTGCGTGGCTTAGATTTCCCTCGTCGCCGTATGGTAATGAAATTCCAGAGCGAATTTCTTCGGAAACGGCGTCTCGCGCTTGAACAATATCTTCAAGCCCTGCTCCTACTTCCAGAAGTTTGTAGGAGCCGGGAGCTTCGCGGGTTTCTCTCCCAAAGCGTGATTGCCCGGGGCCAAGAGCTGGTTGATAAGGAGGGGAAGAGGGATATGATTACCCGCCTATATGATTCCGTCGCTGACGGCGTCGAGGATATTTTGGGAAACATACCCGTACTAGATCAGTTGTCACTTGCGGGCCAAAACTTGATTGCTGCTGCGACTAGCCAACTCAATACCATGCCAAACGAGGCTGGTCTCGACGGCAATCCCCCAACAGAGGCCGAGGCTGAACTAAACGCATATGAGGACAAGGAGCTCGAGCCATTCATCAAGCCCATTTGTGATATATTTTTGGAGGTGTTCGAACTCAATCGGGGCAATAACTGGCTCCGGGGCCGCGCAGTTGTGGTGGTGCTGCAGCAACTCCTTGGCGGCACAATCGAGCGGAAAGTGCGCGAGAATGTCAAAACCCTCGTTCAGGAGGACTCTATTTTACGCTATTTGGGGTTATTCAGAGATAGTCTCTGGCCCGGCGGGACAATGGTTCGGAACAAGCCCCCTAGAACGGCGGCGGAGAAGAAGAAGTCCCGCAAAGAGGCCAGCCTCATGCTGGCAACCCTTGTGCCAGATCTTGCGGGTGGCGTAGTAGGGCGTTTAAACGCCCAGGCGGCCAGCCGACGCATATTCGCAACCCTCAACAACCCCCGATTAAAGTAAGTATCCACCCAACCTGCTGAAAGAAGCGAAGGCGGCTAACTGGCGTCTACAGTTCGCATCTCGTGTTTACGCTCTTGGACGAACTGGTCGAAATTGTTCTAGGTGGGCAGTAGAAGACCTGAAGGCCCTGAACCGTTCTAGTATTTTATTTCACCACATCACACGCCTCTCAATAGCTGCTACTTTTTTTCAACCGGGACCTGCTTGTACTGCAGTGTGTAATGGATAATAATTTCGATCTTAGAATACTACATGGAGAATGACTTGTCAAGAAAGAATGACTATTACTTCACAATACCCAAGTGTCCACCTTCTTAACATGGTTGCATGTACGAAGTATGAAGGACCTATTTGCAACTCGGGGCCAGATTTCGAAATGCAATGCCCAAATGGTAGACTCCCTCAGTAAGTACCTTGTCTGTTTTGTTGTTATGCAGATTGCAGAATCTCGGGGAGTTGTGGCCTGAGGCAGAGCTGGCAAAGAACTAGCGTTTCGCGCCTTCGCTTCTGATGTACTTTATCCCCACCTCCGTCAAACCCAACAACCCACCGTGGTGCTGCGCAGCTTAATCTTCGCGTCTGCTCTCCTTCGCCAGCGAGCATCATTCTCAACCGCAACATCTTAATCTATCATAATCGACCCATAGTCTGGCCCGCCTGCGTTCTGCTCCCTCTACTCGTCGGATCGTCAGGGCCCACTGGCCTTAGAGACCGGACCTGGACAAAACCATCTCGCGATCCGTTGGCCCCCATCCGCGCAAGGACGCTTTATCCGCAATCATGACAGAGGTTTCTTCAACCAGGCTTTACCTAGGAAACCTTCCCCGCAATGGTTAGTTGCAGCATATGCCCTATCTAGACCTGGTCGGTAGCTCTGCTCCAGACAGGTCATAGGCCTGCCGCACCCTCGAATTGACGACCTGGCCCTCCTCGTTCTTTTGGATGCAAACTTGACGCAGCTCAACCTGGCCGACTGCCTGCACCCTACGGTCCGCTGCTAACCAAGAGCCCACATGAGCAGTATCCAAAGCGGAAATCGAAGCCCACTTTGCCAAATTTGGCAGTGGAAAGATCACGGAGATCAAGCTCATGAATGGCTTCGGTTTCATCGAGTACGAGGATCCTTTGGATGCCCGCGACGTAGTACCTGGTAAGTAGCGGTCTGCCTAATTTCGCCGCTCTGGGGTTCCATGTTTCTAACACCGTCATCTAGCTTTCCGTAAGTCCACCCGACTTCGAGTTGTCTACCGACCAAATCTGGCCATCCTCATACACCTCTTCTGTTTTTTTCTTTCTCCCACACCAGGCTCTCGCCGTGGATCTCGGAGTGCAAATGCTAACCAACCCAGACGGCACGGATTTCATGGGTGAGCGACTCACCGTTCAATTCGCTCGCGGGAACCGCCATCGTGAAGGGTTTACCAGCAATGAACGTGCCCCTCCCCGGCCGCGCCGCACCCCGCACCGAATGCAAATCACTGGGCTTCCCACCGACACTAGCTGGCAGGTCTGTTTATATCGCTTCGCCCTTTTGTCCTTTCCCTTCTTTTGGATTCCGGGAGTATCGCCTCCCCTACGTCTGGCGGGCTAGCACGCGTGATATGACCCTCGGTTCCTGGAACTTCCCTTGGGGCTACTCTGGATTGACCCTTCATGTGGGCCCGGATGCAGGGCGTCCATGTCCTTACGTCTCACTTTCCTGCCCCGCCCTCTGCGTAGAGATGGATTTCCAGCGCGTCTGCCATTGGTACCCGGATCCGTACTTGCATCGGGGATTATTCTTTCCGTTCATACACCTGCTTTCAGCCCAGTCGGATGTGTCCATTGATAGGCTCTACCTTGGTACACCACGCAGCAACTTACATGGATATCTGGAAATAGGATCTTAAAGACTTCGCGCGACAGTCCAACCTTGATGTGGTCTACTCCGAGACCGGCCGTGACGGAACCGGACGGGGGTAAGTTTCGCCTTACGGTTAACCTCTTTCACAGTATCAACTAACGGTAACTTGCAAAGTTTTGTTGAGTTCGAAACCGCCGCCGACTTGAGGACCGCTGTCGAAAAGCTTGATGGAAGGGAATTCAAAGGAAGCCCCGTTGCTTGTATCGCAGATGTATGTATCACCACCTGTCCGGATGTTCTAGTTCAATCGTCGTTAACCCCATGAATGAGTAGACCCAGCCAGACCCCCTTCCCCGAGAGCGAGCTCGGTCCCGTTCTCCAGGAAGGCGGCCTTATATGCACCCCCAAGAAGACCATGATCGTCGTGGGCCTCCTCGTGGGTATAGCCCTCGCCGCGATGGCTATCGAGATGGCTACCGCGAGAGAAGCCCCGGCCGGCGCCCCCCGCCTCCCGATTATTACGATGATCGTGGCCGTGGTTACAGGTCTCCACCACGCCGGCCCCTTGATGATTACCCGCCGCGCCGCGGCTACGACGACCCCTATCGCCGCGATTACCCCATGGCAGCCGACCCGTACGCCAACGGCAGGCCTTATGACCGACCCCCGAGGGATTTCCCCCCGCGAGACGGTGGATACCCGAGGGACGGATACGGGCCACGGGAGTATGATCGGGGCCGTTACTGGTAAATTTAAACATTGCTTCCCGCCCGAACCAAGCCTTAACGAACGTGTTAGATCATTGTACACGATTTTACGTTTTCTGGAGGTTTCTTTACGCAGGTGCTTGGTTAACGGCGTTTGGGGTCGCTCCCCGACTTCCGCCATTCTAGGGACGCCGAACAAGATTCGGCCCGCCCCCGTCCCGTTAATTAGGCAACGATTGTTTCTTAGTCTGTAATCGAAAGGATGTATGTTTTATGCGCAGGACATGGCGGACGTCGGTAATCCAAGGCTACGGAGGATCATAATTCAAGGGTTCACTGGTGCAGGCTTTGATGTCCGTTTGGTTAAAGTCGAGAATGAGCGATTCTTACCCTTTAAGGCGTTGGAGGCATCACTAAATGGTGGGCATGATGATCTCCAATGATGGTTTATGTTTCTTTCTATTTCACTTCACCTCTTCCCCTTTCGAAGCCCCATCCGGCGATACCCAGTCCGATCTTGGAACCATTTGACCCTACCAACCCATAAGCGAACTCTGATGAGCACCGGATCTCTCTTGTTCACGTAGCAGCTTTTCAGTGAGCCACAGCAGCAGTAGTAGTAGTAGGCTCCTAACGTACAACATAAGAAAAATATATGTACAAATTTTTCGCACTCACTTTCCACACCATTAAGTATGTTGCGAGCAGTCCCAGCTCAGCGATGCATCGTTGCCCATTCTGCATTTAACCCACAGAGCGGTCACTGGAAGAGACTAGCCACCTTCGGGTAAAAGCCATTAGGCGGTCTTCCTCCACTGCAGTTGGAGGCCGATCAGACTGCTAATAGTGCCTGCCAGACCAACCACGCCGTCATCGAGGCCAACCCAAGCAAGGGCCGAGGTAGGAATCGTTAGGTCGCACAAGTCAGAGAACAATTGGAGGCGGCTCGCGGCTCGTTCACTAGAAGTGGGGGTCTAGGTTAGATATCGCAGTATCGCGGCGGAAGTAGCAGGTGGGCATTTTCCCCCTGATAAGGACCCAGAACTTACATGGCGATCTTCTTGCTTTCTACTACACCTTCACCTTCCTTCTTGTCTACACGGGCCTCTCGCAGTCGTAGAACACGCAGGGTGTAGAGCTGGGCGACAAGGCTGCAAAGGATACCAATGGCCCAGAACCGGTAGGCTTCGCGCTGGAACGTCTTGGCCCTGGGCGACTTCCGCACGCCCAAGGCATCCGGAAGAGTGAGGAGATCGAAGGTCAAGTAGCCAGCGTAACCGAGCTGTCGGCCAATAGTCGCATAGCGCAGGACGGGATCCAGTGCCTTAGCATCAGCGGCCACAGCGGCGGCCTTGACATGCTCGACGTTTTTGCCAGCGCGGAAGATTTTACGGGCCAGGCCGAGCTGTCGCTTGATGGCATCCCAAGGAGCGATCTCGGTCTTGGAGCTATTCGTACGGAAGAGATACCAGGAATAGAATCTGGCGAAGTACTGAATTGCGCGGAGGAGCTTGTCGCGACCCACCGTCGTCGCGACGAATTTGAGGTAGTGGGAGACGGTGGGGTGATAGACGAGTGCGTCCGCGACCATGATGGAGTTGTCAATCCGATTGGTTTTGCGGGAGGATTATTGAAAACTAGGAGACAGGATAGGATGGGTGGCTGTCAGTCGAGTTATTGCACCGTGGGTTATTAGGATGACACAGGAAGCAAAGCAGGTAAAATAGATTCGAGTTGGCGCAGAATGAACAAGGGGTGGAAAAGATGCTGAGGTTGGAAGGCTGAGGTGATTGAATTGAAGACACTGGAGGGGTAGGATGAGCACATGTTGTGCCGAGGTTGCGCACCAAGGTAATCATAATTGAATCCTACTCAATCCGTGCTTAAGTCCACATCGAGAGTCGCCCTGATGCAACGGCAGCCGTCTCTGAAGGTTTCATGTCTATTCTACGAAGTAGAACATGGGCAAGCTCTGCATGATTCGAGAAATATACACATAGTCCTGATATCAAAGATTTGAATTTTTCTAATCTAGCCGACCGACCTTGCTGGCACGGATGGCCGAGATTAATGTAGCTCTTGTTGAATGTGCCAGATGATTTGGACTGGCGAACAATTGCCGCCATTGGCACTCCTGTTCCAGACAATGTATTAGGGGAGCCAAGAAGCAAGCTTAGTCTGTCCCAGGGAAACTAGCTACAATCGCTAGCAAGGCCCATGACCCGAAAGCGCCAGCATTCCGAAATCAACATTTGAACCCTGTCTTGCAGTCACGCGAGAGAATTAGATTTGTGGTCGGATGTCTCTGCACGAATACGAGCAGTGGCATCGATTGACCCGTTCAATCAATAGTTTCGCGTGACACGAAACGGTATCGCAGTTCGAGCCATGCCGAGCACCAGGACGAAAGTAAAGTACTTCAAGTTGTCGTGTGGAGACCATTTGATTCCCCGCGTCCACCCTGAGGCAAAGACGCGATTCGGCATTGGTGCTCTTCAGCCCCTCGATCACACGCAATGCTATCCCGAGGTCTCGGATGCTGCCGGCTTACAAGCCCGACGTCTTCCGGGAAATCCTCTTTCCAGGCACTGTCGCCTCTGGCCAATTGCCCCCCGACGACGGCCAGTAGCCGTACCCTAGCACTCACTAGCGATTTTACCAGACATGCGTACCGTGCTCGGTCCAATCCAATCCGACCATTGCATCATATGGATATCTTCTGGTATGCCGGCCACCGCCCCACTAACCTCCGATAGCCGCCCCATAGCCCGAGACGAGCTCCCCTCTTCGTCTATCCGGGGTAAAGGGAAGGTCGAGCCAGTGCTCTAATGGAGAGGGAAAAAAAAAACTACCGTTGTTCAAATGCGTAACTTTCCACGGCATTCGAATCTAAATAATCCCCCATTTCATTCCATGTGCAGTCTGCCCCTCCCTCCAAAACCTTCCTAGTATTCCCATCCAGCTTACACCCAACATTGAACTCAAAGTCCGCCTGGTGAATGATATCATCGATCCGCCGAGCTCTTTCAACACACCATTCACCTACAAATTTCCCCTGATAATCCTCCGTGCGCCGTCACCATGGCTACCTCGAACGGCGATTCGCCTGGTAACACCATGACTGAGAAGGTCAACACCAACATCATCACCCTGACCCGATTCCTCACTGAGGAACAAGCCAAACACAAGGAGGCCACTGGTGATTTCACGTAAGTCACAAGAGGCAACCCCGCCCGCGCTTCATTTTGTTTCTTTTCTTCGTGCCCGCGCCCGAGGCATGTCAAGTCGGACACCACCTGCCGATCGAGCTAACATCCCAACCCCCCTCAGGCTACTATGCCACGCGCTGCAGTTCTCTTTCAAATCAATTGCCTACTATATCCGCCGCTCGACCCTCATCAATCTCACCGGTCTCGCCGGTTCCGCAAACGTGACTGGAGATGACCAGAAGAAGCTCGATGTTATCTCCAATGAGCTCTTCATCGAGGCCATGCGATCCTCGGGGAAGTGCGCCCTCTTAGTGTCTGAGGAAGAGGAAAACATAATTTTCTTCAAGGAAAGCACCGGAGCTCGTTATGCTGTCGCCTGCGACCCCATTGATGGCAGCTCCAACTTGGACGCTGGCGTCTCTGTTGGGACCATCTTCGGAATCCACAAGCTTCCGGACAGCTCGACGGGCACCAAGGAAGACATTCTTAAGCCTGGCTCGGAGCTACTCGCAGCTGGATTTACCATGTACGGCGCGTCGGCCCAATTGGTCATTACCATGAAGGGAGGGAGCGTCAATGGCTTTACCCTTGACAACGGTCTCGGAGAGTTCATCCTGACCCACCCAGACATGCGGTTGCCGCGCTCCAGGGCGATCTACTCTGTGAACGAGGGTAACTCGCTGTACTGGACCGATGACGTAAAGGCGTATTTCAACTCGCTCAAGGAGGCGCAGGAAAACGGCAAGCCATACAGTGCCAGGTATATTGGTAGCATGGTGGCTGATGCCTATCGCACCCTGCTGTACGGAGGCATGTTCGCTTATCCCGCAGACAAGAAGAGCCCCAAGGGGAAATTGCGTATCCTCTACGAGTGCGCCCCAATGGCCATGGTTTTCGAGAATGGTAAGTCGACGCGCTGCAAAACGATTTGTTCATTTAGCTAACGATCATTTTGTATAGCGGGAGGTCAAGCTGTCGATAGCAATATGAAGAGGATGCTCGACATTGTTCCCGAGGACATCCATGACAGATCGGGTATATTTATGGGAAGCTATGATGAGATCGAGAGGGTAAAGAAGTTTCACAGATCCTAAGCTACTTCTACAGAAAGCGGAACGGCCTGTAGCGCTGTATAAAAAGGCCTAACCCCGGGCCGTAGTACAATACTATGATTCTATTTCGGGGACAAAACATACTTTTACTCGTGGCGCCGAGGGAAAAACCATAGGATCTTGGGCACAAGCCGTGGGGTCGTGTGTCTCCAAACTCTGTAGTTCTCGTCGTGCCCATATGCACGATCGTACTTTGCTTCGCTCAATGGAATTCCCGAAACCCTCGTAAGTAGAAAATAGGCGAATGCCGGGCTGATATACGTCAGCGCCAGGACGATGAGGCCGCCTACAACTCCCCCAGGAAGGCCAAGGGCAGAAACTACCTCCTCCCGCCACAAGGAGCCGAAAGCAAAGGTCGCCACCCCGAACCAAAAGAGTATGTCGCCAAAGTAATGAGGATACCGGCTGTGAGTGAATTGGGCGGGTGAGTCGTGGGCTCATGTCACATGTGCAGCTTTTTGAGTGCTTACCTTTGTGAAAATAGGCCCCGGCTGATGAACTTCTCGTCGTGTTTCCGCTCGTGTTTCTCCCTCGACCACTTGCTCTTTTGCCAATCTGCAACGACCTCTACGGCGAAACCTGCCAAGGCCAGGGCGAGGCCAAGTGATTCAAAGGCAGAGAAACCCGGAAATCTCGCAAAGACCTGGGCAGGAACCGAGTTGAGCCAAATAACAGGCATGGCACAGCACCCAACCCAAACCAGCTGCCCAACCCACGCAACCGTAAACTTCACAGGCGACTCCCTAATCCCGTCAAATCGCGAATCCCTTCCCTCCCGGAGTATTCGGAAAAGGAGGAAAAGGCCCACTAAAGAGAGGTAGAATCGTCAGTGCGTAAAATCCCTTTTCTTCCTCGTCATAGCCCCTTCCTCGCTTCGTCTCGCGCAAAGACACGGCGTATAAAGGAGAAATACATACAACGCGTGGCCCACATGGCCACGACGCCCGTGAGGATCGCCTGTCTCCCGTCAAATGCTACTCCCCGAACACAGCCCCCTGCTTGGAGTAACCCTCCGACCCCATTCCGCACACCAAATATTAGCGACTCCGCCCAAGGGCGGGTGCCGCGATAGTCCACGGAATCCTCGAGACATGGCGTGGGGAAGCTGGAGGCGCAGGCGACAAGAAAGGCCAAAGTTCCACTCGCATCGAAGAAACGCTCCGAGCTGAGGATGATTGATGGCACCCCGGTACTAATTAGTGTAAGGCAGACTGTGGCTAGTGAAGCTTGGAACGTAGTGAAGCCCTCACTCCCACTGCCGTTGAAAATAGCTTCTGCCATCACGGTTCTGTTTGCTTGCGTTGGTTTATTGTATCGGAAGCACACGGGCACAGAGGAGGGGAAGCTGCACCTTTATGTAGGGCGTCGAATCGAGGGTCATCAAGAACACACGGACCTCGGATTTCATATAAAGCTTGGTTCAGAAATTTACATTGTATAGGCTGATTTTCTACATGTTTCGGTATAAAACCCAGGCCGAAACGCCGATGCTTGTCAGGGCCATTCATGAAGAGCGAGTGCAGCATCAGCCCGGACGTCAGCACTGCTCACAGCCAAACATTTCCGGCGTTATCCCGCCCCGGCGCCCCCCCCCTCCCAAGAAACGCCGCTCCAGGAACAACTAGCGTGATGAGTAACAGAATTGGATTGGAAAAAAAAAAAAAAAAAAAAAAAAAAAGAAAAAAAGAAAAAAAGAAAAAAAAAGAGGAATTCTAAGGTCATTAAGGGTCATTAGGGCCGTAACGTCCTGTCGGGGCTAGTCCACGTGGGGAGTCGTGTAACCCCCTTCTTCGTCCAAGATCGCTATTAAAAGGAAAGTGAGGGCATAGCCGTAAAGATATGCGGCAGGCGAGATGCATCATCACCACTCAGGTATGGTGCTGTCCCATGCCGGGTGACCCGGGCATCGACAGTGGAGTCGTTGGGTATTCATAGCCGGCATCTGAGCAGTTGGCCGAGTGATCAAACGAGTGAGAGAGAGGTGGAGTCTACGTGCAGCAGTTAGAAAAATGGTTATATCCCTTAGCTGGATCTTAATGGAACTCTCTGACTTACGTGGGCTCCAGGGCTGTCATATTGAAGAGCAGAGCTGATGTCTATCGTTGGGACGAAGCCATAGTCGCCATAAGCCGAGAAAGAATGATCAGCATGATAGAAATCCCGTTTCGTTTCGTCGCCCATATGCGACATGGATGGAAGAGTGGCTGCCGCGGACCCAGAAAGATAGTCCGCATAAGGCTCTGCTGTAGTGCTTCCAGGGTACGACTGAATTGGAACAAAGGGCGTCATGATATGCTCATTGGTGGGCGCATATGGAGCAGGGGAATAAAGTGGTGGGGTATGGGACTCGGCTCGCCCACTCCAGTCAGGCACCAGGCGATAATCCTCGCGATGCTGAGCAGGCTTTTGCTGGACATGCGAGGCGGGCCGCGATGATCTTTGGCTCTTGCTAGATGCCTGAGACTGACGCTTCTGGGCTTTCCCGGGGGTTGAGGAAGTTTGCTTGCCCACTATTGGGGACTCGTCACTTGCACGCCTCTCAAGATCCTCTAGGCGCTGCTTTAGCTTCTTGCCTAGATGGTGGGAAACCCGCGTTAGTATAAAGCAGGCGTGATGTTGGAAACTAGCTGTCAACCGCATCTATAACCCCGGGAGTGCGCAGGGTATGACTCGGTAGCTCCAATGAAAGGGCGTCGGAGACATACGGTAGTTCCTCTGCGCGATGCGGTTCTGGATTCTTCTCCTCTCCGCAAGGTCGGATATCTTTGTCCAGTCCTCATCTGGATTTGCAGAACTGCTAAAAGCACTGCTAGTGCCATGCTGACTCGCTGGGTAGTGCCTTTGCGTCGGCAATGGCGAAGGATACGAGTATTGGGGTTGGGACATCATCACGGACATCAAGTCTCTGCTAGAGTTGTTGAACTCGAAGTTGTTGTTCCGAGGAATCAGTAAGAACGAGACTCTACACTAGAGGAAGTTCGAACGATAAAATGAGATCGTGTCCCTGAGGGGAAAGGAAAAAGAAAGAGGTAGGTCGGGTGGGAGCTCTTGTCTGGAACGTAGGAGCCGTTATATAACATATCGATGGCCAAGTCTTGGGGAGAGGAGCCATTTGACATTCTCATCATCCTGCTGCTCCTGCTGCCCTACAGCCCATCTTCCAGACGGGCCATCTTGTCCCCACTTTGGCTGGCCCTACGGGCGGTGTTCTCCTATTAGAGAGCAAGGATAGCAGCGTGCGTATGTGGAATGAGGGGATGGGAAAGTCATTTTGCGTTACGGAGTACTTGGTAATATGGCTCCACGACCAAGCCATCCTGCACGTACTGGTACAGAGAACACGGAGGATCGCATGCGAGGGTGCAGTGGTTGGTGGTCGAAAGGTGCTAGCAAGGGAGCGAGGGGTGTTTAGGAGGAGGGGTGTGAAAAGAACGGCTCTGAGCTCGTAGGGCAGGTGGCACTTTCATAGGGCAGAGCGAGCAGTGCAACCTTGGAGAGAGTTTATGGTTGGCTTGGGCAGACCTGGATCGGCGAAGTCCCGGCGATACATTAAGGCTGGATAGACGGGGTGGTGGGGACAGCAGCCTGGCGGTACACAACGAGCTGTCATTTGACGTTTTAAGAGCCTTCCAGTAGCTATTTCAGAGAGAGGTAGGGTACTAATGAGCATTGCTTGGGATCAACGGCCCACAGACGCGTTGTATTTGATATACTTGTATTTTTTCCTGCATTTTTCGTCCGGCGGCCGAAAGAAACTAAGAGACGCATGTGTGATGGAAAAAAGTACAACCTCGCTTCCACACTGACTTGAAGGCAAATGAAGCTAGCGAAGAGGAATAGGAAAAAAAGGGGTGGGGAACGGAACAGCGGCGGGAACACAAGGTTGTCTGGCGACCTCATGCCAAGTCCCTCCTAGGCATCAAGGTTAGGAGGCGAGGTGCCGTGCAATGATTTGTCAAGCTTTCGCAAGAGTCGCTCAGAAAGATGCGGAAGGCTCGGATTCGGATACCATGGGGGCCGGAGCTTGGAGCAAGGCGCGGTAGGAAGGAATGTATTCCATCTGGACTAGGCGCCAGTACCTCCGGAGTAAATGTCGAAACAAGCCGAGTACTCCCTGCCTACGTGGTGCCCTGAGAACTTTTGAAGAGATGCAAAGGATTGGCCTTTTTTTTCGCAGACGACGAGGAACCGGATGTGGATATGCCTAGGGGCCGGCGTCCTGTGCGCACGAAGAATAAGTATATCCTGGTAGAGAACTTCGTAGGGCTGTGGTGGTGCGCGCGGACCTGGACCAATGAATAGATGGCAGCGGCCGACCCCAGCAAGACCACCCCTTGCAATCTGGAGAGTCGAAGCTCCTCTGGCCGCGATAGATGAGAAACGCGAGAGGTTATTGGCTCATGGGTAGTGAGGAGGTGCAGGCACAGCCAGCCTGGGGGGAGTACTTTCCAGTACCAATACCTACACCGAGTCCTGTATCTTCCGTCCTGTTTCCAACCCTCCACAAGCCTAGCAGGCAAGCACCTCCTATATTATTAATACCAATGTTCAAAAATCAACGACGGAGCATGGGAAAAAGGGCGATCTTGATGCAACACTAGCGACGACATTGAACCGAAGAATCTCGACACTGAGGGAAAGTTCTACTGAACAGAGGACGCAGTTCGCTACACCTGCCCAGTGTCAAATACCGTGGTTTGGGAGCTCGGGTAGTCCAGAGAGGGGGCCAACAGGATGCATTCTCTTTCCGTTCTTATTGTTTTTCTCTATATTTTGTCGCCTAATTCCTTTTTGATTTTTTCTCCCCCTTCTTTCTATGGACCTGTTGAGAAGTTCGCTCTACCAATTTGTGATGCTTGATGGGTGGCAGTGCTGCTTTGAATCAAGGTATGACGGTCCCAATTTCCGAGGGCTGAGGAGTGCCAGCAGTGAATCTTTTGTCAAAGTAGCTAAGGTCGAGTTGGCTTTGGAAAATGTCTACACTGCAGGGTTAAGCGCGACGCGACCTAAACGGCTCTAGATTTAAATAACATTTGTCCTTTGTGTGGCTGCACCCGAGCAAAAGGTCCCTTGTACGATGTCGAATCGATCCTTCGTTCATACAAGGTTCCCGCCAACAATATTATGATACTCTGGCGGGCCAAATTACTCATCTGGGACTGAAATGGTCGGGGCCAACAAGGACGTGTTCTGGACATGTACAGTACATAATACATCAATCCTTTTCTGTCTCCCATCTCTCAGTATCAATTATGCATACCCCCCAGCGTGTCTTTTCAGCCCTGCCCATTTTGGAGCATTTACTGCAAGAGGGAGAACGTGCCCTGGGGAATTTGGTTCTGACTCCTCTCCGCATCCAATGTAGCCTTCCCTGATAGGGACTAATTTACGAGACTCGAAATCGTTTGTTCGGGGTACCTTTCTTGCCTGTGTGTGGAGGGTGCGCCGCCTATCAACCCCCAAAAGGAGGTTGTACAGTATTATCTTCCAATGCCCCAGCGCACCAGCCCAAGATGTCACGTCACACCTTAAGGTGCTGACAGCGACGACCTTGTAAGGCTTTGCCGATCGTACATTGAACCACTCAAATTGCTTCTCAATTTCTTCAACCCGGGGTGTGGCTGATGGGCCCGAGGAAATCAGCCGTTGCGTTTCAGGAAAAAGGGTCGACATCACCCACACCCGTGGTGCCGGATATGATGTGAAATCTGTGAATATGGGGTGTGGCCCTGCGCTATGGTGATGGAACTTTGCCCTGCGGGCCAGCTTTTGTCCAGCCAGGGTTACTTGGAGCTTGGAAAGGGAAAGAACGTGATTGACTATCTGCTCGAGAACGACCGGTTGAGATCTCTCCGACTCTATTCCGGGCAGGCGAGGCGGGGAGGGCGGGAAGCCGTCAACACCGGTTTTTTTACGAGTCGATACAGACTATTTGTCAAGCTGAGTGCCTTCGATTGTCTCTGTGCTATTCTTCTCGTTGTTCTCCCGTTGTAGGCTACTGAGTTCCACTCATCTGCTTCTAGAATCTATTTCCTTAATATTCCTCAGCGGAGAAGAGCATACAGCCTCTACACCACTTTCCCCCGTCGCTCCTAAGGGGTAGACTATAAACAGCAGTCTGCAAAGTCAAAGCAATCCAACGATGGGGAGAAAATGAAAGGCACTAAGGTGGTGCGACCTCTGCTCGTATAGGGCTGACCAATCAAAAACCGCAACTCGAAGTACAATGGTCTGGGCGACTGGTCTTAACGGTATCTACACCATTTTGCGAAAATCGCACTGTACACGCGGAGGACCCGGAAACCATGCAGCCATCCCTGCCTCCGCCGTTTCTGGCAGGCAAGCAGTGGGATTGTTTGGCGAAATGGCGGGCTGCCCCTTTCTCGAGCTCTGTCGCTTTTTGCGTCCCGCCTTCCCAAGACTCCATTCTTCCGCTGGACCGTACTTTGGGCCTATCATTGACCCCGAAGTGGATTTTGCACAGCCTGGTTTGGACCCAACGACATGGCAATGAAATATTGATCCGGGAATACTTCTTCATCCACCTGATGAATCCGACATGAATCGCGCTGCGGTGCAACGAGCGTATATCACTGCCCTATAACGTGTAAATTGAACTAGATAATCGCATGTTAAGTCGGGCCCGGGTTATACGCAAGCCTGCACAGCCGCAGGTTCTCCTGGCGAGAACGGCCAATAACTTTAGCTTCATCCTCCGCCTTCCGTAGGAATCCAGATGGCGGAACTTTGGACCCGCTGGAATCAAATGGAGAATTTGAGGGACGTGCATTGTTGCGACTTCACCATACTGCCAAAGTTTATGCAGCACATGGTCAGGTTAAAAGCGAATATATCATTGATAGATTTACAGCAACAGTACAGGTGGGTATAGCATGTTGTTTATACCATGTCTGAGAATCAGAGGGGAGCAATGGCCTGGGATAACCGTACCCCAGAAGAAGCTCTCCCATGATTGAAAAATTCCATGATCCATAACCCTCAATCCCTACTCCCCCATCGCCCATCCGAGCTTTCATCGTAGTGATCCTGCAGTCGCCAGTTTAATGACCCAAGACTTTGAATCCTAACTCGCCAGGAAAGGCTTTTGGTGACGAAGAAAATTGCGACAGTACACTACTAACTAGTTATGCCCCGCGGGCAGCTTTCCCAGTATATCGTCTAGAATGGCTATCGGTTCGGAGCGCAGGGATTACAACCCCGGGTGATTACCGCTACTATGGTCGACAACGTTGTCGGAGAGATTTATGAGTAGTTGTGCAAGGCAGCGCTTCGTCGCGGCATCATCTCGTAGAACTGAAGAGAAGGTAGCGTCTCGAAGAGGCTCAGGTAGGCACTGCCTTAACGCCTCACGGGCTCGAGCATTGTCGCTAAGTCTAGTTCAAACAGGGTGAGCTACAGTGGGAGTAACGGGGGACAAGTGCCTTACCGAAGGAAGCACCTAACAACATGCTTCAAAAGCCGAGCAGTTTGCTGTTCTACGAGCTGGTTGACCATATTACTCAAAACCGTCCCAACGGCGTAAAACCGCTCGTATGTGGCGCAGATATAGTTCAGGCCATTGTCATCAAGGAGTATCTTCTGTACAATGAATATAGCAACCGTTTTGCTGAGTTCCGAGCCAGTCTCCATGATCCGAAGGCAGAGTGGGATTATCTCTGTCGTGAGGAGGAAGTTAATGACTTCCGTCGAGTCGTTCTTGACGAGCGCCCCAATAACGCCCAAAGATGTTAGTCGAAGGTATTCGAAAGGCCTAGATTTGGACGTCGTGTTTAGGAATGGGTATAAAAAGAGGGGTATATGAGCTAGTGTCGTCAGAATATTGCGAAGCTAAGAAAGATTAAGTCGGGCAGGGGGTTCCTACCGTTAAGAAAAAGGGTACGGGTATCGTTGTGGGAGGCAACACATTGCAGAAGAGCGAGAGCATTGCACACCCGGTTTGAAGCAGCGGCAGTGAGCTGAGACGGGTTTAGAAGCGTGTATACAGAGATGATTTCCTGTAGTAAAGACGTCATCACTCCTACATACGGGGTTTATTAGACGCCGGGAAACTCATATATCACAAACTGGCAACTTACCGAAGGAGTGCCAGAGAATGAGGGCTAGCTCAGGCACCTGTTCTCGCTTTTTGCTCAGCTCGAGCAGAGCAGCCTCCCGAGTATTCTCATTGAGCAGATCGGCGATGTACGCCATAGTCCGGCGATTATCCTCAGAAATCAACGGCTCATGGCTCGCATCGTGGCTATGTGACGCCGGCAGTCCACTCAACGAATTGTGTATCGCAGGGATTCGGCTGTAGTGTTGCTGTTGCGCTGCGGACGCAGCTGCTGCCTGGTGCTGCTGTGTCGTTGGTAGCCAAGAAGCATCAGCGTGGGAATACAGTTGGTGATGGCCGTATACATGTGTCGGCATCATCTTGGGCGTTGACAATGCTACGGCAAAGTTCGTATCATTCCCCTTGTTATTTTGGTTTGGGACCAGAAGCGGAGGGGGAGGGCTGTGGAAGGTTAATAACACCCAGGGGCGCTGCTTACTGCTGGCCCTCGTCTGAAATTATAACGCTTCGCCTTGCGAAATGCAGAAACCAGCGGCAGGTAAAAAGTTGGGGACGCGCAAAAGGGCGATTAGTTGTTTGTAACTCGGTAGAGAGGGCTGCTTTTCGTCGACAACAGGAAGCGTTTTGGCGACCGCCCTTGGGCTTCGAATATTTCGGCTATACACCGGGTAAATTAATGAAGGAATATGATGACTAAATTACAATTCTCCCATAACTGCCGCCCACTTGATCACTACTTAATGTGCGCTGTTAGCTCCTGAAGATTCAGTGGCATATTCTGCGTATACCGTCCCATTACCCTCCTTGGCCGAACCGATGGCTCGCCTTAGAGACTATCTGAAGATGCCACGAATTCTACTCTCCATGTAGTTCCTAAGATACTCCTAAGTAGGGTATCCGAATAATCCATTCAAAGCCTGACCTCTCTAAGAATTTGATCTGCCATGCTCTTGTATTGCCAAGTGTTTCCAACCATGCGCTTAAATTGAATCCCATGGAGAGAAAGCAGGGGCACCTTCACAATAAAGATTTCGAACTCCAGGATCATGCTTCCACCCAAATCACTTTGAACCTGAGTTGTCGTCTCTCCTGCCGCCCGCCGTGAAGCCATGTTGTGATCGGGTGGTCCGCTCGCTTCAGATATGTCCGAATTTGAGTAAGCCGCCTCCGCTGCTCCCTTATTAGGCGTCCTTGGTGTTGCTGGGGGACGGTCAAAATCACGCAGGTCGTCACGTTCCCGATCACCAGACCCTATTAAGCCGCCAAAGCTGAACCGCCTCTTATGTCCTGGGGTCTGTAAGGGTGGGCTTGCCGGCTGCTCAGCTACTCTCCTAAGGTCAATACTGGGTATATGACGACAGCTGAATCCACCCTTGATTTCCGCATACTCAACTCCCAATTGGGCGAGTACCCGCTTCAGTTCAGCCCGAATCTCTGGCACGGACTTTGGCGAGGTTGTCGAAACACTGAACAAACCCTTCAGGTAGACCGGCTTAGCAAGATCAGAGCTATCTAGCCTATCAGTTGAGAGGCCGCTGTGATCACCATGCTCTTGGTCTGTCTCTTCAGGAACATTGGCCTCTCTAGCCTCTTCTCGGAGAAGCCTTCTTCGCTGTATGCTTTCACGTCTTGCATGACCAAGCGATTTTGCGCGAACAGAGGAAGACCTCTGCTTAAGGTCGGGTCCGTGTTCGGAATGACCACGGTCGTATCCCGTAGACTGGTCTGATCCACTTGTCGGAGGCGGATCTTTCGCAATACGGGCAGAACCTCGCCTTCGTATGTCTGCCGAGTTGACGCTCGTCGACCGACCGAGCCCCAGCCTCGTCTGACGAACCCCGCCCCCAGACGACGGAGGAGGACTCAAGAGATCACTGTGGTGCGGCTGGCTGCCGCCAGAGCGAAGAGCTGTGCTGGCGTATTCGTCACGGTCCCTCCGGCTTCTGCGAATGCTGAAGCTTTTACGAGGTGGTGCTGGCGACTCGGCTACCGTCGGAGAATGGACTTGTACAACCGGTGGATGTGAGCGGTCCTTTTCCACTCGCTCGGGCTCTCTCCGTTTTCTTGTACTAAACCGCCGTAGTAGCCCTGCTGCAGTGCCCTCTTTGCGCTGGGGAACATCCAGACGTGAATCAGCAGGCTGGGCTTTCGTAGGAGATACGGCAACCTTTCGCAGTGTCTCCGGCAAGTCGTCTTCGCCATGAGTACGTGCCCTTGCGCGTGAGCGCCCGCCGGTGGACTTCTCGCCTGGCATCTCATACGCCGCGGTGTTTGTGTGAGCTTCTTGAGGGGGCGCTATCTCGGGTACCACATCGGGTTCCTTCTGTGTTGCAGGTGGTACAGCGTGGGGTGTTGCGGAGCTGCGCTCGCGTTCCTTTCGCTCGCGGACGAGGTAATAGATAGATATCAGGGGGTTGAAGGCGTTCAGAGGGTCGCTACCTGGCTGCAAACCTTCTGAACTCGGTGTGGATAGATTGTCCCGGCTGTTTCCAGAATTTCTACGACGATAGAAGTCAAAGCCAAAACCGCGTCTTTTTTCTACTTCCTTTGAAGGTTGGGGAAGCTCCTTTTCACGCTGGTACAAGCGGGCAGCTCGTTGGTATTCCTCCGACTCTATTGTGCGCGTTAATTGGCCTTTAATAGACTCAGGAGATCCAAAGTTGAATCCCGTCATTGCGTTAATAACATCTTGATCAAGGGGCAAGGTCAGTGGTTCTCTAGGGGGTAGGTAATTATCCGGCGGACCAGTATACCCCTTGTTCATCCAGGTGTGATTCAGAACCTCATACATCGTTGCCCTTTGCTTAGGGTCTGTGACTAACATTCGTGACATCAAGTGCTTGCAATCTACGAGCAATCAGCTAACAGGACAGATAGGATAAATACTATGAATGGGTAGACTTACCAGAAGAAAGCCAAGACGGATAATCAACAGCGCCTTTCTTGATCTTAGCATGTAAAGCGGGCATGCTTTGGTCATCAAAAGGGACCTTGCCGCAGACAAGAACATAAAGGACAATGCCAAAACTCCAAACATCAACCTCAGGCCCGGTATAGGCGCGTGCTTGCAGCAGTTCGGGTGCCGCGAAATAAAGACTCCCACAAAAAGTCTTGAGATGGGCCCGAGGGGAGAAGAGATTGCTCAGCCCGAAATCTATGATCTTTATATCACCCGTCTTGCTGATGAGAATATTCTCGATTTTCAAGTCTCGGTGAACGATACTATTGCGATGACAGTAATCGAGAGCGCTTGCGATCTGACGACTGAATTTCCGCGCCTGTTTCTCTTTCAATTTCCCGTGAGATATTATGTAGTCGAGCATCTGCCCACCATTGACAAATTCAAAGAGCATGTACCAGTGGTAGTTGGTCCGAACGACGTCCCGCAACCCGCAGATGTGGGGGTGATTGAGGAGTGTTCCAATCGCTGCCTCTCGAGCTGTTCGGATCTCTTTAGAGTGATCGGCCCGTTCTTTGTCGGCTCTGCTTTGATGTCCTTCATCCGTTGAGCCCCTCGGAATAATTTTACAAGCGACCTAGCCATAGATTGTTGTTATTTTGGGCATGCTCCGTAAAAATCTAGGGTGGGGTATCGTGTTTACAAAGGACTGACCTGTTCCGTGCCATCTTCTTTACGTGCTAACTTGACCTTTCCCATGCTTCCAGCTCCAATAGTTTTGCCTAGAATCCACTTCCCAGATTGAGTAGGGATTGTGGTCCTTGATCGATTGTGCTTGGCCGATGGTGCTGCATGTCGCGCGTCTGTCGTGTGCGCACTAGGTCCTGCACCCACGTCATTTTGCAAGCCTGTATTCACCGCCATCTCAGCCGGAGGCTGGTGGTGAGTTGTGTGAGCAGATCGAGTACTGCTTCGTCGATGAGGTCGCGTCGTTTCCTGCCGGGATGGATGACTTGGGTTGTTGCTATTATCGGATCGTTTAAGACGAGGTGAACGTGTTTCAGAGTTGTTCTCATGACCATTACTCTCCAGGGTAGGGCGATGCGTCGATTTCTGCCGTGTATGCTGGGAGGCCGCTGTCGAAGTTGGTGGTGGGCGGGTTCGTAAGGAGCTCGCTCGGCTGAGGTCAGTTCGCTGAGGATCCGAATTGCTCATGATGTGTTTGATACCAGTAAGGAATGTGGAAATGGCGAATGACCTGTCCTTTGAAAGTGATAGATATCACCAGTCGACCTGGCGTTGAGGGTCGGTGACAGGGCTAGACGTCCCAGAAGGGGGAGAGGTGTTCTGGAGCGAGATGATGAGGGAACAGACTTCGTGTAATGCTGCATAATCTTGGATTCAGCGCAATATTGGGCCGTCTCAAGCCACACCGACTATTTGGTGCCCGCTGTAGCGAGGGACTCGGAAGTAACTTACAGTGCGTATATTGTCGACACCACATTCCCCAACATCGGAGTATCAAGCTAGGGAGGCGGGGTAACAACACAACTGATTCACTTGAGGTTGGCGAGGGGCGTCGACTGGGCACTGTGTTAAATACATAGGGGAACTGGCCAGTTAGTCGATGCCCAAGTGGCAGTGTGGCGGGAGCACATCTGAGAGCAACACACGACGTAGTTGGCGCTGGTTGTGAACACTTTTTCCCTTATGGCTGTCGCATTAAATATAGCTCCCTAAATCTTCAACAATGGAGAGAATCTCCCCCCCTCTACCTGCCTCCCTTAACGTATCCCCTCCTAGCTTCAATTCTTTTTTTCCTCCATTAGTGCTTCGACTACGCTAATCGCCAGCACTTTACACATGTCTTGGAAACGCTCACATTCTACCTACGAATCCGACTGGAATGATGGTGATATCCTGTTTGTACGCTATGGCACGCCAATACGGGAACGAGCAAACGGCTCTGGCCATGGGGAATATAGACCCCTACATAAACAAGAAGTGAGGGATAGCCAGGGGAGGCGTCGTCTCCATGGAGCCTTTACAGGAGGGTGGACCGCAGGGTAAGACTTAGCCTTCAGCACAGCTTGACGCCATGGGTGCTAATTAGAGCTGGGAATTAGATACCATAACACTGTTGGTTCTCTAGAGGGCTGGACTCCGTCTCAATTTGTATCCAGTCGTACGGCCCGTCATAGCAAGCAGTTCGGGCAGCTTCAGAAAACTCCCGAAGACTACATGGATGATGAGGATATCACAGACATTTTGGAAGCTCAGCACCTGACCACGACAGGTGCGTTCTCCGGCGTGGGCCAGCAAGGTGGCTCACAAATGCCAGTCGACGGGCTACTTGGACTCCTCGAAAGACACCATACTATGGGCATTGTCCTTCTCGGCAAGATGGGATGGAGGGAAGGCCAAGGTATCGGACCGAAGGTATGGCGGAAAGCTCGTGGAGATCCAAAAACCAATACCAACACCACAATGCCTGGGATAAGGCCGGATATGTTTCTCTTCGCGCCTGAAGACGTTACTCTTACACCATCACTCCGAAAGCCCGATCGAGCAGGCGTAGACCACAAGTCTAGACTCGTTATCACAGGTCGCAATGCAACTACATCCCGGTTGAACAACAGAATATCACAACGTAGTGGAGAAAATGATGTTTCTAGTCCGACCGCTAGTTCCTTGAGGGTCACGACGCGCGATTCCCCTTCTATTCGAGGTACACTTGGCAAGGGCCTTGCATATGGAAGTGATTCAGAGCCCGACACCGGAGATGACATTGGTCCAAGGTTGACGTTGGCAACCGCAAGAAGCGGGAAGAAGCGAAATAATAGGACCAAACCACGAAATGACCAGACTTCTCAACCTCCAATGAATATCTCAAGCAATCCTTCTAGGGCCGTATGCCACGACGGAACCTTGTCATTGCCCGGCTTCCGGCTTTGGCCCTCTAAGTGCCCAGAGCTGGATACCTCCAACGCTACCTTTCAACACCCACACCCCCTAACTATACCTCAACATTGGAAGCCCAGGGGACATGGAATGATGCTGTCGCCCCAATCATCGCTTCCGCCCCACACATCACAGCCTCCAGCCGCTGGCGATTCCGCGGCCAGGGCACGTATACTAGGAGAACCCCAGCTTCCGGGACGATCCGTCTTTGACTACATGACCCCCGCCATGAGGGAGAGACTCGTCGCCGCATCAAAGAATTCTAACCTACCGCCAGGAAAGGGCTTAAAACTTGAATCGGGCTCACATGTCTCCGCTGGAATAGAACCTCCTTCGCAGCGGAACATACACCTTCTAGATCCAGAGGTAGCCCGGGCTGCTCTGGCTCGGGACCGGGCTGGAAGTGGTCCATATATGACTGACGAAATCAAGCGAGCAAGATATCATCGTTTCCTCGCGTACAGTTGCGGACTTCTCACTGAACCGCCAATGGCGCCGGATGGTGTGAGCGATGCCGACTTTCGACTCGAGCTTAAAGAGTTCTGTAAATGTGCAGAGATCTTCAAGCCTATGGTAGGGCCGATAGCCTCTCGTTTCACAACATCATCGCCATCTTCTTCAGCGCTTAAACCTGGTCATACAGCCCAACATCTAATTGGAAAGGAGTCTGGACCAAACGAAACCGCGTTCGAAGGTGCGAAGTTAGGCATGTTCGGTCCCGTGACTCGCTCCGAATCTCGTTTCTCTCCTCAACGGCTCCTTTGTAAACGATTCAATGTGAAGCCTCCACTCCCGCTAGGAAGCCCTAGTGAGGAACAAGTACTAGCGGCAGAGGCGAAGGATGAGATCAATGTGCTCGTTGACCGGCCACTCCCGACCCAAGGACACAATGTGTTTCTCCGTCCTTCCGAGGATCCGGCTGGAATGTTGGATGGCAAAAAAGACGGCGTAGCTGTCCGCCCCCCACAGGAAGTTTTTACTGCTATATTTGGCGAGTCTAGTGATGAGGAAAAGACGTATATAATATAATAACTGTAACGCTAAACCTGTTAGCGTTCCAGTCTTCTCCCAACACCACTCCTTAAGATGCCTATCTTTAATAAGATAAGATAAGGTCAGGTCAATTCTACAGCAATATCTACTGTGTCTCAGTATATATGTTGTCATGTCATGCTCGGTTTCAGTGTTGTGACGACTTTGGAGCGTGAATAGGCCTTGCACCGAATCTAACACACTCGATTGGACAGTTCTTCACATAACGAGCAAATAAACTAAGCGCCCGCATTTTACCGACAATCACCCAACCGTCTTGGCGTTAGGTACATCAATACCTAACACCTTGATGTTATTAATAGGTCCCCCCAACCTCCCCTCCAGGCTTCACGACTCCACGGCTAACCTCAATGGTCTCTACCAAGGTATTGTTGTGATTATATCAAGGCACAAGTAATTCAACTTGTCATCTTCGGCATTGGGCGCCAGCCAAATCTTCGGGGATTTAATCAAAGTTCTACCTGGCATATCGCACAACGCCACCAGATAGATCCGTAGCCACGCTGTTACCAAGACAGACCTCCCGGAACGGGCAGTCGGTGTCGCCCACCCCGACGCCGAGCGCCGTCAACCGCGAAGATAATATCATCGAGAACGACCCCAAACCAGACGGCGAGTCCCAATCCTTACCACCGCGGTATCCTATCTCGGAGGCCTCGTCTTCCCGCCCGCCACCGTTTTCATTACTTTACGATAACGAGGACTTAGGCGCCGATACCAGAGTCGAAGGCACGGACTACGTACGGCCAAGCAATAGTGACTTGAGCGACATATCCGGGCTGCTCGCCGTTCCCTGGTACGATCATATAGCCCTCTCGGCTCCCGGTGACTCATCCAGCGCCGCGCGAAGCCTTCAGTCAGAGTCGAAACACGATCCTGGTCGTTACTCTAAGGCTGTTCCTTCGAAGGAAGACGAGGTCGAACCACCCCCAGCGTATTCAGAGGGCCCAAGTCCTCTGCAGTCATTCACTTACCTGATGGCTACCGCCGGTGGAGCTTCAAGTATAATCACCCAGGTACAACAGGGTGGTCCGCCCATAAATGCCATAGGAGGTAAGCACGTTTGCTTTTCCTCGTCTCGTTAGACTTGTTCCTCCTCTTCTCAAATTCCGCTAACACGGGGTGGCTAAAGATGTGGGTGCGGATGAGACGATCACTATGGACCTTAGGTAAAGTTGAACTACTCTCAATGCCGCCCATCGCTAACCTTGTAATTATAGAGGTACCAGATTTGTCTTGTCAAGAGACGAACTGCTAACACTCCCTGAATTCGTCCTTCTTTCACTTTTCCCAAACGGTCTTTTTCCCGAAGGCCATATGGGCGGCTTCTCCGAAGGAGACGCCATCCAAGTTGATGTTAGATATGCCCTCTTCACTTACTTTGTTTGGAAGGTCTGCAGTTAGATCTGTTCCCTAACAGCGATTCCTCGCACTTTTTAGTACGACCCGGCGTCACTCAAGTATATGCTTGATTTTTTCCGAGACGTAGCGCAATCGATTCCTGAAGCACAGTCCCCTTCACAGGACGGAGATGGGATATCAAGTGAATCAAGGGATGACTCCTCTAGGAGAGCAGGAATCATAGTGCTCCGGGAAGATCTCGACTTTTACGCAATCCCCCCCAAGGCAGATATCTCTCCGGCCAATATGATACAGGTGAAGCGAGCAGCAGCCTCAGCCCTACTCAAACAGGACGGCATATTCTCTGGCCTCAAGCGCAGTGATGAGCCCGGTACCACTGAATCTCATCTGATAGAAATGCTTACGGCAGGGTAAGTAATGTCACCATTTACATGGTTCGCTTATCTGGCATGTGCTTACAATTACACTGAAGTGGTTTCAATCGCGAGGATAAGTGGGGACATCGCGCAGGAGAGCCGAACAAAGCCGTCGTGTGTAGTCTAGCCCTTGCACGCCTCCGCAGTGATATACGAGGCACGGAGATGGGTGGTAGTGTTGTCGGGATGGCCCAGAAGCTACTCCTTTTTTGGAGAAAGCCTGCACGCAGGTGCTGGTGGGAGGGTCTGGAGCTCGACAATATCGATGGGGTCGATGGCAAGCTAAAGGTGTGGATAAGGCGCGTGTGGACCTTGGAGATGAGCGTCATCGGTCTTCGATGAGGTTCAGCTTATCCGTGCTGGTCGAGAGCGAGGTTCCATTCCGTTATCATGGTGTTCTTCCTTATGTTATCAACATTTCGTGATGCTCGCTATATCTTTCCAACCTCAAATGACGGCTATCGCCCGTCGTACATATCTGGTGAACGAAGATATCGAGTCAGTTCGTTAGCGCTTTCGGCCCCTTGTTACCTACGATTCCGCTACCTGGTCCTTTGTGGATTGGGTCGTACCCACAGCGCAAGGGGCATTATTCAAACATAGTGATTTATCAGAGATTGGAATAGGGATTTTATTTCAGTATACGCAAACAGGTGTCATCTTTAACTACTCTTCGATAGACTTGACACATTCCCAGTCCCCACTCAGGTTTTCCTTCCAGAGCGTAACCTTGTTATCGGCGCCGCTAGCAGCAAGAACATTCCCGCTCAGTGACCAACTGACTCTCCAGACTGGCGAGTCAAAGTTCAAGACCTTGCAGGTCCATTGTCCGTTGGTACCAGGGTCTGAAGTCCAAATTCGAACAGTCTTATCCTGGGATGCGGATGCAATGTACGACTTCTGCAAGAGAGATGGTGACCAGGCCACATCCCTGACCCAGTCTGTATGTCCAGAGAGCGGGTCGCGCTCGAGAGAGTAAGTCTGAGTAGTAGCATCATATACCCAGATCTTCAATAAATTGTCGCATCCGCCGGTCACAAATCGACGTAGGGCCACGCTATCTGATGCTGGAGAACTTGTCATCAAGCTACCAGGATTAGTAGCTGGGGCCCATGAAACAGAATTAACCCCCAAACCATGCGCAGGAAACGACCTGTGATCAAAGCTGTTATCCTTAAACTCCAGGACGCTTACATTCCCATCGGAGGATGCACACGCCAAGAGACAACCCGATTCATGAGGCGACCAGGATACCAAATTAACAGACGCTTTATGCAGCGCGAAGTCGAATATTTTCTGCCATTGGCCGTTCTGTTCTCGCCAAATAAAGACCTTTCCGTCATAGCCAGCAGAGGCCAAGATATTGCCGTATTTAGGATGTGCCCATGATACGCACCACACTGCGCCCTCGTGACTGTACGCCTGGTGAGCGCGGACTCGAAGGATGTCAGGTAAAACAAGAGATACAGTACCCTTTGAGTGTTTCTAAAAGTCGCTGATTTTCACCGTCGATCTCGAAAATCTTGATAGTTCGGTCACTTGAGCAAGTTGCGAGCCGACGACCATAGTAATCCAAAACTGCATCGTGCTACAAAGTTTTATAGAGTTAGCGGCACGCCGAAACGCCTTGCCTGGTTCCCAGACCACTTACGATCATTTCATCGTGGCCCGAGTTAGTTATCACTTGAGCAGCCTAATATTTCGTTAGGTCCGGCTGTCTTGAGAAGGTCAATAGGCAGCTCACCATGCTCGGTATCAGGACGGAACGAGTCGTAGAGGCGTGGAGAGTGGGCCAGGCAGCTGAGATCCTGGATTCAGGAGAAACTATAAAAGTGCCTTCTTATGCAGAGTGGCCGCGTATCGATTCTACAGTTGGTGGTAACATGAGGCTCGACGATGGCCAAATTCGTGCTGATGTGGAAGCTGTGATGGTATGCGCAAGGAGCGCTCCTCGACTTGACGGAATGGGGCACGGGGATTGACCTGTTGAACCATTACAGCCGCCAACATCTGCAAATGGCTGGCATCCCCTGATGCACCAGGCCATATCGTGGGCCGATGTCACTGTCATGTTTGCGGTCGTTGCGTGGGCATAATACTGGAAAACAAACATTGATGGACCATTATAGTGCAGCTGTTTTCTTCCCGCTTCATGCCCTATCCCAAATCCAATATACACAGAAGTTAGGCGATACCGGTTTTGTGCAGAGCCACTGAAATATCGGCCTAGTTCGCCTAGTAGACAAGATCGGGAACTAAAGGGACGGACTTGGGGTTGGAATATCGCCGAGACCAAACCGTCAATCAATGACGTGCAGGTCCTCACATGCGACTTGAACAAGACTGAAGGTTCTGTAGGGCTACTACCTTGGTACTGCCAACATAATTTAACTTTCAAAATGCAACGCCCCGTGTCATATGACAAGGCTCGAATCGGAAAGACAATACTAAAATCCCAGAAGTAATCTCTCCAGAATGGCGCTGCTCAGGGAGCACTTGGGCGTCTCCGAATCCTTATGTCCTTTCTCGGCCGAGCTTCGTTCCAGCCGAGGCTCTTCCCAGGGCTAGCCTGCCATAAAACCGATCTCTCGCCACCTCAGTGAAGCAGGCCTAGATCCCATTTGGTTCCCCAATCATCTTGATATTTGACTTAAAATGGCAGATAATTCATGTTCTGGCTCTACACCGTTAAAGGGTCTGCTCAAACAGCAAGACCATGCGACGCAAAGAGATCGCATTACAAGGTCGGCGCCCGCTCATATAGTACGGAGAGAATCCTCCCTTATCGAGGCTCTATCACAGCCAACTCTAACCCAACCTACAGGCGTTTCGACCAGGTCACAACCCTGACCAAGGGCAGGCGGCGTATGCAAATTTTGTCGACAAGGAGCATTCACTACAAGTCGCCCATACTGGAACGATAGCGGCGCGGCATCCGAGCAGCCTACAACAGGCCCGTATACCTGCTCCTCTGCCGAACCATGCCACCATAGGGTCTCCGCCACTACAAACCCACCACAACTGGACAGAAGAATTCACGGTACTGGCGGCAAGCAGCCCTCTGGGGCAGTTCCCGGCTAGTATCGATGCTTCGCAGACCGGTATCAGTACGAACCCCTACCTAACACAGCAGAGTACGAGCACCGCTGGCTATAATGTTGCCGCTGGCCGTCATATCTCTTTTGGGGCCCCGAGAATGGGATACCCGTTACAGGAGCCTAAAGCTCCCCAGGAAATCGATAACTGGATGAAGATACACATGCCCGAGCAAAAAGCTTTCGAGGACGTGGACGATGTCTTGCTACAGCTATCGCGCGAATTAGAAGGATATTCGGTACAAGCCGACACTGCGGAGCATTCTCATCAGGCAGACAGGACAAGGCATTCCGGTACTGGTATCTTAGTGACAGAGGACGATACTAATGACTTAACATCGCATACAACGGAACCACCCCACATCCACAACTCATCAACCGTATCGGATGTAGCAAAGAAGATCCTAGATACTGTGGGTCACGAAGATGGGGAGAAGTGGAAGGAGTCTGCATTTCTTGCGCTCATGCGGGACTTTCGTGATGGAAAGAAGGATATTGTGGAGAACAACGTCCGGGAGACCGGGCTTCAGAATGGCTAGTTACGCAACATGCATCACCTTGAGCCCTTTCTTCGACAACAACAAAGTCAGTGACTATGTACTTGTTCCGCTATTACACTCTCTTGTAAGATAGCGCCCCAGCGGGCAGGGATCGGAGGATTAGAATTTCCAGTAGGTCTAATAAAGTGCTCTCTAAAATTTCCATGAAAATACCCAGGCACACACCCCACCCCTGGTGTATTTATCTCCGAGCGACGTGCACTCGGATTTCTCAGAAAGATGGTAGTTGGAAGCGCGCCCTTCCAGTCAATTACGAAGCCAACCAAGCGACCAAGAGGCTAACAAACAGGACCCGTGCAAAACTGGCGCTCAAGTACGTATTGATGTGGATTATCCGTGGGGCTGAGTGAGGGGACTCAAGCAGATGATTGGTGATATCAGGTGACTTGTCTAACTCATTCTGGAAGTGTGAGTCATACCGAAATTGCTAAGCCACAGGTATTCAAGACTTATAGGGAAAAGATTCTTGTTGAGGAGCAGCAAGATTAATAGGGAGATGTTCATCAATTTAGTGCCAGCTAGTGGTACTGGATACTAATACAATGAAAGACCGAACCAAAGTCGACGACTGACTTTTGTTGCCTGAGGGCCTACAAAACGGCTACCGCTCGCACCACAGTCCAAGAAAAGTTTTTCCTTCAAACTTATCCCTTCCACTTTAATCCACCTTCATCCCCAGCTTGTTAAACATCGAAATCATGCAGTAACTACATAACCCTCGCGTCGCTTCCTGCTCGCAATTCGTTGCACATTGGTAAATTCAAATTTTGCCAACCAGTCTACACAGCTCACCCTTTCGGTTGAACTGTCCTCAAACTAAGAGTCTTCACGCTCTGAACTTCACTACCGCCACCATTTCCTCCCAAGACATTCCCATCTTTACCACGAATCCTCGCCCAACATGGCGTTCCCCAAGTTCTTCCAACCTGCCGGTCCCACGCGTGCCACTCGCATTTTCACAAACACCGCAGCAGGACTTCGTCTTGTACGATCAACCAAGGCCTCGAGGTCGACTTAATACTTCAAACCCGAGTATTCCCAATTTTTCTCAGGGTCAAAAGTACGGTATATCCGTCCACCAAAGGAGTCTTAATACCGCAGCCTCTGAACGCAGGCATTCGAGCCGCCGTCGCACTTCGCAAAGTTCAAATTCCACCATTGGCTTAAGGTCAAGGCCTCCGGTGCCGCTGTTTCCGCCCCATCGACCAGCGAGTCTACCTCAGTCTCCCGCAAATATGGATATTCGCGGTAAGCACATACTATCCTTGTCCCTCGCTAGCTGCCTACAGTCGAAGTCCCATGATGAGGTTCTAATTCTCTACAGATCTTGATTTGGAGGATTTTGCGACTTTTGAGGCAGGCGCCAATATGCCATCAACCGCGTTTTCATCGCCTGGTATGCCAGCTGGGTATGATGTGGCTGGCAGTGCTTCTAGCTCCGTTACGAATGTGGGCACCATCTCGCCGCAAGATCTTCTTGTTCACGAACCATACATGTCTGCTCCAAATTCGACAGCGCTCACGGCCCTGACCTCGCCATCAATGTATGATGGATCGCCCGATTTTAATGATGCGTTCAACATGTCGCCAAGCTTGGGTAGTTGCGATTTCGACAATGGGTCGAACGATCCATGGTTTCCGCTCTTCCCTCCCGAATCTTCATCGTTAGAGTCGGCGCTGCCAGCAGATCAGCTAGTCACGTCATCCGCAAGTCCATCGGACTGTCCAGACGTCGCCGTGTCGAAAAAGAAGAAGAGTGCTACAACGTCTCCTGGACGGCATTCATCTGTCGCGGGTGTGAATGCGCGAAGACGTGAGAAACCATTGCCACCAATCATTGTGGAAGACCCAAGTGATGTGGTAGCGATGAAGCGGGCGAGGAACACGCTTGCTGCACGCAAGTCCCGTGAGCGGAAGGCTCAGCGCCTTGAGGAACTTGAGGAGCGCATTATGAAGTTAGAGCAGGAGCGTGATTACTGGAAGAGCATCGCTCAAGACCGGGGCGGTTCTTGAGTACTGGATTATATATTTGACAGGAGGATTCGGGCGCCTGTTTGATATGACGCTGGTTGCTTATGGACTGATAGTGTATTTATACTTGATCTATCTGGTTTACCTTTTTTTTATTGTAACACTTGCAATTGGAGAATATTCGCGAGAACCAGTTTGTGTCTTTTGCCTTTGGCTAATATCGGAGGGCAAGGGTGAGAATTTGAAGGGCCAAATATGAGACAGGCACATGCCTTAAAAGAATCCAAACTAGGTCTTCAGTGCCTGCCAGAGTCACCTCATAGCCAGTGGGGTAGAAAAGTCACCATACACGTTGGCCCCACTTCAACACATCAAAGAACCCATCTCCAAAACAACCCTACTTTCTTTTTCTTCCTATATCTCATAATCCACACCACTTTTCATACTACTAATAGTACTACTAAAAATAGTATACTAGGAGCTATTGGAGGCCTAAAGGTTAGCTATCTAGGCCTGAAAGAGGCTACTTATTTGCTAGGGTATAATCATGCCACACACCCCCCCCCTAGAGGGGGTACTTAACACCCTAATTACTAAGCTACTAGTAAGTAAGTTATTAAAGGGTTCTATAATACTATTTATAGAGTTTATTATATTTATAGTTTTATATAAGTTTACCTCTATATAGTCTATAAGTATATAGATAGATATTTACTTATAATAGTAAAATATAAGGGAATATAATATAGTCACACTTAAGCAAGATATTCCTAGGGATTATAGAGTTAGATTAGGAAATATTTATTATAAGTTTATAGAATTATAATCTAGAGACTTTAGCTTAAAGAGCCCTCTTTCCTTTAAAAGCTCTTTAACTACCTTTTTTTATATTTCTATTCCATTATCTACTTAAATAGGATATAAACTAGCTCTAGACTTTATTCTAGATAGTCTTTAGACTATTTTAGAATAGTCTCTAACTTAAAGTTTATAATATTAAATTCTAAGTAAAATAAAGATTAATATCTTAAAACTTATTAATCCTTTATTTTTTTTTAGAATATTCTTAGTAAAACTCTCTTAACTTTTATAATAATCCTAGAGTATTTAAAAATTAGTAAGAGTTAGTTTTTAGTACTAGTTAGACTATATCTAATTTTTCAGTAAAAGAATCTCTTTATAATAAGTTTTTAAGAATTTATAATTAGTTTTTAATTTATAATTCTTTATATAACATTCTTCTTTATCAAAAAACCTAATAGGAAAAAGGATAAATAATAAAATAATAAATTCTTAAATCTTTTATTTAAAGTTAGTATTAAGTGAAGTTTATAATATTTCTTATTTTTTATTAAGAAATTATAAGTTTATTTTTTATTAATTTTTACTTTTAAAACTTTACTTTTTATTTTCTAAATATTTAAAGATTAATTAACTCTTTATAATTTTAGATTTTTTTAGTTATATTCCCCCCTTTTATAATCTTATAGTAAATATAGTTATTATTAATAATATTTATTATACTATTTAGGGTTTCTTCTTTTTTATAAAAGAGTTTTACTTTTAAAAAAGAGGTCCTAAGAGGTTTACTATATCTTCTAACTTCTATTCTTAAATTCTCTCTTTTCTTTCTTTCCTCCTAGATTATTAATTTTATAATATTTTATATTTTTATTTAAAAATATTTAAAATATATCCTTAAATAGAATATTATAATAACTTATCTATTAAATAATATAGCTTATTAAACTCTTACTTATAATAAGAGCTTAGTTAATATTAAGTTTAATTCTAAATAAAGTTAATTTATTAGGTTTAACTTAAAGCCTTATTTTAGATAAATTCTATTAATCTATTTATACTTATTCTTACTCTATATTAATAGTTTTAGAAAGTCTTTATATAGCTTTTATTTAACTTTTAGCTTATATTATTCTATAATATACTTAATTTTTATTCTATAAGAATTATAGTTAATTTACTATAATAGATTCCTCTTACCTTCTTAAACTTATTCTAATATTATATTTATTATTTTATAAAGATTATTTATACTCTAGTTTTAGAAAAGGTTACTAGTAATATTATAGTTAATATATTATCTAAATTTTAATATTTATTATACTTTTCTTATAATATCTTTAAAGTTATTTTTATATATATTAATAAGAGTAAGCTTAATAAAGTTCTTATATATAAAAAGTAATATTCCTTATATCTCTTAATTATAACTATTATTCCTTTTTAAACTATAAGTTTTACTAATTTTTTTATAATTATTTTAAAATTAATATTTCCTTTAAGTTCTTATAATTAATAATATTATAACTATTTATTATATTTAGTTTATTTTAAGATATTAGTTTATTAAGTTAAATAAAGTTAATTTAATTTATTTAAATTAATTAAATTTATATATTCTAAATAATAAAAAGTATTTTTTATTAGAAATATAGATTATAAATTCTAAAAAGTTTTAAAAATCTAAAATTATTTAATCTTATTTTTATATACTTATAATACTTTTTTTATTTTTTATTTTAAGTATTATTTTACTAAAATTTTAATAAAGTAAATAAGTAGGAATTCTTTTATAAAAGCTTTTTATAAATTATATAAACTTATAAATATACTAATAATTAAAATACTTAAAAAGTAATTTATGCTCTTCTTTAAGCTACCCTTATAGTTAAAGCTAACCTTCTTATTTTTATTTTAGAATATTTTATTAGTTAATTAAACTTTTAATAAGTTTTCTTAGATTTTTATCAAAAGTAAAATCAAAGAGTATTATAAATAATTTATTAGTTAATACTTTTATAGAAGCTCCTAGTATTCTAATTCTATCCTCTTAAAAAAACTTTTTAATTTTATTCTCCTTTTTTTATTTTTTAATAGTATATTATAATAGTTTAGTATATATTATCTAAGTTCTTTAATAGTTCTTAATTATTCTATTTAACTAGAAGTCCTATTTACTTAATTAGATAAAATTTAGTTTTATTTCTTTTTATTTTTTTAATAGTTACTTTAATTTCCTATTCTTCTAATTCCTCTTCTAAATCTATAAGTATTTAAGAGATATTTTTACTTCCTTAATTTTTCTAAAGTTTTAGAAAACTTATTAGAAATATAAAGTATAATTACTAATACTTAGTAAAAAAACTAACTTAATAAGTATTCTATTTTATATATTTAAGAATCTTAATATATATATAAGTTATTATTAATATTTTTAAAATTATTTTAAAAGGAAAATTTTAAGTAAATAATATAATTAATTATCATATTATAAAATTAATATTTATTTTATATTTATTATAATATCTTTTATATACTTTAATTATAATTATTTAATATTCTACTATTTATCTTGAAATTTTATAAAAATAATCTAATTATTTTTTATTATTTCTATTTTAAAGTTAGTTAAGATAAATTATTAAATCTATAAATTAAAAGTAATATTTATATAAAGTTTTAAAGATAGAAATCTTAATAATTTAATTTAAAGAGTTATTATAAGTGAATTCTATTTATTTTAAAACTTAACTTTATTAATTTTATTAATATATACTTTTTAAAAATAAATTACTAATCTTTAATTTATTCTTTTTATTTATTTATCTATTTAAGAATATTATATAATAGATAATTAGTATTAGATCTCCTTAGCTATATAAGGTTTTATTTAGAATTAATTAGTAAATAATATTCTTTAGTTACTTATAATACTAGTAAATATACTAAAGTAATATTTAATCTTTTTATAGAAAATTTAGATAAAATTAAGTTGTTTAAAATTTTTTTTTAAAAAAATACATTTTATAATTTTAATAAAATAATATATTATTACTAAGATAATATTTATTTATATTTTAAATTTAACTTTTTAAAAGTTTTATAATAAATTTAGAATTAATTTCTTAAATAAGATATTTAAGTAAAAGTAAAAGGATTAATTTCTTATAAAGTTTATATTAAGATTTTTATATACTTTAAATATTATATATAAGCTCTAATATAATTATAAATATTTATTTCTAGATTCTCCTAGTAGAATTTATATTTTAGTAACTTTATTATATAGATTTTCTTTAAATAATTCACTTCTAGGTTATTATAGTATTTCTTAATAAGCTTTAGTTAAAAGCTCTTTAGTTAAATATTATAATTTTTCTTTTATAAAATAATAATTCTTATTTCTTATAATATAAAGTTTTCTCTTTAAGTACTCTTAAGATATATTACTTAATCTTCTAATATATAAATCTATCTTTTATAATACTTATAATTTACTAGTAAATTTATTAGTTTAGTTTAATTTTAGAGTTTTCTTTAACTTTATAATTTCTCTAATCTTTTACTATAAAATAGTTTAGCTTTTTATTAATTCTTCTAAAACAGTAAACTTAAGATTTTATAAATACTAATTAATTATTTTATTAGTAAGATTCTTTTATTTTACTTTTAAACTTTATCTATAATAAATATTCTTTTAGAATAGTTTTTATTTATTCTTTAGATTATAGTTTATATTATAACTTTATTTTCCTATATTTAAAGTATTTCTCTAGCTTTTAGGAATTCTCTCTTCTAGAATTTATAATCCTTATCTTTTACCTTTAAATAAAGAATTAAGTTTAAATAAATAATAAGTTTTTAAATTATAAGAATTTATAATTTTATAATTAGCTTTTTAATAATATTTTAATAATTAAGATTCTTTTTTATATAGTTTAAATACTTAGATAAAGGGTTTACAAAGTTTATTTTCCCTAGTTAAGAGTTAATAGAAAAAATAAGTATTAATAGATTAAAGATCTATCTTATAATCTTTATTTTTAATTCCTTAATAAAAGTATTTACTACTTCTTTTAAAGTTTAATAATTAGTAAAGACTTAGAAAGAGTTTCTTTAACTAAAATAGTAATATTTTAAGGTTTTCATAATAGTAAAAAGTTCTTATTAATTTATAATCTATTTCCCTTTTATCTTTATAAGCTTCTTAGACTAAAATACTATAAGATATTATCTTTCTATTTTTTAGAATAAAATATTAGAGATTATATAAGTTAAGGTATTTATTTTAACGTTAATTTTCTTCTAGTTATTTTAATAAATTAAGATAAAAGCTTTTATAAATACTTATTTAAGTTTTATAAAAGTATTTATAATTTCTACTAGTTAAAAAAATTCTTCTTTCTTAATCTTATTTCTACTATTTTTTAATAAAAAGTAATAAAGTATATAAATACTAACTAGAGATAAATTTCTAATAGAAGTTAAAAAATCTTAAGAATATTTAGATATTTTAGTATAAATATAGTTTAAGCTATTCTTATACTACTTATACTTATTTTAAATCTATTTTAACTTTATACTTTTTAATAATATAGTTAAGAAAGTTAATCTTAAATTAAAAGAAATTATACTTTTTCTAATTAATATATAATTTTATAATTTATAATTATTCTAAGATTAATTTAAACTATTCTTTATATTCTTTAGTAGTATTAGAGAAGATAAAAATATTATTTAGAAAGACTAGATAATAATAATTAAATAATTTAGTATAAACTTAATAAATATATACTTAGAAAATAGTAAGAGTATTAAATAATTAAATAGTATAATTATATATTTAGAATCTATATATTTTATTTAGAAAGTAGTTTTCTATTAGTTTTCTTATTAAGTATAAATTTAATAGTAAGTATTTTTTAAGATTTAATTTAAAAAAGTATTTTATTTATAAAAGCTTTATAAAAAGTTTAGAAATTAGTAAGGAAGGGTATTAGTTCTTAATAATAGTTTTATTTAATACTTAGTAATTTATATAAGATTATAGAGATTTATTAGATTTTAATATAAAAAGAATAAAAGCTCTAATTAGACTTTAAAATATTTAAATTTGTTTTAATTTTAAAGTTTTTTTTAGATATATTTCCTAAACCTATTTCTTATTTTTATATTAAAGGGTATATAAATCTTTATAAAAGTTTAATTCTAGATTTAAAATTAATAAAATACTTAACTTTAGGGAATATTAATAGTTTCTTTATAGTTTTAAATAAGAATATATTAGTAAATTCTTATAAAATTTATAAAAGTAAATTTCTAATTTTTAATATTTATAATATTTTCTTATCTTTTAATATAGAATATATAAATATAAATATAATATAGAATTTCTATCTAATTTAGAAGTATTAGAGGAAGTATTTAGGTTCTTCTTTTTAAATATATCTATAATTAATTTATAATAAGTAATAACTAGTAGTAAACTTTATATTTTATAGTAAGGATTATCTTACTAATAAATCTAGATAGTTAACTAGTTTTAAGTAAACCTAGAATTCTTCTATATATATTTAAAAAAATTCTTTTTTTTATTTTTAATATAGAATCTAATTTTATAGACTTTAGTATATGAAAAAAGGATCTATTAACTTAAATAAGATTAAGAAGTTTTTAATTCTATTTAATTTATAATATATATTTTAAAATAAAATCTTAAGAGATTAAATTTATTCTTACTTTTATATCTAGATCTAATTAAAATCTAATTTATTTTAAACTAGCTTAGATTATAGTTTTTATATATAATATTAATAATATAGATTCCTTATTCTAAGATAGAATTAGTAAAAAAGTTAGTAATTTTATTCTTACGTCTTTCCTAAATTATTTTATTAAATTATAATCTTTTTTATATTATAAATATATTAAATATAAAAATCTAATCTACCTTTTTTTATAGATAATCTTATACTAAATAGCTTAATTATTAGTAATTATAATATTAGAATTCCAATTTTCTAAATATAAATTTTAGTTTAAATTTATTAACAAGTAGTTTAGATATAAAGTTATTTTTAATAGTTTATTATATTTATATTTAAATTTTATTTTCTTATAATATTAGCTTTATTTCTTTATGAAAGATTTAAATTAAACTAAGTACTTAAAATTCTTAATTATTGAAATAAACTTTAAAATCTTAATAGAATAATATATTATTATTAAAGTAATCTTTACTTGTTTTAAATTTAACTTTTCAAAAGTTTTATAATAAAATTAAAACTAACTTTTTAAAACAGATATTTAATTTAAATAAAGGGATTAATTTCTTATTAAGTTTATATTAGTTTTATATTTTCTAATATTATATATAAGTTTTAATAAAATTATAATATTTACTTTTAGATTCGTTTAATAGAATTTATCTTTTAGGAATTCTACTACTATATATGTTTTCTTTAAATATTTTACTTTTAAGTTATTATAGTATTTCTTAATAAGTTCTACTCAAAGAGCCTTTTAATTAAGGATAATAGCTTTTCTTTTATAAAATAATAATCTTTATTCCTTATAAGATTCTCTTTTAAGATATTCTTAGAATATCTTATTTAATCTTTTAAAAATATAAATCTATTTTATATAATATTTTTAATTTACTAATAAAATTACTAATTTAATCTAATCTTAAAGCTTTTTTAACTTTATAATTTCTCTAATTTTTTATTATAAGATAACTTAATTTTTTATTAGTTCCTTTAAAAAGATAGATTTAGTTAAAGTCTTATAAAAGTTAGTGAACTATTTTATTAATAAAGTCTCTTATTCTACTTCTAGATTCTATTAAATATAACCATCTTCTTAAATTGACTTTTACCTTCTTCTTAAATTATAACTTATATTATAATTTACTTTTCTATATTTAAAATACTTTTTTTATCTTTAGGAATTCTTTCTTCTGGAATTTATCATTCTTATCTTTTACTTTTATATAAAAGATTAAATTTAAGTAAGAGATAAGCTTTTAAGTTAGTAGAATCTATAACTTTATAGCTAGCTCTTTAATAATATTCTAATAGTTAGTATTCTCTTATATAGTCTATATATTTAGATAAAGGGTTAATAAAATTAGTTTTCCCTAGTTAATAATTAACATTAAAATTAAATACTAATAGATTAAAGCCTTATTTTATAATCTTTCCTCTTAAATTCTTTGTAAAAATATTAACTACTCTTTTTAAAATCTAATAATTAATAAAAACTTAGAAGAGATTTCTTCTACTAAAGTAATCATATTAATATTTTAAGCTTTTTATAATAATAAATAGTTCTTATTAACTTATAATTTATCTCCCTTCTATTTTTATAAACTTCTTAGATTAAAAAATTATAAGATACTATTATCTTTCTAGTTTCTTTAGATATTAGAGATTATGTAGGTTAAAGTATTAATTTCTACTTAAATCTTTTTTTAATAATTCAGATAAAAGATTTCATAAATACTTCTTTAAATTTTATAAAAGTATTTATAACCTTTATAAATTAAAAGAACTTTCCTTTTTTAATTCTACTTCTACTATTTTTTAATAAAAATATTAAAATAAATAAATATTAAATAATCAAAGATAAACTTTTAATAGAAGTTAATAATTCTTAAGAATATTTAGATATCCTTATATAAATATAGTTTTAGTTACTCTTATATAGCTTATACTTATTTAAAGTTTATTTAGACTTTATATTTTCTAACAATATATTTAAATAGTTTTTCATTAATTTTTAAACTAAATATAAGTTAAATATGTATTTTTAAAATCTAACTTGAAAAATTGCTTTACTTATAATAACCTTATAGAAAGTTTAGAAGTTAATAGAAAAGGATATTAATTCTTAATAATATCTTTATTTAACCTTTAATAATTAATATAAGATTATGAAGAATTATTCAATCTTAATATAAAAAAATAAAAACTATAATTAGATTGTAAAATATTTAAATTTTATTTAATTTTACGGTTTTTTCTTTAAAAATATTTTCTAAATTCTTCTTCTTATATCTAAATTAAAAGATATATAAACTTTTATAAGAGTTTAATTCTAAATTAAAGATTAATAGAGTATTTAGCTGTAAGGAATATTAGGAGTTTTTTTTACTACTTCTAGTAAAAGTATATTAGTAAATTCTTATCACGACTTAAGAAGTAATTTTCTGGAATTTAAGATTTTAAATATTTCCTTTTTTTTAAAGAATTTATAAGTATAAATATAATATAAAATTTCATTTAGTTTGAAAGTATTAAAAGAAATATTTAGATTTTCTTTTTAAAATATTTATAATTAATGTATAATAGATAATAGTTTATAATAAGTTTTATAATTTATAGTAAAGATTATCTTACTGGTAGTTCCAGATAAAAAATTAGTTTTAAATGAATTAAAAATTTTTAATATATATAATGAGTTTTTTTTAACTATTCTTAATATAGAATCTATTACAGGCTAGCCACGAAGTATAGTCTGCAATACAGGGCCTAGATATATCTATTATAAAATAACTAAAGAGTAAAAGGAAAGAACAGGAAAAAGGGATCTTCTACTATAGTAGTAGTTATATAGGGGCTACTTATAGGGGTATATATACTTATAGGAGTAGATCTATAGTAGGGTTATAGACCTCTAGGTAGGGGTATATATACTATCCTACTATAGCTAGTTTACTAAGAGATTACTTATAGGCTTCCTAATAGGGGGGTATATAAGTAGTCTTATTACTATAAGTCTATAAGGGGATTACTAGTAGACCTTCTAATAGAGAGGGTATATAAAGCTTTAATTATAGTAGGCTTAGTAAGAGGGTACTATCCCCTTTTAGAGAATATAAAAGGTACTAGTATTACTAGTACTTATATTCTAGGGTTTAACCTATTATAGTACCCCTCTCCTCCTATTAAAAAGCTTTTATTAGGGGTTTATTATAGCTCTATATAGTCTCTAGAGGTTATTATATTCCTTTATAAACCTATCTACTTTAGTAATAAGTTTATAGTATATTTTATAAGTATCTAATACTACTATATCCTATATATATTCTACTAGCTCTTAAGTAGGAGTTATATAACCTTCCTAATATATTAAGGCTTTATAGAAATAACCTCTTTTTTACTTCTTCTACCTAGTATAGAGGATTTATACTACTTAATATTTATCTTCTCTACTTTTATAAAATAATGAGGGTTATATATTATTAATTTACTAACCTAATAGTAGATTACTATATACTTACTATAAGAGATCTATATTAAAGTACTTATAGATATTACTAAGGATATCTAATTCTATAATACTAGTATTTAATATTATTATTATTATATATTTATAGTAGAGCTAGTTTAACTTCTTTAATAGGTATAGTAAGCTATAATTCTTTACCTAGAGCTAGATTTTATTACTAACCTTAAACCTCTTAGCTAGGTAGTATTATATATTTACTACTTCTTCTTATTAAAGTTAGGTAGTAGCTATTACTATTTAAGTAAATTTAGTAATTTTATAAAGGTAAGTATAGAATTTATTAACTTATTTCTCTTTTATATTATAAAAAGTAGAAGGAGTACTCTCTATAATACTAAATAGATCTATATTATAGCTATATTCTAGGAAGAATAGGCTTATCCTAATAATAGTATTTACTCTATTATTTAGAACTAACTATATAAGTAGGATATACTTACCCTAATCTAACTAGGAGTAATAGATAAATACCTATAAATAGTATTATACTTCCTAATTTATTTATTTAAGGCTACTATTAATTTATAAGTAATAGACTAAGTTTAGTTAGTATTTAATCCCTAGCTATTTATAGAACCTTCTCTAGAAATAGCTTATCTAGTTATTACTTCTATTACTTATAATTAAGTTAGGAATTCTATAATACTAATAATAAATAGTAAGGAAATACTTAGTATAAGCTTCTATAGTTATAGTTATTATTAATTCTAGTATTATATTCTTTAAGAGGTAGTTAATAATAACTTATAAGAAAGTTATTCTATCTAGATTAATAAAGGGAAGGTTAGTTATAAAGTTTATAGTAAACTTACTTTAGGTCTTCTTTAATATAAAGAAAGGTTTAAAGAGGTTATATTTAGTCTATCTCTAGATAGTTCCTCTTCTATAGATATTATAATTCTTTATAAACTAGTAGATATTTTATATTAACTTAGGCTAATAAAACTAGTAGGTTATTATAGTAATAGTTCCTTTATAGCCTAGGTAGCTAGTAGTACTTATATTATAGATAGCTTAGATTATATAATTTTATAAAAGGTAGCTTATACTTTTACTAAGTATTTATAATTAATCTCTAAAGATAAGCTAGTTATTTATATTAATATAGTATTCTAATATCTATAGCTTAAGGTTTAATATTAGGGGAAAACTATAGTCCTCTTAAGAGATTATAGTAAATACTCTTTAATAAATAGTATCTTCTAGTAAAGTATTATTTTAGAGCTATTATAGCTCTAGTTCTATCTAGAAGATATCTATAAGGCTTATTACTAGGGGCTCTTCTATAAGCTTACTCTATACTATTTAAAATAGCTCTAGTAGGATAATAGTAGATTCTATAAGGAGTATAGAGGTAGGAATTAGTTAGATAAAATATCTTATTTCTTAATTATCTAGGTTATCCTAAGGAATATCTTATTTTTAATAAGATAGAGTATTTACTATACTATTTAGATTTTCTAAATAGTAGTATAAGGTAAAATAATAATAGGATAAGAGTTTAGCTTAATAATTTTACTATTTTATTAACTATTACCTAGTTATAAAGTAGGTAAGATTCTAATAGTCTATAAGTATAGTAAAAATATTATAACTAGTTAGTTCTATAGACTATTTAGAGAGGTATTATATAATTATTAGTATCTCTTTATTATAGATAAAGTAGTTATACTTAGTAGGGTTAAATTACTATAAATAGTAAGTTATAATATAATACTACTTACTTCTATCCTCCTAGGAGAGGATACTACTTAGGGTAGATCTAGAATAGTTTATTTTAACCTAGGTAAGTTATTTAAAGTCCTACTAGTAAAGTATTAATTTCTTTATAAAAGCTATTTTTAAAGTATTAAAGGCCTCCTACTACTCCTAGTCTTACTAGAATAGGATCCCTTTCCTTATTAGCTAAGTTAATAGTAAGGTTACTTTTATAAAGTTATAAATAAATATTTAATAATAGTTAGTAAAACTAAGGAAACTTTAGATACCCCTTATAAAAGTTAGTAGGGCTTATTTATAGATAATCTTTAATTTTTCTAAATTATAGAAGATACTTTTTCTAGTAGTTATTATAAACCTTAAATACTTAACTATTTTTATATTAAACTTATACTTTTTTAAATTTAAGTATAGTCTTATATTAAAAAGTACTTAGAGTACCTTCTATACTTTTACTTTATAATTACTTTAGGATCCTTTTAAATAGATAAATATATTATTAATATAAGTAGTAATAAAATTAGTAAATTTATATAAAGTTATATTAATAAGTTACTAGAAGGTTATAAGAGTATTAGATAGTTTAAATAAATATACTAACTATTTAAAAAGTTTATATTAAGTCTAGAATATAGTTTTCTCTTTATAGCCTTTTACTATATAGATCTTATAGAAAGTAGTATAAATATTTAGTTTAGTAAACTATTAGGTACTAGCTAGGTTATATAGGGTTTTTATAATTAATAAAAATAGGTAGTAATCTTTTTTTAATATAGTATTAAATACTTAGTAATTAATATAAAAGTAGAGGCTACCTTTTAGTTTCTATATAAAAAGTATTAAGGCTATTACTAGTAAGTTATTAGTTTAGATAAACTTTTTATTAAGTAATTTAAAGAGTATCTAATAGAGGACTAATAGCTCCTCTCTAGATATATAATATAGTAGACCTTATAGTAAAAGTAGTTTTATATTATCCTTATCTAAGACTAAGTTAATCTTATAATTTACTTTTAGCTAATAAGAAGGTAGTTTATTTATAAAGTCTTTAGAGAAAAATTAGGAGAATTCTTTAAAAATATATTATAAGATATAGTTTTCTAGGTTTATAGAAGTCTTCCTTTTAAATACTTTATTTATATCTATAATATTTACTACTTTTAATTATATAGATATAAGTAGTTTCTTATAGTAGAAGTATTTATAAAGTATAGTAAAAGAGTATATAAAGAGAAGAGCTACTACCTAGATCTCTTAAAGTCTTATAAACTCTTCTTTATTTATAAGATAAATAGTAATCCCTATTTTTCTATAAAAAAAGTACTACTAATCTATATAGAAGATAATAGTATTTCTTTCTAATTAGAATTTACTTAAGAATAAGTCTTTATTTAAGCTAAAGATAATAAAAATAAAGAAATATTCTATAAATCCTCTTATCTTTATATCTAGTATAGTTATACTTATAATATATATAACTAAAAAGTTATTAGAGAACTTTTATATTATTTAAAAGGAGTAATTAATAAGAAGGAGGTAAAGTAATTTAATAAAGGATTTACTAATAGTTATATAGGAATTATATTTAGTATTTACTAATATTTTAATAATTTTTTTATTAATTTAAATAGTAATTAATATAAAATTCTTATCTATTTTTAATTTAAAAACTTCTTAATTTTATTTTTTAGTTATTAAAAGCTCTAATATCTAACTTTATATTAAAATTAGCTTTTTTCTAATTTACTCTTCTTACTTAAGGATTCTAAAATACTTTTTATATCTTTTTTTACTTACTTAATAAAAACCTCCTTTAATAATATAGATAAGTATTTAGAATTACTATAAAAGGAATTAATATTAAGATAAAAAGACTATATTAATTCCCTTTTATTTTTTAGTAAGTAATTATAATTCTATTTTTACTTAATATACTTATTTATATAAGTATAATTTACTCTTATTATCTTTATATCTCTATCTCTATTAAATTAGGGGTAATAATCTAAAGTATACTAAAAGTTAGATTTCCTTTCTAATCTCCTAGTTAAATTAGAATTCTAGTAGTAAGCTAGGTATAAACTTTATTTTAACTATTTAAGCTTACTTATAATTTCCTTAATATAATTAATCTATAAGAAGTACTTAGTAAGGAGGTTTATACTAATTAATCTTTTATAGATCTTTTAATAAAAGCCTTTCTTAAGAAAAAAGATCTTAATTTTATCTATTTAACTAGCTATACCTACTTTTACTATTAGCTATTTATACTTTAATAGATAAAATAAGTAAAGTTTTTTATTTCTTTATTTTAAAGTATAGAATTTATTATAAGCTTAGGCTCTTTAATTCTTATTAGTATAAGTCTAATCTAAATAGTTTATAAAAATATTAAAATCTTAAAGACTATTTAATCTACTTTTAATAAAGAAAGTTAAAACTATAACTTAAAGTATTAATCCTAAGTAGAAGTTAATAATATATTATATTTTTCTATTATCTTTAATAAATAAGTTATTATAGTAGATCTTATTATATATTTATTATACTTATATATTATAGTCCTTCTACTTTTCTATAAATTTAGAAGGGTCTAATAGGAATTTTAGTTTAATTACTTTTTAGTAAGTAGTAGAGGGTATTTCTTTAGTAAGGGGCTTAAAGGGCTAGTTAGAGAGGGGTATTTATATACCTAGAATAAAACTAGTAAATAAAGTTAGATTTATTATTATAACTTATATTATTTATAAGATAGTAGTTAGTTAAATTAGTTATTCTTATATTAGCTAAGTAGCTTAATTTATAATTTATTTAACTAGATAGTTTATCTAGTTAAGGTTTAAAGAGATCTTTCCTTCTAGTAAAAGAGGGTTAATTATAAAGGGAATATTTAGAGATACTATAGTAACTAACTATTATTTCTAAAAGTTCTTTTATAAAAAGTTATTTTATAATATATTATAAACTAGCTATAAAGTATAGTCTATAATATAAGGCCTAGATATATTTATTATAAAATAATTAAAGAATAAAAGGAAAGAATAGGAAAAAGGGATTTTCTACTATAGTAGTAGTTATATAAGGGCTACTTATAAGGGTATATATACCTATAAGAGTAAGTCTATAGTAGGGTTATAAACCTTTAAATAAAGGTATATATACTATCCTACTATAGCTAGTCTACTAGGAGATTACTTATAAACTTCCTAATAAGGGGGTATATAAGTAGTCTTATTACTATAAGTCTATAGGGGGATTACTAATAGACTTCCTAATAGGGGGGGTATATAGAGCTCTAATTATAGTAGGCCTAGTAAGAGGGTACTATCCCCTCTTAGAGGGTATAGGGGGTGCTAGCATTGCTGGCACTTATATTCCAGGGTTCAACCTGTTATAGAATCTAATTTTATAAATCTTAATATATTAAAAAAGAGGCTATATAAATTCAAGTAGGATTGAAAGATTTTTAATCTAGTTTAGATTATAATATATATTTCTAAATAGAATCTTAAAAGATTAAGTTTATTTTACTTTAATATTTAAATCTAATTTAATTCTATTCTATTTTAATTATCTCTATTCTAGTAATCTATAATCTTTCAATTATATTAAGACTTTTTAGACTATTCTATATCCTACCTTTTTAGAGTATATATAATAGATTTCCTCTGTTTTATATCTTTTTTTACTATTAATAAATATTACTAAAATCTATAAATTAATAATTTATTATCTAGAGAAAACAAAATTTGATATCTTCTCTAATAGTCTTCTAATCCTTACTATATTTAGCAAAGTTACTTTTATTATAGTATATTTTATATATAACTAATCTAACTTCTTTTTAGAATATATTATAATATTATCTCTTAAATTAACTTATACTAAATCTTTAACTTAGTATATTTTGACTAAGTAATATCTAATATTTATATATACCTCTTAGTTTAAGGTAACTATTATTATTAAAGTATAATAGAGTTTTATAATCTCTTTTAGCTTATATATAAATACTTATACTCTAATTATAAATAAGTAGTATATAATAATTTCTACTATAATAATATTTATAAAAAGAATAACTAATAGGGTTTTATATTTATATATTATATAAAAAGGATATATTTATAAAAGTATTTATTTTACTATTAATAATAAACTAGACTATTAAGTATTAAGTAACTAGTTATCCTAAGTATAATTAATAAAGATTTATAAGTAAATTTATATCTCCTAGGCTATATATTCTAGTCCTATATTAATCTATAAATAGTATATAGTATTAAGCTATTATTCTATTTCAAAAAGATAATAGAAGTATTCCTAAGAGTCTCCTACCTAGTTTATCCCTTAATTACTTATAATAGCCCTAGGCTAGCTATAATAGTAGACCTAATATAATAAAAGTATTTAGTATTAAGCTTTAACTTTTATTAACTCTACTAACTTAAAAGTTATTTCCTTTAATAATTAATCCTTTTCTACTTAAAATAAAATCTTCCTATCTATTCCTAAAAGGTTAATAATAAAATCTATCTAAATTTCCTAGTTGAAATAGTCTAGTACTAATAATAGGTAAAAGAGACTAGCTTTTTATTCTTACTAAATCTTTATTTAACTATAGATATTATAGTTATAGAGGAGATTCCTTATATACTTATAGAGTAGTAGCTAGTAGAAATCTCTAGATATTATAGTAATAGTCTTATCCCTCCTAAGATAATGAATATTATAAGTATTATATATATACTAGATTAAATAGTTTTATAGCTTATCTAGTAGTCTCCTTTCCTTCTCTTTCTCTTTTTCTCTAAGTATAGTACTACTAGAAACCTAGATATTACCTTTATAATATATAGTTCCCTTCTTATCTACTAAGTAGTTACTAATCTAGATCTTTAGGTTAAACCTACCTTCTAGAAAGTAACTTTTTATTTAGATAGCTTTTTTTACTTTTGAATATAAGGGGTTATATAGTATTATTTTATCTTAAGGCTAGTTTAGCTTACTATTATTAAAGATTCCTTTTAGCTTTTAAATTACTATTATTACTATATATAAGTAATTTTATACTACTAATTATAGAATTAATTATATAGTATATATATCTTAGTCTTCTAGTATAAAGATATCTTATTTTCTTCTTAATAGTATATCTAATACTTAGAAGTCTTTAGTTAATATTTAATCTAAAAGTTAGATTATGATAGGTACTCTACTTAATAGGCTTAGTTTTCTAATAAGTACTAATATATTATAAAATATTTATAAGTTCTAATAGCCTATTAGGATTATAAAGGTTTTATAACTATAAAGCTTAGCTAATTATTACTTTATATAGTAAATAAGAACTAGTATTTCTTTATTATAGGTTAGATAGTTCCTCTTTACTAGGAATAGCTTTTATAAGTAAAATATAATAACTTTCTATTAGTTATTAACTTTATAGCTTAAACTTCTTAGTATTATTCTATATTAGCTTTTAGGAAATCTTATTTTCTAAGTCTTATTAAATTAGGATTAATACTTTTATAAAAAGTACTTTTAATAACTAGAATATCTTTTTATAATTCATAGTTTATTTAAAACCCCTTTTTTTTCTTATAAATATTATAAAATTTCTTATAACTTCTAAAAACTTAGATATAAATATCTAGTAATAGTTAATAAATCTAAGAAAACTTTATATATTTATTTATATTATAAGTACTTACTATTTATGAATAAGTATATTTTCTTTAAGTTTATTTATACTTTAATATTAGTATAAATGATAACCCTAAAGTAATTTATTTTCTTTACTATAAACTTAAACTTTTTAAAATTATGATAAAGCTTATAAATCTATAGAAATTGAAAAATTATATATATTTTAATTAAGTATTCTTTATAAAAACTATTTATATAAATAAAGATATTATTTATATATATAAAAGTAGAATTATTGAAGAAGTTTTTAGTATATAGTTTATATAGTATTAGAATATTATTAATACTCTAAATAAATTAAATAATATTATTATTTATAAAAAAAAACTATATTAGATTTAGAATATTATCTGAAACTCTTTTCTATAAATTATTTATATTTTATAAAATACTTAGATAATATTAACTTAAATAAACTATATTATTTTTATAGAATTCTAAAAAGTTTTAAAAGTTATAAAAAAAGTGTATATTTTATATATATATAATTATATCTAAAATATAATAATTTCTATAAAATCTAAATCTACTTTTTAACTTATAAATAAATAAAATATAATTATTAAGTCACTTACTTATGTAAAAATAAAGCTTTTAATTAAAAGGGTTATTAATGTTTTCTTAAAGATAAGTAATTCTTCTTATAATATATTATATAAAATTCCCTATAGTAGAATAAGTTTTATTCTCTAATTATTTATTTTTAAAAGGATTGAAAAATTAATACCTAATTTATAGGAATTAAATTTATTAGTTTCTATTTTCCCAAAAAAAAGAATAAGTTATAGAATTATTATAAGATTATCTAGTAAAGTTTATTATTTGTTTTTATTTTCTTAGGAGTTAGTATTTATTCTATATCTTTTAAACTTACTATAAAGAATATAATCTTAGTTATAATACCCCCTTTTAAGTATTTAATACTTTTAATATTTATAATAAAACTTAAAGCTATAATATAAATTATAGATTTAATCTCCTTTATCTAAGATATTATAGGTTAATATAACCTCTTATATAGGCTAGGTAGATAAGTATAGTAGAAAAGGATAAACCCTAATATAACCTAGTAGAGTAGGGATTAAATAGTATAACTTAAGCTAATTAAACTAAGAGCTAGATAGGAAAGGAAGAGTAAGGTCTTCCTAGTTAATTACTAGAAGACTATATTAGAGATAAGTATAGTATATATATGACTATACCTTAAGAGTATTAAATCTATTAAAAGACTATACCTAGGAGAGCTATAGTCTTAGGGAAAGTAAAGTTTATATAAGTTATAGATATTACTATTATATTCTTAGTTATACTTTAGTTTTCTAGTAGTTAATTTCAGTTATTTTATAAACTATACTTAAATCTATATTATAAACCCTTCTTATTATTATCTAATTACTTTACTTATCTATTAATAAGCCTAACTATTCTAACCTTAAGGTAACTAACCCTATAGATAATATTAGAATATTATATTTATTAGTATATTCTTTAGCTAGGTAAACTAGATATTATTATTCTATTAGTTTATACTAGTAGTTAATATAATATCTTTAAAAATAAAGAGGAATTCCTTAAATAACTAGCTATTAGTTTAGATAGATTTATAAAGTTAATTCTAAGCTATTACCTATAGCTAGGTATTACTAAATATCTAAATAATATACTTTAGGAGTTCTAAAATAAAAGAAGCCTTTCCTATCCTACGATTTACCTAGAATTAATAAATCTTTTACTTTTTCTTAAAAAAGATTATATATATAATTTTATACTAAGTAATCTTATTACTTCTAATTAAAGCCTATACCTTATCTTTACTAAATTTAAAGATAATATTATCTAAGAACTAGAGGTTACTAAAATTCTTATTCTATATAAATTATATTAGGGCTTTTTTTTTACTTGAAAAATAATTTTTTTATTAGCTTTTATTTTAATAATTTCTAGGAATTTACTTTTTAGAACTTTTAAATATATAATAATTATATAAAAAAGTAAGAATATATTCTAAAACTACTAATAAGTTTATTTAAATAGTTTTAGATTAATAAAGGTTATATTTAAAGTTATCTATTACTTTTTAAATTTATAAAAGTAGAGTATTTAGGAGGTTTTTATTATTAACCTTTTAAGATTATAGTAAATCTACTATTAAAATTCTATTTAACTTACTATTTATTTTTTATATTTCTTTCTATTATTTATTATAGTTTAATCTACTCTTCTTTTTTATTCTTTCTATTATATATTATAATTTAATCTATTATTTCTTTTATTCTTTTCTATTATTTTTGTTATAGCTTATTACTATATCTACTTGCTTACTAGCTGCTAAGCTACTAATAAGTAAGTAGGATGGTTCTATAATACTATTTATAGATTCAATATAGTTACTAGTTTATATAAGTTCACCTCTATATAGTTAGTTAGTATATAAGTAGGTATTCTCTTATAATAGTAAAATAGTCTTATTCTTTCTATCTAGCTTATAATTCCTTCCTTCCTTTATATATTCCTTACTTTTAGCCTTTAGTATTACTTACCTACTACTAAGGTTCTACTAGGGTATATTTATACTTACTTATATAGTATAGTATATTATAGAGTACCTTTATACTTACTTATATAATATAGTATAATAATACCTTTAGCTAGTAAGAAATAACTAATAACTATATTAGTACTTTACTAGTAGTTTAAAGTTAGGAATCTAAGGGGTAGAGAATACTAGCTTACTTCTAATTTTAGGTTTAGTATTATAGGGTAATAGGGTATTTAACTAGTATATATTTACTTACTTAGCTTTATTTATAAAAGAAAGACTTTAGTTAGTATTTTTTTAGATTTTTTATTATTTTTTCCTTCTTTTTACTAATCCTTCTTCCTATTAATAACTAATATACCTTCTCCTTAATACTTTCCTTCTTCTCCTTACCTATAGCTACTAGCTAGCTAACTATCTTATATAACTCCTAGATCTCCTCCTCTTACTTTTATAATTACTATTAGAAAGTTACTACTTTTATTACTAACTACTTAATTTAGAACTACTATAGACTTACTTACTTACTTATCTTCTTAAAAAACTTCTTATTATTAATAATATTAAATAGTAACCCTAGTATTAGGGAACTTACTTTTATAATCCTTTAGAGTTACTATTATAGTAGGGTCTCTTTATTAAATATAATAATTTCTAGTAAGTTATTACTATTACTACTCTTATTACTAACCTCTTTATTCTTCTTACTTATAATCTCTTTACTAGCCTTTAAGTTTATTATACTTACTTTCTAATCTTCTTTTTTATATTATCAGAGGTTCTATAATTACCTTTTTTTAGTTATAGAAGAGGTTACTAACTATAAGGATATATATTTTACTAGTATCCTTAGTAGCTAGTTAGTAACTATTTCTAATAAGTAGGTTATAAGTTCTTATATACTAATTCTCTATAGGGCCTCTATAGTAATCCTAAAGATCTTATTACTTATATAGTAGGTTTATAAGTTAGTAATTAATATATAAGCTAGTAACTTATATAAGATTCTTAGCTACTTTATATCTAATATACTTTTAATAGTAGTCTCTAAATACTAAACTACTAAATATTTTATTTAACTATAGTTCTCTTTTTATTTTTTATAAAATTCCTTAATAACTACTATTACCTCCTTATATTCCTTCCTATCTAGGAATTACTTAGCTACCTTATCTTAAGTAACTTCTTTATAAGTAATTCTTATATACTTTCTAATAACTTTTATTAATATATTTATACTATTAGTTTACTTACTTCTTACTTAGGTTTATTTTACTTATTACTAAAAGAGCTTACTTATTAATAATTATTATAAATAGATATTATTAATAAGGTTTACTTATTACTAGTTATCTAGTTACTTACTAGGTTATTATTATTATATATAAAGTTATAGGATAATTATAATATCTAGGAAGGGTTTATAAGGGAGGGATAGCTAGTATTTTTAATTACTTAAATATTTATTACTAACCCTTTAGTAATTATATCTATTAGTAATTATATCTACTATTAAATTTAGTCTATTATTATTTTTATTTTACTTTTACCTTTTTTTATATAATCCTTATAATCCCTTATTCCTTTCTCTTATTATTTAATAGTAATTATAACCTTTTAGATAATCTACTACTACTTTTTATTAATATTATTAGTAGAATCCTATTACTTTTATACCTTCCTCTTATCTACTTACTAGTTACTATAGTATCCTCTTTATTATTACTTACTATATCTTTTTTATATTATTTAGCCTAGCTACCTTTTTATTTTTAGTTTTTACTAATATCTATAGTTTATTCTTCCTTTTAACTTCTTATATCTAGTACTTACTTCTACTTCTTCTATTAGTACTTACTAACCTCCTTTTCTTATAGTTTATATTAAGTATTTAGTAAAATAAGTAGTATAAGTTAAATACTAATTTATAAAGAATATCTATTCTAGATCCTTTTTATACTACTACCTATTACTTGAATTATCTACTCTTTCTTACTTTTACCTTTATTACTACTTTTTTATAATTACTAACTACTTTATATATATTTTCTATTATATCCTCTACTTTTTCCTAAAAGTTATCCTTTAGATCCTATCCTACTTAATAGACTAGATACTTATATCTTATTTAGGTATTATAATAAATAATAATCTATTTAACCTTAAACTCCTTCTTATTATTAGCTTAGACTAGCTTTTAGAGTTCTATATACTTTTAATAGGGATTATTTCCTTATAAAAGCTTAAAGATATATACTACTTAGATTACTAAGTAAACCTTCTAGTTCTTTAGGAAGTTTAATTTAATAGTAAGTTTATATACTCTCTTTATAACTTTAAAAAGTCCTACTTAACTTAGTAACTACTTCCTCTTTAGTTTACCTAGTAAGTTATAATTATTATATAATTATAAGTAAATAATATTACCTATCTAAAAAGTTACTAGCTAGTAGTATTTATTATACTTTAACTTTAATAATATATTTACTATTATAATAAGTACTTCTACTTTTTTACTATTTACTTACTAGATTAGATCTAATATAAGTTTTATTATTACTTTCTTTATTCTTATTATATTAGTAATAGCTATTAAGATATTTCTTAACTTAAAACTAAAGGTTAATATATTAAGGCTTTATCTAATTAGGGCTAAGAATATATTATTAAAGTTAAATTATAATACTAGTAAGAGATTAATCTAACTTTTATCTAGATAGTTTACTATATAATAATAAATTAGAATCTTAACTATCTAGATCTACTTTTTAGATATTCTATTAGTTTATAAATAGTAAGTTATTACTATTAGTTAACTAACCTTTAGTACTTTATAAACTTCTAATTAGATTTCTAAAATAAACTTTAGATCTCTATTATTAATAATATATACTAATAATCCCTAATTATAATATAATATTACTTATAGTATTATTACTACCTACTATATTATAATTACTATTTTACTATTTATAATTAATAATATCTTCTTACTAAAAGTATAGTTAGTTATTAATAAGTTATCTAGTATTTACTAACTAGGTATTACCTAGAATATACTTTCTATTAGAATAGTAAGTATATCTATAATAAAATCTATTATAATTATATAATATAAGGTTAGTATTATATTAATCCTTTTTATTTTACTATATAGCTACTACTTTTAGTTATTATATAGGTAGGTATTCTCTTATAATAGTAAAATAATCTTATTCTTTTTATCTAGCTTATAGTTCCTTCCTTCCTTTATATATTCCTTACCTTCAGCCTTTAGTATTACTTACCTACTACTGAGGTTCTACTAGGGTATATTCATGCTTACTTATATAGTATAGTATATTATAGAGTGCCTCTATGCTTGCTTGTATGATATAGTGTAATAATGTTTTATAATTATAAGTTGATTATATAATATATTAACCTTAAATAATAAAAGAAAAAGATTTAAGTAAAGGGTTATATAAGTACTACTAAGCTTTTTATAGAAGGCTATATCTATACTAATAATTTCTACTTTTAAAGGTTTAGTATTACTAAGTTATAGTAGTATAATTATCTAGTACTATTAAGGAATAGATAGTAGTAGTATATAAGTTATTTACTACTACTGCGGATATATAATAGTATACTAGTTAGGGTATTATACCTCTCTAGTTTACTTGATGATATATGCCTAGGTCTAGCTCTTAGCTAGACCTTACTAGTAGCTTCTACTCCTAGGGGTTTAGTATCACGAAGTTGTAGTGGCGTAGTTATTCGGCGCCACTGAGGAATAGGTGGTAGTAGCATACTAGTTGTTCGGTACCACTGAGCAGCGGCGCACTAGTTAGGGCGTCGCGCCTCTCCAGTCCACTCGATCATTTAATAAGTTCTTCTTTTTTTAGTTTATCTAATAAGTTACAAGTATTATCTAATTATGAATAAATTATATTTTTTATCTGAAATATTATGAGTTAGTAGTCTTTATTATATTTTAGTCTCAATAATATAATTATAATTATAATTAATACTGTTACTTTCTTATTATTTACTTATTGGATTAAATCTAATATAAATCTTATTATTACTTTTCTTATTTCTATTATATTAATAATAATTATTAAAATATTCTTAACTTGAAATTAAGAATTAGTATACTAAGATTTTATCTAATTAAAGCTAAGAATATATTATAAAAGTTAAATTATAATATTAATGAGAGGTTAATCTCGGTTTTTTTTTAAATAATTTATTACATAGTATTGAATTATAATCTTAATTATTTAGATCTTTTTTTTTTTCAAATTTTCCATTGATATATATATAATGTTATTATAATCAATTAAGTAAATTTTAGTATTTCATAAACTTCTATTTAAACTTTTAAAATAAATTTTAGATTTTTATTATTAATAATATAAGCTAGTAACCTTAATTATAATATAATATTATTTATTATATTGTAACTACTGTCTTATCTTTAATAATTAATAATCTCTTTTTACTAGAAGTATAACTAATTATTAATAAGTTATTTAGTATTTAATAATTTAGTATCATTTAGAATATATTTTCTACTAAAATAGTAAATATATTTATAATATAATCTATTATAGTTATATAATATAAGATTAATATTATCTTAATTTTTGTCTTTTATTTTTTATTTTCATAAATATACTAAATAATAATTATAATACTTTCTGATTTTATCTACTTCTTAATAAATATAAAAATCTTATAAATTATATATTAAAGAATTCTTTTACTTTCTATATATTAATAGTTACGATATACTATCTTAAAGATAACTTATACTATTAGATATAATATATGTAGCTTATAATTATGTTAATATTAATAAAATGAAAGAAATTATTATTTTCTTAAAATAATTTAACTACTACTAACTTTTTATAATTCATTTTAGCGTTTTACTTTCTTTTAAATTTAATCATTTATAATTTTCTTTCTAATTCATTATCCTTTTTATAACCATTAATAATAAATTATTATATATTTTCTATTAACTAGACTACTAGTATCTATATTTTTACTTTTCTATATCCTCTAGGGTATATACTTCTTTATGTTATATTCCTAACTTTATATTATTTAGTTTATCAAACTACTTATAGTTTAATCTAGTATTTTTATAAGTATAATTAATAATTATGAGGATGTATTTAATATTATATTTAATAATCTAAATATATAAAAGCTTTCAAATTTAATTATAATAATTAATCTACTATATTTATAAGTTTTAAATTAATTTAATTAACACTTACTATTTATAATAAGTATATGTAATGACTTTTATTAATAGGAAATAGTTTGTGAAGATTATTATTTAAAATCTATTTATTTCAATTGTTTTCTATAATTTCTTTATAATCTAAATAATTATTACTAACTTTATACTTATTAAGTTATATTTCCTTTTTATATTGCATTATATATGAAATACAGATTATAATAACTATAATTTTTTATTTTAATATCTTTCTCTAGAATGTAATAGCTACTTTATCCTTTACTATATAACTGGAATATAATATACTAAATAAAAATTCTATTAGTATTTACTTTCATGAATAATGTTTACTTCAAGTCTATATAGTATAATAACATTTATTTATAAAAAGTGATAAGTTTATAAAAGCTTTTATTATCTGATATTAAAATAAACTTATATTTATTGACTCTCCTTTTTATATTACTTACTACTTTTTAAAAATCTTAACTTTTTATTCTCTCTTATTTGTTCATAACTTTATATTTTTCTATTTTTTATAATAATCTAAATTATATATTAAATTATTAAATAATATAGAAAAAGGCTTATCATATTAACATAATATTCTAATTTCTCTAAGCTATTGAAATATTATTTATTTAAATCTTAAGATATATTTACTAGTTTTCTACTTATTATTATTAAATATATAATTAAGGAAAGTAATATTTAAGAAAGTTTATAAACGATTTATTAACTAAAATATACAAGTAATTCTTATTTATTGTTTCTATTATACAAAGAATAATTAGTTTATATACTACTATTAAGCAAATATTAACAAGTTCTTAAAATCTATAAATATTATATTTAAATATTGTAATCTTTAAGAGCTAATTATTATTTCATAATTTAAATATTCATGATAGATAAAAAGTTAATAAAAGTTCTTTAAGTATTTAAGCTATTAAATACTTTTTATATACTATTGTAATAATATTTCTTTTTCTTCGTAATAGATAAAGATATAGTATTATCTACTTATTTAATAGTTATAAATTAATAGTTACTTTCTTATTATATTTTTTAGTATTGATAAATCAATATATAGTAAATACTAGATAAGTAATTAGTACTAATTATATTATCTATTCTATTTTCCCTACTTAATATAAAAGCTTATAAACTTTATTTAAATTAAATTTTTCACTAATTAATAGATAATGGTATATATTTTATTTCTAGTTCTGCTAATTATTAATAAGATTGATCCTTATCTTATTTTCTTCCATTATAAAATAACCCCTTACTCAATATAAATGATTTTTTTATAAATACAATTTGTGTTTATTATAAATTCTAAATTTACTTTCATTCGTTTTATATTTTTGCTATTTTTTCCATTATTTATAACTATTAGTAAAAAACTTTCAAGAAAATTTCCTAACTTTTTCAATATTTCTATTAATACTATAAATACTTATTCTTCTAAATTACTTTTTCTTATTTTCCCTAATCTTGTATTATACTTTACTATCATTTTATTATAATTAGATTTTAAGCTATTATTACTTTAAATATAGATTATAATATCTCAATATTATAGATATTATTATATATTAACTAGAAATAGTAACTATACCTTTATTTACTATTTATCTCCTTTTATTATCTAACCTTTTCTATGTTTATTATTTTAAGAAGATTAATAAACTAGAAAAGAATTATTATTTTAAATAGGATTTTTACAATATAAACTATTATTATCTTCCGTTTAGCTTTTCTCTTTTTCTATGATTATGTTTTTTATTTATTAATACTATATCTACTAGTTAAGTAAACTCTTTTATTATTAGCTAAGAAATAACAAAGGGATTATCTTGATAGTTCTACCTTCTATTTTACTTTTATTATCTAGTTATTTATATCTTTCCTTTTATTAGATTTACTATTACTATTTATAACATAAAGTTTAATTTAGATATCTAGAAGAATTAGTTAATTGTAGATAATACTATTATCCTATATTTATATATATTATATATACTTGATAATGAAAATTATATACTAGCTTCTATTATTTATATTTATAATAGTATATATATTTCTTATTGGCTATTCATTAAATTCTTATTTTTAATACTAATTTATTAACATAGAATAGTTATCTAATTACTAACTATTCTTTACTATAATTACTATCTCTTTTATAAAAAATAGTCCCATTTTAATATATTAATATTTTACTTTATAATAATTTATGTATATTAATTATTATCTAATAAGCTTTTTTTATATTCTTATAAACTTCTACCCTAAGTATATTAGTAAAAGGGTTATATAATAAAAGTATATTTATTTATTATCTATGAAATATCCTTACATATTATGCTCTTTCTTATTAGTATCTCGCTAAAAGGATCTAATTTAAATTACTTACTATTAGTATTCTATTATTACTTTACTTTTTAATAATAATATAAGAGCTAATACTATAAGATTAAAATATTATAATTATAAAAGTATTATTCTCTAGAATAGCTATATAATAATAACTTCTACTATCCTAATTATATATAACTAATTTTAACTTTTAATGAATAAAGAGATATTAATTCTTTAAGAGCCAGATATAATAGTAAGTCTATAATCCTTATTTACTAATTAGCTATAATTACTATTTTATTTTAATACTAAGATTAATAATATTATTATTGGCTTTTATAATAGTTAATACTAGCTAGCTAGTATATTCTCTAGTATTGAATATTATAGTTTATTAAATTTCAATCATAAATACTTTAATATAAAAGTATTATCCTTTACTTATACTATTAAATCCTATATATAAAAATCCTATAAGAATTAGATACTAAGTATTTATTATTCTAGCTAATAAGTATCTCTATTATCTTTATTATTTCCTCTCAGTATAAATCCAGTTAGTAGAAGTTAACCTTCCTAGATAGCGAAAATAATTGCTTATCTTTATTTACTAATATTTATACTATTACTTATAAAATACCTTTTATAACTAAAATAGTATATTATTCAATATATATATATCTTACCTATATTTACTTGGTCTTGAGAAATTAATAATTCTATTTGATAAAAATAAGTAGATTATAAATAGTTAAAGTATACTTTAATCTTCTAATATATTATTATTAGAATATTTAAAAGAATTATATAACTTAAGGTTTACAGGATTTTAAGTTATCTAAAAGTACTTTTATATATTCAAGTTTTTACTAATAGCATTTATATATTAGTTCATAATTTCTACATAGAATATTTTTTGGTCTCTTAATATAATATTAGAATATTTTATAATTAGGGATTCTTATTATTAATTTATTATTATTAACTTATATTAATCTTATATAAATTTATGTTTACTATAATTCCTTCTAATGATTATAATAAAAAGCCCTTAAAGATATTATAAATTCTAATAAGAAATAATATAAATACTAATACTGAAATATTTAAGTTTGAAATAAAAACATTATTTAAGTGTAATAGTACTATCTTGCTTAAATTAGAGGTTAAAGAATTATAAAAGATATAATCTAATTATACTTAAATAAAAAGGGTTTAAATATTATAAAATTAGAATAGAAAGTATTTGCTATGTTTATAAGGTTACTATATGGAAACTTCAGATTAAAAAAACCTTTTCTTCTAAGGCTTTTTAATTATTTTGTTTTTATATTTCTTTTATCAAATTTAAAAATAAAGAATAGAATACTAAATAATTATAATCAAGGTATAAAGAGTTATTATAACAAGTATAGAATAGATATTATGAATAAGATAAATAATTATATTATCTATTTAAAACTTTTTTTCATGATAAAAAAGAAATTAGAATCAATTTATATTTATATTAAAGTTCTTACCTATATAAAATATAATATCTAACAAATCAATACTCCTATATAGTATTAATAATTATATTTTATCTTTTTAATATAGTTTCTAGAATTATAGAAAAACCTAAGAGTCTAAGAAAGTCTCTTTGTTTTTTTTTTAGATTTAAAAGATAAATCTAAAATACAAAAAATTAATGAAATTATTCAAAGATAGAGAAAAGTAAAGCTAAATTTTATCTAATGAAGTAAATAGGATTTCTAACTAAATAATATAGCTAGGAACTACTAGAGAATTCAAATAATATATATTAGAAGTTTTAACAAAAGTATTAACTAGTAAGTTACTTATAATAGTTTAAAGTTTTAGTTCTATCTCCTAAATAAAATTTTAAAGTATTTATTAAAAGTCTAGTTGATTAATAAATTCTTTGAAATGAAAATAAAAAGATAAATTTTAGTTATAAAAATAGCCTAAAGAAGAATCTAAAATACCTTTTAAATATCTTGATTATTTATATATTCTATAAACTTATATAACTTTTAAGAAGCATTTATAAAAGATTTCCTACTTACTTTATTAGGAGTTTTAGTAAAATAATACTTTGAATAAAAAGTGAAAAGGACATTATAAATATATAAGAATAAAATAAAATAAACCCTTATCCTTTAAAACCTATTAAAATTTAAAATTTATATGTCTAATAAATTCTTTTTCTCTTTATAATTAGTAAGTCTAGATAATTTAAGTAACCAAACTAGCTTAACTTATTAAATTAGTAGTAAATAATAACTTAAATATAATAAATAATTATAAAGAGATAGTAAAATTTATAGCTTAGAAGAGAATAGTAGTTATAGCTAAGAGATATAAAGGCTTTACTAAACCTATTTTTATTAATATATATAAAAGTAACTTTTAAGATTTTATAAGAAAGGTATAGTAAATATTCAATTTTAATCAATTATAGTAACTATAATATTACTAATAATCCTTTTTAAACTAGAATATAAATAGTATCTACTAAATAGTAGATATATTATTAAAATAAGTCTTAAAAAAATAAAAGGAATTTAAGAAATTTAACGAGTTATATCTGGGTAGAGTAGAAATTAAATAAACTATAAAATAATAAAAGCTTAATATCAAGTAAAGTTTATAAGAAAACTTTCTAGAACTATTAATATAAAAGAGGAATAACTTTAGATAAACTAAGCGAATATGTTAAAAAATAAGGCTTTAAACTAAACTTTATAAGTTAACTTTATTTACTATTAAATTTAATATTAACTAAGCTCTTACTATAAGTAAGAGCTTAATAGGCTATATTATTTAAGGTATAAGTAGTTATGTTATTGTATTTTAGATAATATTAAGAGATTTCTGAAATAAAAATATAGAAAATTATAAAATTAATAACTTAGAAGGTATAATATTCTAACACTTCTAATAGGGTTAGTTACCATAAGGTTAGAATAGTTAGGCCTATTAGTAGATAAGTAAAATAGTTAGATAGTAATAATAAAGGTTTATAATATATTTTTAAATATAGTTTATAAAGTAACTTAAATTAACTATTATAGAACTAAAGAATAACTAGAATATATAATAGTAATAACTATAACTTATATAGACTTTATCTTCTTTAGGACTATAGGCCCTAAAAGTATAATTTTCTTATAGATTATACTTATCTTTAATATAGTCTTTTATAGACTATATATACCCTTAGTATAATCTTTTACTAATTAGCCTAGGTTATACTACCTAATCTTAACCTTTTCTAGATTATACTAGAGTTTACCTTTTCTACTATACCTATCTACCTAGCTTATATAAGAGGCTAGATTAGCTTATAATATAATACCTCCTTTCCTTAGTCTTTATCCTTAAAGACTTTATATTATTTTTAATCCTTATTAGCCCTAACCTATTAGTCCTTCTAGGTTAATCTAACTTCTCCTTTTATTTCTTTTATTATAATACTAATAGTATATTAAATTAGATAGTAAAATACTCTTTTATATAATCCTTTAAAAAGAAATAAGAGAATAAAAAGCTTATAGAATATATTTCTTCTTTTAATAATAATCTTAAAATACTATATACTTGTTATTATTATTAAAAAAAAGTATACTATATAGTACTAAATTCTTCTTAGTATTTAGCCTATACTAAGGGAAAGTGTTATGGGCTAGCCATGAAGTATGGTCTGCAATACAGGGCCCAGATATGTCTATTATAAAATAACTAAGGAGTGAAAGGAAAGAATAGAAAAAAAAGGGATCTTCTACTATAGTAGTAGTTATATAGGAGCTGCTTATAAGGGTATATACCCTTATAGGAGTAGGCCTATAGTATAGTTATAGAGTAGTCTTACTATAGTAGGCCTACTAGGAGATTTACTTATAGGTCTCCTAATAGGGGGGTATACTAGTAGTCCTATACTAGTAGATCTACTAGGAGATTACTAGTAGACCTCCTATTAGGGAGGTGTATAGGGTTCTGATTATAGTAGGCCTATAGAGAGAGTATAGTAGGTACTAGTATTACTAGCACTTATATTCTAAGGTTCAACCTATTATAGTACCCCCCTCCTCCTACTAGAAGGCCCTTATTAGGGGCCTATTATATCTCTATATAGTCTCTAGAGATTATTATATTCTTCTATAGGCCTATCTACTTTAGTAATAGGTCTATAATATACTTTATAAGTATCTAGTACTACTATATCCTATATATTCTCTAATAGCTCCTAAGTAGGAGCTATATAGCCTTCCTAGTATATTAGGGCTTTATAGAAATAGCCTTTTCCTTACTTCTTCTACCTAGTATAGAGGATTTATACTATTTAGTATTCATCTTCCCTACTATTATAGAGTAGTAGGGGTTATATATTATTAGTCTACTAACTAGATAGTAGATTACTATATACTTAGTATAGGAGGTCTATATAGAAGTACTTATAGATATTACTAGGGATATCTAGCTCTATAATATTAGTACTTAGTACTATTATTACTATATATTTATAGTAGAGCTAGTCTAACTTCTTTAATAGGTATAGTAAACTATAATTCTTTACCTAGAGCTAGACCTTATTACTAACCTTAAACCTCTTAGCTAAGTAGTATTATATATTTACTACTTCTTTTTATTAGAGTTAGGTAGTAGCTATTACTACCTAAGTAAACCTAATAGCTTTATAAAAGTAGGTATAAAACTTATTAGCTTATTTCTCCTCTATATTATAAAGAATAAAGGGAGTACTCTCTATAATACTAAGTAGGTCTATATTATAACTATATTCTAGGAAGAATAGGCTTATCTTAATAATAGTATTTACCCTATTATTTAGAGCTAATTATATAAGTAGGATATACTTACCCTAATCTAACTAGAAGTAATAGATAAATACTTATAAGTAGTATTATACTTCCTAGTTTATCTATTTAAGGCTACTATTAGTCTATAGATAATAGGCTAAGCTTAGTTAGTATTTAATCCCTAAGTATTTATAGAACCTTCTCTAGAAATAGCTTATCTAGTTACTACTTTTATTACTTATAATTAAGTTAGGGATTCTATAATACTAGTAGTAGATAGTAAAGAAGTACTTAGTATAGGCTTTTATAGCTATAGTTATTATTAATTCTAGTATTATATTCTTTAAGAGGTAGTTAATAATAACCTATAAGAAAGTTACTCTATCTAGATTAGTAAGGGGAAAGTTAGTTATAAAGTCTATAGTAAGCTTACTCTAGGTCCTCTTTAAGATAGGGAGTAGTTTAAGAAGGCTATATTTAATCTATCTCTAAATAGTTCTTCTTCTATAGATATTATAGTTCCTTATAAACTAGTAAATATCCTATATTAACCTAGGCTAATAGAACTAGTAAGTTACTATAGTAATAGTTCCTTTATAGCCTAGGTAGCTAGTAGTACTTATATTATAGATAGCTTAGACTATATAGCCTTATAGGGGATAGCTTATACTTTTACTAAGTACTTAAAATTAATCTCTAAAAGTAAGCTAGTTATTTATATTAATATAGTATTCTAATATTTATAGTTTAAGGTTTAATATTAGGGGAAAACTTTAGTCCCCCTAGGAGATTATAGTAAATACTTTCTAATAGGTAATATCTTCTAGTAAGGTATTATTCTAGAGTTACTATAGTTCTAGTTCTATTTAGAAAACCTCTATAGGGCTAATTACTAGGGACCTTTCTATAGGTTTACTTTATACTATCTAAAGTAGCTCTAGTAGGATAATAGTAGGTTCTATAGGGAGTATAGAGGTAGGGATTAGCTAGATAAAATATCCTATTTCTTAGTTATCTAAGTTATCCTAGGGGATATCTTACTTTTAATAGGATAGGGTATTAGTTATACTATTTAGGCTCTCTAAGTAGTAGTATAGGGTAAAGTAGTAATAGGATAGAAGTTTAGCTTAGTAGCTTTACTATTCTATTAGCTACTACTTTATTATAAAGTAGGTAAGATTTTAATAGTCTATAAGTATAGTAAAAATACTATAGCTAGTTAGTTCTATAGACTATTTAGAGAGGTATTATATAATTACTAGTATCTCTTTATTATAGATAGGGTAGTTATACTTAGTAGAGCTAAGCTACTATAAGTAGTAGGTTATAATATAGTACTACCTACTCTTATCTTCCTATAAGAAAGTACTACCTAGGGTAGATCTAGAGTAGTCTATCTTAACCTAGGTAAGCTATTTAGGGTCCTATTAGTAAAGTATTAGTTTCTTTATAAAAGCTATCTTTAGGGTATTAAAGGCCTCTTACTACTCCTAGTCCTACTAGAATAGGATCCCTTTCCTTATTAACTAAGTTAGTAGTTAGGTTACTTTAGTAAAGTTATAGATAAATACTTAATAATAGTTAGTAAAACTAAGGAAATTTTAGATACTCCTTATAAAGGTTAGTAGGGCTTATTTATAAATAGCTCTTAATTTCTCTAGGTTATAGAAAATACCTTTTCTAGTAGTTATTATAAACCCTAAGTACTTAACTATTTTTATACTAAATTTATACTTCTTTAAGTCTAGGTATAAACTTATATTAAAGAATACTTAAAGTACTTTCTATACTTTTACTTTATAGTTACTCTAGGACCCTCTTAAGTAGATAAGTATATTATTAATATAAGTAGTAATAAAATTAGTAAACTTATATAAGATTATATTAATAAGCTACTAAAAGGTTATAAGAGTATTAGATAGTCTAAATAAATATACTAGCTATTTAAAAAGTCTATATTAAGTTTAGAAAGTAGTCTTTTCCTTATAGCCTTTTACTATATAGATCTTATAGAAAGTAGTATAAATATCTAGCTTAGTAAACTATTAGGTATTAGCTAGGTTATATAGGGTTTCTATAATTAGTAAGAGAAAGTAGTAGTCCTTTTTTAATATAGTATTAAGTACTTAGTAGTTAATATAGAAGTAGAGGCTACCTTCTAGTTTCTATATAAAAAGTACTAGGGCTACTACTAGTAAGCTACTAACTTAGATAAACCCTTTATTAAGTAGCTTAGAGAGTATCTAGTAGAGAACTAGTAGTTCCTCTCTAGATATATAATATAGTAGCCCTTATAGTAGAGGTAGTTCTATACTATCCTTATTAGAGATTAGGTTAATCTTATAGTTTACTCCTAGTTAATAAAGAGGTAGTTAATTTATAGAGCTTTTAGAGAAAAGTTAGAGGAACTCCTTAAGGATATATTATAGGATATAATCTTCTAGATTTATAAGGGCCTTTCCTTTAAGTACTTTATCTATATCTATAATACTTACTACTCTTAGTTAAGTAGATATAAGTAGTTACTTATAGTAGAAGTATTTATAAAGTATAGTAAAAGAGTATATAAAGAGAAGGGCTACTACTTAAATCTCTTAGATTCTTATAGGCTTTTCTTTATTTATAAAATAGATAATAATCCCTACCTTCCTATAGAAGAAGTATTACTAGTCTATATAGAATATAATAATATTTCTTTCTAATTAGGGTTTACCTAGGAATAAGTCCTTACTTAGGCTAAGGATAATATATATAAAAAAGTATTCTATAAATCCTCTTATTTCTATATCTAGTATAGCTATACCTAAAATATATATAGCTAGAGAGTTATTTAAGAACCCCTATACTACTTAGAGTAATTAATTAATAAAAAAGAGGTAAAGTAACTTAGTAAGGGATTTACTAATAGCTATATAGGAGTTATACCTAGTATCTACTAGTATTTTAATAACTTTTTTATTAACTTAAGTAATAATTAATATAGGGTTTCTATTTATTCTTAGCTTAAAAGCTTCCTAGTCTTACTTATTAGTTACTAATAGCTCTAATACCTAACTTTATATTAGAGTAAGCTTTTTTCTAATTTACTTTTATTACTTAAGGATTCTAGAGTACTCTTTATATCTTCTTTAACTTACCTAATAAGGACCTCTTTTATAAGTATAGGTAAGTATTTAGAGTTATTATAGTAAGGGCTAATATTAAAATAGAAAGGTTATATTAGTTCCCTCCTATTTCTTAGTAAATAATTATAGTTCTATCTTTACTTACTATATCTATTTATATAAATATAATTTACTCCTATTATCCTTATATCCCTATCTTTATTAAGTTAAGAGTAAAGGTCTAGAGTATACTAGGAGTTAGGTTTCTTTTCTAGCCTCTTATTTAAGTTAAAGCTCTAGTAGAAGGCTAGGTATAAGCTCTATTCTAGCTACTTAAGCTTACTTATAATCTCTCTAATATAGTTAATCTACTAGAAGTACTTAAAGGGGAGGTTTATATTAATTAGCTTTTTATAGATCTCTTAGTAAAAGCCCTTCTTAAGGAGGGAGATTTTAGTATTATCTACTTAACTAGCTATATCTACTTCTACTATTAGTTATTTATATTTAGGTAGGTAAGTTAAATAGAGTTTATTAGCCCTCTATTTTAGGGTATAAAGTTTATTATATATATAGGCTCTCTAGTTTCTATTAGTATAAGTCTAGTCTAGATAGTTTATAAAAGTATTAGAGTTTTAGAGATTATTTAGACTACTTTTAGTAAAGAAAGTTAAGACTATAGCTTAGGGTATTAGTCTTAAGTAGAAGTTAATAATATACTATATCCTTCTATTATCCCTAATAAATAGGCTATTATAGTAGATCTTATCCTATATCTACTATACCTATATATTATAGTCCTTCTATTTCCTAGTAAACTTAGGGGGATCTAGTAGGAGTTTTAGTTTAACTACTCTTTAATAGGTAGTAGAGGGTATCTCCTTAATAGGAGCTTTAGAAGGCTAGTTATAGAGGGGTATTTATATACTTAGAGTAGAACTAGTATATAAGGCTAGGTTTATTATTATAGCTTATATTATTTATAGAGTAGTAGTTAGCTAGGCTAGCTATTCTTATATTAGTTAAGTAACCTAGTTTATAGCTTACTTAACTAAATAGTTTACTTAGTTAGGGTTTAAAGAGATCTTCCCTTCTAGTAAAGGGGGGTTAATTATAAAGGGAATACTTAGAGATACTATAGTGACTAACTATTACTTCTAAGGGTTCTTTTTATAGTAAGTTATTTTATAATATATTATAGGCTAGCTATAAAGTATAGTCTATAATATAGGGCCTAGATATATCTATTATAAAATAACTAAGGAGTGAAAGGAAAGAATAGAAAAAAAAGGGATCTTCTACTATAGTAGTAGTTATATAGGAGCTATTTATAAGGGTATATACCCTTATAGGAGTAGGCCTATAGTATAGTTATAGAGTAGTCTTACTATAGTAGGCCTACTAGGAGATTTACTTATAGGTCTCCTGATAGGGGGGTGTGCTAGTAGTCCTATACTAGTGGATCTACTAGGAGATTGCTAGTAGACCTCCTATTAGGGAGGTGTACAGGGTTCTGATTGTGGTAGGCCTATAGAGAGAGTATAGTAGGTGCCAGCATTGCTGGCACTTGTATTCCGGGGTTCAACCTGTTACAGAAAGTATACTTATAATAGTTCCTTAGTAACTTTATCTTATAAATACCCTCCTTATCCTTCCTTTTTTTTTTTTTTTTTTTTTTTTAGTAGTCTTAACTTTTCTAGTATCTTATAATATAGCTAAGACTAAAAAAGTAGATAAAACTATAGAAAAGTCTAAGAACTAGTTTTTTAAAATTATAATAAGGATTATCTACTTTTATTATTAATAAAAACTCTTTAAAAAGTAGAATAATAAGCTTTATTAGTATAATATTACTAGTTTATTAATAGAGAAGGAGAGGGATACTTTTATTATTAAGATCTAGTAAACTATTAAAGATACTTAGTCTCTTAGTACTTTTAAAGTACTTAATTAGGATACCCTTAGTTTTACTTTTAACCTTTTACTATTAGATCTTAAAGTTTCTCTAAGTTCTCCTAGTAAAACTTTATAAGTAATATTAAACTCTTAACTAGATTCTAAATAAGTTTTTAAGTATTTTTATTATAATTATAGTTTTTTTTATTTAATTAAATATTTAATCTTCTTATTATTAATTATATAGTTAAGAACCTTTTCTACTTTATATTCTTTTTTTATTATAATTATTTCTATAACTTCTTTAGTAGGTATATCTTAGTATACTAGTTTAAATAATATAATATAGAATATAAAGTTTATTTTTATTATTTTAAATTATTATAATTTATAGTTAACTTTTAAATTTTTTCTATTTATAATAAAAAGTTTAATTTTTTAATATTTAAGTTTATTACTTAATTATTAAATTTTAATTTATAAGTCTCTTATTCTTAGTTTCTTTTATAGTAAGTAAACTTTACTTCCTTTTTTAAGAATTAGTTTTTTAATCTTTTTCTTATCTATATAATACTTTATCTTTTACTTTATAAACTCTAGCTCTTCTATTAATTACTTATAAAATTCCTTTATCTTATCTAATTTAATAACTACTTAATTTATATTTTTATTTTTATAGATTTAAATCCTATCTTAGATTATATTCTATAATTTATATAAAATAGTAATATTCTTATATTTTCTAATATATTAATATTATAAGTATACTAAGCTAAAAATAATAGTATTATCTAGTTATTTTATTCTTAATTAATATAGTATTATAAATAGATTTCTAGTATTTAGTTTACTTATTTTACTTATTCTTAGATTTTAAGATAATAAGTTATAAATGATTTATAATTAATACTTAATTTATCTAAAAGATTTTATTAAAAATAAAAAGTAAAAATACTTTCTCTATTAGTATTAACTTCTTCTAGTAAGTTATAATATATAGTTACTATTTATAAGAATAATTTTATAAATTAAAATACTTCTATAATTTTATAAATTAAAATACTTTTATTATTTTATTATAAAGTATAAAATAAATATATTTTATAAGTTAGTTTATAATTATTATAATACTTTTATATTTAACTTTTATAATTAAGTTTTCTAATTTAAGTAATTTAATAATAAAGTTAATAATAATTTTTTACTATAATACTTCTAATATTAGTATTAGTTATAATAGCTTTTATAGTTTATAATATAGGTTTTTATTCTTTATATATAAAATATATTTAGTAAATACTTTTTTAACTATTATTTTTAATTATAAGATAAAATATCCTTTTAGTATTCTTTTAATTATTTTTATAATTCTTAAGTATTTATTAAATAATAATTTATATATTACTTATATTAATTCTTTAAATAGTTTTAAAAGTACTAGTATATTTTTTTATATTATCTTTAGTTTAGATCTTTATAATAGTTTTTAATTTCTTTTATTACTTTAATAGTAGTATTAACTTAGTAACTTACTATTAGTTATTATAAACTTTTTTATTTATTATAATAAAATATTATATTAGCTTCTTTAGGTATCTTCTAAGAGTAGTTTAGTTATTAGCTAAGTATATTAGCTTATCTATTTTCTTTTCTTTTAATATATATATTCTTAAAGTTATATTTAAAAAGAAATTTAGCTTATTAAACTTATTATTTAACTCTTTAGTAATTATAAAGCTAGTAAAGTTCTTATAATTAGAATAGATAATAATAGAGTATTTTACTTTTATAAGATAATATTTCTATTCTTTAAAAGCTTTAATAATTACTATAAGTTCTTTATCTAGGATTTTATACTATAATATAGGTCTACTTAACTTTTTTAATATAAAAGTAATTAAATATATCCTTTTTTATTTATTTATTTATCTAAATTATACTTTTAGAGTATAGTTTAATATATTTATCTTAACTTTAAAAAGTTTACTAGAGTTTACTTTATATAATACTAGCCTTTTATAAATACTCTATTTTATCTCTTAGAATACTTATTACTATTCTAGCCCTTATATAAAGGTATTCTTATTCTTTATAAGCTTTATAAGAAGTCTAATTCTTTTATTATAATCCTTTAAGAACTTTTTATAGAAGTTAATAAATCTTAAGAATCTTTATACTTTAGTAACTATCTAAAATACTAGCTAGTTAAGTATAGCCTTAACTTTTAATTCCTATATTCTAATTTCTCCTAGTTAGATGAAGTCTAATCTCTAATTCTTCTATAAATACTTTACTATACTTATAATATTATAATAATAAGTTTTAGACTATTTCTTTTTTTATTAGTATAATAGTTATACCTATTATATAATATATTATCTAATTTTATTTATATTTTTTTCTTTTTAGTAGGTAATTTAAATCTTTAATAGTAAATACTTTAATATATACTATTATTTTAAAAGTTCTTAGTTTATTTAGTATATACTATTCTAGTTAATACTATTTAAAAACTAAACTATTAATAGATTCTCCTTAGATCTTAGTCTAAATAAGTTAATTAGTAATCTAGTCTATTCTTAAGTTTTTAGTTCTTAACTATAGTATACTAATTATAATAAAATAGTTTAATTCTATAATATTAAAAGGTATTTTATTAGGTTAGTCCTAGATTATAATATTAAGGTATATAGTTTCTATATTTACTATACTTTTTTTATATATAATAAGTTCTCTTTTATAATTACTTAATAGGTATAGTTATTCCTTATAATTCTATAAGAGTTATAGTTTATTTACTATATCTAGTAAGATAAAGTTTCTTTATACTTTACTATTTATTAAGGTCTTATATATTTATCTTTAAATTATAATTAGTACTTTTAAATATTTAGTTTTATTAGAGCTTATAATATTTAGGCTTTAGTTTTCTAGTATAATAGCTTATCTATAACTTTCTTATACCTTATTAGAAGTATTCTCTAAGCTTCTCTATTCTTATAGTTCTTTATATTATTATTTATATTCCTTTATAACTTACTTATTTTATTTATATTATTTAGAGTTTTACTATACTACTTATAGTCTTACTTTCCTTATTACCTAGATATCTTATTTTATTATATTTATTTCTTTTTCTATAGTTTTAGTATATACTTATATAGCTATTATATCTATATTATTAAATTTAGTTTTAAATCCCTTAACTTATCCTTATACTTCTATAATAAGTTTATTATATTTAATTATCTATTCTAAGATACTAGTAATAGTTTTATTATTCTTATAAATTATAGCTTTAGTAAATTCCTCTATATTTCTAGTCTTTAATTCTATATATTCTACTCTTTTAACTATTTTAATTTATTATATTTTAATTTAACTAAGTTTTTAAATTATTAGTTTAAACTATTTTAGTAGATTATTTTTCTAGTCTTTATTAAGTTAATTATATAGAGTATTATCTAATTTATTCATTACTTCTTCTAGGTTTTAAACCTTCTTTACTAATTTTTTAGTATTCTTAAGGTATTTATTAATTTTCTAAATAGTTCTTTCTTCTTTAGTCATAGGGATTATTTCTTAGTAAAGGAGAAGTCTTTAGTTTTTAACTTTTTTCCCTTTTTATTATTATTATGAAGTAATTTAGATCTACTCTATATATTAAGTATATTCTATAAGTAGTTTCTTACTTTACTTATAGTTATAATACTTTTAATAGAATATAATAATATTTAGTTCTTTAGCTTCTATTCCTAGGTATTTTTTAAATACTATAAGTATTTCTTTTTTAATATTATTAGCTTTAAAGTTATTTAGTTTAGGTTTTCCTTATTTTATAATTATAAGAGCTTATAGTTTCTATAGATAGTATTTAGCTCTATCCTTCTTATTATAATATACTTAATAATTATTATTATAATATATAGTCTAATATATAACTTAGTAGTTTAGGACTATACTATTAGCTAAAGTCTAAGTCCAGGTAGTAAGCTTATTACTAACCTTATTTTATTTATTATTACTTTAAGTTTTTTCTTAAAATATAAGTCTCTAACTTTTATTCTTTTAGTCTCCTTATTCTTTTCTTCCTACTCCTTAGTTTCCTCTATTCTAGTATTCTCTTATAAAATATCTTATATAGCTATAAGTATAATATTTACTAAGATAATCCTCTATTTATTTCTTAATTCTATAATTATCCTTTTATATAATAGAATTAAATTCTATAAGCCCTAAGTAAGTTCTTTATACAATATTATTATTTTATTATTTTCTAGTATTAGCTTCTTATTTTTTACTATATCCTCTACTATATAGTATTTTCTAGTATTTTTCTAGTTACTATTAATATAGTTAACTAGTTATTAGTTCTAAAACTAAAGTTTATATACTTTCTAAGTTTTACAAAATTATTTAAGATTTTATTAATTTTATCTTTTACTTTATCTTTTAATTTATAATAGAAGTATTTAATTATAGATTTATTATCCTATTTAAGATATATAGTAATCTATTAGAACTTAGATATTATTCTAAAACTAAGGTTTTTTATTAGGTTTTTTTTAAGCTTTTATTTTATAATCTAGTCTTTATCTAGATCTCTAAAAGCCCCTTTAATAGCCTCTTTAAAGTTATTATAGTTTTTAAATATCCTCTTAGTTCTACTATCCTATTATATAGGTTTACTAGTATAGTAATCCTATAAGGTTATTTTAAACTATACTATAGTATCTCTAACTAAGAATCCTACTATACTAATAACTTTAGTTATAATATTAGTAATTCTATAGTAGTTATAATATATCCTTATATATATAAGGAAGGATTATAGCTTAGTATAGCTTCTATTAAGCTTCTTAAATCCTAGGAAGTAGACTTTAGGCTTCCTTATTTTTATAATAATATTAGTAGTAGATTAGATAATAGTTTAGAAGAGAGTTAATATATTTTTATATATAATAGGTTAGTTTTATTCCTAAAGTTAAGTATTCTACTATTAAACTTACTAAAGTTATTCTATAAGTTCCTTAATCTTTTTAGTAAGCTATTTCTTACTAGTAGCTATAATACTAGTATTAAATATAGTTTTATTTACTATAATTCTTACTATTAGTTTCTTACTATTTAAAAAGGTTACTTACTAAATAGGAGTAGTTAATATATAATATTCTAATACTTCTAATAAAGTTAATTACTTTAAGGTTAGAATAGTTAGGCTTATTAGTAGATAAGTAAAGTAGTTAGATAGTAATAATAAAGGTTTATAATATATATTTAAGTATAATTTATAGAGTAACTTAAATTAACTATTATAGAACTAAAGAATAACTAGAATATATATAATAGTAATAATTATAACTTATATAGACTTTATCTTCCTTAGGATTATAGGCCCTAAAGGTATAGTCCTCTTATAGACTATACTTATCTCTAATATAGTCCTTTATAGACTATATATACCCCTAGTATAGTCCCTTACTGATTAGCCTAGGTTGTACTACCTAATCATAGCCTTTTCTAGGTTATGCTGGAGTTTACCCTTTCTGCTATGCTTGTCCACCTGGCCTGCATAAGAGGCTTGATCGGCCCACGACAGAAGGGAAGAAAAGAAAATGAAATCTCGAAGTTGAAGATATAATAGGCTTTATAGAGCTTCCCTTTAAAAGTAGAATCTTTTTATAAAAGCAAGAAGCTGTAAATAATATATAATAAGTAATATTAATAATAATTATATTTACTATAAAATTATATATAAGAAAAGGATATACTTCGAAGTCTAGAACTATAAAAGTATTAAATAGATTTAGGAACCCTTCAAGAAATTCTTTTTTAAAACTTGGGATTAAAAATAAATAAATCTTGAAATATTTCAATAAAGGAAAGAAATAATATAGATCTTACTTAAAACTAACTTTCAAAAAAGTATTTTAAAGATTAACTATTCTACTTTTTATTCTTTATCCTATTAGGTTTTTGAATTAGGAAAGGTATTATATAAAGAATCTTAGATTAGGAACTAATTATAAATTCTTAGAGATTTATTATAAAAGAATTCTTTTATTAAAGGTTAAACTATATTTAATTAAGCTAGAGCTAAGAACTAACTTTTTTCAATCTCTTAATACTCTAGAATTATAATAAAAATTAGGGGCTTATTAAAAATACTTTAAAATAAGAATAATAATTTAATATATCCTAAAATCTTATCTCTTAGACTATTACTGACTAAGATTTAGAACTTTAAAACTTTAAACTAAAACAATTCTAAAAAGAACTTCCTTAGTTATATAGAAGTCTTTTATCTAGGATATAGCTAATTAAATCCTATATATAAAAGCCCCCCCCCCCCCCCCAAAAAAAAAAATAAATCTTAAGTTTTATGAACTTAATAGGAATAGATTTTATATTTCTTTATATAATATAAATATAGCTATATTTTTAGGAAGGCTTTTAATTTAAAATAATAATTCTTCAAAAATATCAACGTAATTATCCTATAACTCTAGAAAATATATATTATTATTAACTAGTATAATCTTTGATAATATTATAAAAACTTAATTATATAAGTAAGTAATTGGAAAAAACTACGTTAAATTGGGATTTAATAAATCTAGTTAGAAGCTTTTAATATTTTACTTATAATATTATAATATAGTTTAATATAATAAGTTAAACCTAGGTAATTATACTAGTTATAATAGTACTAATTATATATATAATTATATATAAACTATTATACTCTTAAGAAATTATTAAGTAGGTATTATTATTTATATATAAAAAGGAGAAGTATGTTTCTCCTTTTTTTATTATTTCCTTTCTTCTTCTTTCCCTAATTCTGGATAGATGATACTAGTACCTTGATATTATTAAACTATTATTTTTAACTTGCCCTTTTATATTTATAGAGAGTTAATTTGGGTAAATATAAAGCTTAGTTAGATATATTATAGAAAATACTTATTATATTTACTAAATATTATAATAATATTAGTTATAGTCAGGAGGAGTCATTATAGTAATAAGGTTACTTAGTAGAAAATATATATATAATCCTCTTCAAGAAAAAGTAAAGGATCTATTAATTCTAGGTAAATAGTAGAATACGAAGAGCCTATCTTACTTTAGAATTCTTAGAGTATATTATCTAGATATTTAGTAATACTTAACTATAAGTAATAATTTAGGATTAATTTTATAAATACCTTTCCTTTATCTACACCTACTCCCTAAATACTAACCACTACGATCTATACTAAAATGGAAGAGGCTCGTGTAATCCACAGATCTGTTCAGGTGAGGCCCACGAGTCTTGACATCGACGACTACGAGCAGCCTCAGGTGCCTAATATATATATATAGAGAGAGAGAGAGTGAGAGTGAGATATATGTAATAACTAGCTATTTAAGAAATTCCTCCCTATTTTTAAAGATATTATATTAATTACTAATATAAACTAATAAAATAATAATACTTAATTTACTTAATTATAAAATATACTCTCTCTTACTTTAAAAAGTAAACTAGTAGTAAGTATTATACTTATAAACTATTTTAACTATATTAAAGTATTCTATTTAACTACTTATTACTTTATATAAACCTAGTATTCCTAAATATTTTATATAAGTAGAAGTACTTATTAAGGAGTAAGGAACTAGGTTATAAACCCCTTAATATATATATACCTTAACTATAGTTACAGAATCTATAACTACCCCTTATAAAGTAAACTTAGTCTAGAAGGCTTTTTAAGATATAAATAGTAATATTTATATAGATAATACTTATATATCAATATTAGATAGCTTAGTATAAAAAAGTAAAATAAGTAGATAATAATAAACTAGATAAAAGAAAGAAAGAATACTAATACTTTTACTATAATAATAATAACTATTTTATTAGGAAATATCCTTATATAGCTACTTATAATCTATAGGACCTTATTATTTATCTATAGCTTAAGAAGTATACTACTCCTAGAAGAAGGCTTAGAAGAAGAGGGAAATCAGTAGTCTTAGAGTAAAGATAAGCCTTAAAATAGATAAAAATAGAGAGGAAAGTAGAGAGGTTTAATAGTTAAATAGAAGTTGAATCTACTTTTATCTTTATAATTATAAATAACTTAAAACTTATCTATCTACTTATAGATAAAGAATATAAATTTATACTACTATTAATAAGAAGCTAATAGGCCAGCTCTAAGTCTTTATTACTTATATTCTATTATAAATAATGTAAAATACTTTAGAAGTAATATAATGAACTTATATCTAAGGTCTTACTACTTCTATAATTAAGATTACTAGTTTTACCTAGATTATCTATACTTATATTATACTTTGTTTTTAGAATACCTCCTAATTTTAAAGAAGTTATAACTTATTTAAAATACAGCCTTCTCTATATTATATAAAAAGTTCTTTTAGTATAATAGAGCTAATTAATAAATATTATATATAATAAAATACTAGGATATACTTTAGATAAAAGAGATTAAATTTACAGTTTATATTATAATTTTTACTTTTATTATAATTATTAAAGGAATTAAATATTTAAAAGGAAGCATTATAATTAGAATAGCAACTTTTACAGTAAATTTAAAATATATAGAGTAAGTACTAACTCTTAAGAGAATAAAAACTAATAATAAACTTTATTAAGTAATTCTATTATAATTCTATAGTTATATTCTTTTTTTCCTAGAAAGTAGAAGTTTAATTTAAACTTAACTCCTATAAATTAGATATTAACTATTTAATCTTTTTAAAGATAAATAATTAGGGAAGAGAACTCTTTCTATTTTAGAGAATTTTATATAATGTAGTAAGAGAAGAATTATTTTTAAGAGGTTTTTAGTATATATCTTTTATTAGATAAAAGCTTCATTTGGATAAGTAACTTAAAAAATAGTTATATTTATCTTATTTATTTATAGGTTAAAAATGGTTTAAGTTCTATATAGATTATTATACTTTAAATATAATTATATATATAAATAAATATTTTCTTTCATTTATTTTTAGAAATCTTCTACAATTTTATAAAAGTAATATAATTTACTAAAATTAATATTATCTAAACATTTTATAAAGTATAAATAATTTAAAAAAAGAAAAGTTTAAGATAGTAATTTATATATAATATAATCTTTTTAAGTAGATAGTAAAATTTTTTAATTCATCTGGAATAATAATAATATTTTAGTATTATATAAACTATATTTAAAAAAGCTTCTTAAATAATTTTACTTTTATATATATAGATAATATTCTTATATATATAAATAAGTTTTATAAAGAATATTTAGCTAAAGTATATATAATTCTTAAACATTTATAAGTTTATAAACTCTACTTTAATTTTAACGAGTCTAAATTTATAGTAAGAAAAGTAAAATACTTTAGAATTATTATTTATACTAATATTAAAGTATAAATAAATCTAGAAAAAGTATAAATTATCTTTAAGTAGTTACTTATAATATAAATAAGGATATAAAGTTTTTTTAGATTAAAAAGAAATATAATAAATAAAGATATTTTATAAATACTAAATAAATATACTTCTATAAAATACCCCTTTTTACTAATATACATGAAATAAAAACTTATAAGGATATACATGAATTTTATTAAATAGTAATTAGCTTTTATAAGTTACTATAAGATAAAGTATTAATATAGTAAAATAAGATTTGGTTTATGAAACATAATAATTATAACTAAAAAAGTTAATAATTAGATAGCTACTTTATATTAGTAATTTAGTATTTAAAAAAGTTTAAAGTTAAGAATAATTGATAAGGAATATATACATGATTATAAATATAAAAAAGTAAAAACTAGTATATATATTTATTATATAGTATATATACTATATATAAATATATGATAATAGTTAATCAATATCCAGTTAAAATAATCTAATTAACTAAACCGATTATTAGTATTATATTATTATCTTACTTTTTAATAGTAATACAATAGCTAATACTCTAAGATTAAAAATATAATCATCAAAGTATTATTTTCTAGAATATTTATATAATACCTTCTACTATCCTAGTTATATACTAGTTAGTTATATTTATTATTTTATCTTAATAATAGGATTAATAATATTATTATAAGTTTTTATAGTAGTTAATATTAACTAGCTAGTATACTCTTTAATATTAAATATTATAGCCAACTAAATCTTGATTTTAAGCACTTGGGTATAAAAGCATTATCCTTTACTTATACTATTAAATCTTATATATAAAACTCCTATAAAAAGCAGATACAAAGTACTTATCATTTCAACTAATACGTATCTTAATTATTTTTACTTCTTTCTCTTAGTATAAATCTAATTAGTAAAAGTTAGTCTTTTAGATATAAAAGGTAATATTTATATAATTTAAATAGCCTAAAGTTTAATTAGAATCTTATCTTCTTTATATTAAAGGTAAATAATTTTCTATCATTTTATATTAACTACTAAAGACTAAATAAAATCAATATTAAGAATTAATACTTTTTTATATTTATTTTTAAACTTTTTATAGGATTTTTATATAAAAAACAAGTTTTTAATCAAATGTTAAAAATATTTACTATCAAATTTGTATTTAATTTAAAACTAATAAAAAGCTGTTTTCTAAATAAATATAAATATTGTAAAATATATAATTATACCTTTTAAATTAACTAATACTTTTATTATTTTTAGATATATATTTACTAAGTCTTTACTAGATTCTTTAATTATTATCATCTAGTTTTCCTAAATAATATTCTTATCCTTTTTAGTATTATAAAGAAAATATAAAGAACATCTTAAACAGATTTTAGAATATCTATACATTATAGAATTATACATACACTAGAGAAAGTATAATTTTTTTAATCTAAACTTAGGTTCCTTAACTATATTATGAGAAAATATCAAGTCTAAATAGATTTTAAATAAGTAAAAACTATATAAAAATAATTCAAACTATACTTATGCTAAAATATCTAAATACTTTTAGGATTTACTAATTTTAATTAAACGTTCATCTTTGAATATTTTAGTATTTATATATTATCACCTTTTTATTTAAAAACAATAAAAATAGAATTAAGAAAAAAAGAACTTTTTTTAATTTATAAAGATTATAAATATTTTTATAAAACTTTAAAAAGTATTTATGGAAGTTATTATCTTAATCTATCAAAATTATTAAAATAGCCTTAAATTAATATATATATTTATTTTTTTTATATAGTCTCTGATATTTTATTTTAAAAAGTAAAAAGATAATAACTTTTTAATTTGAGAAATTTATATAAGAAAAATAAATTATAAATCTTAAAAAAAAGAATTCTTAAAAGTTAAAAAAGTATTCTAAATATAAAAATGAAATTATAATTTAAATTATAATTTTTAAAAAGGATGAAATTTATTATTAAAAAATATATACATATTTAAAAAAAATCCAAAACTAGAATAAAAGAATCTCATTAATAAAATAGTTAATTAATTTATATAAAAGTTTTACTAAATTTATTTTTCTAAAAAAAGCTAATAAAAAGTTAAATTATTATGTAGTTAGAACTAAAAAAGTTATAAAACTAGAAAAAAACCCCTGAAATTAGATTAAATTATTGAAAATACTAATAAATTATAAATACTATAAATAGTAAATTTATATTATTAATTATTAAAAGATCAAATAATATATTCTAGGAATATTTCTATATTATAGAAAATAAAGATTATTACTGTATAAAATAAAGCTATTATATTTAACTAAAAAGCTCTTAAAAATAGAACTTATTAAAAGACAATATAATAAATTGAAAGTAAATTATTTAAGAAAAGAAATATAATAAAACTATTAAAGTATATGTTTTATTAAAAGAATTTAGAACTAGATATTTATAGTTATATTAGATTTATATATAATATTAAAAAAAACTCTTAATATAACTTTATAAGAAATTAATCCTTTACCTTTATTCAAATATCTTTCTTAAGAAATTAATCTTAATTTTATGATAAAGCTTTTAGAAAATTAAACTTAAAATAAAAAACTAGTGAATACTATTTTAATAATAATATATTATTTTACTAAAATTATAGGATTTATTCTAATAATTAAGAGCCTTTAAATATTAGATTTAATTTAAATTCTATATATATATTTATAGATATTATATGTAATTAATGAATATTCTTTACTAACTAGTTCAGAGTAGAGTTCTATAAAGTTAAGAAGATCTAATATTAATTATTAATTATATAATTTCTTTATCTAAATAAATAAATTGAAAGAATAAATTAAGATTTAATAATTTACTTTTAAAAAGTATATGCTAATAAAATTAATAAAATTATATTTTGAAATAGAAAAAGTTTATTTATAATAACTTATTAAACTAAATTATCAAGGTACTTTTATTTACAGTTTTATACAAATATTACTTTTAATCTATAAAGTTAATAATTATCTAATCAACTCTAAATTAAAAGTATTTAAGAATAATGAATTATTTTTATAAAATTCAAAGATAGTAAATTATTAGATAATTATAATTAAATATTTTTAAAGTAAGATAATTAATTGTATTATTTATTTAAAAACTTTCTAAATGGTAATAAAAATAAAACTAATATTAATCTATATTTATATACATTTTGTAAGTATATAGAATATTTATTAAGTTAATTCTTTTTATAAAATATTCGTAATTAGATTTTATATTCCTATTAAATCTTCTAGAATTCTAAAAAGAAAAAGCTAAGAAAATAAGAATATCTCTTTACTCTTTTTAGATTTAGAAAATAAACCTAAAATATAAAAGATTAAAGGAATTATTAAAGAATATAAAGGAAATTAAATTATATTTTATCTAATAAAGTAAATAAAATTTCTCGCTAAATAGAATAGTTAAAAACTATTAAGAAAACTTATATAATAAATAATAAACTATTATAATATACCATTAGAGAGAAACTAAAAAAAAAGTTTATTGAAACTTTTTTAGATAATAGAATCAAAATATTAAAAGCTTTAATAAGAGTATTAGTTAGTAAATTATTTATAATATCTTTTAACTTCAATTCTATTTCCTAAATAAAAACTTAAAAATTTACTAAAAGTTTAGTTACTTAATAAAACAAAGCAAATTAAAAACTAGAAGATTAAGTTATAAAAGTAGTTTAGAGAAAAGTATAAATTATCTTTAAATACTATAATTATTTATATATTTTATATATTAATATAGTCTATAAAAATATTTATAAAGAATTTCCTACTTATTAACTTTATTAAAAACCCTAATAAAATATTTTATATAAAAAATAAAAAGATATAATTTTTTAAAGATAAAACTAAGTAATTCTAATTTTTAAAACCTATTAAAGTTATAATTTTAATTTTTAATGAATAAATACTTTTTAATTCTTGTAATTAATAAATCAAAATAATTTAAGTAAACAAAATTGCTTTACTTAATTTAATAAATTAGTATTTAAAAACAGTTTAAATATAATAAATACTTATAGTATTATTCATTGTAAAAATTTAAAATTACGATATTAATTATAGAATAATTATATTAAAATAATAATATTTATAATTTAGAAAAGAATAGTAATTATAATTAAAAGATATAAAGACTATTATCTTATACTAGTATTTTACTAGGCTAAATTCCTTTCTAAATATAACTTTAAGATTATATATATTAAAGGAAAAGAGAATAGATAAACTAATATACTTAACTAATAACTAGATTACTTTTAGAAAATATTTAAGAAAGCTAATATAATATTTTATTATAATAAATAAAGAAACTTATAATAATTAATAATAAACTACTAAGTTAATACTAATATTAAAATAATAAAAGAAATTAAAAATTACTATAAAAATCTAAACTAAAGATAATATAAGAAGAATATACTAGTACCCCTAGAACTATTTAAAGAACTAATATAAGTAATATATAAGTTACTACTTAGTAAATACCTAAGGATTATAAAATAATTAAAAGAATACTAAAAAGATACTTTATCCTTTAGTTAAAAATAATAGTTAAAGAAATACTTACTAAATATATTTTATATATAAAGAATAAAAATTTATAATATAAGCTATAAAAGCTATTATAACTATTACTAATATTAAAAATATTATACTAAAAATTATTATTAACTTTATTATTAAATTATTAAAATTAGAAAACTTAACTATAAAAGTTAAATATAATAGGATTATAGTAGTTATAAACTAATTTATAAAATATATTTATTTTATATTTTATAATAAAGTTATAAAAGTATTATAACTTATAGAATTATTTTTATAGATAATAACTATAAACTATAACTTACTAGAAGAAATTAATACTAATAAAAAAAGTATTTTTACTTTTTATTTCTAATAAAACTTTTTAGATAAATTAAATATAAATTATAAGTTATCTATTACTTATTATCCTAAAACCTAAAGATAAATAAGATAAATAAGCTAAATATTAGAAAAAATATTTATAATATTATATTAATTAAGAATAAAATAACTAGATAGTATTACTATTCTTAATTTAGTATATTTATAATATTAATATATTGATATATTAAAAAGTATAAGAATATTATTATTTTATATAAACTATAAAATATAATCTAAAATAGGATTTAAGCTTATAAAAATAAAAATATAAGTTAAATAAGTAATTATCTAATTAAATAAGATAAAAGAATTTTATAAGTAATTAATAGAAGAACTAAAGTTTATAAAATAAAGGATAAAGTATTATATAAATAAAAAAAGATTAAAAGATTAACTTTTAAAAAGAGAAGTAAAATTTACTTATTATAAAAAAAACTAAGAATAAGGAATTTATAAATCAAAATCTAATAACTAAGTAATAAATTTAATTATTAAAAAATTAAACTTTTTATTATAAAAAGAAAAATATTAGAAATCAATTATAAACTATAACTTCTTAAAATAATAAAGATAAATTTTATATTTTATATTATATTATTAAAGTTAGTATACTAGAATATATTTATTAAAAAAAACTATTAAAATAGTAATAATAAAAAATAAATATATAATAAAAGAAATTCTTAATTTTATAATTAATAATAAAAAGGTTAAATATTTAATTAAATAAAAAAGATATAATTATAATAAAAATACTTAAAAACTTATCTAGAATCTAGTTAAAAACTTATTATTACTTATAAAATTTTACTAGAAGAATCTAGAGAAACTTTAAGATCTAATAATAAAAGATTATAAGTAAAACTAAGAATATTCTAATTAAATAACTTAAAAATATTAAAAGATTAAATATTCTTAATAATTTATTAAGTTTTAATAATAAAAGTATCCCCTTCTTTCTTTATTAATAAACTAATAATATTATATTAATAAAATTTATTACTTCTTTTTTTAAAAAGTTTCTATTATTAATAAAAGTAAGTAATTCTTATTATAATTTTAAGAAATTAGTTTTTAGATTTCTCTAAGGTCTTATCTACTTTTTTAGTCTTAGTTATATTATAGGATACTAGAAAAGTTAGAACTAATATTAAAAAGGAAAAAAAGAAAATTACTTATAAAAAGAACCTATTAAAGAATTATTATAAGAATACTTCTTTTTAATATAAGCTAAATATTAAAAAGAGTTTAATATTATATAATATACTTTCTTTTACTAATAATAATTAATATATAATATTTTAAAATTATTATTAAAAAAAGAAATATATTCTATAAGTTTTTTATTTTTTTATTTCTTTTTAAAAGATTATATAAAAAGGTATTTTATTACTTAGTTTAATATACTATTAGTATTATAATAAAAGAAAATAAAAGAAAAAGTTAGACTAATTAAAAAGGACTAATAGGTTAAAGCTAATAAGGATTAAAAATAAAGAAAAGTCTTTAAGGATAAAAACTAAAGAGAGGAGGTATTATATTATAAGCTAACCTAGTCTCTTATATAAACTAGGTAAATAAATATAATAGAAAAAAGTAAATTCTAATATAACCTAGAAGGACTAGGATTAGGTAGTATAACCTAGTGTAACAGGTTGAACCCCAGAACATGAGTGCCAGCGATGCTGGCACCCCCTACGCCCTCTGAAAGGGGACAGCACCCTCTTACTAGGCCTACTATAATCAGAGCTCCATACACCCCCCCTATTAGGAGGTCTACTAGTAATCCCCCTATGGACCTATAGTAATAAGACTGCCTATGCACCCCCCTGTTAGGAAGCCTGTAAGTAATCTCCTAGTAGACTAGCTATAGTAGGATAGTATATATACCCCTACCTAGAGGTCTATAACCCTACTATAGACCTACTTTTATAGGTGTATATACCCCTGTAAGTAGCCCCTATATAACTGCTGCTATAGTAGAAGATCCCTTTTTTTTTCCTATTCTTTCCTTTTACTCTTTAGTTATTTTATAATAGATATATCTAGGCCCTATATTATAGACTATACTCTATAGCTAGCTTATAATATATTATAAAATAACTCTCTATAAAAGAACCCTTAGAAATAATAGTTAGTTACTATAGTATCTCTAAGTATTCCCTTTATAATTAACCCCCCTTTATTAGAAGAAAAGACCTTTTTAAACCCTAACTAGGTAAACTATCTAGTTAAGTAAGCTATAAACTAGGCTACTTAACTAATATAGGAATAGCTAGCCTAGCTAACTACTATCCTATAAATAATATAAGCTATAATAATAAACCTAGCCCTATTTACTAGTTCTACTCTAAGTATATAAATACCCCTTTTTAACTAGCCCTTTAAGCCCTTTACTAAAGAGATATTCTCTATTACTTACTAAGGAGTAGTTAAATTAAAACTTCTACTAGACCCTTCTAAGTTTATAAGGAAGTAGAAGGACTATAATATATAGGTATAGTAGATATATAATAAGATCTACTATAATAACCTACTTATTAGAAATAATAGAAGGATATAGTATATTATTAACTCCTACTTAGGACTAATACCCTAAGCTATAATCTTAACTTTCTTTACTAAAGGTAGACTAAATAGTCTCTAAGACTCTAATACCTTTATAGACTATCTAGATTAGACTTATATTAATAAGAACTAAAGAGCCTAAGCTTATAATAAACTCTATACCCTAAAATAGGGAAATAATAAACTCTACTTATCTTATCTACTAAGGTATAAATAGCTAATAGTAGAAGTAGGTATAGCTAATTAGGTAGATAAAACTAAGATCTCCTTTCTTAAGAAGGGCTTTTACTAAGAGATCTATAAAAAACTAATTAGTATAAATCTCCTTACTAAATACTTCCTATAAATTAACTATATTAGGGAAATTATAGGTAAGCTTAAATAGTTAGAATAGAGCTTATACCTAGCCTACTACTAAAACCCTAATTTAACTAAAAGACTAGAAAGGAAACCTAGCTCCTAGTATACTCTAGACTATTACCCCTAACTTAATAAAGATAGGGATATAAGGATAATAGGAGTAAACTATACTTATATAGATAGGTATACTAAGTAAAAATAGAATTATAATTACTTACTAAAGAATAGGAAGGAACTAATATAGCCCTTCTATCTTAATATTAGTCCCCTCTATAGTAACTCTAAATACTTATCTATACTATTAAAGGAGGTTTTTATTAAGTAAGTAAAAGAAGATATAGAGAATACTTTAGAATCCTTAAATAAGGAGAGTAAGTTAGAAAAAGGCTAATTTTAGTATAAAGTTAAGTATTAGAGCTTTTAGTAATTAAAAAGTAAGATTAGGAAGCTTTTAAGCTAAGAATAGATAAGAACTCTATACTAATTACTACTTAAGTTAATAAAAAAATTATTAAAGTATTAGTAGATACTAAGTATAACTCCTATATAGCTATTAGTAAATCCCTTACTAAGTTACTCTACCTCCCCCTTATTAACTACTTCTTTTAAGTAGTATAAAAATTCTTAAATAACTTTTTAGTTATATATATTATAGGTATAGTTATACTAGATATAAAGATAGGAGGATTTATAGAATACCTTTTTACTTATATTATCCCTAGTCTAAGTAAGGACTTATTTCTAGGTAAACCCTAGTTAGAAAGAAATACTATTATCTTCTATATAGATTAGTAGTACTTCTTCTATAGAAAAGTAGGGATTACTATCTATCTTATAAGTAAAGAAAAGCCTATAAGACTCTAAGAGATCTAGGTAGTAGCCCTTCTCCTTATATACTCCTTTACTATACTCTATAAGTACCTCTACTATAAGAAACTACTTATATCTATATAGTTAAGAGTAGTAAGTATTATAGATATAGATAAAGTATTTAAAAGGAAAGCCCTTATAAACCTAGAAAACTATATCCTATAATATATCCTTAAAGAGTTCTCTTAACTTTTCTTTAAAGACTTTATAAATAGACTACCTTTTTACTAGCTAGGAGTAGACTATAAGATTAACTTAGTCTTAGATAAGGATAGTATAGAACTACCCTTACTATAAGGTTTACTATATTATATATCTAAAAAGAAGCTACTAATCCTCTACTAGATACTCTCTAAGCTACTTAATAAAGGGTTTATCTAAGCTAGTAGCTTATTAGTAGTAGCTTTTATACTTTTTATATAGAAACTAGGAGGTAGCCTCTACTTTTATATTAACTACTAAGTACTTAATACTATATTAAAAAAAGACTACTACCTACTCCTACTAATTATAGAAACTTTATATAACCTAGCTAGTACCTAATAGTTTACTAAACTAGATATTTATACTATTTTCTATAAGATCTATATAGTAGAGGGCTATAAAGAGAAAACTATATTCTAGACTTAATATAGACTCTTTAAATAGCTAGTATATCTATTTAGGCTATCTAATACTCCTATAACCTTCTAGTAGCTTATTAATATAACTTTATATAAATTTACTAATTTTATTACTACCTATATTAATAATATATTTATCTATTTAAGAGGATCCTAGAGTGACTATAAAGTAAAAGTATAGAAGGTATTCTAAGTACTCTCTAATATAAGACTATACTTAGACTTAAAGAAGTATAAGTTTAGTATAAAAATAATTAAGTACTTAGAGTTTATAATAACTACTAGAAAAGGTATCTTCTATAACCTAGAAAAGCTAAGGGCTATCTATAAATAGGCCCTATTAACCTCTATAAAGGGTATCTAAAGTTTCCTTAGTTTTACTAACTATTATTAAGTATTTATCTATAACTTTATAAAGGTAATCCTACTATTAACTTAGTTAATAAGGAAAGGGATCCTATTCTAGTAGAGCTAGGAGTAGTAGGAGGCTTTTAATATCTTAAAGGTAGCTTTTATAAAGAAGCTAATACTTTACTAGTAGGACTCTAAATAATTTATTTAGGTTAAGATAGACTACTTTAGATCTACTTTAGGTAGTATCCTCTCCTAGGAGGATAGAAGTAGGTAGTATTATATTATAGCCTACTATTTATAGTAGCTTAGCTCTACTAAGTATAACTACTTTATCTATAATAAAGAGATATTAATAATTATATAATACCTCTTTAAATAGTTTATAGAACTAACTAGTTATAGTATCTTTACTATATTTATAGACTATTAAAATCTTATCTACTTTATAATTAGGTAGTAGCTAATAGAATAGTAAAGCTATTAGGCTGAACTCCTATCTTATTATTATTTTACCTTATACTATTACCTAGGGAGTCTAAATAGTATAGTAGATATTTTATCTTACTAAGAGTAAGATATTCCTTAGGATAACTTAGATAACTAAGAAATAGGATATTTTATCTAATTAATCCCTACCTTTATACTCCCTATAGAACCTACTATTATCCTACTAGAGCTACCTTAGATAGTATAGAGTAAGTTTATAGAAGAGCCCCTAGTAATAAACCCTATAGATATCTTCTAGATAAAACTAGAGCTATAATAGCTCTAGAATAATACCTTACTAGAAGATACTACCTATTAGAGAGTATTTACTATAGTCTCTTAGGGGGATTATAGTTTTCCCCTAATATTAAACCTTAAACTATAGATATTAGAATACTATATTAATATAAATAACTAGCTTACCTTTAGAGATTAATTATAGATATTTAGTAAGAGTATAAGCTACCCTTTATAGAGCTATATAATCTAAGCTATCTATAATATAAGTATTACTAGCTACCTAGACTATAAGGGAACTATTACTATAATAACCTACTAGTTTTATTAGCCTAGGTTAATATAGGATATTTACTAGTTTATAAAGAACTATAATATCTATAGAAGAGGAATTATTTAGAGATAGACTAAATATAGCCTCCTTAAACTATTCCTTATATTAAAGAGGATTTAGAGTAAGCTTACTATAAACTTTATAACTAACCTTCCCCTTATTAGTCTAGATAGAGTAACCTTCCTATAAGTTATTATTAACTACCTCTCTAAGAATATAATACTAGAACTAATAATAACTATAGTTATAGAAGCTTATACTAAGTATTTCCTTACTATCTATTATTAGTATTATAGAATTCCTAACTTAATTATAAGTAATAAAGGTAGTAACTAGATAAGCTATTTCTAGAGAAGGTTCTATAAATAGCTAGGGATTAAATACTAACTAAGCTTAGCCTATTACCTATAGACTAATAGTAGCCCTAAACAAATAAACTAGGAAGTATAATACTACCTATAAGTATTTATCTATTATTCCTAGTTAGATTAGGGTAAGTATATCCTACTTATATAGTTAGCTTTAAATAATAGGGTAAATACTACTATTAGGATAAGCCTATTCTTCCTAGAATATAGCTATAATATAGATCTACTTAGTATTATAGAGAGTACTCCCTTTACTCCCTATAATATAGAGGAGAAATAAGCTAATAAGTTCTATATCTACCTCTATAAAGCTACTAGGTTTACCTAGGTAGTAATAGCTACTATCTAATTCTAATAGGAAGAAGTAGTAAATATATAGTACTACCTAGCTAAGAGGTTTAAGGTTAGTAATAAGGTCTAGCTCTAGGTAAAGAATTATAGCTTACTATACTTATTAAAGAAGTTAGACTAGCTCTATTATAAATATATAGTAATAGTAGTACTAAGTACTAGTATTATAGAACTAGATATTCCTAGTAATATCTATAAATACTTTAATATAGACTTCTTATAGTAAGTATATAGTAACCTACTACTAGGCTAGTAAACTGATAATATATAACCCCTACTACTCTATAAAGGTGGAGAAGATGAATACTAAGTAGTATAAATCCTCTATACTAGGTGGAAGAAGTGAGGAAGAGGCTATTTCTATAAAGCCTTAGTATATTAGGAAGGCTATATAGCTCCTACTTAGGAGCTAGTAGAATATATATAGGATATAGTAGTATTAGATACTTATAAGGTATGCTATAGACCTATTACTAAAGTAGATAGGCCTATAGAGGAATATAATAACCTCTAGAGACTATATAGAGCTATAATAAACCCCTAATAAGGGCCCTCTAATAGGAGGAGGGGGGTACTATAATAGGTTGAACCCTAGAATATAAGTGCTAGTAATGCTAGTACCCCCTATACCCTCTAAAAGGGGATAGTGCCCTCTTACTAGGCCTACTATGATTAGAGCTCTATATACCCCCCCTATTAAGAGGTCTACTAGTAATCCCCTTATGGACCTATGGTAATAAGACTGCTTGTATACCCCCCTATTAGGAAGCCTATAAGTAATCTCCTAGTGGACTAGCTATAGTAGGATAGTATATATACCCCTACCTAGAGGTCTATAACCCTACTATGGACCTACTCCTATAGGTGTGTGCACCCCTGTAAGTAGCCCCTATATAACTGCTGCTATAGTAGAAGATCCCTTTTTTTTTCCTATTCTTTCCTTTTGCTCTTTAGTTATTTTATAATAGACATATCTGGGCCCTGCATTGCAGACCACACTCTGCGGCTAGCCCGTAACACCTAGGCTAATTAATAGAAGATTATACTAGAGATATATATAGTTTATAAAGAATTATATTAAAAGTAAGTATAGTCTATAAGAAAACTATACTTTTAGAGCTTATAGTCCTAAGAAGGATAAAGTCTATATAAGTTATAATTATTACTATTATATATCTTAGTTATTCTTTAGTTCTATAGTAGTTAATTTAAGTTATTCTATAAATTATACTTAAATATATATTATAAACCCTTATAGTTACTATCTAATTACTTTACTTATCTACTAATAGGCCTAACTATTCTAACCTTAAGGTAACTAACCCTACTAGAAGTATTGGAATATTATACCTGAGAACTGATATTGGTGATTGGACTATGGCTAGTTGAATGACCTCTGTTTATGGTGCAAAACTGCCCGCCGCTCCTTATATAGAGAGAACTTTTACATCCATAGACTTCCACATTATAGGAAATACATTTGTATCAGTAGTGTTGCCGCCTTTCTGATAGATCACGTCGAGATCAAGACCAGTCCAGATAGTATAGGAAGGAAATCTGTAAGATCATCAGGGTATAAGCTCGAGTTAACAGATGTATTCTGTGCTGAAGTCAATAATAGGGTGCTAAGAGTCCGGTACAGGGCGAAACGAGCGAGGTGCGTCTTGGATGGGACTCTGACGTGCGTCTGTGACATGAAGAGGTTAGATTATTCAGCCAAAAAAAAAGGTTCACATTTTGCTAGGCCCTTGTGATATCATTGTGTATCATTGGAAGGATTTGATACCAACCAATCTACCGAGGTATCATCTCAGGCGACTTGCTATCTGGTAGATTAATGGTCTAAATATAGCAAAGGCGTTGAGCTGTCTACAAACCTGCGCTGTTATTACTCTGGGAGCGTTCCCATTCCTCCATCGCAACCTAATGAAGCCGAGGACCCGGCTCTTTTCTAGAAAGCACAACATTACATTCGTAGAATATTACAATTCGATTTAGTAGCCTGGGAGGTCAATTCGAAGCACATCTAGCCTTATCGCTGGATTTGAGTTCTATGGAGAATTACAGTTACCTCTGCACGTCACCAGAGCCTTGCACTATTCTAGACTCTATCCATGAAGATGGCTATGTCCCTGCTACTGACTAAGCCAGTTTATGAGAGCGAACCGTCTACTGTACACTGATGCTGGGCTGCTGGCTGCGAAGATGGCTCAGCTTACTGTATAGAAATTGCTTGATCTTTTCCCCCACGTTTGGAATTCGTGAAGAGCATATCCTAGGAATCCCTATGTTTCTCCTAGTTATATATATGAGCCCACTGAAGGAGCATGAGTCGAGGAACTTATCGGGCCCTCATCCTCGGATTGTGGGGATAGATGTTTGTTTCGATATCATACTAGAGAGGCTCAAAGGCCAATAAATCAAAGAGGATTTAGGTTTAGCTAAAAGGTGGGTACGGTGCGTTTAAATCTACACTCCTGAAGGCCTTTATAGAGAATCACGTTTACGATCGCGCCTCTTTTTTATTTCCGCGTAGAAACCGAAGGATATCTTCTTAGCATTGGGTATTAGAAGTCACTCGTCGTCGGCTGGAGGAGCAAGGCTGGTAGCTTGGGCGTATGGACTTGTTTAATAATGACGAACGACTCTAACATTTCAGTTTATTAACTCGCGATCCAGCGCTGTAGGTTGACCTGCAAACTAACTCGTCTCTAGGCCAAGTAGAATAATGGTTGCGGCCGACCTTGCCAAGACGTCTTGGCTAATACCGCAGAAGAGGCAAAGACTAGGACATATTCGCCTAGTGAAGGACAAGGGCTGATTTTCTGCTATCAAGAAGGAAGCCCCCCTTAATGACATCTTGCAGCTCCTATGACCTGGATTCTTTCTCCCTGGAGCGTCCCATTCTTCTCTCCCGCTCTCCTTTTTCTTTGTTTTTGTGTGACTCAATTGTTCGTTAATAGACATTGCTTCATTTCATAGCAGACAATGCGCTCTACTCTCGCTATTTTTCTGTGTCTTTTAAGTAGTACCTACACTAGCATTTCCATTGTCGCGCTCCTCTCCTACAGCGCTCTGGCAACATCGGGGATGATTACTGCTATATTAGCGCCTAAATCTACTACCTAAAGCTCGCCTGATGAAAGCTGTAAGTCTAATAGCGTAACAATGATGTCGGAGCTCGAAAACAGCCCAGTAGTCGAGTCACAGCCAATATCATCGAAGACTGAGACTATCGCGATATCGCCGTCTGAAACGGGTATTGTGGAGGATCCTGGATCTGTGGCTAATGTCACCAAGTCATGAATGATCGTGTGGTCTGAAATGGGTAGCACAGATGATCCTGAACCTACTACTGAAGCTTTTGAGTCTTTAGTGGCCCTGCTATCTGAACTGAGTAGTTTAGAGGATGTCAACTCTGCGATTGAGGCTGCCGAATCTCCGACGACAGCCACTAGAGATGTAGACTTTATAAAGATGTTCGACCCTTAAATTTCGACTATGACCTCCATACAGTCCGACTTTATGGTTACCAGGTTCTGGCTTAAGGTTGCTACCCTAGGCTGGCTACTAGTTGGTAGCTTCCCGTCTGTGAACCAGTTTTTCCGGGCACCCGGTGTTGACGTTGCCAACATTCATCGCCTTGATCTAACCACTGGAGAGATTTTCCCGAGAAAAAAAACCGGCATACAGTATCTTGCTCGACCACCTTTCACGAACCAAGTCTAATGTGTTGTTCTGGGAGCGTACCCTCTGGCGACGGTTGCACCACTGCTCTGCTCCGATATAACGGTCGATACTCTAGTGGATCTATGCTTAAAGGCAACGCTACTGCCCCTGCTATGAATGGGGCCTCGGTTTACAATGATTTTTTTTCGGCTTCAGATACCAATCTGCCAATCCAGTAGTCGATTAGTGGGTCTGACGTTGCGGTCGGCAGCGGGTATAACAACTATGACTTAATAACGTTTTGGGATGCTGATTGCGAGTAGATGGGATGTCCTGTATAATACGTTTACCATTCATAATAGTAGGTTGTGGGCGCTCATATATATATGTGGAACGATGCATGCGGCCCTTTCGCTGCTTCCTGTTCTCCTCGGTATCGACCCTAGATTTGAAGCATAAGGTACTCCTAAATTAAGGATCGAGGGGCATGATGAAGTGCAATGCTCTACCGAGATACATTAACGGCATATTATGGTCACCACAGTGGCTAACCGTCTCGATGGTACCAGAGCCGTCTGTGGGGTTCTAGATTGGAGTCGGTGCGTACCCGAGATAGAATGGCCTATTGCGGACATGAGACAGGTCCGAAAAGGACATGCTCCGTTTATCAAGGGCCTACAGGCACTTCACTCTCCTAATTGGATCCCCAGTGCCTCGCAAGCGCAAGCTGTCGCTACAGATAATACCTTCCTCTCCTAATTGGGTTGGAGTAATTCGCGAGCAAAAGCTGTTGATCTGGTACGCGAGTTGGTGAGGATTGGGAGCTGAGAATCACTTGAGCGTTTGTTCGGAAATGGTACTAACGAACATCGCTGTTTTAGAGTGATGTGGGGCGAGAGCGAGGAATATGAGAAGCAAGATTTTAGAGATAGTGTTGCTGTAATAGTAGGAAATGCTGTCTAATATCACTAGTAAGATGAACAGGGCTGCGAGAGTCGGCTAAGATGGCACCCCAGTTGAACCGGGGGCCCCAGGCGGATATAAAATATCTTGTCTGGAAGTTCTAGAGAGGAAAGGATAGGCATATTGAAATCGTAAAAATTCTGGACAGTCCTATTGCTGGCTAGATTTGACAACGGTGTCGTGATGCGTGATGATGAAGACGTCAATGAGGTACGTGATAACTCGGTGCTTGCGACCTTTTGACTGGTCGTCCTAGTAGCCATTAACGCTGTGAACAATGTTATTGTCAGTGCAAGGGTGAACCAGCGGGACTCTGGAACCGTTCTGGATCAAATAGTCACATGTGGCGAATTGATTTGGCCCCATCAAGTTGCGAGTCTAGATAGTGTAGAAAATGGTCTAGTACTTCCCTGACCAGGGAAGGGTTCTCAAACCATAAGATAAGGCAGGGAAACTTCTTTGCGCCCACTACGCGATGCGCGCTCGCCGTGGGAGGCAGTCAACTCCTTGCGAAACGAAATATTTCTATTGATACTATGGTGGCCTGGGACTTACCGTTCTCGACTATACGGGCGATGAAGCGAGATATTTGCTAGGTCAAAGCCATCCCGAATACCATATGCCCTGCCCGCCAATACACAATCGTCTGGGCCAGGGATGAGACTTCGCATGAAGCAATACTGGCTATTTTGGAGACGATTTCACTGTGCAGTAAATGACAGGCTAGAGGAGGTAATGAATGAGGTCGGCGGGATTGTATGGGTGGAAAGGAAGGCCACGGGAGGATTTAATGAAAAGACTTTAAGATTTGCGGAAGCCACATCTGAGGGCTTAGATAGCAATTGTGATAATAATGAAGGTTATGAAATAGTACCCGTAGCGGTAAAGGGTGGGGAATGTGGATTGCAAGCGTATTCGGCATGAAGCTTGAGAAAAACGGTGTTTGAAGTATAAAGTTTAGCGTACTGGGAAGTGTCGTATCGGATAGACTAAGGCCTGATATGACGGCAAGGTCTTCTTGGAGGATGGGACTTTAAAGCACCTCAAGGAACGGCGTATTCTCCGAGCGTATTTGCTGGGCGTATTCGCTCGCTTGTGGCTGTGCTGGCTTAGTCCGCCATGGCCTAGCCAGGCCAGTTGATACGCCTTGAGGCCCATCACCAGTTTCACCAGCCTGGCCTCTTCACCAAGTATGCACCGCCCTCTGAGGCTCTCAGCAGGGAGAATCATCATTAGCGCCGCTTTCCCTGCACGTGAAGCCAAATTGGCCCTGGCTACCGCATGCATTATGCTAGTCTTCATTTGTTCCCTGGATGAAGATCTGACCTTGGCTATTTTTTCACTGTCTCTGGACTGAGCGAGCCCACTTCAGGCTCTCGTATTGTCGTCAGGACCGCAGTTGACCGTATTTGACGCGCCACCATCATCGCAGCACTAGAAAGCAATGGCCCGAAAGGTCGACGCGGAGTACGCTCTGCTACCCTACCATAACTGTATATAAACTATTGTTTCTGCTGCCCTTGCTCCTACTAATATTGCTCCCTATTCACACTCACAATTAGACAACTTCACTCACATTACTCTCACACTTCACACCCACCATAATGGCCTCCGTTATTCTCGCCGCCTTGGCGCTTATTTTCCGCCGCACTTCGGCTTTGAACATCGACTCTTTCGAAAGGACCAATGGATTCTGCAAGCAACTGGATATTCCAGTATTTGCTTCAGCAGACAGCGCAATCTACGACCTGCCAAGGGTAGACAACGATGTTGATGCCATTGCCTGGGCAATCTATTCGGACACCTGGAGCACCGTGATGGGTGCAGAGAGGATCATCGAAAACACTACCACTTCGGAAACCTTCAATATTCATGCCCAGTTGTGTGTTCCCAAAACCCCCTCAAGGGAACAACACGTCCTCCAGATTGCTACTCATGGAGTGCATTACGACTCGAGATATTGGGATCCCGAACTCGATAGAGAGAATCTGTCTTACGTTGAGGCAGCACTTAGAGAAGGATACTCTATTCTCACATATGACCGTTTGGGAGTGGGCCAGTCCGATATTCCCGACGCCTACGATGTGGTTCAAGCACCAATTGAAGTGGAAATCCTTCGACAGTTGACTTTGATGGCCCGCAACGGTACCCTGTATAGCTTCGCAGGAGAAGCTAAACCCACCGACCCAGCGTTCAGCCTCCCGGAAAACCCAGACAAGGTCGTACACGTCGGTCACAGTTGGGGTTCCCTTCTAACTTCGGCATTTATCGCCAGATACGGCGAATTGACCGACGGCGCCATCATCACGGGTTACATTCTAAACCAATATCTCGGAAAAGGTGGCATGTCGACATTCCATCTCGACTACGCCGCCACGAGCTGCCCTCCCTTTGATCGACCTAGCGGCTACGTTGTGTGTAAGAAGAGCGGCATTCAGACCATTTTCTTCGCTGGTCGTACGGAGACAGCCTTCACCCAAGAAATGCTCGACTACGGCGATCTCATCAAGCAGCCGGTCCCCATTGGTGAGTTCGCTTCCGCTTACCATATCCTAGGCCTCTATGGACCTTCCTTCGAGGCACCTTTGCAATACATGTTGGCTGAGTGGGACTTCTACATCTGCGGCGGCGATTGTAAGGGTATTGCCAACATGACGGCCCTGGAAAATACATATCCCAATGCCACTGTCATCGACGTCGCCATCCAGCCCAACACGGGTCACGCATTCACGCTTCACAACAATGCCACTGCCGGGTACCAGGTTACTTTTGATTTTTTGTCTAAGAACGGGCTATAAATTTGTAAATTGTTGCTTCTGCCGCTATAATCACCTCAACTCCTTGAGATCCATGGGTCGTTCTTACCCTGTCTTGCGCTCCTGAGATGACATACTTCCAGGCCAAAATAATTTGTTCTCCCTTTTTGCTCATCGACTGAAATTAGAGTACTATATTTCTTAATTGTACTTTCATGATCAAAAATAATAGACATTGCCTTGACTTTTAAATCATTTCACTGGAGTACATCCATCTACTCCATTTGGCCCTTCCTACCATGACTGTTTGAACTTGCGTTATTGATCATATAACTGAGAGAAGATGTCGATGGCAGGTCCCAACCATTAAACAATGGATATCAATCCAACTTGCGTTTCGATGCTACCCCCTTCTACATACAGGCGCAGCGTATGCTTCCATAAATCGAGATCGTCTGGTGGATAAGGAAGACCAAAGCTGGGCTAAAGATGCCTTTCATTGGCACGATTGGCCGCCGTTTCAAGAGGCAGACTTGTGGCGCCGAGTACTAGTTTCCGCATCCGACTATTATTACACTGATACTGAAACGTCGGTTCAACTGGTTTGAGAGAGACGGCCAATCTATCAGAACCAGAACAGTGTCTTGACTGCTCGACAAGAATTCGTACGAGTGCAGACTGGGAATACCGAGTTCTAGTTTCATGCCCCGAGTTCGCGGGCTTATCAGGTTCAAAACCAATCGCGGCTGGGTCAGTTAGGCGTTGAGTGTTGTGGAAGGTTGCCTGTACACCTATCGCCGCTTCAATGAATCCGGATGTCATATTCTTTGGCATCCTCGAATATCTGGTTCTTCACCGTCCTCAGCCCAACCCTCCTGTAAGCATTAGGGTTGTCGGAACACTTTCTGAGCATCAAACACGCCGAGCCAACCCCTCTCATACCGTGCTCAGCCCCAGAAAAGACACGTAATAAAACGAGCGGCTCTAGTATACGTAGACTCTCGTCTTCATTGCGGCTATGTCCATTCAACATTAGTGTCTGGGTGCTGCGATGCAATTAGGAAAAAGTACATGATAAGAGGATACTTACGGCGCAGGGATAGGGTAGAAATAGCTAGCATGCTCTTCGCTCGTGTCGAAACCTGCGACACGACCCATTGTTTCCATTCCGGACTCAACTTTGCTGGTTAACTCCCAAGTATCCGCCATAATGTCTTTGCAAATTTGTACTTCCTGCTCAGAATGGCTGCAGTATCCGTCCTCCCATCCGTCATGAATTGCTATCGACCCCCCTAGTGCTTGATCGCCACTGCCTCTATTATTACCGAAACCCTGCGGAAAGTAGCGAGGGAATCGGAAGGCAACAACTCGGCCGCGAAGCACGACAGAACCCGTCCCGACGTCTCCGTAAACTTCATTGCCCACGGCATCAACCCCTGCAGCGACGACCTCTACTTCCAGCTTCCTAGCATATTCGGCTGTCCTATACCGGACTCTGCCGGCCAACGCGGCCCACGTGAATGACGGAGCTACTGGTGCCGAAGCAGCCATACCCCCCTGTGATTGTGATGCTTCGGGCTTCGTGCGCCGGGCCTTTCGTGCATCCAATCCTCGCGTATTTTTCATCGTCCACATCAGGCCCCTGGGTAACGCCTCCTTCCACAGCCCGGCCAAATATGTCCAGCCCGGCATCTTGGTCTGGAAGAACCTCGCCAGGGCGCCCAGCGCAGGGAGCACGTCCTCGTCGTAGGTGAAAGCCGTCCGAGAGTATATCTCGATGATTGCCTCCCACATTTGCATAAATCGCTCATCGGCGTTGGGTGAAGCGGGTTCGATGCTTCTCCGCATACCAATATGCTCGAAAAGGCTCTCGTGCACCTTGGCGGCCTTAATGAGATCGAAGCTATTAAGCGTATGCTTGAGCATGACGTTCAGGTGGGACTTTATGGTACCATGCCTGACTTTGATCATGCCGGAACACTCGCACCTCACGCCCATATTACATTCCAAGAGAAACTCGTACCGCTTGAAGTGTAGGATACGCTTGGCCATGAGCCGCTCCTGAAAGCACCACCCGCGAAGTAGAATTGGGTTTACGTATTTCTGGTCCATGTCAACGGGCCGCATCAGCCACTCGTGATCGGGTGTGTCGCCATAGTGAAAGAACCTGAAGTTGTGCATCTTGAGATCATAGTCGCGCGCAACGAACCTGACAAGGTTGCCATTGCTGTCGTCTACAGTGAAGTTATTCGCTTCGTACCTCGGATGCAAGAAGCCGTCAACACTTCCAGCGGCATCGGCCGCTGCTATTGTAACGTAGGAGCCTTCATAGATGGAACCCATCTTCGCCGCCTCTCTCCGCCAGTCACCGGGGTCGTCTTGTATGATGCATAACGAGTCGATCCAAACGTACTTTTGGTTCAGATATCTTGTGACCTTGCAGACGTCCTTGAATGACTGTGGGAGCTCTGCCCACTCAAACTCGACATCTCCGCTGCCGTGATGCTTTAGAAGCTTGAGCAGCGGGTATTTGCCCCAGCAATGGGACAGAGCAGTGTATTCTATGTCAGAGGTAGCCGGTGTGGTGACCACTTTGACTGGTGACCCATCAAGAGAAGGCACTTCCACGAGCCTGGCTGGCAGGACCTGGCCACTAGGGGGCCGACAATCAGGATGATCTCGAATGCACTCGTTAATAGCTAGCGTGATAACCTCGTAGGGCTCCTGAGTGTTCATACTCGCGTGCCTGCGCCGTCCCTTCCCGGGCCGAGGAAACCCCATCACGCCCAGTGCCGATTCATCTACCGGAAGCACCTCTAGGCAAGCCATAGGTCGCGACATGACGACGGATGATGGCAGGAACTTTAGTCGGATGTCGCCATCGTCACTGGGACTGAGAAAAAAATAGGCCTGGGCAAGCACCTGACATCGCCGGCAACCCGACGACGCCGTATCCAGTAATCTCTCGAGCGATACGGTGTGATCGTAGAGCGCATAGCGCTCCGTGTACGCCGTCTGGTAGCCCGGTAGGTTGGACACATCGAAGTTGACACAGCCCTTGCAACAGACCCTCGCGGTCTGGGATCCGGGCTCGGCGATACCGGCCAGCCAATTGGCAAGTGTAGTCGTTCGGCGTCCTTGCCTCTCGGATCCCTCCCACTCCCACTCATAGAGCATTTCGTCATTGTACATCTTGCCGGCTTTTTCAGATGACGATGTTATCAATGATGACTGCGACCGTGGGCACAAAAGAGCTACTATTATGAATTACTGAGTGAATAATGGGGCTTTTTTGAGCGAGATGAGTTGATATCCATCCATCTTAATAAACGCCTTGGTTAGATATTGGGCCACTTAAAATGCTCGCATTGCCGCCCAGCCACATAATTCAGGGGCGCGTGGCACGAGTATGGCCAGCGTCTAAGTGTGCGTTCAGGTGTGGAAAACTGTAAAAAGCCTCTGCGCCTGAGATTCTTGTTGGCGCCCTCCAGCGCTCGCTGTGTGTTTGGCATGGACCCTTGCATCATCACCTTGGCTGGATTTTTCCACCTCTGGAGAGAGATTTCTGGCGTGGTATCGCTCCCTAATCAGGATGCTTTTTGCTCTTGACGTATATCCATGACTCCGCCGCTCTGTTTTCTAGGATCTCTAGATACCGTGAGCTAGCTTTGTGATGTAGGAATCCAAAATGAGTACAGGTAACAGCAACCCTGCACAGATCTCAGTTCCATGGATGTTTCTAAATCTCGTTCTAACAAGAAGTATAGTCGCCAATCAATGCGTCTACAGTCAGCTTCAGCGATTCTCGCTCACCAGGCAGAAGACCCGACCATTCGGGGAGCAAGGCAAGCATCTGCCAAACACGATACCGGGGCACCGCTGGCATCCCTCGCTAACCTAGATGATGCAGTGTTCATCTTCGCGGCAACAAACCTGTTTGATGTTGGCCTCACGCCGCTGGAGTTCCCCTCACGTGGCTCATGCTACGATCTGCCCTGGTTGGAGGAGCCATCAAAGCTAAGGCCATGGCGGTTGTTGGGCTTGTCCTATTGACCCCTGTCACTTCACCTCTGATTTTCCTTCCCGTGTTGCTCGCGGCTTCAATCGGGAGCAACGTGTTGCTAGTATTAGTTGTTTCAGAATAATTCACAAGCGCACGTCATTGTCTGCAGACTAGGCAGAAATATCTATAGCTCCTCGCGTAATAAAAGTAAGACTGGTACTAAGATCTATGAAGAAAATCCGAGCGTACAATAGAACTAACAGTACCGACTCCTACAATGCTGGCTCAATACCTTGACCAGCGCGAAACTGACGTCTAAAACACTGTAGAATTGTGTTAGAGAAAGTGTTGTTCCAGGTTTTTCTAAACTATCTACCCTTGCCCGGGATCTCCGTCAACCGAACCAATCCTGAGCAGACGCGAACTCAAGATTCATCGTGCAGCACTCAAATTCTTCTGGCATATACAACGCCTTCAAATTCTTCTTCGCCACTGGCAGAGGACCGCTACCTCGGATACGAGGACAGATGACAATCTTGACATCCTCGGCAAATTTCGAAAGTGCTATTTCTTCGCTGCCGCACTTCCACGAGTAGCCATGGACTTCTGGATCCTGGCTCTTCTCCCTCCAGTACACCGCAAACCAGCCCTTCTCCATAGACCGACCCAGATGCATGCTGTACCCAACGTCGTACAGTTTACCCATCATGACCCCCCCCGGAACGTCGAGGACATGGCTGTAGAAGGAGAGCTGGTTGTTTCCCCGCGCCTCGATGAATCCAACCTTGAAGCTTACTGGAGCTTCGGGGTACATACGCCGCCAACTCGCACCCTTTCGGAGAAGGGCTGCGCGTCTCTGTGCTGCCTTTTGCTTGCCACCTGTCTGTTCGCCGCCAAGAGTTTGGAGGGCCTCATCGCGGGGGAGTTTGTCGTGTAGCCCCGTGCTGAAGAAGGCGTGGAAGTTTTGTTCGAGGAGAGGGTTCGGGGTTCGGGTCTGGCCAGCCTCGACGCTAGATATCGGTGCGAAGAAGAGCTTCCGCTGCAGTTTTTGTGATCCCGTAATTGTGCTCTGCCATGACTTACACACTCGTTGCGCGGAGGTCAGGAGGGTGGCATTGTCGAGATCTAGAAAGATCGCTTCAAGACACTCTGGGAGACAGAGTAAGACGCGATGGGCTGGGCCGTCCGTCATGACTGAGTGTGTGCGTGCAGCAAATTGTTAAGAAGAGAGAGAGAAAAGCTACGATCCTTTGGGTATGAAATCTGATCGATTTGGGTATTTCGAGCATTTGGGCGTAAAGAAGGCCAGCGAGCATGTTCCGGGATTGCCATGGATATTAATAAAGCCGAGCGAATGTGTTCATGCTCTTTTTTCCATTTTGACTATGGGCGATTCATGCGCTGCCTCATTTTTACGCCAGCTGGCTTCCCTCTGTGTCCATCGGAGCAGGCTTAGAGTTCTGGCGTGCCCAATGCGATCGATGCAATGGTGGGTTTTCGGTGGCGCAGCGCAGCGCGAAACCGAAAGGCGAGCTTTTTCGTTTCTCGATGTGTAATTTCTTGTTCTAGTCCTGACCGGGACCCAAGGATCAATATACCGGCCTCTAGAATACATATTAGGTCAACCTTATAAACACAGACAGGTTGTCGTGGCTGCATACCCCTAAGTCTATTTCCATGTACTTCTCTTATTACAGATCCTTGGATGAGGCTTCATTGATATTTAGCATATAATATCGCAACCTCTCTGGTAATAATCACATAATGGCTGCTACGTCTTTGCAGTCGCATTTGTTGCATTTTTCGCATTTGCTCTTGACAATCATAGCCATACGGACCGCCCAATCGTCGCGATTCGTCTCCTTGATCAGCTCATCTGCTAGGTCCTTCCGCCGCGAATACTCCCTGGGATTCCCGACCACCCTGAGCTTTGTCCCATGCATCTGCAGGTCCCGTGTCGCAAAATTTGCGATGGCCAGCAACCCAGCAGAGCCGGCAAAGAGACAAAGGAGGAGGATCTGGCTAAACGACTCGGCGTTGCTGACCAGCGCCGCGGCGAGATAGACCGAGAGCGTAGCCAAAGCAATAAACCAACTCTCGACGTTAGTCTCGTCTCGGAGCCACTGACCTGAAGTACACTTTTTCAAGTCATCTACCGAGCCCTTTATTCGGACCCATCTGTCTTGGCTGAGGAGGACGAGGAGGTCTCCTTGCACATCGGGCTCTGGTGCACCGGACCACTTCTTCCCGAAGGCCCGGCGACGGAGGACAATAACATTGCAGAGGCGTGCAAACATGAGCATAAAGAGGACAGAAAGTGCCCACCAGTCGTGCGTCATAGCGGTAAGAAGGATGACTGTGAGAGTCCAGAGCATTGATGTTGTGTAGGCCAAAGTGGACAGCAATGTTGCATTGTTGTGCGAGTAGAAGGTAGACAAGTCCCAGAACGGGAGGCCTTCCTCCGGTACAACTCGGCTAACTTCAACGTTTGTCAAGTGGCCGGTAAGACTGACTTGTTGGAGATAGTAGACAGTCGCCGGGTTTTCAACGCGGAAGACATAGCCCGTCGTGAGAGCCGCGCAGGCTGGGTATTCTCCACCATTGAGGGAGACGGATTCCTGCTGTAGGTGTATCCCAGGGCAGAGGATCAGGACGTCGAATAGGACGGCCGTTCCAGTAAGCGTGGTCCGCTGCTGGATGGTCGTGAGATCGGCCAAGGCAACAAGACCGGCGGCATCTAGGGAGATGCTTGGGGACTTGAGCTCGAGGACAGACCTTGAATCTCGCTATAGAAAAGCTTTATTAGGACTAATGAATGTAGGCTTTTGATGACATCTAGTAGTTACAGCTATTATGGTTTCGGAAATACGTACCGCAACGTTCCTAGACGCAGGCATTATTTTTGACTGCAGAAAATGGGTTTGACAGTAGTGAAGATTTTCAAGGAAGAATCTATTTGGACACATGAGGGACACATAAGTAGACCTCCTCGGGCCAACTATGGCGGTTCCTGTACCAGACGATAAGCACTGGTCGTGTGGAAGGGGGCAAAGGCTTGAGTCGGACTGGGGGAACTAAGCAGATCAAGTCGGATCTCATTGGCATGGGTGCGGGGTAAAGGGCCTCGACGGCTAGATTCCCCCAATGAGTTCCCGCCAGTCTTGGATTGATATTATATGGAGACGAGGAGTAGGATTATGCTCATATGGCGGTTGGGTCGCCTTGCCCATCTTTCAAACACCCTTCGTCAAGTCGTGATACCTGCATACAGTCCCAAGGCCTCATTATGCGAAATGCCCCGAAAGAAAGAAACCCAGATGTCAGCGGGGCTTGAACATTTACTAATCTCGTGTTTCCTCACTATTATTGGAGTGTGGTGAGGGAGGCCTGGTTGGCTTTTCAGGGCTGCGGTTGAATGGAGGATGGCGTTTTGAGGACAAGGCTTGGTTTATTGATGTTGTGTAACATTAGAGAAGTGGACTATACTAGCACGATTGGCTCAAGTCAAAACGTGTTGTGGGATATTACAAGAGGTCCGCGGAGCCTGTATCACCACCCACCTGGTCGAATATTATCAAGCCTCCTCGGCGTGATAATTTACCAGGGCCAATGCCAGCCAAGGCTCCGTCAGCCACAGTCGCACCGAAATTTCAAGCATGGCGCCGGAAGTGACGGGTACGTTCAGATGTGTTTTCCCAGGACTAGACAAACCCATGATGCCCAAGAAAGGCATAGCCAAATTCGGTCTGGAGGGGGATCGGATAGATATTACCAACCCTGTTCGGACCGGCTCAAGCGGCTCGAGGCCTCCCGTAAGTAAGGACAGACGGTGACGAGCCCAGCGAATGGATGATTATCCTAGGTGGTCTCGGCCCGGTTCATTGGCAGCGCTAATCCTGCTGTGCGATCGATGGTTGTCAATAATACTGCCTTGGTGGGGGGTCGCCTCACGCTTTAAGCAACAGGATGGGATTGCACACATCCCTTGCAATGCACGGCGCCCTTGATATATTAAGTAAAGAAGTATAGAACCAGAGTAGCGCTTTGCAACCCCGTCCCTTGCTCTTCAAACCTCCTCTCTTTGCTCTTTTCGTCCTCCACATGACGCCATGAATGGTGCAGACGCTACTACTTCCCGGGCGGATGGTCCGGCCGTGAATCTTCCGAAGCTGCCTATTAAGGCCCGCACCCAATTCAACCATGCTACTTTCCGCGTTCCCGGAAATGCCTTTTCCAGGGAAAGAGCGGACTTGATGAAGGGCAAGATATCATTGCTCAGCAAAACCATCAAGGCTTTGGAGACAGAGCTTGCCACATTGCGCCAAGCCTATCTTTCCCGAAAAGACGTCGAAGATGTGGAGCGACTGCGCCTAGAGTTGCAGGACCAAACCCGGCGCCACGGTCACACTTTCGGCGGTGTGCTTGAAATGGTGAACAAGCACTTTAATCAAACTAAGGTAGCCCTTGAAGACGTGTTCATCCCCGAGGATCAGCGCCGTGGCACCGGCAACGGCCCGTCGCATGACAATCCGAAGCCGTCTAAAACAGCGGCCACCGAAAAGAAGAGGCTGGAAGAGCTTCGGGCAAGGCTACGACGGGCAAGCCTCAAGGCAGCACTTGAAGATATGAAGAATGAAGGAAATGAGCTTCAGTCCCATAGTTCCCACCCGAAAAGAGAATTTGAAGGGCGGGACCCGCTAGCCACTGGTCTGGAAAATGGGGGGGAAGAAAATGTGGTCAACGGCCAAGGTGAAGAAGATATTAGAGATGAGAAACGTACACGCCCGAGTGATGTCCTGGATGACAGGAAGAGAAGGGATTCTGGGAAATCTGTGCGAGTGGTAATAAATGGAGCTACTATTGAGGAAGGCAAAATCGATGACGTTTCTCTCGAGGAAGCAATCGGCGGCGAACTAGGAGTTGGGGCGGAGAGAAACGACGCAGTGTCGACTAGCGAGGGCCATATTCGTGAGGAACTACAGGGCGAGGGTGGTGAAGAAGATAAACCAGGAGAGGTTGGTGAAGATGAGGACGAAGAAGCCTCGGACAGCGACATTGACTACTCTGCACGACTCCAGCGGAAGGCGCAGAAAAAGTCGAATTCGACGGGAAAGATGAAAAATCCCCGGAAGACTGTGGCAGACTTGCAAAAGAAGATCGACAGGATCTTAGAAGAGATGAAACGAAAGGATGGCGAAGCTCTTGAAGTGACCAAAGAAGAAGAGATGACGTACGAAAAGCTTCGCCAGAGGGAGTATACCGACAAATTACGAGAAGAAGAGCATCTTGATAACGATCACAAACGAGCACAGAGCCTCGTGAAAATCAAGGATAGACTCAAAAGATCTGGACAGGTCGTTCCTGGTGGTCTTAGCGCAGGTGGTAGTATCGGCCGCCCGTCCCGGTCGTTTCTGGCCGCAGAAGACGGGGATCTTGGCGACGAAGTGAGCGAGAGTGACTCGGGAAATGAAGAGTCCGACAGTCAAGAAAACCAATTGGAGCAGCAGAGACGCATAGAAGACATGCTTAAGATCATCCAAGCCTTGGATAAGCGCATTGTCGATGTTAGGCGCCGGATGGAGAAGATTGAACAGATCAAAAGCCTCCGGGAAGTTCTTCTGAGAGAATATTTTCTTGAGAACAAGTGGATTAAAAGCCAAACTTCGGAAAATGCAAGGTCCTGGAGGAATGAGCAGGAAGCCCCGCCCGATGGGAAAGATCATTTCTCAAGCTCCCTTCCGCCGGACTTCGAGATCTACAACCGCCCCCTCGGGAAAGGGGACATCCGACTGCTCGTCATATGGCCTGCGCCGGATATAACTTACCCATTGCTCTGTGCTGTTGACACCCAGTCGCTGAATCAGGATCCCAAGCCAAGCTATGCGGCGCTCTCCTATCACTGGGGAGAACCGATCAGCAACGGAAGACTTTACCTTGTTCCGAAACGGCTTCTCAAGGATGTGACCAACGATCACGAGTCCTGGGGATACGCTATCAAATACGCCTTCCGGATCTCGATACGAAACAACCTGTTCCGCGCCCTCTCACGTCTCCGCCGAAAAGACGGGCCGGTGAGCCTCTGGGTGGATTTCATGTGCATCAACCAGATGAACATGCAGGAGAAGACGCAACAGCTAGGAGAAATGGTCAATATTTACAACTCGGCCAAGAACGTGTGTATCTGGCTAGGGGAACCTGATGATGCGGCCCATAGTGACGACGCTATGGAGTTCATCCACGAAATCATGGACTTTGCTAAACTCGATAGATATCTGGAAGATCCAGCTCGCGCCCGAAAGTGGCTCTATCTTGCTGAGCTCATGAGGGACAGATGGTTTTCCCGCCGCCGGGTGGTCCAGGAAGTTTCTCTCGCACCTGAGCGAGCCTCGGTGCACTGCGGTAAGCGATGGGTCTCCTGGACTGATTTTGCGGACGCTGTCTCCCTTCTGAAGTCGAATCAAAGGACTATTAGCGGTGTTTTCGATCCCAAAGATTCCCGTGATGGCCATAATAGTCTCCGGGAGATCCAGTCATTTGGTGCATGCGTCCTTCTCGACAATATGAGTAAGCTCTTCCACACGAAGACGACGGGGCAGAGAGACTCATCTCACCTGGAACTCATCCGACCACTTAAGTCTCTGGAGTGTCTGGTTACTTCGCTGAAGACATTCGATGCAAGCGACCAAAGAGACCTCATCTACAGCTTAGTTTGCATTGCTAGCGATACAGAACAGGCGTCTGATTTCTACCCCGGAAAACGTCGCAACACCGATATTATACAAAAGCTGGACGTGGACTATTCGAAAACTCGAGTACAGGTGTACCAAGATTTCACTTCATTTTGCATTGCGTCCTCAGGGAGCTTAGACATCATTTGCCGTCCATGGGCAATGCCTATTACTAGGGACAAAAGCAAGGGTTCTGACAGTAAGAAAGTTGAACTCCCGTCATGGATTCCAATGCTCGCTTCCTCAGAGTTCGGTGAGCCCGAAAACGTGTACAGCGGCCGGAAAAACGGAGACAGCCTGGTCGGTCCCGTCGACCAACCGAACTACAGGGCATCGAGACAAAAGGCAAAGGACTGGGCGTTTGTTCGCGTTGGCGACGCGCCGCAAGGGTCTCAAAATCAGACACCAGGCGGCTCAGAAAACGGAGAGTTCACATCCCTGCCTGCTCCGAGCATAGCTGAGGGGTCACTCACCAAAAATGCCCTGAGGGTCAAAGGCTTCAAACTCGGCAAGGTCGGCAAGGTCTCCTCACGAACCACAGGTGGCGTGATTCTGCGTGAGGCGCTGGCCCTGGGGGGTTGGACGGGCATAAAAAATCACGGCCGTGTTCCCGATAGGATCTGGAGAACCCTTGTGGTGGATAAGGACGGAAACCGCCAGATCCCGCCGACGTGGTACCAGCGCGCTTGCTTCCGGTGCCTAGAGCTGGCTGACACCTTTAACAACGGAGATTTGAACGTCCGCGAGCTGCTCCAAGGTCACTCGGAGACCTTGCAAGCCTACCTCGAACGCGTGCGCGACGCCACATGGAATCGTAGATTCTTTCGCGGGACGAGAAATCAGGGCCACTTCGATCGAGAACGACGACAGGAGGACAGCCTTGATGGAGAACACTGGGACCAGCCAGAAGCGGAAGATTCGCTTTTCGGGATCGGGCCGCCGGACATGCAGAAGAATGATTTTATCTGTATCCTCTACGGGTGTAGTGTGCCTGTAGTGCTGCGAGAGTTAAAGGGACAGTTTGCGGGCTCGTTTCGCCTTGTAGGCGAAGTTTACGTGCATGGCAACATGGATGGCGAGGCCGAAGAGGACCACGACGGGCAGGCTAATGGACAAAAGGGGCCGAATCGCTGGGAGAATGATGACTATTTCTGCCTTGTATGAGGGATGGAAAAACGAAGTACCCGAAGGGTTGGTTATGAGCGACTTTTGATGGTATCTGCTGGCAGGGGCCCTTTCCCGTTGGATGCAACTGGGTTTATTCAACTGTTTCCATCACGTCTTGTGGTCGCGTAATTATGGATTGATTACATATTAGGGGTAATCAAATGCCCAGATTCTTTAATTCGATGCCGTCATCGACTGTGTCACCGCGACTACTTCTTCTCTATCCTTTGTCCAGCAGTTGCAAGTTTTGAGGGTGAGTGTGAATCAATCCTTTGATGTCTTATTTTCGTGGTCGTTACGACATATTGCGTCGCTTCATCCAACACTACATTGTATTACTTATTAATGCTACCGACATCCGAGCAATCGTAGAGGCCCCAATCACCAATGTCGGCTGGATCTCAGAACGCCAGGCGGCGAGATTTCTGATACTGGAGATCCGAGGGAAGGAACTGCCTGAATATCCTCAACACCTAGCCTAGCTATCTAAGCTCTACCGCTAGCGAAATTGGGCATCTGGTGTGTTATATGAAGGCGTCCAGAGAAGTCAATTTTGGATGAGTCGTAATAGAGTGCCGTCCGGGTCGATCAATGCCCCAATACGCAACCCGCTATCTTCTTCCAAAGCCGGCTTGTGGAGGCGAGGCGCGCCTTTATCGGATTCCGGAATTCCCGCTGCGATGCAGTCCCGGTAAAAGCTGTCTAGATCATCAAGCCGAAGACAACAGCTAAACCAGCTCGTAGCAGGGTCAAGTTCAGGGTGCGGAAAGAACTCGAGCACGAGCCCGTCCCGATGAAGAATCATCCAGCCCTCGTCGTGCCATTTTTCTTCGAAGCCAAGAGTCATATAGAACCGCAGAGTGGCGTCGAAGTCGCGTGAAGGGAGGTTTGGCGTTGAATGACTCATTTGGGGGATTTCCAGACAGCCATTCCTGAGCTTTAATGTCCTTTAACGTTGGGGCGTTTGAGAGAGTATTTTTGTAAAACACCCAACGGGCGAGAAATTTCAAACTGGTCGATCATCATCAATCTCAAGCGGGGTCGATAACCCCTCACTCACTGCCTGGTGTCGAAGTCACTGTCTCTGATGGAAACGTCGTGTTACACAGACAAAAGCTTATGGAACATCAATCTAAATAGCAGTGCCACCTCGCCGACTTCCCATCATATCGCCCCGATCCCTTCAAGGCACCAGTATGACCCAAAGTGCATGCATGGGCTGGATATTACCCTTTAACACATCCATTGATAGCATGGATATCACAACCCTTGGTACTTCACCAGCGTATGAATCCAACCTTATTGACAATCAAGCGGCAACTGATGCTAACAATCTGGTCGATAATTGATTGACAATTGATCCTAACGATGGTGGGGGTGTGAGATCCATGTGTGAGTGAGCCTTCGTCTGCGTTATTACTGAGAGTAGTATACACCACGACAAACGTTCATATACCGAAGTATAGGATCTAGGAGCAACTGTCTGATAACACTGACTAGACTTATGCTAATCAGCCGTATAAAACCTCCACCGATCACCCCTCTTTTCAAACCGAACTCTAGTACTCTCGACCGCTTAGTCGATCTATGTTATCCTATTTGGGCCTCCCATATCAGTATCCTCACGAAGGGGATAGAAGAATACCTCCAAGTGAGGAGGATTTCCAGTCTATCGTCCAACCGCACTCCGCAGTCACAACCATCACCGAGATGAGAAAGACTAATACCTCAAGCACTAGGAGAGCCGCAAGTATTAATAATAAGCAATCCAAGGCCATTGAACTCTGAAACAGGTCTGTGATGTCCTTGTAGAGTCGATAACTCCTTCTATCCCATCTGCATAAGGGCCTTGCGCCTGATTCGAGTCGTGAGGCTGATAGCTAGCCCTCCTATGGGTTCGTCCATCTTTTCCATACTAGTGCCGTTCTCGTACATCACCACGCTGCTACCGAGAAGCACCAAGAGGCGTATGCCATCCGTAGATGTCACATTATTACCCCTCCAATACTAGAGGACATTTATACCGAGCTGTCGAATAAACGCGTGGACCAGTGATCCTAAGGAAACTCCACAGGTCTGCTTGCAGTCTAGTAGCCACAGCACTCTGCGGTCAGGCTGCTACTATCTACTCCAATATCTGGTAAGCTACGGATTATTACCTTCTCAAGCCATTATTACCAGCCAAACTTCTCGCGCAGGAAGAGTAAGGCTCAGTGATATGGGAACAGGCTGCTCTTGGTTAGGAATATCGACAATAACCCCGCGCCAACTAGAGGCAAAACGTCCAGCAATACGGCAGAATTTGAGTGCTGGGACTCAGTTAGTCTTACCGCTACACAGCAGGCACATGCGGCCAGTCGAGGCCAGTCCCTCTTTCGGCTCATGCGGGGTGCTGGAATTTTTGGTGAAGTAGGCCAAGAGCAGAAAACCAGCGGCGAGTTAGAACTTGGAGATCTTTGGCGGGCCGAACGGGGACTTCAAGAAAGACTTTGGGTCTACTTTTGGATTAAGTGGACAAGAGGGAGCCATGGAGGGGGGCTAAAGCGTCAAGTCAGAGAGTTGTGTCCCTTGACAGGGAAGGGTGAGCAGCTCGACAGAGCCCTAGATTCAATAATACGGTTTCCAAATGCACATCATTATTGCCACCAGAACTAAGCCTCTAGCTTCTCCCATTTTCTCTGGAGGGCGAGATATTTCTATTGCGAGTCAGGTGGCTTAAAGTCGTCTTCAAGCATTGAGCCAAGGCCTACATTATCTGTCACCCCTGGAGCAGGGCGGTGGACATGGCGATGCGATTGTTGCAATCGAGTGAATCGCAGTGGCACATAATAAAAACCAATTTGCATCTTGTAATAATACTGATGCATAGGTGCTCCTGAGAACAACGAAAGGTTGAGTTCAATTGATGATTTGCCGAAAACTCGACTCCAGATAAGGAAAGAGAAGAAACAAACATGAACAAGAAGAGCACTGCCATTGTATTACCTTGGTACTTCCTCGAGATACTCACCGTTTACCCTTGGATTGTTCTTGATTTTTTTTTTTCTTGATCTCGTTTTCAGTTATTTTAGTTTGGATTTCCCTATCCGAGTTGCCGCCGACATGCAGGGTTAATAGTTGCTAAATCCCGAATGGATCAGTTGCGAGAGGATCGCTGGAACATCCACGGATGAGAATGCGGTCCCTTTGCTTTCGGGGAATTCATACTTATATCTACTATCAAAGCCCAATGCTTCGGCGCTAATATAGATAATATTGCCATACAAATCATTACCTAGGCAACCTCAGCCTCAATCAGCATCTCGTATCCCTGCGGGTCGGGCCAAAAGTTGACAATCTTGAAGCCGGCGCCGGTCAGGAGTGCCTCCCACGCGCTCTTGGTGCGCTCAGAAGCCGAAAGCAGGGTCATCATCTGTACATCCATAGTGGTCTGGCTGATACTCGCGCCAGTGGGCGGCATCACGATGTCATAGACAAAGAGCTTAGAATAGTCCTTGACCATGGCGTCCCGGGTGTGCTGCAACAACTGCGTGGCTTGCGCATCGGGCCAGTCATGGAGGACTGCGTGCATAAAGTACGCTCGACTTCCTATAAAGTGGGCGTCAGCTCTCTTTCTCCTTCCTTTGAGGGTCTAAAGTACCGCTTATTACCCTTGATAGGCTGGGGTTGGAAGAAGTCGTGGACCATGGCCGTGATCTTCTCGTCAACATTGGCCTTGGCAATGATCTCGGGAAGGTCCTGCAGGACCAACGCGCCAGCGGGCAAATCCGGTAGCGCCTTATGGACGTGGGAGATGTCAAGGCCGGTGTTTCCACCTACGTCGACGACGAGCGGCGAATCCTTGTCTAGCCTGGCGCCGTCAAGGAGCTTCTTAGGGTCGTAGAGCTTGGTCCACGGCGTCTTCCACGCAGTCCATGCCTCCATGTGACCCGTGAAGGCTTCATAGTACTCGGGGCTCTTCTGAAGGCGCCCGAAGAAGTTGAGGCCATCGGGGTCACTCTCAGAGTAGTTGTTGACGTCGGCCGCGGTGGGCTCCTTATAGTCTGTCTTGGCGAGGTACTTGGGCAGGTTGTGGCCGGCCAAGATGTATTGATAGTTACTGAGACGCAGAAACGATCAGTTGGTGGGTCATGCGGAGATTCATGCAACGGGGGTGAAAAAAAAAAAAAAAAAAAAAAAAAAGGCAATGTGGGAGGGAGGGAGTGGAGAGTGGTGTCCCTACGCTGCTTCAAGTGATGCGCGAACTTTAGTACTCTCATCGCCAATGGCGAGCGAGAACGGGGTGGGCTTGAACTTGTCTTCGGCCGTCTCCTCTACCACGTTGAAGGCAACCAACAAGCGGAACAATCTGCCTACATAGTGCCGGGTGTGAGCCCTAGGATCATGACAAACACGCGCCGCACCGATTGTGGGTATCGGCGTCGGCGTGGCAAGTGCACATCAATCTTGGGGGGAGGGAAGAAGGGACGTACGCAACAGGTTTGGCTGGATATTACGTGCACACAACTTTACCAGATCATCAATAGACTTCTCGCCCCCACCGACCCCTGTCCAGGCCTTCCAGAGACCAAGGTCGATGAAAGTCTGCAAGGCAGCGAAGACGACAGGGTGCTCGAAGCAGAAACCCCAGGCCCGTTCATACGGGGACTCAACCCTGGCAAGCAGTCGTCGTGCGGCAGCACGAACTTTGAGGCGCTCTACCTCATCACCGTTGAACGAGCCGTGGTCGACACCGTCGAGGAGGGCAATGAGATCTTTGGGCTGGGAAGCCATCCTGGACAATGACTGAGAGAGAGTTTTAGTATGAAAATGCCTTTTTCTTTTTTTTTTTTTTTTTTTTTTTTTTTCGTTCTCGTTTTTTTTTTCCTTTTCTCGAAGTTGTCGGAGGAAACCACCTGGGAAAGATATGTTGGCAGTCTCCTCAACCAGGGCGAAAGAATGCTGGTGTACTCCCTGTATAAATACCCATTGATCTTCTCGGACAATCGTCACAAGTTGCAGGAGGTATCATCTGGCCAACCGACCTGACCATAACAAATGGGGTAAAGCAGGGCGGGCGACATCCTGGGCAGAATGGGACGCGGTTACCATCCTGGATTTAACACCTCTCCCGGGATCAGACTTGTTAGGGGGGTAATTATATTGGACAGGACATTTTGAAGCTAGGTATTCTTCTCCCTAGCTTGTGTGGAGAGATAAGTATCAATTCAGAGCCCCGAGTAAAGTTTTCCAAGCCAACAACCTGTTGGATCCTGGTGGGAGATATACTCGTATCCGTCGCTTGGGGCAGCAAGCGGAACGCACGACGTCTTGAGTATGTTTAAGAGGTGGCAACTGGCCTTTGTAAAAGTGATGCATCTCCCCCAAGATTCCAAATCTGAGGCGATGTCACTCTTCCCCTGTTAGTTCAAGCGTTAGAGTCGGGTCCCGAAACAAGCCGGGCCCTTGCCCTGACTTGCCCTCAGTGGACACCGCCACGGTGTTGACGACGGATCAATCGGTCCAAAACCTTTCTTCAGGGATACCTGGACATTGAAGACTTTCTGCCGAAGGATTTCATTTCCACAATGTTCTCAGGCTCCTCCTCATTAATAGGGGACGTCCAGCCTCACTTGTCAACCACCAAAGCTTTGTCCCGGGTAGCCAGCCAGGCAGTGGGGGACGGGCGTGACACTAGTGGAGACTGCCCGCTAGGGGAGGGTCGCTTGGCAAGGGATATCGGAACTGTCTCCGGTCTCCGCGGACAATAGTTTCCAGGCAGACCGCCGTTAAACACTGGCGACGATCACGAAGCAAGGCAATAATAGGGTGATGATCAACGAGGGGCAAAAGGGGCTCATTCAACAATGAGGGGAGCCTTTTTCACAAAAGGACATTCACACTTGCATGTATGCCTCCTCATAGGAGGTGAAGGGTGGGTAAAGCACAGCGTCAAGGTGGACCTGCCGAAGATTTCCTCAGATGTCTGAGCCATTGTTGGACTGCCAAGCTGGCCGCTTGTCCCACCGTTACACCTTATTTTGGCCCGACCAGCGGGACGTGACGTTCCAGGACGTGAGGATGGAGTTCAAATCCGCCGCCGGTCTCGACCATGATGCGATAAAAACCTCTGCTGTTGCATTTCGCAGGTCCCGCCATCGACAGGTCGGCCCCCACGCATTTGTTTCAAGTTCTATTTTCTTGGGAAAGTGTCGCGTCCTGTTTGGCGCGGAGGACGGGGGCAACAGTATCCTGGTAAAATTATTTCGCTGGCCATCCACATTGGGGGCAAGGAAGAAGGGCAGTGGTGTATGGTCGGAAGCTCGGAACATGAAGAAATTGTCGGCACGACGAATCACTTTCTCGGCCCTCGGATTCAATCCATGGTTCAATGGATTTACGAAGTATTTGAGCAGTATATATGCCAGGCAGCCTGGCTTTTCCATCCAGGTTGTAACGCTGCCAGCACCCAAACGGTTAGGCCTTACCTGCAGGGTCAGGGATGCTACCAATAGTTGATGGAAGTTGATGGCTAGCTCAGGGGCCGGCTCCCGTCCCAACAGCCGGCGTTTTCTTTTTATCTTTTTTATCAGCCGCAGGGAGGTCTAGACAATATTTCGCTCTCACATGTTTTTCTCCCTGGATTTAGGTCCTTTTTGGGCTGTTTATTATGAATTTTTTTTTTCCGAGGGTGAGTTTGGTTTTGGGGGGCGGGCAGTTCCAGTAATCTGGTTTGGATTGTTTATACCTCATCGCGCACGAGCAGGAGGCCATTGATATTTATGGATATATATATATGGGACACGTATTGGGGAGAGACTTTCGATCATTTCCATTTCGTAGCCCCCTGAGCACGCGCGATATCGGTATCAAGGGGCGGGGTCCACTTGCACCCGGATACGGAGTACTGAGTAATGTCGCCACCAGGAGAGAGAGCGCCTGGTGCAATTGGGGCCGCCCGCGGATTGTCTCCGCCCGACCTCGGTACCCCGTCGATTAGTATGTGGTATTCTTTCTTTTTCACAGTGTCTATTAATCCCTAGCCGCGGAGGGGACATGGGGTAATATATCTCGCTAATATTGTCTTGGAGACAGGGATAGGTATCACGATGATCTGTACAAGTGGAGAGAGGCAAGAAAGATGGATGTGGGGGGTAGGTACCAAAAAAAATCATGCTCTTTTTTTCCCAGCATTATTCTCCGTATGTCGAGGGTAGTATTATTGTGGATCTTGAATGCGTGCAGGAACCACTTGAATTGTCTACGCACACAATTACCCCTTCCTCATGGCGCGAAGGAGGCAAGATTTACATTTGAAAAAAAATCCATGCGACTTGAGGCTTGACTTTCCTAGCCAGCAGTCGGTCCTTATGCTCCCTGCCGACAGTGGATAGGCTCTTGGCTCGCTGGTTCTGCCGAGTTGATAATGCCGGCGAGGCCAGCACTTTTCGCATAGAGGAAAAAAGAAACCTTTCCGAGTCTTCAGCTTCCTGTCGAATTCGCCAGCAACACTACGCCATCTCTGCTTCTTGAAGGCGAGCTCATCGTCAGCCTTTCCTGATGAGCCAGTACTATGGAGGGCTCGGGCCCATGACCAATGCGGTCTTGTGGGCAGAGGTCGTCATCTTCGCCATCTTCGTGGGCTTGAGGCTCTATACGCGCATGTCGATTCTGAATTCTGTTGGTGCCGATGACTATCTGATTGCAGTCGCGCTGGTACGGACAAGCGGCCTTTACATCGCTAGAATAGCGTGGAGACTGATACGATTCTGCAGGTTCTTCAAATTCTTTACACCGTCTTCGTTACCATCGCGACATTCTACGGCCTCGGACGACTGTTTGCGGATGTCGGCAATCCCGAAGCCTATTTCACGGCACTGAAATATGAAATCTTTAGCCAAGTCGCCGGCCTCATGGTCATCGGCGTAGGCAAATGCGCCGTCGGCGTCTTCCTCCTCCGGATCGTTCGAAACAAGATCCAGACAATCTTCATATGGGCTTTCCTCGCAGGAACTGTTTTTATCACACTCTTTTCCAGCATCACTGTCGTCATCCAGTGCATTCCGGTCCAGAAGACTTGGAACCCCACCCTCGAGGGGACTTGCTGGCTCGATTTCTCCAAGGTCGGCTTGACTGTCGGATGTAAGTGTCCCAAAGTGCGACATCCTGCCATGACATCGCTGACGATTTTTTGTCTTCGTGTGTGAATTCAGCTTGGTTTGTCGTGGCCGACTTCGGGTTCGCTATCTTGCCCTGGTTCGTCATCTGGGATCTCAACATGAAGCGCAAGGAGAAGATCACCGTCGCAGTGGGTCTCAGTCTCGGTGTTTTGTACGTTTCACGCTCGCGCGGCGAACCTTGACCCTCCGACATCCGATAACCGAGCTAACGAGAAAACCCATATTAGTGCCGGCATCTGCGGTATTGTGCGCACCGTCGCCCTAAATGGCCTAAACGCAACAGAATATATCCGTATGTTATTCAACTCGTCTCTCCACTCCTACCGGCACTTTTAGTTAACCATTCAGCAGATGATACCGTTCCCATGCTCATCTGGTCCGCCACTGAAAGCACCGTTACCATTATGTGCTCGTCGATCCCCGTCCTGCGACCACTGTATGTCCGTGTCCGATACGGAAGCAAGGGCGATAGCTCTGGAAATGGCAGCTCTTATAAGCTACCAATGTACGGCAACCACAGCGCACGCGCGTATGGGATCGGGTCAACAGCAGGTGTCGAAGCAAAGTCTGGTACAAGCCACCAGACAGTCATTACCTTTAACGAAGGCAACGCCAGCGACGAGAGCATATTACGAGGTACAAAGGATCAGAATGGCATGGGTAAAGGGATTAAGAGAACGGACGAGATCTCAATCAGCTACACAACAAACAGCAGGCAAACCCAGTAGATGGTTTTCTTTTTCATTTCGCCCGCGACGACGTTGAATATCGGTTGGAGAACCTAGTGTAAAAGTGTACGATACCACATATGCAGAGGCCATCGATTGATGCCAGTCTAGCAATTTCTTTCTTTCCGCCTTTCTCTTACCCTTGTGGAGACTAGGTTGAATAGATCCCGCACTCGCTCAAGAGCGCCCAAGTGTTCAAGGAGGCAGTTGTGACGTGGAGCCAGGCCACTCACGTGAAGTTGTCACTGTCTGTCCCTGAAAAATGAGGGGCTCTGATTGCCAGCGCACAGACAATCAGAACTGGGTATCATCAGTCTTGACAGCACCAAATTATTAGCGGCGGAAGAGTCCGCGATTTAGCACCGGCTATTATCTCTTGGTTCGTAGAAGCCTGGCGCTATTTTAGGCCTGTGGTGATAAAGTGCTGGCTCCAGCCAGCCACACCCAGGCTGGCGATGGAGCTAGTTATTGCCAGCTAGCCAGTGTCTGTGCTATCCGTAGGTACTTAATAGCGCCTAAAATGTTAGCGTGTCTAGCCTGGCCATGGCTGGCTAGATAAAACCACAATGTACTGGAGGCCTGATCTAATCACCTGGACAAAAGGCAGAGAGCCAAGAAATGGACCTTCACAGCGTCTATCCGAAAACATGTCAAAACAGCGATAAGTGGTGCAAGTTGCTGCGATTTCTGACTTTTTGAGCTAAGCGCATCTTCTTGCCTTTTCTTCGTCAGACCTGACCAACCCAGCGCTGGCAAAGCGTGGTGGGGAGTGAGACCTAGTAATATTAATCAACAACCTCTCTTAGAAAATGGTTTTAGAGATAGGTAAGAACTGTCATTTTGGGATTTTACCACAGCCCTTGCCATCTCTCTTCCCATCTGTAGATCTTTTAAAGGATCAATTATGTGCTTGACAGACTTGCTGGACTCTTATTCCAAACTGGTATGGCAGTGTGATCGCTGGAAAATGTGAGGGAGGTGAGGCATGGCACACCTCATATTAATAGCTCGGAGTGGCACGTACGTATATTGAGAACCATTGAGATGAAGGATGGGTTGGAAGGCTCGGCTCTTTTAGCTAAAGTCTCCGGAGTGAACCTCGACTCTCAAGGTGGCAACGCTGCTATATTGTGGTACAAATCCGACTTTCCTCTCCCCGCCCTTTGCCATGTTATTTATTACCCGAGTACCGAGACTCGTCTTGGTAATCTATAGTCTCTCTTGCGTTGTAAACCGCAGATTGTAGAGGAGCTCCCTCGGTGAAAATAAGCCTCAGTTTTAGTTTCATATAATAGCTGTTCCTCTGGCGCTGAGATGACTTCTGGCTTTGATTCACAGATCATCAACACTTTGCACTATTCGAAAGCCTTCTGAAAATGTATTCATGTCTTTATCCCTACTTTTCGTGTCTGAAGTCTGAACTTGGATGGTGTTGACACAGATCTAGATTTCTGGCGGGGGCCGAAGACATAATGCGGGCGATTTCGCCATCAATTCGGGCCTGCTCGGCTTCATGAATTCCTCCTACAGCCTTGGGTCCATTTTCGCCGTTCCAAGTGCTCCACGGTTTGCCCATAAATTTGGACGACAATGGTCAGTCATGAGAGGGCTCTTTAATTATACCGACAGGCGCGCTTCTACAGGGCTTTCCTCAGCACGGTATATAACATCATTTTCTAACTCCGATTCCCGGATTATTCGTGCGTTCACCGAGAATTAACCCGTCCGTTAGTTGCTATGTGTATCATCTCGCCTGGCCTATTATGCCACTAGCCGTAGGCATCCTCTTCTGTAAGATCACATCTGGTGGCACATTGATTGGGGAGCTCCGCCACCCCAAGGAGCGCCCCGTCTTAATAACCTCGCCGTTCAACTCGTCACCCTTCATCGGCTCAGATAATGGCAGCATGCATTGCCTTCGGAGCGAATGATGTCAAGACAAACTGGGTTTGGCGCGTTGCTTCTTTTCTTCAGGTCTGTCCGTATCTGCTTCTAATACTCATGGCCTTGCGAGTCCAGAAAATGTCATTGATAACTTGTTGGGGATTAAATATTGACTGTATCAATCCGGCCCGTTGCCCGAACCGCCCCGTTATCCAATCTCTTACGATCGTGATGACGAGGCTTCTGAGATCCTGACAAGGTATCATGCCGAGGGCGATAGCCACTCGCTCGCCTTTCGTGAAGGCTGAAATTACACAGATGTGAGAGACGATCAAGAGAGAGAGAGAGAGAGAGAGAGATATCTCAAAGCAATGCTGGCTATAAATGCTTGCAACCCCCAATCTACGCCACCTTACCTTGGTTACTCGTTTTCTAGGGTTCCTTCCTCATTTTCCCAGCAATACTATGGTTCAACTACTCTTTGAACATTCTTTTCTACCTGATGGGGTCCATTAATAGCACGAGGACAGTCTAAATGCACATCGTTGGCACCTGCTGGAAGCTCCTAAATGGGACAATTATTTCTCTTATCGTAGTACCGCTTTAAGGTCGCAGACACATGTACATACTGTCATCGGCCATACACATGCCTGTCGCCTTCACAATCTCTTTGCAAGAGCTGGAAGTCGCTCGGAAAACAGGGGTGAAGATTACCCCATCAGCTATTTCTGCCATGGTTTGGTACTATGCCCACCCTCCTTGTTATAACATTGGAAATAGTGCTCTCACATACAATAAGTCGGCCTCGTCGCGAATGAGAATGATCAAGGTGGACCCTGCTGATATTAGCATCCTAACACTTGAACAGCCTAGATTGAGCCCTCGCCATATTACTCTCAGCCAAGCTGGGGGTATCGGTGCCCAGTAACTATTTGAGCAGATTGCTGTCTTCATATCCAGCAATGTCACCCCTGTCACCCTTGCTACCATCGGCTGGAAATTCCTCATCGTCTATTACCGTGGCCCGCTTTTCTTCGAGCTTAGCATCGCCTTCAGTCTAAGCCCCCAAACTCATGGTCAACGGGCTGCATGTTGAGCCTCAATTTCGCTGGTTGTACCCTAGTAGCTGCGACTCCGGTCACTTGGCCAGCGCCGCCAGCTTCCACGTGAGGCATTCACTGGGCCGAGTATTCAAAGGCGGTGGATCCTGGAGGAGCCTACTTTGTTGGATGATACTAGGCAGCAAAAAGTTCGCGGTCCGGGCGTGTGAAACAGGCAGAGAGCATTAATACAAGCTGCCAACAAACGGAAGGCGGAAGTTGAAGTTCACCAAGGAGTTCTTTCTGTTATCTAAATTCGCAATGGGCACGCCTTTCTTGGTTGGAAGTAATAATGCTATTCTAGGCTACTGCCTGGGGTTATTACCCTGCACAGATTCATTCCTCGGGTTTCCTCCCGTACACAAGGGTCCTATATTATTAAGGAAGTTAGCCTGTTTGAACGCGGAATTTCTGTCCGGGGGGCAGAAGGAAGTTATGGGGTTTGCGGGCTTACACCTCGTAGTAAGGGTTGAGTCTCTTATTCCTCACCGCTTGTCTCATCCTCGCAATGAAGACCTGGGCCTCTTCGTACTTCCAGCTCATGACTTGTGTCAGTAGGTATACAGCAAATCCCTCGATGCCACCCTCTATGAAGGCATGTACAAATTGCCCAATCTCCTTCAATTTAGGATCGAGACACCAGTCGCCAATCGGAAGCCGGAACTTGCGCTCAGTGATGTCGACAAAACCCGCCTCCTCCATCAGATCGTGCATGCGCGAGCCAATTGCGATTTTAAAGGTCCTGCCCATCTTCTCGCCGGCCTCTTGGAAAACGCGGTTCCACTGGTGGTAGATGTGTTCAGGGTCGGTGACGACGTCCGAGTGGGCTCGAATGTCAAGCTCGAGGTCTTCGAACCAGCCTCCCGGCTTGAGATGGTGATAGGCCCTTTTGTAGAGAGTGGACCAGTCGTCGATGCTGCCGTAGAGGTCGCGGATGTGGATGTAGTCGAAGTGGTCGGCGGGCCAGGTCCAATCAAGCTGGGCGTCGTCCATTTGAAATTCACAGTTCGGCGGTGTCCACGTTGGCTGGATGGGGGAGATGTCGGTGCCAATGACTTTGGCGGATGGGAACTGGTCGGCGAAATCTCTTAGAGTTGGGGGTTAGCGCGTGGCCGATTCCAGGTGGACCTTTGTTGTTCGACGACTTACACAGCCCATATACCAGTGCCAGTCCCCAAATCCAAAACATTCTGACAAAAGAGATCGCCAGGTTAGGTACACGACTGTAATTAACTCGGCGGCGGAACGGAAGGAGGGTACTCCCTGCCAGGACGCTGCGTACCTGTGGATTGTCGCCGATGGGCGCTTGGAAAAGTTTATTGTCAAAGTATAGAAGATTGTAGTGGTGGCTATTAATATAGAGATGGTTATTATTAGGCCGTCAAAGTGAGTGTGCTAATGGTAGCCAGCCATTGGAAAAGAAACTCCAGCGGAATATGAGCAATATTACTGACGTTAATTCTAGTCCGATATTTTGCTGCTCATCGTTTGGAGCCCTGAGCAACCGTTAGGTCCATGATTCAAGGTTAACGACAACAGAAGCCTCGGCATTCGCCTCTGGCTAGCGTAGTCGTCGCAGGTCGGGCGTCCATCTCACCAGTACTCTGTAGTCTTGGAATTGCCGTACGTGCGCCCGTGAATATTGCGGAAGTCTCGGATGCTGTCGGTCAGAGATGCCGTCGACTCGAATTCCTCACTAGCGAGAGGGGGGAGGGAGAAGCAATGGATGTTAGCCCAGACTCGACGGGTCTAGCAAGTGTGGATTGCGCGAGCCCGATACCTCACTACTGAGGCTGCGTCATCTTCCGCGCCTCCATCGTCGAATTGTGGATCCTGTTAAATCGCACAGAGAGATGGCCAAGGTTAGTAAGAATTTTATTATGGCAATAATATGCCGCAGAACCGCTCAATCGTTCCTGGGCATCGAGCAGGCGGGACGTACAGCGGCAATAGGGGCCGATGCTGCGGGCACGCCTGACCTAGGACTGGAGACGGCCGGCGACGGAGATTTAGTAGACTTTCGGCTGCTCATATTGTTCTTCTGGAACGGATGATGGAGAGAGCTTAATTATGAAGAAACTACGGCTATGGAAATGGGTCCTGAGGCTTTTCTAGCTGGCATCGCCGGCGAGCGGGGAGAAAAGGGGGGGAAACCCATTTGACCCCCATGCTGGCTGGCTTTGCACTTGGCTCTTCCTCGCTCTTCCAAGGGCTAATATCGTTGGTTGAAATCGCGGCCCTTCGTTCTTAAATGTGACGAGTCGTATGAGCCTGGGAGGTTGGGAAGCTGCCAGCGAACCACACCTGATAATCCTGCACGAGGGTGTCAGTCACTCACGCACTCCCTAATCGGGAAACCCGAAGATAGCTGGCACGGATGCGTCGTCACTGGAGACGGAATGGCGAAATTCATCGATCCCTCCAGTGAAGTGATGTGTTGAGTCGATTCTGCTCTGCCCTGCTGGCCACGGAAAGGAATATCGACGACCCCAGCAACTTTTGGTGCCCGTCTATTGATCTCTTTGAAATAATCCCTGCACATTTTGCACCCTACCCCCTGCTAACGCCCTCTTCCTGCTTCTCGACTTTCTACACCAAACTGAAGTGGTGGAAAAGTATCGATTTGCTTCGCCCAGTTGGTGAACTCCTGCCGAATCTGGATAACAGGAAAACCCGACAACAAATATGCGATAGCCCCTCTGATTTCTACACTTGAAGGGGGGTGCCCACGGTGCCGGAAGCCATATCTTATTCTTGTAGGATATCGTAGATCGAGACCTGCGATATTGTCTTCTCAAAGCCAGAATCAATATTATTACGCCAATTGATCAAACGCCCTCTTAGTCTCATGACCCGAATTCCAAGAGCAACTCAAAATGCAAATCGCTACCCCTAAACCACCTAGAAGCTGGCCATCGCCGCTGTTCCAACTTTTCCCACCACACTGTCTCATGTCAATGCCCAAGCCACAACGGTGGTGGCCTGGCTGCGGTTGAAAGGTGCTGCTGCCACAACGCTGGCGGAAATGAGGCAAAAGACCCCCCCCTGCCAGCAACCGACGCCAGCCAGCGAGTCCAAATTACGCTGGCATTGGCTACCGGTCGGCTGAAGGTCACCTTGGCTGTAATCCCTGTCACTTGAGAGTGGTCCGGAGAAGGCATGGTCAAAAGTAGGCGAAGACACAGAAATAATGGTCATGAATTTGTCGACGTGATTTGATCACTTGTCAGTAAAAGATATTAGGCTAGGTGAAGAGAGGATCGTGACTTGCATGAGGCTGCTGACCATGGTGCCGTCGTGGAAGTGCTTGGCTATCCAGAATAGATTCAAGGGCCGTGACTATCGGCAGTCTCTGGCACAACGCTCACCAAGGTGGCTGGCTATTATATTAATATTTCCTAGAGTATTTGTAAGGCGCGAGTCAAGAAATAGCAAGCAAGCCCAAAGCAAGACACCCGGATATCTAGCTTGCCTGTGTTATTGATATTAGGGGTAAGGTTAAAGACAGTCTCAACTGTATCTGTGATGAATAGGATTGTTGGCCGTAGCAGTGCTGTCTTATGCGTGAGAGAGGGAGAGCAGGTATTACACTCTGCTCAATCCATCAGTGGTGCATCCCACATCCCGCTAGGAGAACAGCTGTGGAAAAGCACGGGTTAGTTCAATACAGTAGGTAGCTGATGTTTATATGTACCGACCCAGCGTTGATATTGATACGTTAAGAACTATGAGGATCTGGCGGTATCGCAGCTTAGCAACCAAGTACCAGGCAACTTTGAGTCATTTCCATTTAGTCCGCCCTCCCACCCCCAAACCCAACCCCCAAGCACGGGGCCTCCATTTCAGATGCTGCTAATAACTGTCCTCGGCGTGTCAGCAAAAGCCAATTGCTTGATGGAAGAGTGGGGAGTTACACACCACCTCTGGTGTGCTTTCTCCGGTGGATCTTGCTTCCTCTTCTTCAGGCACATGCGGCCCTATCGTCTCTCCTGGTCCTTTGGGGTTTCACGGGCCGTATCTTCAGACCCGCCTTTCCAGATTCAACGCGGTGTGTTGGAGAAGTTGGAGTTAGAATCGTCATAGATGAATAGGTCCTACGGGAAATATATAAAGCACAGGCTATTAATACTCGGAATATCCCTTCCAGAACCACCATGACACACAGATGTTGAATTTAACTCAGAATTGATGCATTGAAGCAGATTTCTGATATAATATACGCGCAGACTGGGGGCCGCATGACTATCAAATGTAGCTTATACACCCGCTCTTATTTAGCCCGTATTATTACTCGGCTGTTCAAGGAACTGGTCTTACTACCTGATCTCACATTTTCCAGGCGCACCCATGGCACTCTAACTCGATGACTACCTTGGTTGACGTTCCGCAGCTAATAATACCTCCTAACAGTAAGCTGGAAGCTGATCTTACACATAGGATAAAACATAACGATTTCATTATGCTATCATATTGATGCTCGAGGATGTGAGAAACCTCTTGGACGCCCAACCCTATCTTGCTGAAACATCAGCTTCCAACGGCCGCGGAGCGTTGCGCTTCGCCGTCCACCACGAAGGCTCTTCATAATCCCTTTGCTTTTGGACCACGACGCCAACATCGAAGCGACTGATGGCGACGGCAGGAGTGCGCTTCATCGGGCCGTTAGCCAAGGATATGTCGAGCTCACTCGCCTCTTCCTCAAACACGTGGCGAACGTTGAAGCGGTTTCGATAAGGGGAGAAGAGCAACTGTGGCTTGCTGCGAGGATGGGAAGGTATCATGTGGCGAGACTCCTTCTGCATTGCGCTGGCGATATCGCGTCCACCAGCAGAGTGTTAGACACTACAGCCTTGCATGAGGCTACCAAGCGCGGCGATATGGGGGCTATAGCATCTGCTTCTTGACAATGGTGCTGATGCCGATGCCATGCCCAATGAGTGAGACCAAAAACAGCATAAAAGCCTATCGAACCCTTTGTATCCACTGGCATCGCCAGGTGTAGGAGATCCCGTGGGTATCCATTACCTATGATGTTCTAGACTGCATTATTTTCTCCTGACTTTTTAGACGGCGCCAGTGAGATGAAAAGGCTGAATAAAGGCCGGGCGAGCCCCTTGTCCGAGCGAAATCGACACAAGGAAGAAGAAGCCAGCCGACGTAGAAACACAGGAGGGAGAATCTGAGCCACCTCATCTGAGCTATTATGGGCCCGCGCCCACGCCCTGGTACCTCTGAAGTTCTCAGGTTACGCGATGCCTTGGGATGACATTCTTCCATCCGTTCCCTCTCTGCAATATTACCTGGGAAAGAATGGACAAGCTTTCAGGCCTCGGCAGCTAAGCGACGGAAAATCGTCAAATTACTTGGATCAGTCCCCCTATTTGAAGGTTCCTCCCCCGTTCACAAGCCAGGCTAAAATGAAGCCGAGTTTCGGTCAGCGTTCTCTCTAGCACTCCCGTGGCCTCGTCATGATCCAGCAATTATGACGGCATGCTGATCATTCGAGGCCCCCATGATGGAGGTCCAGGATATAATAAAGGACGAGTTTGAAATTATAAGGATAATCCTGAAACATTCAACGGGAGACCATTGATGTAATGAAGGAGCTCCAGTGGCAAAACAAGAACAAAGTATCCGTTGCGCACGAGCATCGGATCGAAAGCATGGATAGAATAGCCAAAGACACCAAATATTCTGTCAATGCAACACCTTGAATTGCCCGCGGCTTCAATCCTCCTTGCACGCCCGATGAATGAAGCTGGCCCGTTTCGACCTATAGTTGAGAAATCTCCTCTGGACCTCAGGCAAAAGCGGACTAACTGCATAGGTGCGCCCTCGGCACGTGAACAAGCAGAGGATAGGGCTATACTGCGTGGCACGAGTACGGGTGACCGCTTCGACGGAGATTGCAAACCATAATGACCGAGCTGGCTTCAAACATAGCGAAACATTAGTCGTCTTACACCGTCGTAACCATCATCTTTGTGCGTGGCTTTTCAATAGTAGATGCAGAAGTGTGCCAACTAACTTAAAAGGGTTTCCACAACTCCCTTCGTCCTTCTCAGCTGCCATGTTCGTTAACAGCCTTGATACGATGCCTCAGAGTGCCGACGGCAGACTACTTCTGTGGCATTTGTTGACCTTTTCATGTAATTTATACTAGGGCCATCATTCTCATCTCAGACATATACTTAGGGATGCGAGACAAGAAAAGAGAAGGAGGTAGGAAAATGAAAATTAAGTATCGCTGACCCAGGGTCCTCCGCAATAATAATAATTACCGGCGCCCTTATCCACATCCCTCGTTATTATCGCCTTCAATTTGGAAAAAAATAATTCAAATGATACAGCAAACCAAACAATGAGAGAGAGTCAGAGCCCTTTAACAAGAGGACAAAGAGAGGGCTCTGTTGCCGTGCATCTTCCTAGTCCTTGGTGCAGCCACGATCGGCCCGGTGGGCAGCGTCTCTGATGAATTCGGGAGTCAAAGCTGCTGCATCTGTCTGCATTGCCAGCGGTGGTACCGATTTTTGTGAAGCATCCATGGATGGGTTTCGTCGCATGGCGGCGGGGAGTGGGAGAGGCTTGGATGATAATACTTACAAGAGTACGACTCTTAGTAGCATTAATACGAGCGTATGGACATGAAGGCGTTGCAGCTCTTAAACGTAGGGCGCCAAAAAAAAAGAAAAAAAAAACACTATGGTGACACCAAGCTAACTCTCGACGCTCTCATAAGTGGTGGTATTGGACGACTATCTTTGGGAATGTGGTGCAAGCGCGGCAGCCGGGCCAATTAGCCGACTTCGAGCTTGGGTTAAGGACCGGTGAATGATGTAGCCAGTCGGTAATACTGCCGAGTATAAGAGAGCACAGGTGATACTAGGTCGCTGGCCATATCAGTTCTGATTCGTGATGGGAAAATACCCCAAGTGTAGGATAGTGTTTAGCAAACCACGGCAATAGCGGCTTTTATTAATAGCACATGGTCAACAGACGTGGCTGATGGTAACCTCAGGTAGCCATCATCCGTTTCGGGGAACTGCTGGCGACCAGTACATGGATCCGCATGCCCTCTTTTAAGGCTCGCGGTGGAGATCGCCGTTCTGCATACCGGTACGGGCCTGACCGCCTGGCGGTGAGTCGGATGGAGAGTTCAGCCACTGGATTCAGCTGCGCGTAGATTCGACCAACAAAACGGATAGCTCGATTCCAAATATCCTATATATGATTGTGCTGGCCTGCACTATTGGATTCCAGATCCCAGTCGGGCTCAAGAAACGCCCCCCTCCCCAAACATGATCAGGTTGGGCAATACTCCATCTGGGCGACTCGGCCCGATCCTATGAACCGGTGAGGCTTCCGCTCTTTAATAACCCATCTCAACATCCTCTAAGCTCACTCTATCCCTACAGCTGAGCAGACTGACATAGGTTTCACTTGATTTTGTAATGTTCACTTCTATCAGACAACACCTCAAATAATATCTCCACTTGCAAATCTCGCTTTGCTCTATTACATCTACAACCCAAAATCCTAATAATATTACCATGGCCCGGGGTGGATACCTTGAAAAAAACGACGAAGCCCGGGCTCTGTTTGAGAATCTCAAAATTCTTAATATCACACACCACAATGAAGATATCGGCGCCATAAGAGTCGAAAACCTTGTGGGCTTCGCCAAGGTCCCGCTGGGCCTTGCCGGGCCCTTGAAAGTCCTCGGTCCCCAAACAGATGGCGAGTTCTACGCCCCGCTGGCAACATGCGAAGCAACCTTAATCGCGTCTTGCGCCAGAGGTTGCAGGCTGCTTAATCTCTCCAAAGGTGCGAGGTTCGATGTGCTCTCCGAAGGCATGAACCGGGCGCCCGTCTTCCTTCTTGACAACCCGCAGCAAGCCGTCGCATTCTTTCACTTTTGGCCATCTCTGCAAGATGATTTCAAACGATGGACCGAGTCTACGAGTTCCCACCTCCGTCTCAAACACACAAAAGCGTCCGTCATTGGATCCAACGTCCACGTCTTTTGCGCGTTTGACTGTGGCGATGCCTCTGGCCAAAACATGGTGACGAAGGCGTGTCAGCACGCCTGCACCCAAGTTATGGCCGTGTCAATTAAACGAGGGCATCAAGTTAAGCAATTCCTTATCGATGGGCAGATGGCCTCCGATAAGAAACCGTCGTGGACACACGTCATGGAGCCAAGGGGCGTAGAGGTCATGGCGTGGGCCACCATTTCCGACCAGGACTGCCGGAAAATAATGCGCTGCAGTACTGCCCAACTTTACAAGACACACAGGATGATAAAGGACGGCGGTATACGAAACGGCCAGTTTGGGGATAATGCAAACACTGCCAATATCACGGCCGCCATATTCATCGCTACGGGCCAGGATGCTGCAAGCGTCGCGGAGGACTCGTGGAGCCACCTGACGACCGAATACGACGAGGCCACCAAGGATATGCATGTGTCGATATACTTTCCATCCTTGACAATCGGCATTGTTGGTGGCGGTACCAGGTACCCGACTCAAAAGGAGGGACTACGAATACTGGGCTGTGACGGGAAGCCGGGATCAAAGCATAGGCTAGCTGGTCTCATTGCCTGTTTCAGCCTGGCATTGGAGCTGAGCACAACTGCAGCGATTACAGAAGGCACGTTCGCAAAAAGCCACATGGTGTTGGCTCGCGGAGAGTCGAGGAAGATTATGGGGCCCTCGAAGCTTTGAGTTCCGGAGCAGGAAGCCGTCAGCCTCCCGCTGGTATTAAAGGAAATACCCTTGTATGTCGCCATTTGCCCTTGTATCGAAGGTAGTGACAGGAGAAAGGATAATAACATGGTGAACCTTTCTTACGTCCCCCTTTATTAACTATTAGCGGTGCTTAGTATATGTTGTTTGAGCCAGGAGACCGTTTCGATTGAGGGCTGAGCTGGAACCTCGCTGTATTGACATAATTTGCATTGAACAGCCTGGCGAGGTAATGAAAGGTAAAGATTCATGGATATGATTCAAATAATTATTACCGTGCCTCATTCGACTATAACACATCAGACGAAGTGAAAGCGCCCGCTAGTGCACCGCCCGCAACCAGACACTAGACAGGCATTTGTCCTATACCAGCTCTTGAAAGCGGTTAGCTGGCCTATGAGGGCCGAGTAGACACAAAAATACGCTGCTTGGTTGCACGAGGCATTGGGATGAACATGAACACCCAGCAGTCGAATTTTGGGGGCGGCGTGCCGGATATATAACATTCATGGATCCATATCCATGGAGAGCAAACTGGGACCGGCAACGACATGATTACGCTCGTGATAGGGCCTGGCAATCCAAGTTTGAGGCTCTTGCCAGGCACGGACTAAGCGTCATAGAGTTAAAATTGGCCAGGGCCGTGGTCATACTTGCATGATCTGGTTCCTGGCCTTATTATGTTCAAGACCCTTCGCCGCACTCATTAATAGAGATTAGACGCGACAAAGGGCGGGACGGGATGGTAATTAGCGATCCAATAATCAACAGACGCTGCCGCAAACGGTTGGCGGAGTTTTGGGATGAAAGCGCGCTTGTCGACTTTCCGGCTCCAGAAACGCCCGTGATGGGGCTGGGTCATGGGCGAAACCTCGCCCATGCTAATAATGCCAGCTGGCTATCTTCCGGCCCCCATGATACAGAGGCCTTATTTTAACTCTTTACCACAGCCACACATCAGATCCTCGTCCCACTTCAGCACTAGTCCCATGCATCACGTCTACTCCTATAATGATCCCACGATTGAGGCTCTGTCGCTCGAAACCATTTGTTCGTCGATGTGCGTCAATGGCAGCAACATCGGCCCGGTGGCTATGGCAACCGAGGGCCGTGGTATCGTGAAGCGCCAAGGGTGGGTGTGTGATTTCGCGGTCCTCCATCTGGGTATTATATGAAGATTGTGGAGAGCCTTAACGTTGTCTTCCCTCTGGAGTCCGGATCATCTAACATACTTGGCTAATACCAAACTAATATTAATAAAGCCCTCTTTTACCTCCCCTCTCTAGTTCCACTTCGTTTCACCATGGTCACAGAGAACGCTTCCTAAAAGTACCAAGCCATTGATTAAGACCTGTGTGTATAACAGCATCCCCTAAGCTTTAATTGCAAATAAATATAAGTTAATTCACATAATGGCTCTCTTGGAGCCAGTATACCATTCGATGTAATCCTTCCATCAGAGTACCATCCATTTTGCTGTAGGAGACGCCGTCTCATCTCTCCTTCCTAAGCCCATCTTCCATGACTGGGTGAAAACAAAGACCGAGAAAAGTTGTGCCTACAGTATTATAGTTCTATGTCAACAAAGGCTTGTAAAGCCACTCTGCTTCGGCCATTGCGAGTACGCCTAACTGCTTCACAACACATCGCTGGACAGGAAATTACCACTAGACCTACATTCGCCCAGGTCTAATATTCTTGGGTGCCAAAATAATAGCTCGGAATCAGTAAGTCGCTGTCTGGCTGTCTGCCAGCCGAATGACTCTTCAAAATACGCGATCGAAGCATTATGGTTCTTCGTCGCTTCGACAGTCGCAGCCCTAACGCTATCCGCCATCACCGCCGATTCACACAACATGACTGCGGCACGCGAGTCTACGTTACGAGCGGGTATGGCTACCATGGCGATGATGGGCTTTTTTATCAGCCCGCCCGTAGTGGACAGAAAGCCGGGTCATCCTCCATCTCGTTGACGCCGGTCACCTTTTTCCTTCTTGAATCACAGCCTTCGACGATACTCTCGCGGTCCTCGGAAGTTACGTAGAAGGTGAGTTCAATATTGGAGCAGCGTGCCACCGCAGCAAGTTCTCTGGAGCCTCCTGGTCCAGCCATCCCGGGGTCGGACCATGAATACAAGCTTGGGGCCATGAGAATTGCTAACCGTATCGCCTTGAAGATCATGGGGGTTTCTCCTGCGGGCTGATGGCGCCCTCGCTGTTGGAATTTGTAGAAAAAACTGGGCTCCGCAGCCCATCATCTGCCCAGGAGGCTAGGGTAAACGGATGGCTCTCAATAAAATCTCAATCTACTAGGCTGATAGAGGAAATATTAGTGCTGGCCCGGCGAGGGTTCGGGATAATTGTGCCTAGAAGGGACCTCGATCCGAAGCATATCGCCCTCGTGGTCGTACTGCACCGTCGCCTTGGACTGATCGACTGCCTTGCCCTTAATCAGGGCAAGGTGCACATTGTAGTAGATCAGCCGTATAATTCTCAGCGTCCTCTCGAAGGCCAAGAGAGCCACCAATGACCGGGGGTTTGGCTTCTATTTTTTTCGCAGTAGTCGTCCGGTGGCTATCCCCAAAGGCGATTAAGTTGGCGTTTCAACCCGTTTTATCCTCGACGAGACAGATAATTCCCCTTCGTGGATCATAGGGCTCTGTGTCGGAAGCTTAGAGCTCTGATCAACGCTAAATTTCCTGCTTTTCCCATATATCCATTTCACACTCGGATTGATGTATCGTTTTTGCCTTGTTCTCCATGCCTGACATACTCGTTCAATGCCCAACAAGCTTGCCGCCGTGGTAAGACTACGTGCCGAAAGCCTTCCTTATCGCATAGAATAAGCGCGGCATAACTGGCTTTGACCGTGGCCCCCCCGGCTGGCTTCCGGGGAGTAGCAGGCTCGTAGGCATGGGCGACTCGGGCCAGCAAAATAAACTGTTCTGGATCCAATAGTTGCTCAGTGGGCGCTAAATATTATTACTACGCGGGCTTGAATAGGCTACCAAACGCTAAAGTAGTTGCCAAGTATGATGAATACTGATTCATAACTGCTACATCCTCGACATCTCAATCTAGGCCAGATCTTCAGGTACCTGTCCTCTTGGTCATCATCGGCCACATGATGGTGTGCCGAATCACAATGGTGTGTCTGGGTGCTGCTGACATGCGGGGTTGTATTCTTGTCTAACACGTCGAGCTTATCACTAACTACTGTTAGTTTTCTCATAATACAGAACGGAGCTCGAAATGCGGGGATAGGGTAGCTGGCGGTGGGCGGCGTTGGGATTATAGGAAGGTCGGATGTCATAATCCCGGCAACCTAATTCCTTCGTACCGTTGGTACCTGGGGAGGGAGCGCAAATGTCGAGCTGAGGCTTGAAATCCGCTTTCTTGTCTTCAGTAACTCAAGTCTTCTTGCGCCCGCCCGCGGCGAATAACACATGCCGCGAAACGCATTGAAACTTGGGTAGGTAGCGGACATTGACAAGAACATACTAATAAGGAGTACTGGGCAACTCATCAGATCGAAACCTCCTTTATGGACGCAAATTGACTGATTGATTCTCATCCCTGAAGTATGGATGCCCAAAGAATCCCGACCAGCCTAAGCAACTGGGACACATCGCCACGCTGGTCTGACATCATTGGTTTGATCTCGCTGGTCTGACATTGCTGGTCTGGCAGACGCCAGGCTAACCAAATCCAGGCTCAAATGTGGATGCTGGCCAGTTCCTGATAATCCTTCCGCTGCGGGGAGTAAGCTGACATCGGGGGCGAAGCTGACCCTCGAGCCGAGCCGAAATTGTTGTATTTTAAGTGCATATTACGCCAGCTTCTAAGTGAGGGGGTGCTTGGAAACAATTTAATTCTCTCCTGGACGTTCCATATCAGAGACATCCTTCGGCCGTTTTAAATACCGCTGCGATCCCTCCAAGCGACTTTCCTTGCAGGTTCCTGTAGGTCGTCTCCCCATCTATTATCCTTATTATTCAACATGGCCAAAATGGAGGGAGTTTGCGATCCCAAATTCCAGCAAGTTCGCGACCTATTTAACAGCCGGCTTGAGCAAGGGGAGGAGCTCGGGGCTTCGCTCTGCGTCAACATCGACGGAAAGAACGTAGTAGACCTATGGGGTGGCTACGCGGACACCGAGAAGGCCCGGCGCTGGACCCGAGATACATTAACAGTGGTCTGGTCTTGTTCGAAAGTCGTCACCGCATTGGCAGCCGCCATTCTGATCGACCGCGGCTTACTAGACCCCGACGAGAGGATGTCAAAGTACTGGCCAGAATTCGCAGCAAATGGCAAGGAGAATGTAACTGTTGGCCACGTTCTCAGTCACGCATCTGGAGTACCTGCATGGGAACAGCCCATCGCCGCCCAAGATGTATATGATACCGCCAAGTCGACAGAGAGGCTCGCCACGCAAGCGCCCTGGTGGACACCTGGTGAACAATCCGGCTATCACATAGTGAATCAGGGCCACATGGTCGGAGAATTAGTACGGCGCATCAGCGGAAAACCATTAAAGCAGTTTATCGCGGATGAGATTGCCACTCCGCTACATGCAGACTTCCGCCTCGGGGTAGAGGAGAAAGACTGGCCTCGCACCGCCGATATTGTTCCACCCCCAGACATCCCTCTAGACACCCTGGACCCGGAAAGTCTATTTGCTAGAGCTTTCGCTGGTTCTCCCGGGTCAGCTGAGGCGTCGATGAGCCCTGGATTCCGGGCCACCGAGATTGGCGCCACAAACGGCTTTGGGAATGCCCGTTCACTATGCCGTATCGGGTCCATCGTGTCGCTAGGAGGGACCGTGGATGGGCGGAAATACATCTCGCCCACCACAGTCGACAAGATTCTCGAGGAACGTATCAGTGGGCAAGACATCGTCCTCCAGACATTTATTCGTTTCGGACTAGGCGTTGGGCTACCGTCCCCGCAAACATTTTCGTGGATTCCCGAGGGCCGCCTCTGCTTCTGGGGTGGCTGGGGTGGATCGATGCTGATCATGGACTTGGATCACCGAATGACCATTAGTTATGCAATGAACAAGATGCGGTTGGGTAATACTTTAGGCAACGCGAACTCAGAGCTCTATGTCCGGGCAATTTATGAGGCTCTTTCCAAATAGATCGTAATAAGGACTTCAAATTGCCATCAATTCGACTTTGGAATATAGGCAGATATTATTAGTATTCCCAACCCTCTCATTCCCTGATGGAGGTAAGAGTCGTGATTGGACTAATACTCTTCGTATAGCCATTCGACCAAGAAAAACTTTTCCGTGCTTCACCTTCTGGCAGTCCCTCATGGCGAGGAGTGTTGCCTATTATGAAGGAAGGATAATGGATGAGCGCTGCTGCTGGCTGCAAGAGCGGCGGTAGTGGCGCAGCAATGGATACGGAGGCTGCCAAGAAAGAGAAAAATAGATTGTACCGCGATGTCATTGTCGAGATCAATGCAAACAAAGTGATTGAAAAGTACATGGTGACCATCGCGCCTCTCTGAGACTACTGACTCTGCAGTTGCAAGGATGCCGGGCGCGCCGACGCTGGGCTTCAGCCAGCGATGCCGAGTTCGGGTACTTGAGCGGTCAGCAACTGATGACACTTATACGCGATATTTGGAGCGCAGTAATATATCATCTCATGCTCCAGCCGACCACCGGCTATCACGCGAATACAGACGGCCCCGGCCTACCAGGCTACCGCTGCATTTCCGAAACGATAGCTGCTGTCGGAAACGTTGACGTATCGCTCGGCAGCATCCATATCAAGCTGTTGAATCTAGGACATCCCGGTAACCCAGCGCCAGCCCCAGACATCCGAAGAGGCTTCTTCTCTGCGGTGTAGCAGCTGGCGGAATTGAACATCAGATGCTACAACTCTCCTAGCGAACAAAGGCAGTGATGGCCTTGGAGAATTCCTGTCTGCCTACTTGGACACGTCTAGTCTCCGAAAGGTCCACGTTGACATGAGAGACGGAATGGGGCCCGGAGGAGGCCGAGCGCAGAAGAGTAGATATGGGGAGAATTGATGGGATCGAGGTCACGAGAGAAGCTCATGGACATCTTCGGCGCGGCCAAGCCTCGTCTCTCGGGCCTGGTACAACTCCTCGACCGGCTACCGCAATCGATGAGGCGCATTCACCAAACAGATGTCCTTCTACTCAGCGGAATCCGGAAAGGTGCGCTGGACGTTCTTCTGAGAAAGAAATATGATTTTGCGTCACTAAACGGTTTGCAGGGGTGCCGAGTGTGACGACATGTCACCCGAAGAGTGCTTAGATGATGAAATGGGATGGAATCTCCCGCAGCCGCGAATCTGCAGCGTGGGAAAGACACCTGTAGGGACGGGGCTCAATGCACGCTTGGATTCCTGGGCTCGAATTTGCTTGAGAAGTATAGGCCTTGATACTACCGCCTTATGGTGGTTGGCGACGTCTTGCACCCGAGCAATACCCACCTTTCCATTCATTTTGACTTCGATCCTCGACTTGATGCGCAAGAGGTTAGCATTCGGTCCGGAAGACCGCCCGACGACCGAGGAAGTACCGAAGTCAGAATGAATGGAAAGGTGGGTATTGCCTACTTTCTCAAGATCTCCTAAAAGTCCAAGTGGCCGGGTTTATTAGCTTGTATTATCATACAAAGAGAATTATCAATTTTGTATTATGATAACAGCGTGAAACTTCCGAGAACCTTTTATTATTGATCGAGTTTATGCCTTCACCTCTTTCTTTCGTCCTTCTTTTGCCTCTTTTGTCGACGTCCGAAGCCGAGCCAAACGACCACCTGAAGCGCCTTCTATCACCCTCCACTTGATGCCAAACGCGGCGACGAACCCCAAGATAGCACTTCCCACAGCGACAAACTATGCATCTATTGTCAGCCTCAGGAGTCTGTGTGCCTGGCAGGGGCGAATTGTGACACAACATTGAACTTACAAACGCCCTGGTAATAGCAGCATTATACGCCTCCAATATCGGGTTAAGTAACTGTGGAAAGTATGTGTCCGAAACCTCCCGAATCCCCTTGATCCCCACGCCAAGAAGCGCACCCCTCTGGTTAGGCGTTAAGCCAACACTTCCGAGGTGTGAGTCTAGTTCGCTGTTGAATACAGTCCCGGCGATAACTTGAATCACGGTGGCGCCGAGATACTGTACGAACATGACGAGCGCAATGCCGATCGGGATGAGTTCAGGGCTATCCTTTAGCTCCAGCTGCACGCAGAGGGAACTCATCTGCATGCCGAAGCCAGCACCGAGTCCTTGGATGACCTGGTATCCTATCCAGTGGCTGGCGGGAGTTGAGAAGACGGTGAACGTGGTGAAGAGCGCATTGGAGGTGCACGTCAAGATGGCGCCGATGAAGAACCAGGGGTTGTAGTACCTAATTCTCAAAGCTAATACGTGACCTCGAGTTAGTTGCCGTACTTGGACATGCGAAGATGCGGCCCATGACAGAAATGCAGCTCACCCAAACTACTACTCAATATGGTAGTCACCATCTGCGTAATAACAGTCGGCAATGTCCTCACGCCGCTTTGCAACGGCCCCACGCCCTGAATCGCCTGAAACCACGCAGGCAGGTAATACGACGCGACGGTAAGCCCTCCCATCTGCGCAGCCGCAAACAGACAGGAAAACACCACAGTCCTCCTCATCGCCAGCTTGCCCGGAATCATAGCCTGGTCGCCCTGGCGCCACTCCCACGCCACAAAGAGAAGCAGCGTCACGCCAGAGCCGACGAACAGGCCAATAATAGCGGAGGTGTTCCAGATGCCGTCTTGGCCGCCCGTCTGCATGGCGAGGAGGAACATGAAGATGGCGGGAACGAAGATGAAGCAGCCGACTAAGTCGAGGCTCTTGATTCGTCCCGAAACGCTGCCGCCGCGGCCTTGTTGCGGCCGGAAGAAGAAGGAGACGACAGCGAGGGTGAGGGCGTTGAAGGGGATGTTGATCCTATTGGGCGAAAGAGGGATATTAGTTAGTTCCTTGGCGCTGCGCTTAAAGAGAAAGATGTGCCGCGGAGTGTGGGGGCTATTAAATGTTATTAAATGATGTGATACGTAGTAATATTACCAGAAACACCATCGCCAAGTAAGTCGATCCGCAAATCTGGATTTAATACCATATTAGCAGCTTTGCCACAACGTTGCTTGGCAGGGGTATTATTATATTATTACTTACGCTCCGCCTAGCAGAGGCCCGGCGACGAGCCCTACCACAAAGCACGCAGCACCAATACCCATAAAAATCGGCTTCTTAGCGACCGGAGCAATGGTGACCAGTATGGTAAGCCCGTTGCTAGCGACGCCCGCAGCGCCAATACCTGCGATGGCGCGGCCGGCGATGAAAGCGCTGCTTGTGGGGGCCCATCCACAGAGGATGCTCCCGGCTAGGAAGATGACGGTGAAGGCGCTGTACACGAGGTCAAGGGGGAACACGGACGCCATTTTCCCGGCTACCGGAGTCATCGCGCAAGTTGCTAGCGTGAAGGAAGCCGGGTACCATGCGATGTTGGAGGCGTCATCGCCTAGATCGGTCATCACAGAGGGCAGGGCCTGTGTAGAGCCAAGTGTCAGAGGTGCGGCATTACTAGGCCTAGTCGCGGTCGAGTTTGATCACGGGTGACAAAGGGGGAACTTACAGTGCCAAGGATGGAGATGTCGAGCGACATCATCAGGGCACCGAAGCAGACACCAATAGCGATGGCATAGAGACGGAAACCTCGCAGTATGGTATCTGGATCTGCTTGCACCTCCGCGGCAGATTCTTCATCATCTTTGAGAGCTGCATCCATTGGGGCGGGAGCTGTCGATGTATTCTCGGGTTGGTCGTCAACGTGGTCGTCAACGTGGTCGTTAACGTGGTCGCGGTCGCGGTCGCGGTCGGCGTTGGAGGGGGAAGGAGGCGAGTGGTTGGGAGAAGCCATACTGACAAGCTTGATCTCAGTACTCAATCCTGAGGTGGAACGCAAGAGTGCCGAGTTCTATCAGCCTGCGAGGGGTCGCTGAAGGAACGTGGAACGGGCATGAAGGGGGAAATGGGCATGTTTGGATTCCCCTCGTGTTGGATCCCGGTCCGAAGGATTCGACTGTTGCGAAGGATTCGGCCCACGCCGCAAACCGGCGTGTATTTTAACTGCCAGGTGCCAATCTTGGTTGCAACATAAATTATTCTTCTAACGTGCAGTGTTGATTGGCTAGTCAACGAGCTGCCCGGTTGTCCCATCCGATCCGATATGGTAATAATAGATACATGCCTCATTTAGTAGGATCACCCAGGATCGCCATGACCATTGGCCCGGGGTGTCTTGGCCCTCTCCGAATAATAATATCTGGCGTCAATTTCGAAGAGAGCTGCTTTGGCTTTCATTGTATAATACAGGACGCACGCACAGACGCAAGAGATTGACAACTTGCACTTCGGATTGAGTCCCATCCATGAATGGAGACGTTCTATGAAATCAATTGCTCTTGGGGCTTACTAATAATAGTATCCGTGGCATCTTGGCGATTAATCGCTTCCCTGCGCGAGCTCGACAAAGATCTACTGATAAGAGGTCAGCGCGATGCCGGCTGTTCATGCAGCGTTGCCGACGAAACAAACCATTTTCCCGATCCGACTATGCACGATGCGTCTTCCAGTAAGAACAATTGTCCTGCTCCCGCGCCTCCAGGGATAGATTGCCTATCAGGCTGCTGGAGCTTAGCTCTTGAGTCTTGGCTAATAATACGACCTTCTTTTTCCTGGCACCCCCGGACTCTTCATCTCTCCATTCCCTGGGCTGTGGGGCTGCTGGCGTCCTGGCTATTGCCACCGGCGTTCGTGTCCCTCACGCGCCCAAGTTTCTGCCTTTTTGAGTGGGAACATGAAATGAGAAGTAGGATCAACAGGAGCAGTGGTGACTCCGGAAGCGAGAGATCCCGAGGTGATTATCTCAGCTTTTTCTCCCAAAAGTTATTAGAAGTATTAAATATTGTGTCAAGACTTCTGGACATCTCCGCCTGCCTGTCAAGGTTAGAGAGAGAGGTCGTAACACCACCCAGTCGGTTGTACATCATTATTAAAACTCGTGTATAGACAGGCGACGAAATGGAGGCTTTCAACTGACGGATAGATAAAAAATCATGTATAACCTATAATCTCACCAGGCATCAGACCTCGAGCTCCGTCGTCGCTGACTTCTCGAAGATGGCCTTATACGGCTGAATCTTCTTCTCCACTACACCTCCGGGGCCACAGTAACGCTCCACGATATCAACACTACGGCCAATGTACAGCTCTGGCCTTAGCATGTCATCGATGCTACCCCAGATCGGCTCAAAGAATTCAGTGGCCTTGATTCTTTCGACCAAATCATTCGGTTTACCTTCGTTCTTCACGACGTGTCCAGCCTGGTGCGACAAGACGCGGATCTGCTCATGGGCTTCCTGCCTGGACACGCCCTTAGCACAGAGCTTCATAATGATGCTCTCAGTGATCATAAAGGGGAGCTCTTCCTGAACCCGTGTGGCAATCCGCTTAGGGTAGATAACCATGCCATTGGTGATGTTATCGAGACCACCAATGATAGCATCCGCCAGAAGGAACATCTCGGGGATATCGATTCTGCGGACCGCACTGTCATCCAACGAGCGTTCCATCCATTGCGCTGCGAGGGTATTCGCAGTTGTAGCCTGCTTTGAGAGCAGCTCCCGCGCGAGACTGCACACTCTCTCAGACCGCATTGGGTTCCTCTTATAGGCCTTTTCTCTCACACTTAGTTTATCCTCCCATCAGAACAATCTGGGGCGGAGTACTAACCATTGCCGATGACCCGATCTGATTGACTTCGAATGGCTCTTCAGCCTCCTTCCACGAAGCCAGATGGCGGATGTCTCCGGTGATCTTTTGCGCCGTAGCACCGAGACCACAGATGGCATTAGCGACGATCAGGTCGACCTTGCGGGTGTACGTCTGGGTCGAAACGTCGTAGCAACCAGGGAAGCCGGCCTTTTTACAAAGCAATTCGTTCAGCTGGTCACACTTGGAAGCGTCACCGTTGAAGATCTCGAGGAACGATGCCTGCGTTCCAGTGGTTCCCTGGGCACCTGGAATACGTTAAGCCTTCATACTTTGCGCAATGCCGGTTTCGGCTCACCTCGAAGCAGCAACCCATTTCGGGCATGTTCAATACTCTCAAGGTCGAAAACGAGATCCTGGGCCCACTGAGCCGCCCGCTTGCCAACTAATCATGCACATTAGCAAATAGTGAGTCTGGTGACCAAAAGAAGCTGTTGGTCTCGTTATACCCGTGATCAATTGCGCTAATGCGGAAACGGTTAGCGAGGTCTTCTTGTTGTGTTTTATGAAATGCACAATTACACCTACCTGGCTGCAAGTGAGTGTAGGCCAGAGTAGGCGTCGCCTTCCACTCCATGGCAAGCTTAGCTAGGTTGGAGATGACTTTGGACAATTTCGGAAGGAGAAGGTCCATAGCATCACGCATGAGAATGAGTTCCGCATTGTCCGTGACGTAGCAGCTGGTTGCCTAGTTGAATCCAGTTAATCCTACTACCTGTCAAAGGTTGGCTTTAAACCGGTGGAAGAGCAGCTGGAATTGCGGGGTTTAGCATCATTCAGACTCACGCCATAATGGATGATACCAGCGGCAGTTGGCGCAACGGCGCCGAAAGCGTGGACATGGGCCATAACATCGTGTCGGCGCTTCTTTTCCTCGATCCTGGCCACCTCAAAGTCTTCGTCCGTTACTTCAAGGTGCTGCCTCATCTCCTCAAGAGCTTCTGGTGTGATGGTTTCAATACCAAGCTCCCTCTCAGACTCGGCCAGGAGCAACCAGAGCTTGCGCCACTGAGAGTGGCGTGAGCGTTGGCTGTAGAGTTGTGCCATCTCCTTGCTGCAGTACCTCGTGGTCAACGACGTCTGGTAGGTATCGAAGGGCGAAGGCCCAGCATCTTTTCCACGGCTTCCCATTTTGGTTAGGCTTCGAAAAATGTAGTCCGCTGATGATGATGATTATGTTTTCTTTTTGTCGTCGTTGCTGTTTGACCAAGAAAACCACTTATCGGCGAAAATTTAGCTACGTCTAAAACCCTAAACCAAATCCCGCAAATTATATAATCAAGCTGGCTTAGTCAGTTGATGTACGCTGAGGAATGGTGCTAACGAAACTTTGTATAGTTACTATGATGGAGCATTCGATATTAAACACACTTGAAGTAATCTCAGACCCGTTTCTAACCAAGATTTAATACTCAATATTCACCATACTTTAGTACTATTTGATATGATAAGTACGGGAGTCCGCTTAAGGATATTAAAAGGAGTTTGTTCCTGTCAATAAATTGGCCTTGATTTGGTCGTATTATATCTGCGTAACTGTGTTATTGTCACTAACTTTGCTTTGCTTTGCCCAAGCCCAAGATTTCCACGCCCTTAGCATACTTCGTATTTCGTCGGAGCAGGTTGTCCCTCATTTGGCATTTCAGCCTCTAATAGTTTATTCGTATAATCTGATGTGGTCCTATTTAGACACGACGCAGGCAGGGTAGAAGAGATACAGTGCAAAGTATTAAGAATGCAATATCTTACGACCCATCCAAGAGGCGAGTAGATCAACCCCGGCTCTACGTCGAGGCTCCAAGTCAGATAGCAAATCTCGATCTTCCCCTAGCTTCACTAGCTAATACTGCTCAGCCGCAATCAATACCGGATGTTACAAGGATCCTCAAGGTGGATTATCACTTGGCTGTCCTTTGCTCCTACGAGTTGGTGAGTATTAGAGCAGAGCCGCACCTTGGTAAAAGGAACGCCATACACTGACATAGATAGACATTCCGTAGAGATGAGATTAGGAAGACTCGTGGCGTTCAGAAAGGTTTGCTGGAATTGGATTCCGAATTTATCCGAAGCCATTTACCGAGGTGTGTATGTTCGTCTGATGGCTGATGTTTTCGGCATCCGGCACTGTCTGCTCTGGGTATGATGTTGGCGCTAGCCAACTGGATACTATCATTGCCGCTCTAGACGACGTGTTGTTTGGATACGAAGAAGCTAGTAGCTGTCTATGAGTTAGATGAGAGTTCGGTTATTAAAGGGGATTAACAGGTTAGTGTTCTCATCATCTGGATTGGGACTCGCTCGTATGCCGGACTTGGTATTATTCTGCTCCTAGTGTTTCCAGCGCCATGAGAGGCGCAAGCGCGCTGGTCGTGTGATGCAGCGCCAACGTCCACCCAATATAGGTACGGATGGCCAGCAGTTTGTACGAACATCTCTATTTATCCGCCCCTCTATGCGTCGTGGCGATATAATATCCGGATCCTTACGCACGTACTCTTACTAGGACATGGCTCTGTGCCGCAATCGTGAGTGCCAAAGTAGATCTGTTTAGGAGAGCTTGGGGTTAGATTAAATGAGGTGTACAGCAATGTATATTAACACAATAAAGCTCCGCGGTGGGGGTGACGCACACGCTGTGGCGTTGTGGACTTATCGGGACCCGAGACCTCAAGAACCGGGCATCTTCGGAATTTAACTAGTCGCTTTTGCTCTTAACCTGTTCTGTCAAACCTTTGCTTCTCTCAGGACGGGTGAGAAATCCTTAACTTCTAATAGACGGATGATGCTGCCATTTCAGCTCCTCGGACTGGTGGCCGCGTCTCTGGCCAACTGCCAATCCGACAAAGCGACAACTACCGCGCCGCGGACTAGCAACGATGGAACTTCCATCTCCTTCATACCGGAATCGACCGAGAAAAGCAGCAGATCTGACCGAAGCACTGGCTCCTCAGATCTAGAGGGAGTCCCATCAGCCGTAGCCAGCGCCTACGCCAGACCCCCGAGCCCATGCACCGACCCGGACTTCGCCGCGCCCATCTACGTCGTCTCAAACGTCACCATGACGGCCGACTTCCGCACGCAGACCCCCGACGATCCCATCTACGCCTTGGACTTCCAGCTAACCGACGAGGCCAACGACTATACAATGTCGTGCTCGTGGGGGCCCTGGACACCCCGGAGCACCCGCTTCGAGATCGAGCTGAAATGGTCGTTTGGCAGCTGCAGGGCCCTTGGGGCCGACCAAGATGATGAGACCGACTCACTTGCCAACCGGTTTCTGCTCAAGTATATCCCGTATTTCACAAACACAGGAAGGGATGAGAGGTTGTACATCTCTCAGATGTGGCTCTGTGAGCCGCAGGATGGGCTTTTCCCGTAAGTAATATTGGTAGGAAGTACAAAACATGTATTATCATCGCGCCATCCTCAACCACAAAATCCCAATCTCGCGGTTGGGACGTTGTGTCTCACCAAGAAGATCGAGCGGGGCGGCGTAGTCGCTGGCTATAATAATAGTTTGATAAAGACGCTCACTTATCCGGAAATTTCCAAAGTCAAATATACTAGGCTAGCGCCAACGTCGCCATGAACCACACCTGTCCTAGATATATCGACAAAGAGGTTGACGCCTTATTCTACGAGTGTGACGTATCCCCACCATCTCCGACCGTGGACGCCAATCTCATCGCCCCAACCCACGAAATCAGCTTCCAGCGCGAGCCCGTTTCCGCTCCCGACCCGGCAGACGGCGATGGGGCTTTGACCCCGGTGAGAGCGTGCGTCGACCGGTCCTTGACAAGTCCGGAGTTCGAGGTTGAGAGTTTCGTCCTGTCTCCGCAGTACGAGTCCTGGCCGGAAGCAACGTTTGACGGTGGGCGGCTGCAGGGCACGTCGGTAAACTTTACCCTTACCAACAAGGCAACGGGGACAATCGTCGAGTGTTCGAGCGGGGCCGTCGGGGAGGAGCACCCCGACCCCGACCCCGACGCGTTTTACTGGCTTAACGATGCTCACTTGTTAGTTCGGTGTGAGATTAGGGAGGATAGTGAAAGCATGACAACTGACGTGTTTGACGTTTACTACCACATCGCAGACAATATACTCTACATCAAGGCCGACTGGTCATGTGGCAAGTGAGTGGTCCCCAAAAGCCGTGTATGGCACATGGCAGATCAGTATTAGCGGATTGACTCATGCCTCGACTATAATACCTCATAGTCTTTCATTCGCATCCGAGGCCTCAGCTGAGATGCCCCTATTCTGCCCTACCTCTTCCCAGTGCACCGCCGACACGACGCTGCTCCCCGGCAGTCTTGCCGGCGCCTCACCGCGTATCAACCCCGTAGCCGCTGCCCTCCTCCCCGACAGCGCATCCACACCAGGCTGCACGGCTCGTTCATCCCGCCCGTCCTGGACCATCAATCACATCGCTTATACGACCAACGTGACCTTCTGGGACAGCCCGTGGGTGGATTCTCACGGCTGGAAGATTCACCCGGAAGACAACCTGACCCAATACGACAGCGTCACCCACAGGCTCGAGATCGTCTTGACCCACAACCCCAGCTCAGCCGAGGTACGGTGCTTCTTCGACGACGCGACAAGCTTTGCGACGGAGAGCGAAGAGCTGGATTGGCTCTCGCAATTCCGGGCGGGCAAGTGGCTGCGGTGTCGGGACCCGGATTCACACAGCGTGCGACCGCTCTTCGAGATAGACACGTGGGTGTTCTGGACACCCGACATCACGGTGGAGAACGCAACCTACGCGTTATTGAAGATCAATCAGACGTGGTACTGCGCTGACACCGAGAGTGGAATCCCGTGAGTTAATATTACCGTGTTTAGCTTGTCTCTACGCTTGCCTTGCCCAGCCTTTTCCGTCCAAGGAACATTGACAATTCCCTGCTTGTCTACTGACAATCACATCTCTTTTGATGCCTCCGTACTAGTATCCGCTTCACAGCCGAGGCGCCTTTGGACGAGTGGATCCCCTGGCAGCAGAGTTCCTTCACGTGCACTCAGACCGTCTCGCGCCTATACACGCAGTGCTATACAAACTCCTTCAACTGGGTCCCCTGGACCGCTTGCATGCGGTATGACGTTTCGAACTGGTGCGGCACCATGTACTCAGCCCCGCCGCCCGGTTCCATCTACGACATCGACGACATCAACCTGGCTGGGTCGTCGAGTGACGCCAGCGAGCCCATTATCCTCACGGGGTCCTTGACGGGCCAGGAACCTCTCTCCAAAGAACCGCCCGAGTTCGCGGACAAACCAAAGGGCAGCAGCTGCACCGCCATTTCCCTCTCCCCCGGTCTCGCGTGGGTCTTCGACAGCTGGTCCTTTGACGTCTCCTTCCCGACCGAAACGTCATCGTACGACCCCGATGCCCCCGACGAGACGGTGCCGTCGCTGAGATTCATGCTCCGCAACGAGGCGCTGACGTTCGGGCTCGAGATCGCCGTGCCGAACCCCATTTACTACAGCGTGGAGGCCTTGACGCCGTATCTGGCGCGGAGCCAGCCCGGAACGGTGTTCGGGGTTGGGGAGAGGCCCTTTCCGCTGACGCTCGGTTCGAGCCTTGTGTTTGACGTCGCGACGGGGTACATGGAGTTTAACACGAGCTGGTATTGCGAGGACAAGGATCCCGACCACCCGTAAGTTTTTTTTTTTTTTTTTTTCTCTTCTTTACTCTCGGTCCCGCTTCTTTTTTCTCTTCTCTTTTTCAGCTGAAGGCACCATGCCTTCTTCTGCCATCTGCTAACACTCATTCGAAAAAAAAAAAAAAAAAGAAGAGGAGGTTTCTCACTAACTCTGCGTGCCCAACAGCATCGTATTCAATGGCACATGGATAGGACACGTGCCCATAAGCTGCGACATCCTCAGCGACAAGGTAGCCTGTCCGCTTGAAGGCGGCGGTGGATCGTTGACCATCTACCCCGTCGTGAACTGGGAGGTTGCCGACGGCCCTATCCCGGACCCCGCCGTCGAGGATCCATGGGCAGGCTAGGGTGATTTGAGAGATGGAGTTGCACTTAGTATTAATTCGAATCTGGATTAACCAAGGACTTTTGAGTTGCAGGAGGCGAAGTTTCAGGGGGGCATAGGAGAATGCCAGCAAAACAAACATCCATAATACTCGGTAACGACCCTTGGCAATGGGACGAGTTTCTCAACTTGATCTTCCGCTCTGTGCACTTGTGTAGTCGGGAATGTCCGACGTCGATTTCATGCCGTCGCCAATCAGCTTGGAATACGGAGATCATGCCCGTGTAAACCCTCAAAGCCCAAAGGCCACGAGCGAGTAGTACTTGCTACATAACGCAAGCGAAAGAGAACCGTAACCACTGCACCACGGAGAACCGGAAATCGTAGCGGGAAGCCGTGCATATCAACGACGCCCGTTCTCTCGGAACGAGGTCACCGAAGCCGGCTGGTGTGCCGACAGGCGCCTCGATAATAAGGTGTGTGTTGTATCTCATCACATCGGTCACTATTCTCTGGATGGTGAGCACATGTTGACGAAGTCGTATCAAGTGTCTCACTCCATGCGGCGTTAATTACTTGCATTGGGTCATCTCTAGGCGAGAGGAGCTGCTGTTGACCCTCGGCCCACCGCCCTTCATTCCCCTGCCGTCTCTTTTGAGCGGAAACCTGAGATGGCGGAGGCGCAGCTCCTTCTGTAGCACATGTTGTCACTCACTTCTCGGGCCTTGCGGACACGGCCCCAACCTCACAGAGTTTCACATTCCCCCAATTCATACCTGATATGTACGGATACATTGTACATTGGACAGTGGTCATCTGGTTTCCTATTTATTTAAAATTCTGGCCCCCCTCGACCTCCTTCTTTGCCAAAGTCCGATGCATGTCTGATGCAGACCTTTTTTGTCCCTCGACTCGATCCAGCCCGACTCTTCTTTTCCGCTTTGCCCCTGAGATATGAACCTAGATTAGCTGTCCTAGCCTCCGAAGAAGAGCGGAGGCTACCAGTACGTCCACCAAGCGTGGTGTTCTCCGCGATCAAGCTCTGGTTCCTCTCGTCACCAGTCTAAAACCACAGTCGGCCGTGATATAAATCGCAAGAAGCTAGAGAACTTGCTCACTATAAGGCTTGGAAATCAGTACACACTGAAGGCCAGTTTGCCCATCTCCCGCTCCTCTCCCCCCACCCTCCAGGACCTGCGGATTGGCCCAAGGGCGGGAATTACCCCCACGTTGGACACGCAGCTTGCAGTCCTTTTAGCCCTTTGACCAAGAGCCACCCAACGGTTCTCACGTATACTCGCGCAAATACGAGATACTCGCTGAACGGAGTCTGTCGGATGTCAATCTCGAACGCTTGGGAAGGATTTGTTCTGGGCAGAGCCTTATTAATAGTAACTTCTGAGACGCGTGTTCGAAAAGGGCTGCCATGCGAATTTCGGCGCTTTGACGAGTTTTTGTTTCATAGCTAGTCATTACTGACTGACAAGATTCGGTAAGAACCAAGATGAGTTACACCACAAATCGACTAGAGTGGATGGAGCAGGATTTGAGTTCATGTATAACCTTTCAATTTTTGGCCGTTTCAGATGCCAGAGACCAGCGATGAGGCCGTTCAAATATATAGCATGGCGAAGAGCGCGATGTTTATTCTATATCCTAGCTCAATATATTTCATATGTAATAACACCGAATTAAGCATATAAAAATTGCAGCAGTGTTCTCTTCTAATGGTCGTGGAATATATTCTCTGTGCTGGTACTTAATGGCAATGCAAGAATACTACAGCACAGAAGTACCGCCGGACGAAGTATTTGTAAATCAAAGATTCAATCGCCAAGTCCCAGTGAGGTTATTCAGACGGGAGATCTATTCTATCGTCATCATGAAGGTTAGATTGATAGTTAAACTGCGATAAAGATGTGAAGCATTAGTTGCTCTCTAATAATATAGTAGTTACAAAAGACGATCGCTGCTGTTTCTTTTCCCTTACAGGCCGGAGCCAGCGCGCCTCGCAACTCCAGTCAAGTCTTTAGCCTTTCTGTTTCATGATTGATCAAGAGGTTCGAGGACCATGTAACGCCCCACTTCTTATTTTCCTTCTTTACTTTTTCCTTTTCCCTTAAATACTCACACGAGGTGACATTCAGAGTCGCCGTCCGGTGAACTTCGCTCTGATCCGATGGCGGTGAGCGTGCCGGAAACGAAAGCTGCTTAGGGCTATTAACCATGGCAGGCGTTGTTTGTGGCATGCTATACATGCCCTACAGCACGGGAGAACACGAGGTTAGAGATGGGCGGCGGAACTCCAGCGCACCGCGCGTCCGGCGGGTTTGATTCCTTGCTCCAAAATGATCCCCTGAAGAAGTGGGGCCATCCGAACGGCTTGACTTGTGGGGCCGCAAGCCGTAGTTAGAGTCAATTCGGAAGCCGGATGGCATTAACATTGACGACATGGTATAACCCTGTCAGCATAGCCAGCAGCAGGCACAAGGTTACAATTAATCTCTTAGCTTCACTCATCCGTCACGCAGCAGAGATATGAGGGATCAGGCAAATACAATGCCAGGCAATACCAAAATGCCAAAACAGCCTCATCTCTCCAGGCACAAATTCACCAATCTCCCAAGAAACTGGGCACAAATAAAACCACTCCCATGACTTAGTAGTACTGGAAGTCTAAGCAGGCAGTCCACTTTGAAAAGAAACTGCTACGTGCGGCCCTGTATAGGTTATTTATTCCCCAACACAACCTTGCGAACCAACACCGTGACAGTAGAGATATCCGAACCTCTACTACAATATGTTGAAGTAGGACAGTGAAGAAAGCAGGTATGTTTACATGTGTAAAGGACTGAGAGACCATGATCTACTAATTATTCAGGCTGACCAAGAAAATTGCGGAGGCTGATTCTTCTATATGGAGACCTTTCACCCTGTTCTAATTATTGAAAGAACTGCTCTCTTTCCTTCATCAACTCCCCAAACCAGGATCGTAAGAATCTCCTAAGTTAAGAAGTTGTAGGACCTCGCGCAGCTCGCCGCGCTTTTCACGGATGCGAGTATTAGCCTGCCTTACCTCGGTATAGGGAGCTTCTCGTATCCAAGCCCCGGACTCAAATGTCAGGATCAGGAGCTGGGTGAATGGGCTGGGAAACCTCCCTCGGCAGGCGGCAAAGATGTTGAGCGCGCCGCCGGACAACGGTAATTACGAAATTCTGGAAACTATTATAGACTCCAGGCTTGGTAGCGTTGCAGCGGTCGGACCGGGGAATCGACTTTTGGCGCCCACAGTCAGGTTCGAAGTGAGATGCAAGAGGGCAGGCCGCGCAGAGGAAGCTCTCTGGACAGGCGAGGGAATTAAAGGTTGCCCCTGTTAGCGTGTGGATGGCGATACTGGATGCGAACCGACTTATCGAATGCCAGATCCCACTCGTCCAAAAGAGCGTCGTTGGAGAAGAGAGGCTGTCGCGAAATCCAAACTCAATGGCGACCCTGGGTTGTGCCCACCGCCTCTGAAATCCGTATTACCGTAGAGGAATTCAAACCGGAACAAGAGAAGGTTGGTTTCGTCATTATGCTCGCCGTCATTGCGAGGCTCGGGGCAGATAACAAAAATTCATTCGTGGCACCTACATCCTTAATACCTAAAAATAAAACATCGTCACATTTTGCCGGCCCAAAGCCAGGCGGCACTAATATTTTTTTCTTCACCTAACATTATAGCCAGCTTCCAGTTTTTCGCCCTCCTGATATCACGATGCCATTAACACTGCCAAATAACGTCAGGCTCGACAATTACAACCTGGAGAGCAATTCTAGCAGCTTTAGAGGGGGAAGAGGGATGTCATTATAGTAAGTAGTTCAAGAGGTTATATATAAAGAATTATTACTTAAAGTGGCTAGGAAGAGTCGGGAACACAAGAAGATGCCAGCCTGTGAAGAAGGTAGCTGAGAATCCTTGGGAGTGGACTGCTGCGATTATGCGTGACCTGGAGTAATCATCGGGCTAAAAGCTACCGAATTTTTGAATATTAGACTGAAATTCCCAAAGAATCTTGGTGCTGCCTGAGGTATGGATGTTGGATTCGGTATGGTGCAAGGGGTGTATTCTAAATACCTGCGAGGGTGACAGGTTCAAAATAATCACCGTGGATCGTTCAAATAATCTCGCCTAGCCGCATAAATATATATATATATATAGCTGCTGGCCTAAAAGTGTCCATACGTTGGGATGTAGTTATATAGCCAGCCAGCATCAACTTTGCAGGAATAAAGTTGCATGATGATGATTGGGTCAACGGGTGACGCTCCAAGAGCAAAGGTTTTTTCGAGTAATAAGACACAAGATGAGGGTTGTAGCCGCAGCAATAATTGTAACTATACCGGAATATTCAATCTTTGGTCCCGCTGGTTTGTCATACACGATCGAGAGTACCAAGATACTTCGTACAATCCATTGTAAGTTGCAGAGACAAAACCGCTTCCATCGATATTATCTTTCATGTTTCCACGCCAACTGGCTAGGCTTTCTACACTCCTCCCAAAGGGAGTTGGTTCAACAGTCCTGGTAGTATTAGTGCCCGGCCTGATTCAAGCAATCCGCCGTTGGCTGGCTAGCGCACGCACTAATAAGCGAAGGCCAGCTGGCTTGGCTGGAATTCCTCACCTGGCTCGGAGCAGGGATGAATTCCGACACTATTGAACCGGCCTGCACCCTTTTTTATTTACCATGGAGCACCACTGACATCCAGTTTGGCATCGACCCCCCCTTGCCCCTTGAGCGAATCAAGGGAGCGCGCGCTCGCCCTAACCTTGAACGGGATTGGGAATGTGCCACATGGACGCACGGGAGCTCCATTTCACCAATCAGGCGTGGCTAATGACAAGCCACCTGGTTAGCCCGAACACATAAAGAGATGGAACAGGCGCTGGGTCATCTCAGCTCTCGCCAGCGAGGGATGTGTTCTGAGTTGCCAGGCTGGCGATTCTCACTCTCTCACTCGCATCGTAGTCCAGCGCCTCGAAGCATCCGCCAGCTTGGTGCACCCACGGCGGAGAGTCCATTGACGAGAAATCCCCCGCTCCGTCGACGTATATCTCTCGCCCATCGGCTCGAACATGGATAAGGTGAATCCCAACTTCATTGACGGAGGCCCAACGCTTAAAGGGGTCGATCCTGCCCTCGTTATCCCAGACGCGACCGCGTCCCTGACAGGGAGCACCTTGAGCACCTTATCAACGGCCACCAGCGCAGCCCCAAGTTCTGTAATCACCCCGGGTCCGGATCCCGTGGAAATCCCCGAACTATGCGGCTTCAAGGACCGCACGACACCGGTCATGTGCGCTCCGGGGGAGACGTGCATGTTCAACACGGACATCTATGCCGCCGTATGCTGCACCGGCGATTCTTGCTCTTGGAAGACCACATGTTGTGGGTATACGCTCTCCGACCCTGCGCCCAGCGTCTGCGGGAACGGTTTGAGTTTTGCGGCGTGGTTGGTGTCCTTTTCTTTTCTTTTCTTTTTTTTTTTTTTTTTTTTTCCTTATGCCGTTCACTCGGCCGTGCTCGGGCTAATCATCTTCAAGTGCTGCTTCTGGGGCCTATTCGCTAAACTCCCAATGCATTACGTACCGGTTTGAATCCGGCTTTACCATGTACGCAGCATGCTGGACGTTCCCCGCCTACTCGGAGTCCATCCACTTCACAACCGCGGGCGCCACGACGGCTTGGCCGGGTCTCCCAAGACTCACCGGCTCGAACGGGCCCCCTACCAAGACAGCCACCACCGCCGGCGCCGTCGAGACCGTCGTGACGAAATCTACAAACGCGGGCGCCATCGCAGGGAGCGTTATTGGCGGGATCGCTCTCGGCATTTTGCTCACTGTTGGCGGCTGGTTCTTCTATCGTCGGCTCGCGGCGAAAAGGTTAGCTGCCGTGGCTCCAACCAGCCATCAGCAGGTTCAGCAGGTGCCGGCAGAGTTGGGTCAGCAGTACTATGAAAGTCAGGAAATGGACGCATCGCGGGCGCCGGGAGGGTATGTTCAGAGCTATTCACCCGATCATGCGTATGGGGTCGTGCCCTCCCCTCAACAGCCGTATGGTGGGATAGAAGCGGATACGCCAACTAGACATGAACTGGAGACAACTCCGAAGTAGCAATACGCGAGACAAATCCATTTCCTTGGGTGTCTATTAAGTATGAAATGATAATATGACGGATGGCGTATGGCTACTCTACTTCGGACAAGAACTGGTGGTTAAGCTTAAATTATTTGTTGTTTGAAAATCACGTCATATATACAAGGAGAGTTGGCAATGCCAGGCTTTCTGTACTAATGTACCTGTCTGGAATAAGGATCCTCTTGCCCGGCAAGTTCATGAATAATGATCAACTTGGCTCAATCTTCTCGGCCGGCCCAGAGCCTTGAAGGTGAATAATATACTATCTTTGTGCAGACCCGAGCTCTGGTTCTTCCCACAGTTACTACTCCTTTAGCGCCTCACTCGATCGGATGCGTAGGATTCCGCATAATACTGATACGAGGTTTAAAAGAAGAACAAGCTGTTGGCAGAGAGTCCGCTCGCCGCCCATCCCCAAGTCATAACACCCTATCCGCAATGCAATTTACTTGATCAAAATGGCTTCGACCATTCTTGAAAGCCCCATATCCACTGCGAATGTCCTTGCCAAAGTGCAGGAGGCTTTCGCTGATCCCGGACAAACGACGTTCCAATTGAGCACCCTACGACCGATTTAAGAGTACTCTAGCCTTCTAAAACGTCACCGGGGAGCTCATATGAACAAGAGGAAACTTAGCCCGCCGCTCTAAAGCTCGATGGGGTTTCGTTCACGTTGGTTGTATACTTATCCGTGTCGCAGATGCTGTCGGAATTGTGGGGACCATTGTTATTAGCGAATTGAGGAAGCAGCAGGAGGATCCTGGTGTCATCGTCGATGTGGTCAAGACATATTGGAAGTTAACGATTTTTGTAAAAGCCCGGGTATGAGGGTAGATCATCGGTGCACTGATACCCTCAACAGGGAACTGGTACCTATCTAAATTCCAAATAAAACATCCATTGGACTAAGATACAATGTAGCTCTTCTGGACATCCGTCATATACTTGTGCATCTTCCTAACGGGGACGGGGCCTTTCTCGTACATCTCATCAATCTCAGCCGCGTTACGTCGAGAACACGGAGAAGTAGAGGTGGACATAGACGGTGACGCCAGTACCGAAAAACAACCACGCCGCCTTATAATCCCAGTCGACATCAACCTTTTTCTACGGTTAGTAATGCTATTAATTTCAAATGAATCGTAGATATTGACCGGGACTTAGCAATAATAGGGAGCGAAGTATTAGAAACAAGTCCGGAGATGACTTGAGATTCCCGATGCAATGCCCGCAGCTCGAGCCCGCAGCCTCTGCGAGGCGACCTCGCCAACCAAGGCGTAACCCAAACTTCCAACTGAGGTGATGTAATAAGTCTTGCTGGACATTTAGGCGACTGAACGGGATTTACTTAGTGACGTTGTTAACGAAAGCCCAACACAAGCGACAAAGATGAGAAAGTTCATCGTGGGCTGCGTTTTCGAGACGAAGGCTAGAATGCCGACGACGAGAAGTCTTCCCACGCAGAATAGAATACTAGGCTACGATGGCCAAAGTTGTCTGTCAAGAACAATAAGCAAATCGCCGTGAAGAGTTGGATAGAGTCTTACGATTGGATGTCGGTACCCGCGCTTTGGAAAGAAATCAATCATCGTAGCTTACACATGACAGTGGTAAATATGAAAGCGTTATTGAACCCGCTCTGTTTAAAGAACAGACTAGCAGATGAATTCATGAACGGCAAGCCCACAAGCTGCTGTGTAGACCCTGGGCTCGGTGCCGCGCTCTTCGAATGTTTTCCCGGTTGAAGCACTCGAGGTAAGAGTTGACGAGCTCTTTGAATGTCAAGTTATCTTGGCCGAGTTCCCTATTAGTTCTGCGTTCTTCATAGATGGTGTTCTTAATGATGGCATATTCCGTCCCGAGGTCGTATCCGGGCACGTTACCATTGATACGCTTCAGAGCTTTTTTGCCTTCTTCGTCCATGTCTCTTTCAGCTTAGGAGGTTGGCATGGGAAATGCCAAGAGTATGTTATTTGTTACTGTTTTCTTACGTATCGTCTTCAAGAGACCCGCTACAGGGGGCGGTGCACTCAAAGTGACATATCTGAAAAGCTACGAAGATAGTCCCGAGGACGTGCTAATGCGACGGAGAGTTCTTTACAGACACCGTTGCATCCGCATCCCAGCCGGCTGGTTATAGTATCCGCAGCCAAATATGGGCGGCTCTATGCGGCGCTGTCACCGGACCAAAGACACAGGCTCTACTTTGGAAGGCACTGAAATTATTAACCACAGGCAGGTTCACCCGAGAATCTATCTCGATGGCGTTTTATATCATGAGAGCACTCAGTATCGCGGGCCGCACTCTCTATGAATATAGTTTCAGTAATTTCTGGGAGCCTTGGCGCCGACAACTGGCGCAGAACGTCACGACTTGGGTGCAAGACGACGGTTTGCAAAGGTCTGATTATCACCGCGCGTGGGGGAGCTTGCCGATCTATGAGTTCATGGTTGAAGTGTTGAGTGTTCGCCTAAGGGCTTGAACTACGGCCCCGAAGAGAAGTGGAGGGTAAAGTTCCGCTTGCCGTAGTCAACGGAAAGTTTTATACCGGGACGCTTGACATATCCTGGATAACTCAAGAGACCGGGACGGTGCTTGTCAAGATCAAGCTCGAGTCTGACGAATGGGAAAATCTCCCGGTACGCATCCCCCTCGCCGATAGTCATTGAGACGTTGAAGCAATAGGCAAAGTATACAACGTTTGCGTGGGCCTCAGAGTCGACGAGAATTGAGGTAGTAAAATAATCTGAATACACACGGATAATATGTAAGGGAAATGTCACCAGGATGAGGCGACGCCACATGGGATCGTCTCATGAGCCCATCCATCCATATTCAAGACAGGAAGCCAGCTGCAAACGCGAGTCGGGATTACTGAAAGGTTCTGAAAAGAATTAGGAGCCAAACTCCAAAGCGAGTTCGCGCCAAACTTAGCTATATATATGTCTTGGGTTGGCTCTTCTGGGGAATCTAGTAATGGTGTCCCTTGGTAGACTTGTGCCAAGGGCTTCAAGGGCCCGACACCATGTAGAAAAATGCTTGATGTGACACAGGGCTATCACGAAGATGGAAATAAGGAAAGGGAAGAAGACAGCCAAATTGGCTCCGTATTAACAGTGGAAACTCCCTCAGCATTATTATAATGTCAATGAACACCTGGAACCGGGGAATTAGGGCCATTAGAGAAGCAGAGAAGTGGCACAGGAATATGAGACTGGAGCAACGTTGGATATGCCCTCTTGACGATTTACTCGGGTTTCTAGGCCAGCGCTCTCCTACATCAGCCCTCGTGCAATATAAAGTTACTCCGCTCGGCCACGGAGATGTTCACTCGGCCACGGAAATGCATGCCAGACCAAGCCATGATTCGCCAATGACCGATTGAGCTAATGGGCCACAAGTAAGGCACATCTTTCCTGAACAAGAACAAAGTAACGCATTTAGCACCCTGATCGGCCAACAGACAAGCTTTTCGACTTCCCGTTCTTAGAACCATTCATGAGTAGATCTAGCGTTGAGTTCGATAAGGCCAGCCATTCACGTATTTGCCCATATTGAATGCGTGACCGTGGTGGCTTTGTTCGCCCGCGGCGAACAATACAACTCGTGTCCTCGATCTCTAGAGTCGGAAAGAAGGAGATGACGCCGGCGCTCCCCGACGTCTTTGCGGGGAACAAACGCGAAATCGACGACCTGGTTGTAGCTACTATGAAACGAGTAAAATATGAATGACAGTGGGTTGTAAAGGCTCATTCGCTCGAAGCCAGCGGTGCACTTCGCTGGTCATCCAGGTTCAAATGCCATCAAGCGCATGCGCGGTTTCTCAACTCCGACACGTTCTACGCCGGTACCAGCAGAGAACCCCACGATATACTACTATATAGCTCCGATAGGAAATGAAAAGCAGGATCAATCCTTAGAGGGGCCAACATCCGCACGGCCCATCAAGCTGATAATTAGCGGAGGCTCTACATCAAAGGTTTTATGAGGAGTTTGGTCCAATTCAATTCTTGTTTCTAGAATATTAGTATATTGCAGGTCGCATGGACGGTTCCCTCGTTCTAAAGCAGTCAAATATTTTGCCCAGGTAGTGTAAACACTCTACACTCTTAAGGTAGTGTTGAATGCGGACCTGTACTTTACTAGTGGAAGTCAAGTACCGCCACTATGTTATCTTGAAACTTCCATACTCCTCTCATCGAGGCTGGATTGGACACTATCTAGGTACCGTTGTCCCAGGATAAAGTCTAGCGCCACAGGGGCCCTAGATTTCGGTCCTGTCGATCCGTGCTGATACATGGCAGCCCCCAAGCTGGCGGTGCTTCTGGCCAGGTTAGGTACCATCAAGAACAGTGACGCTAACTGCAGGGGCGACACCAACACTACTGCAAGTGTGCGAATCACGCCAAATGGCCAAGCTGAGGCTGGACCCTAGGTTACTCACTATAGGGACAGAGATGCGGTCGGAAGAACGGCTGCGCGATGCTATATAGCACAGCACAGCTAGAATGAGTACGCGAATTGCAAGGTCGGAATTGATCGGGGTCTCACTTTTCATCGTTTTACTCCTCCCCATAACTCTATCTGGGGACCTCTCCCCAAAGTGGTTAGGTCCAGTGCATTAAAAGCTCTGGGCCTTGACGGTTTACATCAACCACCATGTCGCCTATAGACAAGAGTAATAAATGGTAACAGGTGTTAAATGTGTACATCGAGCCTGCGAGGCATTGTACCATCAGATCATTCATTATATATTAAAATAGTCTATTTTTCTTTCTTTTATTTTCTTTGCCCCTGTATCTTTATTCATATTCATCTACCGCACATGTCCCAACTATTGTAGTCTCTCTTCAAATGCCAATCCGTAAACTGGTCCATGAAGTCGGCCATGATCCCCCGATTGGCCTTGGTGAAGATGGTCTCATACGGATGGACGGTACCACCATAGTATTTACCCTCGTACCACGGATCCTCGCCGCCCATCTTGGCGCAGTAGGCCGTGGTGTTATGCCGGTGCTGGACGGGCTGAAACGAGGCCATCATGACATCGACGCCGTAGCCGTGACCCCAGATAGCGGCCGTCGTGCCGATTTCTCCGTGCATGGCCTTGCGGATGGTCCCGTAGCAGGTGCTGAGGCCGAGCCCATCCTGGGTAGCGCCAAAGTCGTCGTTTTGGCCAAACTTCTCGCCGGTGGTGGGGTCTAGGAGGATGGCCATGCCGACGTCGTCGGTGGCCCATATCATGGACTGGACGTGGGGACGTGGTTGGCAGTTCATAGTAAGGCCGACCAGCTGCAAAGAGAATCTTGCGTTTAGTTTCCTTGTTCGGGCGGGCACACGCCGCAAAACTGGGGACCAGAGACCGGGGACTTACCTTGACGGTATCCGTAATCCGCTCTAGGAATCGGTCGGTCCAACAGCCATTTTCGACCCAGGCGGGGTAGAAAGGTCCCCTCAAACTAGCATTCATGGTGATGAATTTCTTATACTTCTTCCACAAGTCATCCGTCTTGAGGACCTCGCCCATACCCCCCAGATCGAAGCATTTATTCTCTCGCTCGACGATACGAATATTCGGCTCCTGCGGAATCATGGCGGTCGCGTTGGTCGGGCCGTTGAAGATGAAGATGAAGTCGGCTTTGCCATGAAGTCCCTTTTGTACGAAGAAGTCAAGGTTCTTGCGGGCGACCTCGGACTCGGCATATGCGTAGAGAATCAGCGGTCGGTCGCCCTGTCGGTTTTCGAGCATCGATCTGCCATCGTTGGCAATAGTGTAAAGCAACGGCTGAAGCGCACGAGAACCATGTTAGCCTAGACCAAGGTCCCGAGAGAGAGAACACGGCGCGTGTGTGGGAAGGACCGCAAGAAAAACACGGCACGTGTGTAGGAAGGAGACGGCAAGAAAGAAGATGAAAGAAATGGCGTAGCGTAGGGACGATAAACTCGACACGGGGGTTCGGGCCTTACAGAGTCGGTTCCCGTCACGATCCAAAGGATCCAGATGAAGAACAAAATGAGAAGGGCGCGAATCGCCACGGCTCTGCGTAGTGGCGTCCCCGACCACGACGATGATGACACCATCAGGGCGTCACTGGAAGGAAAACCGAGCTAATACTGCGAAGGCTCGTAAGGCGGGGAATTTTGGGGAATTTGGGGGTATATTTCGGGGAGCTGCCGGGGCAGTATGGGCTGGATAATATTATCACGTCCTGGGCTAAAAAAAACCGAAAAAGGGAGGGGGAAGAAGAAGGTACGACTTTGACAAGGGCAAGCTATAATCGTTTTAAGAGAGCCCGCGTCTCTTTCTCTCTATTCCTGACTGGTATTATTGCCCTGTTCATTTTTGATGGATGTACAAGTAACAGGGGCCTTGAGACGTGGATCGAAAATCTCACTTGCTTCCTTCGTGCTTACGCATGTGCGTCCGATGTGGGCAGTGAGCATCCATCGCTCCAAAGTGGACCAAACTTTTGTCGACAGGATTCAGCCTGAGGAAAAGACCCGCCGGGGGAGCTAATAGGAGGTCGCAGAAAGTCAATAGTTGGCAGGACTAGGAATGTTGGCGACTAGGGTTGTGGAAACAAGCATTTGCCAGCCCCTTGCGTGAGACAGGGTTCGGACAGGGGTGGCGTCACTAAAGCACCAAGCTGCGAGCGGAAAAAGGATATATTGAGAGCCAACGCCAGCAGGGGGGAAATCGGCGGGCCAGCCAGGCGCGAGATAATAATAAGGACCAGTGGACGACTAGTTTTGGCGCAACGTGGGTCGCAATTTGAGATTGCCCGGATGTCCCCAGGTTGTCCACGAGCCGCACATCACGATAAAAAGAAATGGAGGCTCTCCAGGAGAGAACGCTGAATTAAACAGATAATAATCACTACAACCCGCTCTTCCCTTTTTTTTTTTTTTTTCATTTATTTATTTATCAAAGATAGTTGGGGGAAAAAGGCCGTATCATACTCATCCCTCGTGGAAACAGCTTGCAGTCAGCAGCCAGCAGCCAGAAGCAGTCGTCGCGAATGTTGCCCGAGAAAAGTGAGAACATGGACTCAGAGCCACATTGGGGGGGCGAATGGTTTGGGAAGGAGGACAAGGTGGGGACACTGGTACCAACTTGTACACTAGGGAACCCATCTGTGGAAGAGCCAACACTTGTATTCCTCCGCAGAGCCAGCCTGGCGTCAGGCCATCAGCCAGCGGGTGGTGGCCTACAGGCCGGAAGGCCGATCCTTTGAACCTTCGGAACCGATTTTTCTATTCTTGAGGACGAAGCGTTTCGCGAATTATGTAATACTCGACCCGACGATAAGAGGGTAGTATCAAGCGATGCTCTTTTCAGCCTAGTTCAAAGTGTGTAATATGTACATACGATGTATAGTCACCAAAGGTTGCGGTGCGGTCAGAGTCAGTGACATAGGGCGCAGTCAGTGCGGCCAGCCAGCCTGCTGGCACTGACTGATCCACTCTGGCCAGGCCAGTGGCTGTAGGGGATGTATTACAGGGTAGGCCAGCCTATAACAATAGACGTATTTTGAATTTACAGGTGGCAAGTAGGCTTTGAAACATATTATGCGTAATAATATGTAGAAGAGCTTTAAAAGATAACTTATTCGTAAAAGAATCATCAAACTATGCCTAACTAGATATATCAACCGAACCGGAAGAAGCCTTGAATAGTTTAATTTCAAGTATTGAATACGTTTAAACTGATATAATAAATACAAGGATAATAAGCAGTAGGATTAGAGATATATTGTTAATTGAAATTTATGCGTTTTTATCGTTGCACCAGCAAACGCAAGACAATTCGAGCGCATGGGCAGAACTTGCGATTGGGACTTCCAGCTGGCCATGAACCGCCTTTACAGAGGTCGCCGACACATATTTCCCTAATTAGGAATCAAGTCGAAACACCGTAGATTTTGTTCCCCGGAAAGCTCGTATTCTAGAGACGCTACATACACTCCACCCTGTCCTCGGCCCTTCCCTTGGTCTCTGGTGGTAATATATTAAAAGGAATTATTGCGTCATGTCTTTCAAACTTTCAAGTCAACATCTGATAGGCTCTCAAAATACTTGGAAGTTTTTGCATGAGCTTTCATTTCAGAAAGCTTCTGCTTTTTGCTACGGTTGAAGTCGAGTCGTGCTGAAAGACCGCGCACTGGATCATCAGCTCGTCGTATCAATCCATTCAATACTGACTATCAATAAGCCTGCTCATGGCCGCACCGTCCAAATAATCAAGCGACGCAAGCTCACAGCTCTCTTATCAATAGACCAATATCTAACCTCACATCCATCCTCCTCCTCTGGTATGGGTTATAAATGATCCCTCCAGAGACCCGGGCTTAAGCAGGGAGTAAGACATCTTCACAGCCGTTGACATCTCGGTGCTCACCATGGCGGAGGTCGGGCTTGTCATTATCGGCCCTGCCAGCAACTGACAAGATGGGGGAAAGCTCTGCTCCAAGCGTGCGGCGGGCGACTATCGAGCAGCCGATGCCAAGTTCGGAGAAATGGCTGTCCGCGTTGAAATCTGCCAGGCGTGCGTCTTCAGCCGACTCGACGTGTGACGATGCATTCTGTTCAAACAGTATTATTGTATACTGTACGTGCCCCATCATCGCTAATCCTAGAGGCTTAAAGCCCACGGCCAGTTCGTGGGCTTGGGTGAACGGCAAAGGCTCACATGGAGACGCAAAGTAAATCAATCCACATCTAATGGACTCCAGCGTATTCTACCCCGATACTTCTGGCTCAATCCAGGGCGAACTCCCACTACTTTGCAATAAGTTCTATTACATCCAAATCTAACCACGGTTACCTATCCCACAAAACGTATCCCCACCTGTATAGCGCAGTCAGTACACACTCCCCGTATACGTTGGAGTATCGACCGTTCCATAGGGTCACACACGCAAACGATGGCCCGGTGGGCGGTATGGAATCACCAATATGCTGAATCTCATTGCGTATCTCTATTCAGCCTCGTCTCTCTCTGTTAGAGGATCGACCGATAGTTCAGCCGATCAAGTTGAGCTATCTTTCCTAACGACTCCTTATAGAAGCATCAGGCCACTGCTCCTAGGTGAGGTACTGCTGCACCCCGGCTATAAGAGTGTCGTGGTCGGTTATGGCTAATAGAAGCCGCACCGTCATTTGCAGGCCCCCGGATATCGTGTCATTCATAAAGTCTGCCCAAGGGCTGAGTTAATTTCTATTCAGCTAGAGTACTCATACAAGATATACACGGCTGGTTATCGTAAGCTTACCTTCGTGCTCGACCCCAAAGTCAAACGAGCCATAGGGATTTGGCCGCCGGGGAACTGCTTCATTACGTCCAGGCCCGGAGCCGGAGCCGACAGCTATCCCTGATAGGGCTTGAGGAAGTTGGTGATGTTCACGTCGGTTTGGAGCGATCCGAGAACCGGCACTCTTGACATCAGATTGGCCTACACGTCCGTGATATAACTGTCGAAATCGCACTCCATGCAAGTGCGAAGAATAATATCGCGCGAGAGTCAGTATTGGGTATGCTATATTACAGGGGAAGCATGGACGAGCGATCGTAAAGATGCTAGGTCTAATATGCTCAGGAGGATTTGGAGCTTAAGCTCGGCTAGTAGATTTCCCAGGCTCACAGTCTCATTCATAGTAGAATCCATGCTAGGTTCTTCTTTCTGTATATTCATATTGGAGGTAATAGTATGTGGAGCTACTGGCTGGAGCTGTAGTTTTGCATTATGTGGTGCAGTGCGAATTCAATGGATTCGGGGGGTCACTGGTGGTAAGTGATAAGTGCAAGACGAGGGCTATCGACGATTACCTACATACGCCATCAGCCTTGTAAGCTCCATCTATGGATGGAAGTAAGTGAGTCAGATCTACAGGATTGTTGCAGGTTGCCGCAGCCTTAGGGCGCACAATAGAAGCGCTGGCGGAATGAGGCAGAGGAAGTATCACCAGATCAACCAAAAAAAGAAGACCGCACTTGCAATTTCGGAGGGATAGGCATCGATAAAGCCCTCTGTAGAGGTGCCACTTTAATACTACAATTAGGTCCTCATCGAAACAGAAAATATATGCGTGCGTCTACTCGCCACATGGAGCCATTTCTCCGAGTTAGAATATTCTAAAATTAACCGAATATCCTGGATGACCGTTTTAATACAGCGGATAGTAGTGAGCCTGTGGTTTTCTGTTGAACCTAGTAACTCTTCCAGATGTTGAGTCCGACGCGGAGACGTTGGACACTAGATGAGGAGGCTGAGGCTGGTTCAAAGTGGGACAGTTTTGCGAGAGCCATGTTGAGCTTGCGAAGACAGAAGAATATTCCTCGACGAGGAATTCAGAAAAAGGGAAGCCAAGCCTGGGCCATTCGCCGCTCGGCCACTCGATGGGAACCAAGAACATTTCCCGGCCAAGGGGATAATAACGACTCAGCGGCTGTTGGCCAGCTGTCTTACGGGATTCAATTACGGGTTCCCACCAAGATCCGGACGGAGCTTGGAACAAGTCCCCGTGTCCGAGGTACTGGATGATACTGCCCGGATGCCCTTCTGCCGTCAACAGCGGCACGGGACAGCTCTCGAAAAGGCCCCACGGACGAGCAGATCGCGCAACGGTCATCATATGGTTAGAAAACATAATACCCGCCTCGGCTGCGACAAGGTAGTAATAGGTGCCGTCTTTCTTGTACAGGTGCGGCCCCTCCACGTCGTCTTTGGAAAGCGTAGCCCGTCCATAATATCTCGCGCGCTTCTCCGACGGGTTCCTGGGCTTGGATGTCCCTTTCCAACTGGCGAATCGTACATTTCGAGTCCTGTATGGCACTGGTACGCCACGACCCCTGGATGTACGCTTTGCCGCCATCGTCAAGGAAAAAGCTGGGATCAATGCCCTGGAAATCGAACCCCGGGTCGCTCCACTCGTCAGCCCATATATTGGTGCTCGTGGCGTAAAACTTCTCGGTGAGCAGACTGCCACAACCGAATCGAGTATTTGTGCAAATCACGTAAAGTACCCCATCGTGGTGGCGTATCGTCGGCGCGAAGCGGCCACCGGCGGCGACTAGGCAGTCTTGTCCAATCGGGAACCCGTGGACAAAGGCCTCGTTCAGTTTGAGCTGTTCAGGACGGTTGATGGTGTTCCTGCAGAAGATTAGCGGATGAGTTTAGCTTTTGCTTGCTACGCAAGGGAAAATATACCGATATGCTCCCACGTTTGGAGATCCTTGGACGCGTAAATTGGCAGCCCTGGAAAAAGGTGGAAGGACGGGTTGACGAGGCAGAATGTCCGGTCTAAATCACTACACAGACGGAGGGATCTGGATCGAACCCAGGGGATCTTGATAGTGACAGTAGGCTCAAGTATCTTGGTCGTCCATGCGCCCGCCGTTGGAAAAGACATCTATATGATGTCGACCTCAGCGTTGCTCAAAACCCTGGGCTTAACCCCGAGGTGCCAGGCTACTTCCACCACTTCGCCGGGCTGCCCTTGGCTCGAAGCCTTGATACACACCCGGCCGCGAACATCTTCGAGCAATCCTTGCCTCGGCGCAATCTGGATACCCGCTCCGCCAAGCCCCAGCCGCTTCACGTACGCATCACTCCGCTGCCTCACGCCCAGAATCTCTGTGGCAATCTCGTAGAGCGGCGTTGCACTCCACCCATGGCAGTCACTACGCGCCATACTCTCGCTCTCCGCCCACGTCGTCAAATTTTGCTCCACCATCTTCTCCCAAGGCTTGATCAGCTCCGCCCAGCACGCCTCGTAAGCCCCGGCGGCGCTCGCCGCGCGGAAAGCGTAAAAGCTCATCGCGAAGCTGGCCCTGGCCATGGTACCCGGCTCCAGGATGGCGCGCGTGATTAGATCCTTTGCAGCGTCGCCTTGGACGCAGCCGGTGAGAACGGCGAATATCTGCGTGTGCTGGCTTAGCTCGCCAGTTGCGCCCGGTCCGTCGAGGAAGACGCCGGTGGATGCGTCGAGACAGTGGATCCGCACGGCTCGGATGATGGCTTGGTGCCGGGCGGAATACTCGTCTGCGGTATCGCGGCGGCCGAGGAATAGGCATAGCTCGCGGGCTTGGAGCAGGGCATAGGCGTAGAGGAGACTGTGGAAGGTTGCGGCGCCTTTGGAATAGTAGGCCTTGGGGATAGCTGCGCCCAGGAAGCCGTGTCCTGGGGTAAACCACCCGTCGACCCAATCGACGAAGCCCCAGCAATCCGCCTCGAAGCGACCGACGAGCCCCGACTTGTTCAACCGTTTATCAAAGTAATTTAGGATGCCGTCCACGGTGCCAATATAATCCTTGACAAGCGACTCATCTCCAAAGTACACCATGTGATCGTGCACCATGAGCACCCAAAAGAGTGAGAACGATGGCATGTTTGTTTGCCGGGCAGGACTTGGCCACTGGGCTTCGATCAGGCCGTCGTCTCGGCGCGACGCATGGAATTCGCGCATGGTCTTTCGCGCGAGGCGGTCATCGCCGGATAATACGTACGTGAAGAGGATCTGGCTGCGGCTGTCCATTGCAAACTGCTGCTGCTCGTAGTAGGGGCAATCCTCGTAAGTCTCGTGCATGCAGTTCTGAAGCGTGGTCACGCTAATGTCCCAGAGTTTGGAGAAGAGAGGGCTCGAAGTACTGACACCCGCTACTATATCGAGCGGGTAGTGGGTTTGCCTATAGGAAAGGGATACCAGTTTGACAGGTGCGTCACCCGTATTGATGGTGAGACGAATGTAACGGAAGGCGCGGAACCAGAAAGGAGAGTAATGGTTCACCCCATCGTGAAGGGTGTACCAATCTGATGCGCCGTAGAGCTGGCCGCCTTCGTAGTCAACTCTGTTTCTTTTCCTGCGAGGCTCACCATTATCCATAGGCGACTCGTAGCACTCGGAGTATAGAATCTGAATAGTGGCCGGCTCCTTTTGGTTCTCTGCCGTGGCACAGAAGTCTAAGAAGCCAGTAGTAAGTGTCTCAGCCTCAATGTCCACCGAGATATTTGATTTAGCCGGTATTATGGTGCCACTCTTGCCCGACAAGAACTGCGACCACTGCTCAAAGGAGACCGCGCCAGAGCTCTTCACGACCCTGTGAAATTCTCGCGGCGTCTCGGTCATGGCGGGGATCTCGCGAGGGAAAAGGCGTGGGAACTCCTGCGCAGGGGACATTTTGCGGCGATACGACTTGATAGTGGCACCTTGCCAGGCTGAGTCGTCGTAGTCGGCGTCTAGCCAGCCCGTTTCGAGCTTTTTTCCATCGACTTTCTCGTTGAGGCCGAGGAAGCAAGGGCCGAGGCGGAAATCCCACTCTTTATCTCCGATAAGGGTAGTGGCCTCATCAATCTTCGATCGCCATGCATCATTGGTGCTGATATCTTGGCCCTAATAGACTAAGTTAAAGATGGTCTTGCGGGCCGGTAAGGGATTTTGGTAGACGGATATCAATAATACCTCAATAGTAGCCTGAACGATTAGTCCAGGTAGGGGTGTCCGCATCATAGAGAGGCAGCCATGCTGCGAGGGAGAGAGCCGAAGGACGCGCGCTGCGAGCACATTCCGTCCCTGTCTTAGCCAAGGGGCAATGTCCACTTCCTCGTAGTTCCACCGGCCAGGGTAGCTCTTGCACGGTCCAAAGCTGATGCTCTTGCCGTTGAGGTACAGGCGATACCGTGTGTCAGCGGAGACGCAAAGCAAGACTTTACCTTGAGGTATTGCGTTCTGTAACTCGAAGACGCGGCGGAACAACACAAAGCGCCCCGGGTCAACATCGTCACTATAATTCGGCGCCCAGATCCATTGAGCGGTAGCAGGTAGGAAAGGAGCTGTCATGATGGCGAGACCCTTGCTGCAGAGACAGGATTATGCTGCTTTTGGCTCCAATTGGTTTTCTTGGTTTCCAAGAGCGTCCAAATGCAGTATTTATGAGGAGAAAACGTGTTCCCGAGGTGGGATCTACGGAAATAAAAGACGGGACTGGGACAACATCCGCACATGGAACAATTGCTGTCCACCTCCCCGCTATACCAGGATCTTCGGACCAAGGGTGGACAGGATAGCCTCGTTACTCCACTAGCGCACCCGCACGCGCCGTACGACTGGTCTTGGAGAACTCCCGGAATTCCCTGTGGAGGTTCGGTATCTCGACGGACATTGGATGGGAAGCGTGTTAGCACCTCTCGTTACGTACTGCCACGCTCTGCGGAAGTGCAGGTGCAGGTAATATCCTTTATCTGTCTCCTCATTGTCGAGTGTCCACCTGTCCACCCAACTGTCCACTCCCTTGTCCTCCACCGGAGAGTCCGAGTCACCGCTGGCCGTCCTTCTGTCAACTGCTATTAGACCAAGGGCAGGGCAATTAACCGGGCGGGGAATTGCACACATGGGTTTTATCATCCATTAAAGAAAGGAGGCCTTCTGCTCGGCTTAGAATGGCACGAAGCTTCGTCATTGATCTATTATATTGTGGATCAGTACTTGTAAACCAGTTTTGTCTACTTGCTTGAATCGGACACAACAAGTGTATCCTCTGTATCCTCACTAATATGCCACAGGGTCAGATCATTCCATCTCCGAAAGATGTTGTAACATGACGGCCAAGTTTAACGCCGATCCCCATGTGCCAAGTTTGGTCAGCGCCATAGCGCAGTGTTTAAGAATCCAGCCCGCCCCAGATTGCGCACTGCCGCCGCGCGACGCATTCATACTTGCGTCACCGACTTGCAAGCTAGGAAATTCCTCTTGCAACCGTTGATCGAGACCGGCCGCCCGGCGCATCCGCGAAATCAGCAGCTTCGACTCGGCCGAGGCCGTCCTCTCGAGCGCCCAGAGCGCAACGTGCGATAAAAACAGGCATATCACGCTTAGAGGCGTGCCTCTTTCCTCAAGAGGCATCCCCAACACTAGACCAATAATCTGGAGTGCTTCCGATGCCGCCAGCAACGCAAAGTCTGGCCGGTCCGCGGAGTGCGATCCCGGGATGTCGACCGTCTCTGGCGACTCCATGGTGGGAGGACGCGTCGCGAACCACTCTTTCAAACGATTGGCCGCCAGCGTCGTCTTCACGGGGCCGTCTTTCCCCATGGCTTCTTGCAGGTCTGTGATGGAAACATGCATGTTGAGTTTTGATAGATGGTGCAGCAGGATCGTGGATTTGCAGAAATATCTGTCCGAATCCTCCATGCGTGGGTTGTCTTTGGCGGAACAGGGCCACCGTTTCTCCCACAGCTCGAATCCATCTGCACTCACAATATTAATATTAATAGTGCCCACCAACTAGTTAGATGGGCCAGAGACGGACCAGAAAGGGCAACTCACCAATGAGATTTTGTCGAAAGGCAACGAGAAAAGGAGTATTTTTCGTTACAGCGGTTCCTCGTACGCCTTCATCCGAATCGTCCGACTCGTCCGTGTCGAAAATAGCCATCTGGCTGCGCATGTTGACCTGTTGGGAATATTCAAAGGTCTTGAAAGCCATAGCAGTCATAACAAGGTAAGAAGTCCACGGGTTCAACTTCGCCGTACAAGGCATTTTGACACACGGTCGTCGTTCAAGCATCCCCAAAAACGGCGCTGCCGCAACAGCAAACGTCGGCGCGGGAGGACACGACGCAGCGCCGAGCAAGCTCTTCCAGCGGCGCGAGGTAGGGGCGTGCCAGAAATACTCGTCGCATGGACACTCCCAAGCTATCACCTCGGAGAAGTACATCATAGGTGACATGTTGAGCAAGCTGGGGAACTGAGCGTCCACCATGTACACGAACCACTGCAGCCTCTTCTGGCTCTCGTAGCTGACCCACCGGGTCCAAGTTGCCTTGACCTCGGGATCCGGAGCGTCTGACTGCGTCGAACTCGGATGTTTCGGAAGTCGCCGGACGTACGTCACTGCGGCGCTGCGAGACACTTCGGCGAGCTCGAACGCCCGCTTGTTCCCGCACCATAAGCCGATGTGGCAGACAAGGGCGGATGCGTATATGATGTGCTGGTCTCGCATGAGGGCGTTGTCATTCTCAATGGCCAGCTGCAAATTCCGTCTGATGCGGTCCAAGGCCGTGATCGCAAAGCTCAACGACCGTCTTAGCCTACTATGCATGGCCCCGATGACTATGAAGACGGCTAACAGGGGGCAACATAGTTCATTGCTCTTCAGCGTCGGGAGGTGCAAGACGGGGGCGTGGGGATAAAAGTGCCGGAAGAAAAGTCCGATAAAGGCGTTGACTATGCGTAAGGATGGGAGAGAGAAGCTCTTTTGTGCGTCGGATTGATTCGGAGACGTTAAAAATTGTTCTATATTCCTGCGCACCGATTCCGTGATGTCGAATCTTGGATCGTGATTCAGAAACAAGGGATCATTTCCCTCTAGCGATATCGGGCCCGAGGCAGGTAAAGGGCGCGACCTGGGATTCCACGCGAATGGTTGCCGGTCCTCCTCTGATGCCTCGTTGGGCGGCGATGGGGGACGCGACGCGGCATCGGGATTTACGAGAGAGCCTAATAGCTGACTTGTACCTGAGCTGTTGGTCCCGGAGAGTCGAGGCGCGGACGCGTTGGGCTGAGCATGGCTCCTGCTGAGTGGCATAGGAGGGAACAGATTATTATTACTCTGGTAGATGTCAACCGAAGTGCCCAAATCATGATTGGTCTCCTCCATTGCCTCGTAAAACTCCCCAGAGAACCATTCTGAAGACCCTGCAAGCGGGTCCTCTGGTCTGGAGAAGAAGGAAAAGTCAAAGTAAGGGACTTGTTGGCTCTCGCTGACGTAGGGTGATGGATTAATATGGTCGGGAGTGGCCGGTGGAGGATTTGACGAAGCTGTGAGGTAAGAGGCATTCACGTCTCTGACATTTTGAGGTTGAGGCTGGCTAAACACTTGGCCGGGTAGCCCGCTGTTCGACTGGTTCGATGTCACAACATCGGCGTTAGGAGAAGGCAAATGACTCAAATTCGAGTTGCCAATTGTGATGGAATCAAGTGGTGCTTGGCTCTGGCTCTGGCTCTGGCTCTGGATCTGGCTCTGACTCTGGCTCTGACTCTGGGGCTCCGTTGTTTTGCCATGTAGCTTCTTGTGCTTGGCCAGAAGGTCGCTGCGGGCGAAATCTTTGGCGCATGTTGAGCAACGATAGGGTCTTACAGCTCTATCTAGAATCTACTGTTAGATTAATACATGAGTGGCTTTACTTGCGGGCGAAGCAAAAGGTTCACGACAGGAGGGGGGCACTACGATTCCTTGAGTGGCGAATCAGGTTCTCCTGGCGCGAGAATGACTTGGTGCATTGGCTACAGGAGAACGCATTCAGCCTTGGCCTGTTCATCGCGACGCGGCGCTGCACAAGGTCAAAGTGGGCGGACGTTGCCTCTGTCCACCTCAACGGCTGTCCAGTGGTAACAATGTGATGAGTGGATATTCTATTCGAAGAAGAAAGAGAAACAGTGGCAGGCGCGAAAATTGTGAGTGGAGGAGAGAAACGTTAGAGTGGACACCAACCTTGGACTAATGATAATATCGCCGAACTCGACGCGGCCTAGTCTCGATGCGGAACTGCGGGGAATCGCCAGCCAGCTGTCCACCTTTCAAGACTAAGCGGGAGACAGGGGATCCGTCGGTGAAAGCAACTTTCTGAGGATATGCCATCTTAACCATCATTTTTGTCGCGCTATTAGGAGCTTGCTGCTGGGCCGTTGGCATTCCGTATGTTGCGCGACTCGGTGTATCACCATGCGAACGACGGCCAATTCCCGGGCGAAAGCTAATAACCCGAACATGTCTCCAAAATATCAGAGTACTAGTCCCGATGCGGTAGCAGATTGTCCACCCCAGCCAGCTATACGAATCGAATAGCGCCAAAGCCAAGCTTCCAAGCCCGAGTCACCAGGGGTAAACTCGAATGGACGATTGATCTGTGGCAGAGAGAGAGGCAGCAGGCGTGCCCGGTGGCTAATAAACACTTTATCCCGATGCTTTGGGACGTTCTATCCGTATGCATACCCTGGATAATATCCTGCATTTTCCCAGATGCGAACGAGGTCGAGCGGCCCCCGGTTAGTTTTATGATTCCAGATTGGGAATGCCCATCATGGGGCGAGGATCATTTTCGAAACGTTCTTCAACCCATCTATCTTCCCTTGGATCACGCCGAGATGGCCGACCAACTCTCCCGTAAAGTCTCGCAAACTCCGTTTTTCGACAAAACGGAGGCCAAATCTGCTCACCCCGAAGGAGACTACGAGTCCGACGCCGCCGTTCGGCGTGGCGCGGCCTTGCTGAACACCGAGCGCAACGTCGGAGTCCTCGCAACCGCCAAGCTACACTGGCGAGCCGTTCTCATCTGTGAGTTGCCCTTCATCAAATTGTTGATACTAGGGGTGTTTATAGAATATTCAATAACGCCTTTGGACCTTGAATTGACCGGTATATCCCTTTGACGCTGCGAAACAAGCAAGGCTGAGGGACGTGAGCAACATCGCCTCATCCAGACCTAACAGACACGAGAAGCGGTGCCGCGAAGTTTCGTATCATCTTATTATGGAAGAGGCTGGATATACTTTAGACTTTACCGGTGACGAAATCGAGTGTCGAGGCGAGCCTGCCAATCCGGGCCTAGCGGTGCTCTAGATGTGCGCCCTCATTTCTCCAAAGGGAAAAACGCCGTGGCGATTTTGGTGATATTATAATAAATAACAGAGCCTAGACTTGGCGAAATGCACATCTTGTTTACATCAGCAAATGCGCAACCGACGGTTTAGTTAACGATTAGATTAGAAAAGTAGTTGTGTGTGCAAATCACCAGATCCTGTGAATGACGTAGCGGCGACTTTATACGATTATAACGTGAGAGAATGATGGAAAGGCCAGCCGCGCGCCCGGCTCCCTCAGCTAGCCCCCAATCCATTCCATTCGAAAAACAAAAAAAAAAAAAAGCCTTTTGCACATACTCTGCAACGCCCACTATGCCTAGGTACAATCTCCCAGACGTGATGCCGTCCTCGGGTCAGGAGGGAAAGCTCATCTGCCTGACAATATGCGGATATTATCGTCAAGGCAGCCTGAGCGAGAAGACTTCCTTAACCCGCCTGTCGCAAATCTCAGCTTCTACTATGAACCATATAGGGCAAAAGTACGGCATCGTTCTTTGGACGCAGGTTAGCATTGCTCTCGTTCACCTCGATGAAACCGAAACCGCCAGCTTCATAATACTGACGGGCCTATCAGGTTCACAACCAGTATGGCGTATGCGAGCTTGTTAACGAAGCCTGTGACTCTTTCCTTCCGCTCACCAGCGAGATCGACTGCATCGAGCAAGTCGTGTTCAAAACCGTTGAAGACTACCAAAGATTCAAGGAGGATGAATGGTGTGCAGGACATCTGAGAGGAGACCACGAAGAACCTGCTGATAGGAAGCGGAACATGTCAGTCAGAGCGCTCCTATCAACAAATTCTCCGTACCAGGGAGAATCGCCAAAATGTACAAAACACGGGTGGTTGTTCGCTAACATTCGGTTTCTAGCATAACTGTCGGATGGATGGACCAACTTGCTGATAACCGGGTGGGCGCCGCAGGTCCGAAAGACCCTATGGACCATCTTGCTGATAACCGGGACGGCGCCAAGGGTCTTTGGGACCCAAAGGATTCCACAGAACTGTATCAGGTTGTGGCTATAGTCATGGGCGCATTGCTGTCCGGTAAGTGCTGAGAAAAATATGCCAGATGATACAAACATGGATACGGTGTCTCCGAACTAACACTGATCAAGGCGCCATGGTGTGCATTTCCATCCTCACCATTCCCGTCATACTGCAGACTTCCACGCACTCTTCTCAGCTCCTCACGCAATGGGTCCGCATGTTTTATTACGGCCATATCCAAATGCCCTCGACCGCACTCGCTACGTTTGCGCTTTATTGCTTCATCACCCTCAGGAGGCGCTCTTCGGGCCTGCCTTGGAAAGCCCACTTGGCAGCTGGCCTCGTCACCTTGGCCATCGTGCCTTATACGTTGATGTTCATGCTCACCACTAATAACACCCTGTTCGACCTGGAGGCAAAGGGCAGAATAACCGACACCATCAGCCTGGAAGATGCGAAGGAGCTTGTGGTGACGTGGAATTGGCTGCATGCCGTGAGGTCTATGCTACCTCTTGTAGGAGCCCTGATCGGATCTTGGGCCACTTTCAAGAGGCAGGCTTAGCGCTCGTCGATGATTTCAGCCCACGGCAGACTTCTGACATCAAAGAGCAGCTGCTTCTGGGAGATATTATTACGGACTCTGGCTGGTTAGATAGGATTGCCTGTAGACTACGGTTTCTAGTTCCCCCGTTTCCATCGCCAGCCTGTCACTTATCGTCGCTAGTGGCGATCGCTTCTACCGAGCTTCTTCGCCTCTCAAGTGATCGGATATTAGTGCCGAGAGGCATGGAGATGAATCAATTTCGCGCATTCCCAGCGAGAATCTTGTGGAGATCGAGACTCTTAATAGAATTTTCGCAGTCGGCCCTCCGCAAGGCCGAGATCGATGTGGCATTACTACTGGCCTTGTCCTATTTCAATGAAGCTATGTACCTAGACTTTGTTATCGGAGACAGGAAAAGAGCGGCTGTGTCACCCAAGCCTCCCAATTACACGGGAGAGGTCCTGAAAGCGTCGTGGATGGCCAGCTACAGTGCCAGCACGCTCCAGGCTGGCCAGACGCACCGAGTGGACATCCCGTCGCGGACTGTCCTGGGAACTCGACATCGCGGGAGTTGTGGCTCAGGAAGTACTACAGAGTCAGGATTCAATGGTACAGGCATTCGTCTTCTGGGACCTCACCGAAAACCGTCTCATCGAAACTTCAGAACCGCCCCCTTATGCTTATGTCTGTCTTATTAGCTATTACATCTGGGGAAAGTTACCAGTAATATACATATTAACAACGAAAACATTGACGCTATAAAAGCGCTAGGGTCTCTTCTCACTCCCAAGTCCAGATTCCCCAAATCGATCAGACACGCCATGGCCGTGGCAAGGCACCTAAACTAGCGGTGCATATGGATAGACTCTCTCTGCATGATCCAGACCTGCACAAAGGATTCACGCATCCAGATTTCGCTCGTGGACCGCATTTTTCTCTCAATGCCAAGCTAACGATAGTCGTTGCTAGCGGTGATTATGCAAACTGCGGAATTGATGGCCTTGGAGAAGGGACTCGCAGCTTCGACATGCCGACAGCCTTCTGTCCGGATGGCTCCTCAGTCATGAGTCTTTTGCCCGAACTCAGCAAAGCAGCGGCGACCACCACTTGGAACACGCCCGGTTGGACCTACCAGGAGTGTCTTCTGTCCAAAAGAGTCCTCTTCTTCGCAAACAGGACAATATATTTCTAGTACCAGTTTACCACCTGGACCGATGATTACTGCGCCGACGATCCCTGGTTACTCACCTGTACCCCCGATGGAGGATATTGACCTCTCTCACAATTAAAACGAGCCTACCGCCAGACCAAATACAGAGCATTGGCTCAGGATACATTGCACGACATGGTACTCAGAGTATATTCGGGCCGTAGAAAGTCCACATCTCGTGACCTAACCTATGAAACGGATAGAATCAATGAATTTGGTGCGGTGCTGAATACACTTCGAGACGCAGCGAGAGTATCCTTCGTTCAGGGTCTCCCAGAGGATATGCTCCTCGAGGCGTTGCTTTGGCAACCTTTGAAGAAGCTTAGGAGAGTTACGGAGAGAGACGAACCGAAGAACGACACGGCAACTCATGGCGAAGCCGGCAATGAAGGCGATGAGAATATAGGTGGAGATGTGGAAAAGGAACAGCATACGTACATGCAGCTGTTTCCACGCTGGTCGTGGGCAGGCTAGATGGGTGGTGTTGAGATGGAAAGCCTGGACGACTTTGGAGGTATTGAATCTCCTCTAATTACGTCCACGACAGCAAGCCAAGCATTCACCATCCAGCTCCACTGCCTATTGTATCTGACAAGGGGGGCCTTACCCCACGCTGCGAGCAGGCCGAAAATAACTTACAACGGGATCCGATTGCGTACCAGGCTAGGCCACTTCCGACTCATAGTCTTCGACCGCTCCGGGCAGAATGACCCTGATGGCAGACTGTTCCGCCGCTTCGACATCTCGGCCACCACACCGCCGCCTCGGGATAATAGCTCCATTTGGAACTGGGCCGTTAATTTCTCTGGGACGCATCATCCGCGGCTCGGTGGCATCCGGATGCCCGGAAGCTGGCGACGCAAGTTTCGCGCCGCGGAGATACAAATTTTCCTCGGTATATTACATTACGTCCAGAAAACCAGCGAACACTGGAGGAGGAAGATGTCCTATTCTCTGCTGGCCAAATCTCACAGAGAACCCCCCCGGCCGGGCTTCGAAATGCGGTGTTAAGCGCCTGCTTATCTTGACCGGATGCCCGTTCCTCCTATCAGAGGACGACGATGGAAGCACTCGCAGGTATTGGGATATGACCAATGAGACGCTGCTAAGAGTAATAAGGATGCAGCATCCCTATCCAACTGCCAATTTCTAATTGCAAGATACCGCACATAGATTGGCTCCCTTTTTGGGCATGAATCCCCGCAGCTTCTCTGTGGCCCCGAGCCTACTACGTCGCCTTACCAAGAGTGTTCGCGTTCAACTAATACGTGAATACTATTCCATAGCACTAAGCTGCATGTTTCTCCTCTCCCTTAGCATCTTGTTGTCAAGTCTCCTCGCCCCACCAGGCTACAGGCGCCCAACGTGCGTGATTCCAATTGTCCAAATCATCAACTCAACATGTGGACCCGACGCCAACTCCGACGAGGACCGCGTTGGGGAGTTGGGTTCCGCCTTTCAATTCAGTCATCTCTGAGGCCAGTGCGCTTCTCGAGGCATACTTCGTCGTCCTCCCAATCGTCCAATCAGGAAAAGGATGGGAGTCCGCCACCTCGGCCGCCGGCGTCAAAACTACAACTCGCAATGGAACTGGCAACACTGCTAGCCTTCTACTTCGGCTGCTGCGCCGTCGCGCATTTCGGCTATGAGCCACTCCGAAACCATGGATTGTTTGACATAATAGCCCAGGAGACCATCTTCCAAGCGATCCCACTGAAGAGAGTTAGAGACTACTGGGGCGAGCTGACGAATCGCGGGGTTCCTGGAACCGGCCCGTACCAACCCATCACCAGGAAGAAAGAGACCAGACTTCTCATTTTGGAACCGGGGGAGCCGGACGATCCATTACGGGGCCGGCTTGTCAACGTCGAGCTCTCCTGGAGGACCCGCTACGAGGCCCTATCATACGCCTGGGGTGACGACTCCGTAACGACCACGCTCGAATGCGCTGGACACAAGTTTAACATCACACCCAACCTCCGGGACGCTCTCATCGACCTTCGATATTCCGATTTTGAACGCGTGCTCTGGGTCGACGCCGTCTGCATCGACCAGACTGACAACGTCGAAAAACAACATCAGATACGCCTGATGGGGTCCATCTACGCGGAGGCGCGGCGAGTCTTGATTTATCTCGGCAAAGCCGAAGACAGCGTCAGTCAGGCCATGGCACAGATCCGCAAATTGGATTTGAAATTCATACCACTCAGCACACTGCGCTACAGTTCCCGGCACGAAGCTTATGGTCCTCTGGTCTACGGCTTAATAGAAAGCTTGTCCGGCCGCTTACCAAAGATGGCGCCCATCCCCGACGGGAGCGTCGACTGGGACCAGGTGATCAGCCTTCTTCAACGTCCGTGGTTCCAGCGTACCTGGACCAAACAGGAGGCCATCCTCGCCAAGCGTGCTGTCGTCTTCTGTGGTGCTCAATCAGTATCCTGGTTCGCGCTAGAAAGGGTAGTCAACGGCATGGATCTCTACGCCGCTGAAGTAGGAGTGATACCTGGCTTCGAGACGGTTCTCGATACCATGAAAGGCATCAAGATGGTACGTGCGGCGAGGCGCGAACGGTACCGACACCTCCTCGATGGTACAGCCTTCCTATCATACCATGACATCCTGCCCAAACCCCGGAAAGAGTACTCTGAGCTCTTAGACCTCATCATCGAGAGCCGCCAATTCCAGTGCAGCAGACCGCAGGACAAGATTTTCGGCGTTCTAGGCGTAGCGCAGCAGGACACATCAAGTTGGCTCTTGGCAGCAAATCCAAGCATCCCAGTGTCCGAAGGTTTTCGCAATTTCGTCGTGTGGGAGATTTTCGTCAACAAGAGCCTCCGGGTCCTCGGCTGCAGTTCGAATCGGGACGCCCAAAGTCCGCAAGCCCTGCCATCCTGGGTACCCAACTTTGCCGACCTCGACCGCCAGCCGGGCCTCCTGCGTCTGCAGCACCGAGTGGCGTTCAATGCTGGCGGTGATACGTCAATCCAGGCGAGGCTATCCAAGGATGAGAAGGTGTTGTACCTTAGAGGTAGAGCGGTAGACATGATTCACACGGTCGGAGACAACCTCAACGACACAGACGACGTGCTATACCTCTCGGAACGCGCTGATGATCAATTCAAGGGCGCAAAGCCAGACATGAACAGGTATCTCGTGCTACAGAGCCGAGGGGTATTGGTAACCGAGGCCATTCGGATTTGGAACGCAGCGTGCCAGCGGCTAGGATCGAGCCGGGGACCTCTTGCGGCGAAAAGCCAAGAAACAAGAGCACCAGATCACATTACAGAGGGCAAGGTGTACCCGGCTAACTGGGACTCGTTCTGGCGCACCCTAATTTGCGACTGCAACGACCTTGGGCGGCCGGCGCCGGAGTCCTTCGCACCCTCGGTCCTGACCTATATCAATCTTGTCACGGAAATCACCTCCCTCGGCGAGGCATTTGTCAAGAGGTGGATGAAGGAGGCCAAATTGGCGGAAACATACGGTTCCGTCGATTCCGAGTCAGAGACCACCTTTGCCTCAAAGTCGCTGAAGGAGGCGCAAATGGCGGAAAGATCCGTCTCCCTCGCCTCCAAGTCACGTCGCTTCGCGGGAACGGACCAGGGGCTGGCGGGATGGGTGCCCAAGGGTGCCAGGAAGGGTGATGTCGTCGCCGTCATGTATGGATCGAGAGTGCCGTTTATTCTGAGGATGGCGGAGGACGGCAAGTATCGGCTGATTGGAGAGTGTTACATCCACGGGCTTATGGCGGGCGAAGCGATTACGACGCCTGAGATGGAGGGAAGCGAGACCGAGTTTGCATTGGTTTGAGTGGTCATATGGAGTGAGTGTGTCTAATCGCACATCAAATTGTGTACCGTTGTGAATGTCTGCACTAATTAGTGATGAAACCATGGGCCATGTCAGCGTGCACCACCTTGAATGCAGCAACCTCGTTGGCATTAGTATCAACTGGTTGATACCATTTGGCAGTAGAGTCGAGAGAACAACCACGGCATGAGGCACCTTGGCAAATATTGTATCGATGAGGCCCTACATCTTGAGGCCTGTGCCGTCAACAGATTCATGTTCTCCGTTCTGCGTCGCGTCATTCGTTCCCGCGTTGATAACAACCACGTTCGGCGGCCAGGTAGAGACAGCCCGCTCCGCCCTGCCCTGCACCTGTCTTACGCGGTCACCTGAGACGCCCTCATGGTACTGATTTCCCCAGATAGTCAGCTTGATAATAACCCCAATACTATTGCGGGAGGTCAGCTGTGGCTAGCTACTCATGTTATCCCTCATGTCATGTTTCCGCCGTTGAAACTTCCGACCATGTCCACCTTCCGTCCCCCGATTCTAGAACTTGTCACAGAGGTACTTCCGGTAGCCGCACTTGAGCGGGCCGTCTGCAGGCCCGCCACGCTGGTGACGACCAGCGAATTTGTATGTTTCATTCTGTTCGCCTTTCTTTTGTTATAGTATTCTATTTTTTTTTTCCTTCTTAGTTCTTTTCCGCTTGTAGGCTGGTGATGAAAGCATGTTGACGAGTGCATGCAATCATATCGACATTTCCAAAACCGCGTCTCACCAGACATCACTCGATAGATTATGTTTTAGATCATCCCCTCCCGGGTATGCCTATGCATGGCGGTCTGTGGGTTCCACGTCTTCCACGACATCCGTGAACAGACAAACCTAAGCTGACTTAGCTCGCCGCGGCCAAAAGTGTATCTGGGCATTTATTCCAATACAGTGCAGTGGGAAGTCTAGAAGATAGGCTAGGGTCATGGAGCTCGTGAGATCGGTAGTCAGCGTCGAGTTTGTGACTCGACCCCAAGGCGAAGCAAATACAACCCACGGATAATAGCAAAATTATTAGCTGAAGCTGCCCGCGATCGGTGGGACTAGACCCACAGCACCGAGCCACATTACCAAAGATAAATAAAGATGTGGCGATAGATTTAACCGAAGCTGAGCCTGACTTGACCCAGTTGCGAAGCCAAGTTGTGCTATTATTAATTATGCTTGCTTCACGCTGTCACAGAACTAGAAGCCGAATAGAGAACGACATTACCAACCAATCAAATCCCATATGGTGTAGTGGTTAGCATAACGCTCTCTCATCCGAGTGTCCAGCGTAGACCCTGGTTCGATTCCTGGTATGGGAGCATTTCTTCTTTTTTTGGTCCTTTTTGTCCATTTTGTCTTTTGCTGCTGTTCTCACCTATATTCCCTACACAATCAATCCTTCCTGAATCTATTTTTTTTACTTCATCTCAGTGTGAAATGTATAGAGGGTTCTTTAAAATGACAGAATCCATGGATTCTTACTTAGGTAAGTCGGTTTGCGACGCTATCAGCGTCTAATTTCCACTAAGATTAAACTTTGATCTCATCTTCATGTTCCTAGCTATTATAGGGGCGAAGTCGACTGCTCAAGACTACCTTCTTCGGCAGTCCCTCGATCCAGCCCACGTACGCATCCCACGCGCCAACGTAAAGACCCAACAATACCATTATTGTGTTGAGTTCCGTAGTACTTCCCCTGTAGATCCATTGTAAATAGCGCGAGCCCGATGGTTGTGGTCCGCGCGTTGCTGACGATCATCATGGTCTGGGCTTGCTTGAACGACGCGAGTCTGGGGAGGCCGTATTATTCTCTGATGCGCCATTCGCCGTTCCAGAGGGCGGCGGCACCGCTGAATGTTTGTGTGGAGGCGACGAAGAGGCTGGAGACGTGCCATGCAGTTAATACACAACTTTCACCCGGAAATGTGGCTGTCTCCTCACCACCTGGCTGGTAATCTACACTATCCCGGAATGCGAGGATAGTTAGATAGTTGAATCGCCAACTCCTCCCGTGTACTTGTACCATCCCTCTCCTCTCCCTCTAGACCGGTGGATTACCCTCAATGTCCCGACCTAGGAAGCTCTTGATGCCGGCGCGTTCGGCGTCCCTCTCTGAAAATTCCAAGCAAATCCTAGGGCTTGAAAATGAACCATCACAGCACATATACCCTAACAGCAGAAGATAACAGCTTCTGTGTAACCGTGGCGAAACAGCACGGGCCGGTCCATAACATCAGGGCGGTGATCTCGAGGATAAAGCTTATCAAGAGGCGTAGAGAAATAATGCATCTCTTACTATAATTTTTTTTTCTTTAGGTGGGGAAATATGATAAATGCGAGAATCCAACATGCAGATATCCACTTTCCTCTCATGCGCGGCCGTTCTTTTCAGGATAATCAAGAGATATGAACAGGCGCGATGCAGGTAAGAAACCCCCCTCAAGGCCACAAGGAAAACTCACTCGATCCTTACTCGGGCTTCTTGCCCCAGACCACTTTGACCCTGTAGTACCCATGGACGGCGGGGTTATTCATCTCGCGGCGAAGGTGGGCAGCGTACACTGCGACCTCCTCCTTTGTCCAGCCTTGCAAATTTGCCATGTACAATACATAACCCTCGATGTCAGCCGCAACGGCCGCATACGCGTAAATCCCCAGTTGCTTCAATTTCGGATCCTTTGGCCATTTCCCCATGGGCACCTATCGTCCGCTGTTAGCGTCTCTGATACCCTCTCGAAAAAAAAAAAAAAATTGAGAGGGGGGGAGGAGCGCTCAATTCCGGTCGACTTACCTTGAAGTTCCGTTCCTCAATCTCGACGTAGCCGGCTTCCTCCATCCCCTTCCTCTGAGTCCCATCGTCGACCATGGTAAAGGTCCTTCCGATCTTCTTCCCGCCCTCAACAAATAGCTTTCCCCACTGTGCCAAGGCACTCTTCTCCGTCACCGTTCCGTCGTCGCTGTCGAACCACGGCGCCGCGTCGAAGCTCTCAAAGTACCCCCCGGGCTTGGTGCATCTGAATGCCTCCTTGAACAGGTCAAACCAGCCCTGGACGCTCAGGCTCCCCGTCATGTATCTCATGTGGAAAAAGTCGACGGAATTAGGGCTAAAAGTAAATGGCTGAGTGCAGTCGTCTATCTCACTATTATAATAAGCAGGGGGGTTAGCCTAGTCTTCTCTCCGACACGGAGTCTCCGGTAGTGGGTAGTCAGGCTTACAATTTCACGTTGGGAGGAACCCAGGTCGGTTGGATAGGTGAGATATCAGTGCCGATGACCTCACAGCTAGGGAAGTTGTCGGCAAAATCACTATTATTAGGTGAAAATGTCAGCGTACGCCGCGTCTAAAATGGCAGCAAGACACCTACATTGCCCAGAGTCCGGTTCCAGTGCCAATATCCACCACTTTCTGCGAGACCTTAGCGTCAGGATCCTCGTTCTATGGATTTTCTCTGGCCTACCTGGATATCGTCTTTTATTGGTGCGAGATAGAGCTTGCCGTCCAAGGTCAGCGTGTGGACATGATGGCTTTCTGGGCGTTAGCGTGTGCATCTAATATGACATGATTGTTGTTAAGAACCTACCTAATATCCATTGCCTCATTTTGCCTTTGGTCATTGGATCCCCTAATAATAATATAATAGCTTGGTCAGTCCCACTGTAGACAGACTGCATCACCCGACAAATGATGGTGCGAATTACCAGTACTCAGCGTTGCCCCTATCACTGTGGTAGGTCCTGCCTTGAATGGTCCTGTATTCCATGATACTTGAGACGAGAGAAGCCGTAGAGCTGGCATTGCTCTCCAACGTCGGATCGTCGACGTCATCTGGACCCTACAATCCTTTCAGTTTCTGCCCACACGTGGTCTGTCTTCCCGCATCCACTAACCAGTGGCGCCTGTGTCCAGTAATGGCCCGGCAGTAGATTATCAGTCGTGGGACTCGGCGTCCTGTTCGGTGGGGATTTGGAGGCCTGTTCCTTCACGGGCGAGCTCGGAGGAGTTTCTTTCGCTTCGCTTTTTCTCTCCATGATGACGGGCGTGAATGGTGATGAGTGTGTAGGAGCAGAGACCAGCACTCGATGAAAACCTGTGCTGTTCTTGAACGGCGACGACGACGACGACGAGTGAGCCGAGCGGGGGGTTCCACTTTGGGTGCGACGACACTAATACACTTCCAGTGGCGGGGCAGGGATTGTCCGGACGGCTGCAGTGTTGGCTTCCGCGGGAGGGACCATTGCTAGCTGGAGACGATTGGCTGGCGGAGCGGAACTGGAGGGGAGAGTCTGTTCAAGAGGGACTTGGCAGTAGGAGAGTTGACTTGACTTGGGCAGAATTTCGCGGGGAGGTCAACAGAGGTGGATATGAAGAAGAGAAGACTATTTCAGTGAGTGAGCGCCAACGCCTCAGCTTCGATGTGTCCAGCCACCGTTCTATTTCTGATAGAACCAGAGAGGTCCGGTATTTCGGGACCAAGTTCGCAGAAGCAGAGGCTTGCCGCGGGTCGCACACGTATTCGCCAATGTTAAGGTTGTTGCCCAGAAGTGACAGGCTATGAGAGTGGATCCTGGGTTTCTTGGGCTCCGAACGAAGAGCGTAACCATGTCATAAGAATACAGGGGCCGTGACAGGCCTGCCAACCACAGTGGTGCTTCAGGATGTTCTGTTGACAGCACATTTTCATTGGTGGCCACATGACTGCCTGGCGAGCCCATCCCACACTGCAAATGTACTAATACTAATATTATTATCAATCGATTCGTTTTGGGTTATTATGTTCGTTCCTTCCTTTCGAGCCAAGCCAGCACTATAAACTAATATACTATCCATGCACGCACGCCGCATTTGCCCCGCGTGCTTTGGGCAACACTTGCCCACATTTAGCCATTTCCGAGACTCCGAGACTGTGAAGTGGGCTGTCTCTTTCAAGTTGTGGCAGCAGCAGCGACAAGAGCGTATGCTCCAGCAACAACACATGGCGGTTCCATGCTGCCAGGCGGTGGAAATCGGTCTTGCAGTCTACCCAAATCCGAACCTCGAGGCTATGACCCCGGCTGCCATTTTCTGGCCCCTGTGGTATTCGACTCGTCAAACATCACCTCATTCTGGAACCGCGATCCGTCTTTTAATTTCCCCAAGACTTGAACAGGAATATTCCGTGCCCAGCTCCTGAGTTCTTGACATGGTTTGGCTCTGCAACTGGACGACTAATTAATAATACCACTGCACTCTGCAAGCATTCCTCTTTAGTTAACTAGTCTAGATTTGACCACCTTAGCGCGCTATCTTGTCGGGACGGGCCGAACTAATGCTGACACCGAGGCTCCACAACGCATTAGTGCTTCCATGCTTAATTATCCGCTTCAGCCAGCTAAGCAACGAGAGTCGAATCCCTATCAGGTTTAGAATACTATACATGGACTCGCAACGTGATTATCCTCGAAGCCCGGCTGAAGATTGACCGAGATTTCGTCACAGATACTCATGACCTTGCAGACGACACGGGATAAAATTACCAACATAAGTCACAGGCGTACCGCCGTCTCGGGACAGACACATAGCAGACAAGTCTAGTTAGGGCATCGTACAATATCGAGGTGAGTAGGAGTGGTATCGACCCCTTGTCCTCGTCTCAATGCCTAAGACGGCACTAGAACGTGGAGTCGACAACCATTACCAGGGTTAGGGTTAAGGAATTTGAAGCTGTAGGGGAATTTGGTCCTCCGACGTGCGTCGTTGGAATCCACGCAGAGGAGATTCGTGGCGGTTTCTAATGTGCACTACACCAGGTCCAAGAGCGCGGCTTTTCCTATCGGACCGCTTTGTAGATGCTGCCAGAATCGTAGTTACACTTGGATCTACAGACGGTCCAGAGACGCCCGGTCACGCAGACCATTTTCTCTAGGGTGTAAACTGAACTCCTTGGCACAATCGGGGTGCGCTATGATCTCTGCAGCCTATTACTCTATTTCCGCTGTTTTGACACGTCTCAGAGGTGACTTGGATTAAACTTCTCGGCACTTTTTTTCAACCTGATCTAACTGTCGCCTCCGACATGCGCCTAGGAAGCCTAGATTGGGTTGAGTGTTGCATTGAGTAGTCTTGAAAGGTACACTGGAAGGACTCCGGCGCACAAAGTTGCCATCGTAACACCAAATGATATATTAGCTGCCATCACCGAAATTGGTCAGGTCTCCTGATCGAACATGACGATGCAGTACAGGATCTTGCGACCTTTCTTCTTATCTTGGTAGGTTCACACTAAATTCTTCAATGTAATCTTCGACCGTCAAGTGGGTCTTCTAGTTCGGTGTTGATCGTAAAGTGCTGTACCGAGGATTGTGCCTATAGGTTGGACATAGTCCATGATGCCTTCAGCACAGTCGCCTCGAGACATGTACATGTTATGATCTAATGCAGCCCCAGGCGGTAAAGATGTTCGTTATTGATATATCCCTCTATGTTGTCGTATATATAGCCTTTCTATGCCCAATTGGATTTCTGGCCAACAGTCCGACAGAGGCACGAGGTCGATACTACTATAGAATAACGTGACATTACTGGAATAAGAATTTGAGAATCGGGATGAGACTTTATTATAAAGGTCTTAGTAGTGGCATTTTCAGTAGAAAAGACCTAGGCCCGAGCCTGCTAATTAACGAATGGGCACTAGGGGCCCTCCAAGTCGGCGAAGCACCTCGGCGTCACTATTTGTGACACTGAAAAATGCATGAAGTACCTAGATGCGTTCAGGTAGCATTTGAAAGTACCTGGATATGTTTTTAGTTCACATCGATATTCGATGTAAGCCTAGTTAATATTTTCCTCCCTATGAGTTAACAAGAGTTCTAAGGATAAGACCCGAGTACTATTACTCCAGTTTAGGAGGGATATTCCAAGTAATCATATTCAAGCCCCTAACATTGCTACAGGCGGCGATATCAACTGATGCTTGCAGATATAAAGCTCCAACGTCAACTATTGCAGTTCACTCGAACGATTTGAACCACTTTCTCGCTCTGACTTTTCAACCTACTAGTAACCCATACCAACAGGTTTCTCCTACAGGAAGTCCTAACCCAAAATCCTCAGCAACTAAAGTTTCTAGAGAACTATCATCCTAGCTTGTAGCATTAGGCCGTCTTAAGCAGCATGCAAAATCCTTCCTAGAAACTACTATTGGACAGCCCTCGGCACTCGCCATGATAAAGCAAGCTATCACTATCTAATTCGCAGTATATTAGCCTTTGTTCATACGGAACGCTAGTGATAGTCACTCTACTTCTCGCGTCTGGCATAGACCTCGATGAAACGGTTGCTTAGCAGTCGAAGACGTAGATTCTCTCTACTGCACACATGGGAAATCGCGCTATTGTTGTGGCCTTGATGAAAGCTTGTGCTAGGCTAGATCAAGAAACTGGTATTACTGGACGTCTAACGTTCTTTTGTATGCCGGTTCTTGATGTTCTCCTCCAGAGATGGAATTTTCTTAGGCAGGACCGAGCAATAAAGGGTAAGAGGGGAACACTAGATGGCGAGTCCGAATTCTAGATCCTGCCGTTGTTATTAAAGCAGCCAAGAATAGACGCCCCCATAGTGCCATAGAGCGACGTACAGATGAGCTAGAAACTCGCTGTAATATACCGCCTTCGTTTTTCGCCTTCCATTTTCTTGTTCCAGGGTTGCTCGGTTTGGATCCCGTCAAAATAATCCAGCGTTCCAGCCATTTCTTATATTCAATCTTACGTAGAGCTAGTCGATTTTTGATTATTCTCACATCCGATACACGGACTCAGCACGCCATTCGAATAGGGGCACGTAGAGCTCGAGAGAACTACCCTTTCCGCGTGGACGATAGAATTTATGAATCAATCAAAGTTATGAAACTATCTTTAATAGTAGGTTTTGGTATATTCAGCCAGGGGAAAGGAAGTATTAAATATTTATGGTTTGTTAGAGGATCTGAATGGAATATCAGAGCAAAATGGCGACGCTGGTAAAATAATAATTTATTAACTATGTGAAGATGAAATATTTAAGGGGAACTAAGTTTAAAAGGATATCGGGTGTTGGTCACCGGTTTCGTCGTATGTTCACTTGTGAACTATCGATGAGATGATCCAACACCATGCTGCACCTGAGAGGCGTAGAGATTGGACAGCTATGCCCCATTAGCAAGAAATAAAGAAGGCCACCAAACAGTCACCGCGGGTGAATCGTGCGCATTCAATTATGGTTTGTCGTGTTCCTTGAATTGGCTGTTGGAAGTTAAGAAAGGCGGCTAGATCCATCGGTACAGACTGCAGTTTATATCCGCACCGATTGTTCGTGAATTGCTCTTTCCTCTGGTCAGTTGCCTACTAATACGCAAAGCCAGCCGCCTAGTTGCCTCACTCAACGTCCTCCCTTCTGCCTTGGCAGTTGCTGGATTTTCGAAAGCTCGACAAGTCCCGATTAAAGTCCCCCTGTCTTCCTGCGACCACTAACCTTGGCCCAATGAAGCGAAACCAGTGGAGGTAGCTTGTGTCATGGAGTCGAGCATGAATATATTGTTATGCGGGGGTAATCATGACTGGTTGCTACACACAGGTTGGGATCTTTGATGATAATCATTTCCAGAGAGAAGGCCACCCTTTAGAAACCACCCCCACAACCTTCTAGCTCATCTTGATGATTGGGTTTATTCCCCAGCTACAACGGGGAACTTGGCTATATAGCCTTTGAACTCTTATTAGTAGTTGGCATTGCAAAACCATAGTAGTGTCCAAATTCTAGACCAGTTATTATCAAAGTGGGATGCTTTTAAGCCCCTCAGTCAAGCTACCACGCGACCCCCACAAGGTTGAATGGAGAAGATCATGCGGAAGCGAAAAGTGTTCGTGACTTGGGGCTAGGCCAGGGTTGTCTTGTCATGTTGACTTCTGGGGTGCGGCGCTAAAATGAAACGTTCGAGTTCAGCTCTCGAGCCCTTAATTTTGCTGTGCATTTCAGCTCCTGCAGCCCCAACTTGAAAAAGCAAACCTGGTGGCGTACGCTTCGCCACTTCTAGCGCTTTCGCCCGCGCCTCCCCCCTTTTCTCCCCAGCGGCTCGGCTCGGTGGGCTCTCGCGACCGTTGGCCAAGATCTGTCGGAGGCTGACCCCTGACTTATTGATGTCTGTCAGTGCTGTCGCTTGCCGCCCGCTCCATTCCAAAGGATGCTGGCAGACATGGGCCAAAGGAAGCTACCACACCCTTGTTCCAGCGCGAACAGTCGCATTGATGGTTCCACGGCGCAGGCTTGCGGGCTTAACAACGGCGCAGGCTTGCGGGCTTAACAACGACGCATGCTTGCGGGCTGGACAACGGCGAGCCCGCGCAAGGATGTGCTCTTAAAAGCGTCCGCGACGCCTGGTTGAATACAAACTTAACGCGAGATCCCGCGCCTCCACTCCGCTTCTCCCATTCTGGCCCCGAACATCCCATCTTCGACGACATCTTCGACATCCTTCAATTCCAACCATGTTTCGAGGCTTCCTCGCGATAACTCTCTTTCTCCTGTCGAGCACGACGCTCGCGGCCACCAAAGAAGCAACCGCACTGAGGGATTTACTATCGTCCGCCTCAGGCTTCAAGGACCTCGCCTCCTGCGGTCGATGCTATATCGCAAACGTCGAGTCGTGCGGCGTGACAGACCTCGTCACCCACTCTGGATGCGAGACTGTTACCTGTCTCTGTTCTTCCAAATCACGGGAGGACTACCTCCATTTCTTGAGGGAGGGGGCGGAACTCTACTGTTCCAACATTCGCCATGACGACGCGACACCGCCGCTCGTTCTCGACTTTTTCACCAACTTTTGTAACTCGCAGCCTGTTACAAGCGCTACTGTATATATCATTTCCGTTGGAAACCAGTGTTCTAATTCCGCGAATAGACTGACAATTCCTAGGACACAGATGTGAATTCCAGCAGCAGTGATGAAGCGACCACCTCACCCTCGACCCAAGGCGGACAGTCCGTCAACGGCGACAACAACGAAGTCTCCAGCCCCGATAGCAATACCGGTACCCAATGCGGCACAGGTGATAATAATACCGGATCCATAACCTGCTCCACCGGCGGAGGTAGCACCGGGTCCAGCGATACGTTGGCTATCGGCCTCGGGCTCGGACTGGGCATTCCTACGGTTTTGATCGCCATCCTTACTCTTTGTGCGTACGGATTACTTGGCATCTAACTTCTAAGCTCTGGTTATTGGCTAACATTGACTGATTAGAGGAATCACGAAGCGCAAGACTGGAAAGACGTTGTTACAGACGATGAAGGATTGGATTTGCTTCGGCCAGGCTCGAGAAAAGGAGCAGGCCGAATGTTAATCCGTCTGTCTAAGCTGGATGTAGGGAGGCTAATAATGCGAAACACTCGAAGCGCCATTACGACCGGGTTTGCCATGGGGTTCGGTCGTCCTTAAGGCGACAAAGTTAACAATATCAAGCTAATGTATTTATGACTGGGAGATTAGCTCCTATACTTGTGATGCAGTGCAGTTGGGCCCTCGAAACGAACTCTCGGTCACGGATTACCGACCAGAAGCGCTCGAACCTCAGCCTTCCGGCACTGAACCCACAAGGGTGTTTTATTCTCTGAAAGATGACACCCAGGGAAGTCCGCCCTGAAAGTCGGGACGCCGAACTCCGACTATAGATCACGATGAGAAAAGAGTTAATATATCTTGCCTGACATGGGCCAGAGATGCTGTTTCCCATTTGTTATTATTAGGTGTCCTCAATAGCCTTGGCGACTTATAATTGAACTCGAGCACGAAAGAAATCGCGATACAATGATTACACTCTGGAAAATGATTACACTCTGGAAAGATCGAGCGCTCCTTTCCTCGCATCTACCCTGTCCTATCCGGTCTGCCGTGTGAGCTTCGCAGCTGAACCTGGAAATCACTTCGATATTCACAGCTATCAATAGTTTTGTACTTTACCTACCCGTTTGCCGCCATAGCGCATGCTTGATAACCTAGATTGCGTGGCAAAAAGCAGCTTTAATCCAGGTCTTCCCAAGGCTACTTGCGCGTTCAAATCAGGGGAGCTCTGTGAACCATTAACACGGGCTCAAAACGAGGCAGCTTTATATGTTTCTTCCATTCTTCCCACGCAGCGACAACCTTGGGATCTGTTTGTTTGTCCCAGAACCAGCTCCGGTAGTTCATATATTCCCTATCCCCATCCTCCGACACGGCATATCTCTTTCGCAGAAAATACGCCGCTCGCAGCCACATGCTAGTCGTACCAACCTTGGAGAGCTCATCTTGATTCGGCAGGCTGTCAGTTAGACCTGCTCCGAAATCCTGAGGCTCTTCGGAGGCCCATACGGACCTACCGTTCCCCACCAGCGCTTCGATTTCGCGCAGGAGTCTCGCTGACCGCTTGCCGTCGCGCGAAAGCCTCGACATAGGCGGTAACTTGATGTGGCCGAATTCCGCGTCCACTTGCTTGGCGAGGGCGGGGCTGTACACGTCTAGCACACGTACGGACCACTTGGGCTGAGGTTCGCCTGGCGCAGGTCCCAACCCGGTATCGTCCCAGTCCATGTAGTGGACGGTGATGAGGACGGTCTTGAGCTTGGGGAAGATGGTATCGTCGGCGTACGGGAAGAAGTCGTGGTGTGAGATGCAGCTCGTGTTCAACGAGGGCCGCACCACGACGGTCTCGGCGATCTCGGCGAAGGGCAGTATCGCGCGCACGAGCTCCGAATACGTCGCCCGCCCCCTGAGTTCCTTGAGGTTGGTCTCCTCGGTGTGCATCACGCGGTGCGGGTTATAGCGGGCGATGCCCCACTTGGTTACGACGTCCGACATCCAGGCCATCTCCCGATACACCATGTCGTGCCACTTGGCGTTGATGCAGATGATGTCCAGGCGGGGGTTGAACCACGTCTGCTTCGGCGACGGTGACTCGATGGGCCGCTCATCGTTCCCGGCGTCGCGCAACTTGGCGGCGTGGTACGTCATACGGCGGTAGTGCACGCCGGCGAACTCCCAGGCCTCTCGGCAGGTCTGGGCGATGAGGGGCGGGCCGAGGGCTTCCACGACCAGCCCGCGGTGGCCGGGAAGCCACTTCTCGCAGAACCGGAGAACGCGGCGGGGGAACGCGAGCTCGTAGATCTGGAGGCGCAGCTCCCGCGGGAGGTCTCGGAAGAGGGCAAAGGTTCTCTTGGCCTCTTGGGCCTTGACCACGTCGTCCGGCACGAAGCCGAAGAAATCGGGAGAGTCGTCACTCCCGGCAGTAATGGGTCCGTATACCGCCGGGAAGTGGAACATGGTTGAATGAAAGAAATTATAGCTGCTTATAGATCCCGTTTCTTTTTTTTCTTTTTTTTTTCTTCGTTCTGGACGAGATGTTTGGGGTGTCAATAGTCAGATGCTGCCTGGAGAGCAGTAATCCAACACATCTTGGGGGCTCGAAAATCACGTGACGTCGTCAGATGGAGGTGAAGGAGGTCATTTCATCGCGAGCTGTTGTTGTTCATGCCAATGGTCAAGCGACTTAGGGCCTAGGAAGGGGGGCGAATAATCTAGCCTTCTACCTGGGTACCAAGCACCCGACTGCCTTTCACACCGTTGCGGAAAAGAAGGGATTATTTGGGAGATTCTTCATCCCCGACTGCCACTTGCAGCCTCACCCAGCCCGGCAGCACCCTTGCACCCTTGGACCCTCTATATAGGTGATTGCTATTACTCTCTCTCTCTCTCTCTCTTACGACACAATCACTTCCAACTTCTCAATCACGATCCGTTCTCTGGCATCAGCTCAAGCAGCGAAGAAGACCTGACTAGTTGAGGATAGCGTCACGGAAAAACTTGGTAGAATAGGACCATCGAGGACGTTCCCGCTATCGTTATTGTCATCGTCATTGTCTCCAGCAGTGGGGCTCATCGTCGTGATCCTCCCCGAAGAGTGGTCCGGACCAGTCAAGCAGTAAGGCTCGTCCGGTCAAAATTCCGCATCGCACCTATCGCCCGGTAATTAGATGCGTGCCTCCTCCTCGTCACGGTGAGTTTGCGGGATAAGTAGCTCCGTGTCTTCGATATTAGCGATTTAATAGTGCCTCGACCCGGATGCTCGGGAGTAGGCGGAAGCTCAATTGATGGCATACATGAATAGCTGGAGGTTCGCTTTTGTCTGATTCCAAGTTGGATATTGATATCCGTAAAGTGGTGCGACCCAATCAAATTACAAAAGATATTCGAAGTTGGAGAGTTTTAAGAATCCTTGTTGGCTGCTCCTTTTAATACCACTGCATCGAACTGGTTGGCATTCTGCCGCTAGGCGGTGAATCGGTGGTGGAGTAAACGCGGACTCGGCGGAGGAACAGGAACAAATAGCACCGACATGACAATCAACCTTCCTCTGCAATCTCTCATTTCGCCACAATGCCAGTCTCCGACATGTCACGAATAGCCCCATCTGGGAGCCATACCAAGTCCAGGCGCTGCCATCAGTGTGTGACGCGGAAAAAGGGATGCGATCTGCGAACCCCCAAGTGCGGTCGGTGTAGTCGGTAAGACCCCCGTGCAGGGTGGATCCCGATTATAGATGCATTGCTCACGCTGCTTAGAGTCGGGTTGAAATGTAGTTTTGCATCGTCGGCAATACATGAGAGCCCATTACCCCTGCATCAGCCCGGCGTCGTTACTTTCCAAAGCCATCATCTCACCGATCAGCCCAGCGTTTGCTTCAACGACAGTAGCCTTGTTCTTTTCGCACGCTCTGTACGGGGCAATGTCTTGGATAACATTGGGCCCTACCTGGAAGGCTTCAACAGATGGCTTCCGGTCATTGATGGCTCAGCCTTGAAAATTCGTTGTGAAGATGCCGATTCTTTTGAGGATGAAGCTTTCTCTGCCTTGATACTGACTTGTATACTCTTGTCTCGAATATCGAGACCAAATCTAGAAGAAAGCGACGTACAAGGGAATGACAGCTTGTATCTAACGTTGGTCGTTTCCCATGCATCGCTCCTCGCTCGAGGAGTTAAAAGTCTTGACCTCCTCCAGTCCAAGGCTTTGTTAGCTTTATACGAGCACTTGCAGGCAAATCATGCGGCCGCCGTTGGGACGGTTGCATCAGCCGCGGCAATGGCGGAGGCCATGGGGCTTTTCCGTTGGCACTGCCAAATACAGCCAGAGGTGGTATCTCTAGATGACGATGGACAGAGAGTCGTGTGTTGCCTATACATCTTGGAACGGTAAAAGTCCACTCTTTGGTTATTACGAGGTTTATTATTTATCAGTGACTGACTTGTGGCAACAGACTCATCCACACCGTCTATCATGAGAGTACAGCCAACCCCCTCACCCTGTCCTTCCCGAGACCGTGCCTGAATCGGGTGCTATCTCATGCGGAAGGGAGACTAGTGAAGCTGGCTTCCCTCGAGTGCGAGAGGTGCGATGCCCACCAGATGCGCATCCCCGCAGTTTCCCCCAGGTCATGCTATCCGTCACTATTGGCCCGCTTGTTCCAGGCTTCGTTGCTTCTAGAAATGGTCATGGAGGAAACCCGCAGCCTCTCAAGGGCGCACACATCGAGAGGACGGGCGGTCCTATCAAAAGAAATTAGTTCACTGGCTTCAAGTTTACATGGAGACCGCTGTCAAGGAGCCCAAGTGAACTGCTCCGTTCTGGGCCTTTGCGTGGGGTAAGCTTTGCTGACCTATTATTTTATGTGACCCGGGTTTCTGACGAGACGGCGCAGCTGCATCTTGATCCTGCATAGTCGAGTTGATTCAATCGACCATAATGCCGACGGCGAGCATGTCGCCGCAGCTCTCAGGATGGTGTTTGACAGGCTCAACATCATACCGGCCTTCCAGTACGAATTTTCAAGGGTCATTTCATTGTGGGAGCTGCATTGCTTCTATCTAGCCGCGAGAATGTATAGGCGGTTCCGCGAGCATCTGGAGCAGCTGGTCAGCAACGATACAGACCGCGCTCTGGCATTAATCACAGAGACATTCCAAGACTACAGTACCGGCTGGAGAATTACAGGTGGGCAACCAGGAGAAATCCTAGACCTATTAAATAGGTATAAAAAATTAACGTGTTCATCAACTCCAGGCGAGCTCTTGTCCAAGATCAGATGAGAGAGTTCGAGCTAATAGTAAGACTAATAAAGCCATTCGTGGCCGCACAAAACACAATGCCCTTCTCAAGCCTCCCTTAGACGAAGCAGTTCATGACACCCAGCCACAACATCTTCGGCCTCCTTGCCCCAGGATTCGAGAGTCTCAGCGCTAATCGCCCCCGCCATCGCCTGGAAAAGCGCCGGACTCGTATTGTTCTTTTCCTCGTCGCGCCCGGGAAACGCAAGCTTTACTCCTCCGCCGGCGATCTTCATGCGGCACCCGACCCCAAGAACCTGGCGCAGCTGCGAGTTTGCCTGGGCACCGCCAAATATACCATAGGTCACCATCATCGCCGGCTTTCCAGTCCACGCGTGGTATAGCAAGTCAATGGCGTTCTTAAGTGCACCCGGTATTCCGGAGTGGTATTCGGGAGATATGATAATGTAGCCTTCATATTTTGCAATCTCTTTGTTCCACGCTCTGGAAGCTTCATTGGTGAAATGGTCGAGGTCTTGGATCATCATGGGGTGAGTGGGCTCGCTGAAAGCTGGGAGAGGGAAAGACGCAAGATCGACGATGGAGAATGTATGATGCTGGAGCTTTGGATCCGCTTCAAGTAGGGCCAGAACCCATTTGGCGATCAAAGGCCCAACACGGTTTGGCCTGGTCGACCCGATAATGATGGCGAACTCCATTGCAGTAGATAAGGTTAATAGTAGAGAGGATAAGGTGAAGAGTAAAGTAAACCGAGCAAGGGAAAGATATCAAGTTCCAACCCGTCCTTTAATACTTTTTCTCGCCACTACATCTTGAAAAAAGAGGAAGATCTTGATGGGAGTTTGGGAGCTTTACTACTAATGCCAAGTCGCTCATGCACAGTCGCCTGCTGGGTCGCATGCACGGTCGCATGCCGGGTCGCATATGATGCGATGCACATTCGCATCGGACTGAACGGTACATGCTGACTAGGCACAAACTAATAAACCTACCGAGGTCTTGATTCGACCATTGCATGGAGCCTCAAAGCACCAAGGTACCTACGAACGGCAGAACTTACGCCTGGCAACTCCCGCTCTAGTTCCTTGAAACTTGGGAAAAGTTCTGTTTTGCATCCCCCCGTCGAAGACCCAAGCTGTGATGTGCCAAGCCGTATTAAGCTGCACCCTCCACTCGACCGGGCTGGCCAAGGATTCAAGGGTCTTGTTCCCCATCCACTAGAGTATTTACCGCCGCTGGCTCAGTCACTGGGGGAGGTTGGCCTTGTTGAGTCCATAAAATGGTCGGCTTCTTTGAAAAGATGTTCAAGTACCTGGTAGCGGAGTAGTTTTTGTGCAAGCGTTGCTTTGCCCAGATGTGCTTGGCCGCGTCGCGGTTTGCTTCGAGGAGCGTATGTTGAAGGGCAAGCGTTGACTGTAGCAGACACACGAGACCGCGACTGAGTTTGGAAAATTGCAAGTAGTGCCGGAGAAGAACAGAAACTTCGTCTTGGGACCAGGAGCGTGGATGGAAGGAGCGAATCGACGTGGCCCAGCATCCGGATGGCTCTTTTGATGATGCATATATACCTAATTTTCGTGCCTAGCATCCTCAGCTCGACATTGCCAACAAGAGATTCACCCTATTACCACTAGAATCTGTATTATCCCGGTCTAAGCGAGGCGGCCCTATTAGTCCGGAGCTCCTTGGCCATCTCGCTATCGTTGGATGTGTGCTTTGGAGGAGTCGGGATCGGCGGCTTAGCCCCCTTCGTGGCGCGGCGCGATTTTGTAATACTTTTCGTCTTCCCTTTTCTGCCTATCGATCCGAGCCTAGTTTTAGAGTTCGCCACAGGACGACAAGCAGGATATGGTGGGCCACTCACGTCAAATGTGTACCGGAGGGGCAAAGTAATAGTGGTCATCCGAAGGCGCAAGACGACAAAAAGCTAGAGAGGTTGAGCCGGTATTTAGTATGGTTGGAATTAGCAGGAGCAGACAGAGCCCGCCAACTCCAAACAATGCTCTCTCTTCTTGAGCCGTTGGGTTGCTGTACTTGCCAAGTTCAGTTAATGGTTTATTGGTATCACGGAGGATGACTGCTGTTTCCGGCCCAAAGCCGGCGCGATTATCGTTTCGAAGCGGTCTCAACAAGGGCGGATTCGGGCTTGCAGGAATAATGTTGCGGACTATTATGGCTTCACATGATTTTTATTTTTATTTTTTCGCGATGGGGTATAATGGAATTGAAAATTAGTGCCTTAAGGTAGTAAATACTGGGCTTTAAATCCGGTTCTCTCAGCTCAGCCAGCCAGCTCTCCAAGCTTCGAAACGTCGCCGAGGATCACCTGGATACGAAAATCGCTGACGGTGGCTAATAATAATTGCTGGGCTGGGCCACCGTCGGCCGCTCGCACGCCAGACACTCCTTCAAAACATATGGATCCGAATCCCGGGGTGGAACATGGCCGGAAGAAAATTCCTGTTCTCGTTCATGCTCTCGACCGCCGATCTCAAGTTCTTTGGCGTCTGCTTCAACACCGACGTGCTTAGGTGCCGGTCGAGGTAGTCTGCGTGCATCTCGAAGAACTTCTCCACCACAGCCAGGACGGTGTAGTCGGCCAGCGCCTTGGTCGCCGCTTTCCCTTCGGTGACTGCGCGACGGCTCCGGCTAAAGACCTCGTCGATGAAGCTTGCTTGGTCATCCTCCTCGTCGTCACCAGATTCGGTATCCTCTCCTTCTTCCTCCGCCGCGTTGTCCGCGCCTGGATTGAGTGTTGCGGGCGCGGGCGGTGCTGTTGGCTTGGTCGTGGCTCCCATGGACACAATGTCGATGCCGCGCCTTGCAAATTGGGAGCCTAGCTTGAGCTGTTCGTCGCCCATGGCGGCCACCTCCTTGCTCTTGAGGTATTTCTTCAAAATCGAGCACATCTTTGCCTTTTTGCGCTTCATGTACGTCTGCCAAACGTTCAAAAAGCCCAGTTCTGGTGCCGAGTTGAGAAAGTTTATCTCGCTGGTCGGAATCCGGCGGCCGTAGAAAGGATGTGTTGCGCCAAGCTCCAGATGGCATAGAAACCAGTTGGCGCTAGGCACGCCGGAGAATCGGGCCAAGACCCATTCGCCAGCCACGTACCCGAGATCTGGCTCCTGGATAAAGTCAATCATACGAGCCACTGTCTTCTCATGTTCGGTGGCCTCAGAGTCGCCTTCTTCATCCTCTCCTGCGTCCTTTGTCGGCTCACCAGGCTTGTTGTTCTCCTCCTTTGCGTCGCTCGTACTGGACGTGCTCGTGACAGTCATGCTTCTCAACAGTTGGTTCGTTCTTCGTTTGTCAGCCTCTTTTCCCTGCTCATTCAAGACCTTGCTCTCCACCGCCGAGACGACGTCCAGTTCTTTCTCCAAGATGTGTTTCTCGCACGAAAAGCTAACCACTACTCGAGCAAAGCCGGTGCTTATGGAGCACCAGCCCGAGATCCTCTCCTGCGGGCTAACTGCCCTCTCAATCTTCATCCGCAGCTTGTCTGGGTCGATCATTGTAACGATGACACGTTGGACGTCAAACACGCTCTCGATACCAGCGTTGTTGACGATGATGGGATTAGGCGAAATTGTCGTCCAGCCAGCGTCGACCGCTGGGTTGAAACGTTTTGAAGATTTGACGGCAGGCATTTGAAGCCCAGTCTCGTTGAACTCTGGTGGTAGAGGGTAATACTGCGCTTCATCTTTGCTGCTGGTGTGTCCTTCCTCAGAGCCCAAGGTTTGAATGTGCCTGACAACGTCTCGGTCATAGGCTTCCCACTGGGCACTTCTCACCGCTTCTATAGGGGGAGCAGCGGGGGTCTGCTGGATTGGCAATTGCAAGGGACTCTTGGGCTCTGAAGGAGTTGATTCCTTGCGACCAAATGAAGGCTTGACGGATAGCCCGGGGAGTTTCAGGCCCGTCTTCGATTTCGCATCCTGAGATTTCGCCATGGACGAGAGTCTTAGCCCACTCAACGACGGCTTGGCACTACTAAAGGACGGGACAATTCCCTTGCCCTCAGTGCGTTCCTCCTCTGGCGGCTTGGTAATAATATTGGAAGTGTCAGCAGGACTGGAGGGAGGAGGAGGATTGCCACAGTTTTGGATAATGTACCCGATGATTTTACCGACGCTGTCAAGCTTCGGCTTCAAGTGGTGGAATTCGGACTGTCGGACGACGGTGACGATTCTCTGGATCCAATGGAAAGGGAGATGCTTGCCCTCTTTCTTCTTTACAAAGTCGATGGCCTCGCGAAGCATAAAGATGGCGCCGTGGTAGGCTGTTATCACTTCATCCATCTTGTGCTGCGCCTCGGTCGAGAGCAGTAGATTGTAGCGCCCGCCGTGGTCCTCGCCAGCGCCGAACGCTGCGTGCGACGAAGGGTACATGGAGCGTCCACGGATCGGACTGCCCATATCCATGCCCGTCCAGTTAAACACAGAGACGTCATTGTGGGTACCGACGACCTCGTCGAGAAGGCGAGAGAGAGCCTTGCAGTAGCCCTCGGCATGAAAGACGGCAAAACGCACGCCGAGGACGCCCATGACAGAGTACACCTGATCTGTTGCAACCGTTGACTTCCGCTTGCAGGATACGGACATGACGTTCTGCGCCGAGAAGCCGTGACGCTGTAAACCCTCCTGCCACATCTCCAGCGGGCCGACTTGCCCGAACTCGGCAATGTGTTTTCGATCAGCCAGGATGAGATCCTCGGTCTCCGCCACAAGGCACTGAATCAAGAAGTTGATTATTTGATGCACCTTGATCTCCTTGGTGGCTGCGGTTCCGCTGTCGTATGTGGCTGGAGGCAGATGCCTCTCGACTCTTTCGAGAAGCTTCCGGCCGCTGCTAATCTCCACAAAGTTGTCATTAGACGTCAACTCAGCGGCGGCAAGGTAGACGGCCTGGGCAACATCCGGGATGGCTGTCTCCATGGATATGTCGGCTGGGATGCGGACGCCCAAACCATCGAGTATAATGATCAGGTTTTGCGCTACCGTGACTCTGGCTGCCTCTACTTTTGCTTTAGAGTTGATGTCGGAGTCTTGCAACGGCGAGGTGTGCGCCGTCTCGACGTGTTGTTGAACGTCTTGGTAATGACTAGGGATAGGGTACTCCGCGAGGATGCTCTTCAAATCCTCCGCTGTCCAGAAGCCGCGTGGCGACTCGATGCCATTAACGGCAAACGGGTTCGAAGCATATGCCCGGCTGTAAAGCGCGACGAAGGGCATAGAGTAATAAAAGTACCCTAGACTTTCGACTGGGCGGCTCAGTATTTTCCAGTCCGCGTTGGCATAAAAGGTCATCTTGCTCATCACCAGCTCCTGCAGCGTCCACGCACGCTCGCTCCATTCCGGGTGGCCGATTTCTTCGAATCCCTGGATTGTGACTCTGCTCGGATCCGTCCACCCCTGCTGGTTCGCGGTAATATTATTAAACCGGTCCCAGTCATCCAGAGCGTCACTCTCGCGGAACCTTGAGTCGAGTTGCACCAGGCAAAACTCGGCACCCGCGTACCAGTCGCCCATAAGAGCGAGCGATTCGGCCAGCTCGCCACCGTTCTGTTTGTCGATGCAGCAGGTGTCGGTCCACATGTAGCATTTTTCCCTCTTCTGGAACAGCTTGTTCTGGAAGATGAACCGTGTCTTCTCGATCGAGCTTTGGATCTTGATTGCTGATTTCCACAGCTGCAGGCGCTTGATCAGCTCGTCGACTGCCTCGCGGAGTCGGCTGTGTTTGTTGAAAAGCAAGACGAAGGCCTTGATGCCTTCGGCCCCGCACTGGGCAGACTTGAGCTCCTCTTTGGCCAGAGTGACGGTTTTCTTGGCTTCTTCGACCACCCTGTCGACGATGGTGCGCTGTTGGAGAAGCGAGGACGTATCCGACTTCACGGCTCCATCTCGGTCTGACAGAGATTGGGGATACCCACTATTAGTCTTCATTGTGTCGTCGATATCCCTGTTCATCTGGTCGATGAGGTTGCTGAATATCTTCCTCTCAATCTCCGCCAACCTCAGCTTAGCCACTGCCGCCTCTTCCGAGCTCTTGGCGGCATGAAGAACCCATCTCTTTGATTTGACGTCGAGACGTCCCTCCAACAGGCCCCGCACGCCACCGGTATAGGAGGCTTTGGAAGCCAAGGTCTCGATCGTCTTGGCTTGCTCGAGTATATCCACCTTGCATTGTTCCACGACGAGCTCGACGTCGCTCTTCCCACTGCCATCTAAATCTCCGAGCCTCGCCCTCTTGACATGCGCGAGCGTTATCTCTTCACCCTTCCAGCGATGCGAGAGCATAGCGTACTGGCCTAAAACGCCAAGGGCAGGGTACTCGATCAGGTTTCCCGTATCAATATCGAACATGCGATACGGCAGCTGCCCAGACTGGCCCCGCTGTGCCCCGAGAAATTCAATATTCTGAAGGCCCGCGACGGCGGGCTTCTCGGGGGGGACAAAAGTAGGCTTGAAGCGCGGGACAAACCACAGATTCAAGAGGGCGCGGAACTTTTCTGGGTTCCTGCTGATTTCCTTGACTTTGTCCGCAATGATGGAGGGCGTGAGGTCCATGTCGGCGGACTCAGCCAGGGCCTGGAGCTTCTCGGTGAGGAGCGAGGTCATTTTGGATAATTTAATAGCCTGCAATATTGTATGCGAGCGCTGTTCCAGAAAGTGTTCTGGTTCAGCTTGCTTCGGAGACCACAAACAGATGGCGCAACACGGCAAGTGGTAATAACAGCTCGAGATTACAGAGGCTGGCGAACTTTGATAGGACATGTGTTTGCGTATTACAACTCGCCTTGTAGCTAGAATGGCGAACTCTCTCGCAGCGACAGAACGACGGAGTATTTGAGAACGTCTTTAGCCCCAATTATATTTATTAGCGGATGTGCCAGAATACATGAGGGGAATATGTATCGATCGCCTCAATATTGGTCTACGGACAGTTCGCAGTATTAATGCGCAGGTTTGATGATAAACTTGTGCCGCGAGAACGTAGACCCGCAAGCCAATCACGCTGGGAAGAATGCCCAAGTCAACAGCCGGATTGCAGAAACGAGCAAACGGCGAGTGGGATATCCTATTGTGCAACCCTCGTCGTGGTACTATGGATGTTGTGGAGAGGCATCATAGGACGCTCTTCGATGCAAAGTCCTCTCGACGCAAGCCACATTCTACGCGGGCTGACACTCGGACGAGCTTTTTCCGGTCGCGCGTCAGCTGCCATTGGGCGAGCAAAGAGGGGTTCGCAGCCAGCGATGGAACAAGGATGCCCAAACAGCAAGTTTGAGCGCGAGACCGCGCCGCCAATAGAACGTACCCGCGATTGTTGCGGTACTGAAGCTGTCGGAGGGCCGCCATCAAGACGTCAGCAATCCCTTAAGAAGTGATCACCCTGGCTCACAGTGTTGTCGAAGGTTCAGATCTAGCCATGCAACTACCTCGCTGGCTGGTGTTGCTATCTTGAGGTAACGACCCGAGACTGACCATGGCTTCATATCACCGCATCCTGGGTCTCTTCGACAGGTCGACTCAACAAAAGAGCGTCGAGTGTGATTAGTAGGTCCCTCGCGTATTAATGCCTGGCCGGCTCCCTCTGTGCATGGCTGACCCATTGTAATAGCGACCTTCACCCATGGGATCTTCTCATCAACGGAGCTCGCTGGCAAGGAAAAGTACGACTGATTGGCTTCGTTGACGTGTTCTTCCTCATCTGCTACACTGGAAAATCCAAATTCGAGCACGGCATCATAGTCTACAGTGTGTCCGTCCAACTGCGACTCCGAGATCTTGAAAGGGCTATTTTTAACCTAGGCAGAGAACGACGACGCAATTCGGTCCATTCTTCAAAGTGCAAACATCACAGCCGAGTCGGTCGGTCTGGAGATCACTAACCCAAAGGCAATAGAGCAAGAAAACCGTACGGCATGATCCCTTGGTCGCATGATGGTTCGGCTGCGAGCTGATGTGCTGTGCGTGTAATAATAATCTGCAGAACCCCCGCAATACTTTCGCTTCGAGAGCGAGAAAAGCGGCCTCGATTACACCATCACAAGTCTCGGTCACCCAGTCGAGCTAAAGACGGAATATCCCAGCTCATGCTTGCAAAAGTACGAGATCAAGCTTCGCAAGGGAACCGACTATACCATGAAGAGTGAGTTGGCCCTGACGATTTACCGCAGCCGTCACTGCTTGGACAAATGCTAATAATGATGGCTAGAACGCATCCGTCGCGGAGTCAACCAGCATAGTCTGTTCGATTTGCTACATGATGCCGTCCGTCTCGGTATCATCACGCATGCCGAGCTCATTGGATTTCTGGTCAACAAGACGACGGGAGGAACGATGCTGGACGACGTGACGAGGAAGTATTTCACTGCATTGGGAGGTGGTGGAAGCACGCACAACTTGTCGCTATCGTCCGAGCGGTCCTAGTCGCGTGCACCAAGAATATGAAGGGATTGTATCCTTCCTTGCGTATTGGAATTATGCGCGGTGGCCTTCTTATAGGTCCTGCATTGCTATTATCCGTTCCTTTGTAGTGGATATAAGATTGAAGTATCTAGAGATGGCTTCTGTCCGTTTACTTTAGAAGGGCCATTACGAGGGGCCGAGGTGACGCTGCAAGCGGACTGTCTCGTCACTCGTCGCGAATGCCATTTTGGGAATCGTCCCGGCTGCTTAGGGCCATTAAGGCACACCTATCCAAGTAATAAAGCAAAGCGTCGGGATCAATCCGTAGACCTTGCTGGCCCTTCATGCTTCCAGTGACGAGACCGCATCAGGACTTCTCATGGGGTGGTAAATCACGCCAAAACCAACTGACAATTTGAAATTGCCGTTACGCATGACGAGTCGTGAGGCCGGGCTTGCGCGGACCCTCCGTGTTCGAAACTAGGCACGCCACGGAACCACGATACAGATTGATCGCAGTGGCCGCCAACAATAGTATGTCATTTGTTTCCAGGCCAGGATCTCTCCATATAGAACCCAAGTTCTCTCGTGGTTGGCAGTACCTAGCTGAGAGGATGCTACCTTTACTAGTACAAGGGCTCCCTCATGCGGAAATGGTCCCTCCAAATCCGCCATACGGTATTCCAAGGTTTGCTGCCGACGCCACTGCCGCACCTTCCAGCTATTCCGCTGAAACACGCAAAAGACTGTAATGAAGGCTACCTGTCCTCTTCAAACAACTTCCAAAACAGAGATCTCGAGCACGCCTATCAAAACAAGACCTACATCTGTATACCGCATACAATTCGAGGATTTCATCACCGAGAGCATGTTTGGGAGATATTGCCTGTCTGAAACAGTCAGCCGCCAGCATCTGAATTCCAGCAAATCATCCAAGATCTATTAATCAGAAAGGAGGCGAGAGATTCCCTGGCGGCGGCACTTGCTGAGCAGATTAATGCGGTGCTAATCAAGGTACCTAGGCCAGCCGCCGAGGATGGTAATTATTAGCCTTCCAAGGAGACGGTTGCGAGCCCGCCGCCCGAGTGGCCTCCCGGATAACGAAGAGACCATTATTATATCGAATAGTATACATGGGGTTTCTTTTCAATCCCATGACTCCGCAAAACCCGGGCGCCAGGAAACTATGGCGAGAACTCCTGCGTAACAGAGTCAAACGAAGAATTAAAAAAAGGGGACCAAGAGGGCACAGCTTCAGATCGTTAAACTGTCACGGCTCGCTCTAACATGGGATGATAGGTGTACAATCGTTAATGTCGCTGTCCCACGAGAGGCACACTATTTCACTCTCGACTGGGAAAGGATTGAGACAGCCGCGAGAGATATTAAGGAGTCTATTCGGGTATTTGCGTTACCACTGATAGCTTGTAGCGGAAATACGCACCCCTACTTTGATTACATTAATGCCCTCAAGAATATCTATGTATCAAACAAGTCATCGCTTCATTCTTGTAGTCAATGCTACTGCACCTCATCACCTTGATACCTCTGTCCACTCAATATGCTTGCTTTAATAGCTCTATAGGTGCCTAGGTCTGCCGTACTAAAGTGCCAAACGCCGGTCGAATCAGCCTATCGCGAAGATGTGGAATGCTAGTACTACACCACCTAGATGTGGTACATTACCCACCCATATCGACCATGCGGCTCCGTTTTCTCTGCACTATTGGCTACTAATAACTGTAATACGAAATCCCCAATGTGATGGGCGTCAAGACCTCCAGCTAAGCTTGGGTTCGATGCTATGACTCAGGCTTTTACAAGATGAGTCTTTCGTTGTCAGCTTCCAGCGTCCATTACGCTCTCACTCCTAGCAAGGGCTTTCCAAGGCCTGGCCAGAGACGCAAATGTTTTGGGGTTTAATAGTGGGCTTTGGTGACCGAGTGTTTTGGAATCAGAAAGGGTGCGGCACGATATTAATACAAGGCTAGGGCCATGCAAAGAAAGGGTTCAGATTTGGAAATCAAGAGACTCAGTGAAACTTGGATATCAATCTAATCGGACAATGTCCGCCATGAGTGTCTCCCGGATCCTGCAAACTCTCCTTCGTAGGCCTCTATCGGGACGGCGCCGTAGTCATACACGGCCGGATTATCACTCATGGCCTCCTGTTCCATACTAAGGCTACTTCGGCCATAGTAATGAGAGGAATCAGCAATGGTTAAATTGTCAATGGGTGGGAAGTACGGCAGTGTCGTTGACGGAACATGTGGCTGGCTGGAACTATTAGGGGGGAAATATGGTTGAAAGGCCTGCTCTCCGAATTCCCCAGTCCTGTCGATCGGGTCATTGATATTCGGATGCGAAGTGCCGAGGCCCAGCGCAATGGCTTCTATCTCCTTAATCTTCTGATCTAGAGATGCAAGCGTTTTTCGATTGGCACCGTGGCCGACGCCTTCGAGCGTCCGAGCCAAGGTCTTCAACCTCCAAGCCAGATTTAGCTCCTCTCCATTGCCATTGCTGTCATCCCAACTGCTGTTTCCGGACGCGGCGGCGGCGTAATCATAGGGCAATGTTACCTCGTGGTGCGGGACAAAGGCGTCAAGAAGCACATTTTCATCCTCGATACCACAATTCGGAAAAGCTTTTTGCACATAGTGGATAGCCTTTGCTAGAGCCCGCCGATAAAGGCTCCGGTATTGCTTATAATTCCGACGCAGCAGCGTGATGACGGCAATGGTGGATGCAAGCGAGACTTCCATCCCAGCTAATTTGGCCATGATGTCGGCAAACTCCTTGCCGAGAAGCCACTCGCCGCTCTGCTGCTCGGGAAATTCGAAATATCCCGCAGGAGCCTGGAGATTGATCAAAGATGAAACCACAGTCTCGCCAGCGTCGTTTTCGTGATCCCTGTGCGGAGGAGCAGCCGCTTCGACGCTCACCATGGCCGAGCTTGAAGCGGGAATTGAGTGCGGAGCGTGAATGGCTAAAGTTGGTAATACAACAGGAGATATCAAGGATGGAACTTCCTCAGACCAGCCCGACATGTTGTCCGATCGGTTCAAATGTTCATAAGAGTTTTCCGCGGTAGGCCTAACCAAGGGCTGAGAGTAACTGCCATAATTTGTGTTGTCGGGAGAACATGCTTCGGTCGAATGTAAACCACTGCTTCTGTCGTCGAGAATGGCCTTGCCACTAGAAGCCTGTCTAGATTTGTCTTTGCTGCTGGTCTTAGAACTCCTGTGTCTCGATACCGTCTCGGACAGTGGAGGCAATGGAGACGAGGTATCCTCTAAGACGTCTACATGTGGCTGTTTAGCCGACCGAGAATCCTGGCTTTTTCGAGACGCCGTACCAGACCGGTTCTGTGACTGCACAGTATGCCTTGAACGGGCTGCCTTCTCAGACACTTTCTGGCCGCTGGGATGTAAGGATTTCTTTTGGGGCTTTGAATGCGTGTTTCGCGAGGTACTCCCTTTCTTCCGCTCGGTCTGGGGATCCGTGTTCGGCCGGTCTTCCGACTCCAGGAGGAATCGGTCATCTAAGCTGGGATTGGAGAGTTGCCGGAGGAAGAAGCTTGTCCATTTAGATGCAATGTTGTACTTCACTCCTAGTTCCTCCCCTTCCCTTCTTATTAGGCTTTCTTCCTCGGCGGAATACCTGAGAGGTGCGAGAGGATGCGCCTGAATCCAGCTTTCGCGCCTTTCGAGATCGCCTAGGAGGGCCCGCGCCGCAAGCCTGTGTAGGAGAGGCCCAGTCTTGAGCAGGGACCTAACCTCGACGTTTATGACGTTGTTTGATCCGTTACTGTCGTTTCTGATGACCTGGACCCATCTCGGAATGGAGTGTCTCCATTCAGCCGTGCTGAATAGGAGAAAGATGCGATTATGGACAAACGGCGACATCTGCATGTTGTTGAACGGAGACCTGAGCAGCACAGGCCTTTGGAGGTAAGTTGAGTCTGCCGAAAGCGAGTTGAAAACTCGTCAGCGGCTGTGAATAAAGCAATGGGAAAATGCAACATAGAAAATATGCTATGATGAAAAAGAAAATGGAAAAAAAAAAAAATGTAAAAAAAGAAATAATGGAAAAAGCAACACAGGCGACTAAAACATACATACCTTGGCTTTGGCTTTTATCAATGCCGTGGAAATGGATTTCCACCGAACTTATATGATCTTCCAAGGCTTTGTCAAGCATAGCCACCAGACTCCCCCCGAGATCACTTCCGCCTGTATTATTAGCACTCAATACCTGGGAGTACCCTCCACCAGCAAGCGCAATGCCCTCGACAAGGGCGTGGGAGACCTCGTTTCCGATGCCGAGCGCGAAGAACCGCACTCCTCCATTCGTCTCTTGCCTAGTCTGGCGGATATAGTCGACGGTGTCGTCCAGGGCCCAATATTCCCCGTCGGTCAAGACAATCACATCGGTCGCAGCCGTGGCATCTCGCACTTTAACCATTGCTTTTAGCGCAGGGAGCAGCTCGGTTCCTCCCATGTCTGACCTGAACTTCTTTGCAACATAGCTTTCTGCATGGGATAGGCTTTTCGCCGTGTACGTGCCCGAGTGGCTCCACATCGACGTGTACGTCGTTCCGAAGCACCAGATGTTGAAGAGCTTGCCCTCGGGGATGCCTCTCAAGAAGAATCTCATCGCGTTCTTCAGTGCCGGAATCTTTTCCTCCATGGACCCAGACCTATCGGCGAGAAACAAAATCTCGCTGTGGCCGGATGACGACCGGTTGGTTGCAAAGGCAGGAGGGATTGAGATCATCATCGCTCTCTGGTCAGGCCAGTCTGGGTGCTGCTCTACCCAGGCATATGGCCGGTCGCTCTCGATGCGCCGGTACATCTCCACAACAAAGTCCCCACCTAGCGCTTCGGTGGCCTCCAGTTTTATCAACGTTCCGGCCTCCTCCCAGTGCTTTCGGGTGTTGCGTTCCAGATAAGGCCTTTCGGTTATGTTCTGGCCCTGACATCGCGTCCGTATTACAAGAGTTGGGTCCCTGGAGATGATGATGGCTTCAATGCTTATCCCCGGGGGCTTTGTAATATTTGCGTGCTTCATCTCCAAGGGTAGATTCCCGTACCGCGGGGCGATGGTGGTGGGAATGGTCAGCGTCACCACAGTCACATCATCCGCTTCACGCAGATGGCGCTGCAGGAAACATGTGAAGGATATTTTTACTCTCAGCCTAGCCTTAGCAGGAATGTTTCCGAGAGAAGAAGTGAAGATCTCGGGGGTGTTGAGTTCCCCTAACCCCGCCGTGGTTTCGGCCTTGTCGAAATTAGCTCTCGCTTCTTCCCTAGGCTGGACATTGGCGACGAGCAGCTTGTTGGCGTTTGCTCTGCCGAATTGGCAGGAGAAATCAGTCACGGAACATGAATTTGGGAGCGGAAAGGTATAGACTGCTCGGGCAAGGTGGCTCTCGGTGTGATTCCAGAATGTTTGCGTTGTGGTGAAGGATGCAACATCATCGACGACTCTGGCTTGTATGTTGACCCAAAGCGGCCGTAGGCAATCTCTCTGTCCGTCCCATGTGATACCAGCGGTGGTCGTCATCCTACTATTATACTCGAGCCAGGGGTAGAAAGGCCTAAAGGCAGTCTTTAGTGTGCCAGCATTCTTGGTTCGCAGAGAACTGAGAAAGAAGAGGAACTGGGAGGAATTCGCGTGGGTGCAGGTATCATTATATAACCAACATGGCTGGACTTCGTGTCCTTTTTTTCTCAAACATTAATGCTGGCACCTGCAATGTAGCGACAAGAGGGTGTTGAAGAAGTGGCGAGATGCCGCTTGCAGCCACTCGCATTCAACGCAGCGAGAAGAGGGTGTTTGGAAGAGTTGAAGGATGCATATCGTGGCCTAATATAATTTGCCAATAGTCCCCCCAGCAGTAAATGGACAAGTGAAATGAGGTATCAATATTTCGAGGCGTCAATTGTTCAATGGCTGGCAAGGACGACCTCAATAGCCAGAGCCTCGTTGCCTTCAACCCCGCATACGGATAGACAGATGTGTATGGGAATGAGTTCGTCCTCAGACTGAGGCGAGCGATAAGAGACGTCTCCTCCCAGGTAGGGGGGGGCGGCGAGTGGTGAGAAATACGACGGAATGCCGTGTAACAAGATGGAGTACTCGGGGCCACATTCTTGATAAGCTTGAATTACGGTGTGAGCTAAGACTGTTTTGGATGAGTATAGGTATCTACATAATAAATATTAAGGCGAACAAACAAGGCGAACAATCTTGAGGAATAACAAGTTTCCAACTTTGAAACTTTCTGCATGTAATCTGTCTCCTAACTCTACATCACAACGCCCTACAATTTTCTAGGATAAAACTTGTACCTTTTGAAGACGATAGATGGAATGATGGAGCAAGAATAACTTTTCATAATTACCTCTAGGTCTGTAAAAGTGCTAAATGTTAATAGGATGAACGTGCTCACACGCTCCGGAGACAAATATTACGGATACACACGTAGGACCTCGCAATCGCAAGTGTTCGAGTATGTTTCTCCCGCGGTACACCCACCGTGTGTCCTGAATGCTAGCCACGGAAGATGAGGGTGACAGGCGGCCGGATCAACCAGACTGAGGGCCCCTTCTTGCGGGCTGGGAAGTGCGCGTTGCGTTGCAGGGATGATAGGCCGCGAACTGCAGGACGCAAGACTGGTAGGCGGACCGCTTTAACGAGAAAGCAGAGAAATAGCGAATATACATGCCTTATGAAGAGGAAGACAAATTTGGATACTGTCTTGTGGCCTTCCCTCGGTAATAGAACATGGGTCCTTCAATACAGCTTTCCATCCATCTTTCATAAGTCATTATGATCTAACGAGGCGAATAAGACGACGAATTTCTTATTAGCATGACTACTCAGGTAGAAGAAAGATCTTATTACTATGAAATACGGCGACATGGTGATTATCATCTAGTAGCAATGATAATAATGAATAATTACTAGACAAGCACCCCAACATGGTAACATTTATCTTTCCCCTCCTCTATATTCATACGATCAAAACTTAATTGGGATTTATGTCCCATCTACTAGGGTATGTTATTTCTTATGTAGAGAACAATGTGTACAAGAATGCTGGGATGCATTTGATTAATAGTAGGGAACGATCAAGGAACATGTCCTTCGTGTCAGGGTACCAACTCTCGCGACATGAAGACATCCTATTACTATATACTTGTCCAGGTAGGAATAGTAGGCAGCGATGCGACAGACAGGGACGCTCAGAGAGGGCGCATCCGTGTAGCACCCCCAGCAACGTTGACACATACTAGCTATTCCACTTGCTTTGTATAACACCAGCTACAGCGCTTCCCTTTTATCGCTAAGGATTGGTCAACGGCAAGATGGTTTGGCTTGGGTACGGGTAATCCCGAATGGATTATGGCACAAGCCAAACCCGAAGCCCATTGGAGGCTGGAAATTCAAAAGAGTAGCTATGAAAGGGGTAGTGTTAAGTTCCGCTGACCCACCGAGCCACCTGGACACCGATGGTCGAGGCGGAGGCCCCGTAAGGATTGAGGCTTTTGGAACTGTAAATATCACACCTGATCAGCCACGATTAAGCATAATGACCTTCGGGATGTCAAGGGGTGTATCTTCCCAATGGCCCTGCTCAGTGTGATCCAGGCAAAGGAGAAGGGCGCTATTCTTTAGTATTGATACCTCTGAACTACATGACTATTCGCGGCGAAGGAGGTCGGAAAAGACGAACTACAAAGTGTGCAACTATCCAAGGTTAGTTCGCCGTGGAATATTACCCACCATCACTATCAGGATGGTTGCAGGCACAGAAGTGAAGATGGACAATGAATACTGCTCCATTTTCAGTCAAATCCCAGAATCCTACAATACACAACATCATCATAAGGCAGGCGTAATCTGTTCCATGGGATTATGGGTTTGCCCAAATCGCAGATTCGGATGTTCCGCTCGCATTCGCCTGACGCCCAATAGAATTTTGAACCAGTGAGCGCTGTGCTACCTGAGTCCCAGCCCAGGGGCAGGTCGCCCCTTATTGAGCATAGCGAGAGAGGAGAGGAAACTGGGATCGCCTAGGTAGAAAGGAAATGGGCTGAGGATTGTGCTGCTCCCAATATACAGAAATTCGGGCGATCACTAAAAGGTGCCTAGACATGAGAATGTGATGAATGGCCGCAGATATATCTCGTAGCAGATTCATGCTGAGAGCGTTAACCAGAACGACTCGGACCAGGTACATCTATCAGGCTCACACGCATTAGAGATTCATGCCCAACGAGAATGGGTTCGCCCCCCTGCTTTGAGCATAAGAAAAGTGCAACACGCCCTTCATCGACATCACGTTTAGATTACTCTGCAAAGCCAAGCACAACATGGAGACAATACCTTTCAGAAGATTAGTATTAACTCAATTGATGTTTACAATAATACATACCAGCATATGAAATCCACCTCTATTCTCGGTGAGATAGAAAAAATATATATCCAGCCGTTTCAATGAGCGCTGTCAATATAATAGTCATCCTGAACATATTCAGTGAGTAGATTCAGTGATCCCATGATGGCCTGTGGAAACGGAGACTAATACTCGCAGAGAGTGGCTCAAGCATAATACAACAACCATTTCCACTCTATCATAGCTGAATATTACCACGGAAATGTCCTAAGGTCCTCCAAACCTGAAGGCACTTTGGACTCCTCTCACATCCAGCTCCTATTACATTTTACTCGAATCTGCACCGAACAAGCGACCAGAAGTTCGAAGCGCCAAAGACACTGCAAGTCTTGCCGTATCGGTTCTTGGTATCGACCTTGCAAGTGCCAACCTTCTTCTTACCCTGCATCAAGTGGCCGTGGGTCTTCCCGTGATGTGAGCCCTTGTTGACGGCAAAGCCGCATGCATCTCCATTCCTTGCCGGTATACTTGATCCAGTACTTCTTGCCATAGACGTTATTTAACTCCTTGTTATCGATTTAATGAGACAACGGCTCTATGGCCAATCATGGATATAAATGGAGCTGTGGTGGTGGATATGAATCTATTCACGTCTATATGTAAAGCTGAGGCCGATTATCTTCCCATTGGTTCGAAAGAGCGAGCCCCAATATTGGGTATTAGTGGGATTGAAGTTGACATCAGCGGCAAAAGTAGACCCACGTCCGAACACGAACACAGTGGCCACCCATATTTACATATACATATAATACATGTGCCCGATCCCCTTTATATAATGTGTTTTCCAGTGTATTATATTTGGTTTGTTATGAATTTAGTCCTTATATGTGCTTCAACCTAGGATGATAACAGAGTTGTTAAAGTCAATAGGTTGATCGGAAGAAGCAGTTAATAACGAATACTGATGATTTGTAAGACCAGACCTAATAATATCAGCTCCTACATCGTACATTGTGTCGGCCCAACGTCAACAGGACGTAGCACCGACCCCACCTCCAACTATAATTGCCATTGTTCTCTTCCTGCTCACACTCCAACCCCAGAGATCTAAAGTATATGAAACTAATAATATTATCGATGAGAAGCATCGACGCAACAAATCTCCTCTCATTTCACACCAGAAAATATATGAAAGTGTCATTCATCATTAATATTATTATTACCTCGTCGTTGATCGGACGCCAAGCTATTCCGGCCAGGTTACACAGCTCTTCCCCTCTTTGAAACATCATGGACAAATACGTCTTCCAATGCGCACCCGTCGCAGAAGCCGAGTCGATCGTGTCTGGGCCGCAATACCGATTCACCGTTCTCGATGACAGAGTCCTCCGTTTCGAATGGAGCGCGGACGGCGTTTTCGAAGACCGTGCGTCGACTTTCGCCATCAACCGAAAGTTTCCAAAGCCGGACTTTCGCGTCAAGGACGGCAAAGACCAGTTGGAAATCATCACATCTTCCTTCCACCTGACGTACGATAAACAACGGTTCAGCCCAAACGGCCTGGTCGTCACCTTTACGAGCAAGCAGACGGACTGGGGAGGCGAATGGCGCTATAGCAGCCCGCTGAAGGACAACCTCGGCGGCACGGCGAGGACGCTGGACTGGACCGATGGCCGGTGCGACATGGGCCACGGCATTCTCTCCAAGGCAGGTTTTGCTAGCTTGGATGACTCGGCGAGCATGCTGTTTGACGGCAGTGGGTTCGTGACGCCTCGTCGGCCGGGAGACCGCATCGACGGCTATCTTTTCCATTACGGCCACGACTTCAGGGCCGCCATGAGGTCATACTACGCCATTTCCGGGAGCCAGCCTGTCGTTCCGCGCTGGGCTCTTGGAAACTGGTGGAGTAGATACTACGCCTACTCTGCGGAAGAGTACCTGTCCTTGATGGATCAGTTTAAAAACGACAACATCCCCTTGTCCGTAGCTGTGGTCGATATGGATTGGCATATCGTCAAAGGCGACCACGTCCCCCACGTCGGCTGGACCGGCTACACCTGGAACAGAGATCTATTTTCCGATCCAGAATCATTTACCCAGGCGCTGCATGCCAGAGGGCTAAAGGTTACCCTCAACGACCATCCGCACGCCGGCATCCACCATCACGAGGACGTGTATGAGGAGTTGGCGCGAGTGCTCGGCCATGACACGACGAACCGAGCCCCGATCTTGTTCGATCCGACCTCACCCAAGTTCATGCACGCATACTTCAACGTGGTCCATCGGCGTTTGGAGGAACAAGGGTGCGACTTTTGGTGGATCGACTGGCAGCAGGGCCCCTACACCCGCATCCCTGGCATCGACCCGCTGTGGTTGCTAAATCATTTTCAGTTTCTCGATCTAGAGCGAAAAGAAACCGGCGATGCTCTCGTCTTTTCCAGATACGCCGGTCCAGGCAGTCACCGGTACCCGGTCGGATTCTCCGGAGACACCCATATGACGTGGGCATCGCTTGAATTCCAGCCCGAGTTCACCGCCACAGCTTCCAATATCGGGTACGGCTGGTGGAGCCACGATATCGGTGGCCATATGGAGGGCTACCGCGATGATGAACTCGCCGCAAGATGGGTTCAGTTTGGAGCCTTTTCACCCATCCTGCGACTGCACTCGTCCAACAGCCTATGGACGTCCAAGGAACCGTGGCGGTATCGCCCGGAAAGCGAGGCGGCCATGAAGGAGTTTATGCAGCTTCGCCACCGGCTGGTGCCTTATATCTATACAATGAACGCAACCTCACCCGCATTGGGCCTTCCACTGATTCAGCCGTTGTACTGGAATTTTCCGTCGCGAGACATTGCCTACCGCTTTCCGAAGCAGTACTACTTTGGGTCGTCTTTAGTGGTAGCACCCGTTGTTACTCCGAGAGACAGGAAGACAAACTACGCGGAAACGAATGTCTGGGTACCACCCGGTAGACACGTCGACATCTTGACCGGATCCGTCTATGATGGCGACAGGGAGATTGTCATGTACCGCCCGCTGCACCGCATTCCCGTGCTCGCGCCAGAGGGAGCCATCATTCCATTGGACCGCGAGCGGGTGCCTGCGAATGGATGCGCCAACCCGAGTGCCTTTGAGGTGATTGTAGTTGTCGGCCGTGATGGCCATTTGGACATTTTGGAGGACACTAGCGATGACCATGAGCGTCAGTCTCCGGGGTCTGATCCAAAGACCTTGCGCTCAATCTCGATCGATTACAACCAGGCCGATGGTCGATTGACAGCCGAGAGTGCCGGGAAGGGATGGACATTTCGCTTCATAGCGTTATCCGCATCCTCTCGGTCAGACCTTCGAGTTCTCGTCGACGGTGTCGTGTCAACCGAAGCAGAGGTCAGCGCCGAAGATCTTCCGCACCGGCCAAGCATCGCCGTCAGCGTCCCGTCCATCCCGAACGTGAAGAGCACAATCACTGTTGAGCTCGTACCCGATCCGCAGCTGGCGACTCTGAACTACGCCAGCACATTCGCCGCCATGCTTGCCGACTTCCAGATGGAGAACCGCCTGAAGGATAGGATCTGGGAAGTCCTAGAGGCAAGCCAGCCGACAGCGGTCAAGATTGGAAGGCTCTTGAGCCTGGGGCTCGAAAAGTCGGTTGTCGGTCCGCTGATGGAGCTGATTTTGTCCGATAGCCGGAGTCAACATGGTGGATGCTTGCTGTTGGGAAAGGGAAAGTGATCAGATGTAACTCAGAGGTCTTGTCATCCGCTATTAGGTATTAGCATTTACAAACTCTAGGCGATCTGGACAGACGTCGTGAACTTGATGGAATTTTACGCAGTATTAAGGGGCGCATTAGTGAATTACAAACGTTTTCATCTGCACCTGGCCCGTAACATCCCACTTCTGCACCTCTCTCCCGTCCATGTAGCCATCCACATACGCATCTTCTACAAACCGATACTCACCCTTGTTTCCCCCCGTCTCCAGCACAATCGGCGTCACGCAACCGGGCGTCACAACCACCACGTCCCCAAACGCGAGGAGCCCGGACCCGAGCCCCATGAACCCAGTCTGGGTGATGAAGAAACAACGCTCCGTCATACGCGATCCAAAAGTTCTTCTGAAAAAGCGGCCTGCGCTCGTCCCACTCAATTCCAATTTTGGCGCCGTGGTCGGCATAGGAGCGGAGGCTCGCGTCGAGATTACGGCGCGGGAGTCGCTCGCGCGCGAGGAAATGAGGAGGAAGTAATAGCAAGCCGTAAGGAGGTCGGTCTCCCTCATCCGTCATTCCGGGACCCGGCCGAGGCAGAGCGTGCGGCAAAAGGTTTGTTGGATTGGCACATCGTCGTTGGGGGATTTAGCCATATTCACCATCTTCGAAGCCGATATTGGAGGGGTTGTCGCGGGGCATGTATTTCGCCGAGGAATACGGCGCGACCGCCAGTGAATAGATGCCATGAGAGAGGCGGCAAACGTGCAGAGTGTTCCGACAGAGATCCTGTGGGTGAGGACGGGGCCGATCTCGATGGTGCAAATCTTGATTTTACTTCGGCGGTCTATGAAGTTGCATCGAGTCCTGGTGAGATGTCCGCACGTCGAGAATGCCAAACACCTTGTCTCACGGATCCGAACAGAGCTTGCTCTGGCGGGCGCGTATGACGTTGAGAAGCGAGGGCGCGTTCCCCATCTTGGAAATGGTGCTCATATCGGGGAGCAGGTTTGCAGGGTCGACGTGGTAGGTGAGCACCTGGGAGAAATTGAAAATGTTCAGCCATACCCGGCGATGCTTCCTCTCTTAGGCGAACGAAGAGGAGAGCTCGTTTATTTCAGCCTTAAAATGATGGAAAGTGGCTGATGCGAGCGTACATAGTGTCTAGGGTAGCTTTTACAGAGCCGCAGTATAATACAAGGTATTAATCTCCCTCACCTGAAGGATTTCTTAAACAACCCATAGCTGTGACCGGTATCAGTCCCTGACGAATATTAGAGACACCACTGCGACCAGGTCCTGACGGCGGATATTGTAGGCGAGGAAGGGCAGCAGCTCGTCCAGGTTATCGGCCAAGTGTCACACACTTTTCAAAAGGTCAACCGCTTTGTCACTGTCGTCCGCCTCAGGTCCCAAGTCAAACAGCGACAGACTCGGCCTTGGTGTAGATGTCCGTCATGAGCCGCACTTTCCCAATACGCTCAGTTCGTTGAACTGCCTAACGGCGCCGAGTGCTCATCGCAGACTCACAGCGACCGGGACCTCCCCTTCCTCTAACTGTAGAATGGCTGTATCTCGGACACCTCCCCACGCATAAGAGATGGCGATATACGGCGGGAGGTCCAGCAACGACTCGTTGGAAATGCGACACCTAATCTCGTGTATTCTCGCAGGCAAGACTTCCACAAGCCGGAATTCTGATTCTTGCAGTGGCATGCATTAGTATTAGTAGGCTTTATTACCAGGGACGCTACGTGATTGCGAACACGATGATGAAACCGATCGGGGCGTTCTATCGGAGCCTGGATCCAGATATAGCAATGTACCGGGGGTGTGGCTCAACAACCGCTGGCGAAGGAATTGGTTGGTTGCTGCGCGAAAGCACCGACTGTGGGGGAGTTTCCCATTCGAAGTCTGCGAGCAGCCAGGCGTCGCTATCGGCATGATCATTCTCGTTCACAGGGATGACGCTCTCGTTGGAGTAGGGCTAGCGAAACGCGGGCCGGCGGTAATCCACCCTCGTCGGAAGGCTGGCGCGGGTATCATGGCCCCTATCAAAGTCTGGGGCGCTACTGGCGCGTCAGCCCACGCCAAGTATAGCCATTAGCCTTCGTGAACGATGGAAATATCGCGTTTCTTGTAAACAACTCTTTCATATTATGCTGGGATGCAATTGCAGGTCATTGATGGAGAACAACATCGCTGCCGGACGCTGACTTTTCCGAGTCCTGGGCTAGGACAGACTTATAGGGCGCCTAATTGTTTACACCTCACTCTGAGGAGTACCCGAGGAGGGTATTTGGCGAAGAATCCCATTGACCTTGTCAGTAATACAGTAAGTTATTTTAATATACATCCAGTCTGTTTGATTATTGAAACTACTATAGGATTAGGGAAATCGGCCGCTGTCTCAGCCATTGTTAATGTTGTCCCGGAAATCGTAGTAAAATTAATATCAACGAGCAAAACGTAAGTTCAAGGGTGCCTTGGGCCAAGGGTCCTGCGAAAGTGATGTGCAATTGGGTTTGGAGCTTCATCAATTCTTCGTCGAGGCAGTCCTGAATATTAGTCCATCCTTGATGGATCGATCAATTGGGATAAACGCGTCCCTAAATCTATCAGAAAAGGGGACCAAGTATTAAGAATCATCGTGTCAGCCGGGTCAAAATAGGACCGGCCCGATAGACTCAAATCCAATCAAGTCTCTCAGTCTCTGCCCACGCTTTGAATAATTTAATACGCACACACGACTCTTCCAAACTTCAGATTCTTTCATCATCATCCTCCACCTCTTCACCTAGCTGCGTCGCAGCGACTCTTCTATGCGGCCGTCCTTTTGTCAACCGGCCTCCGCGTCTTGGCCCCCGTAATTATTCCGCTTCCTCGTGCCCAAACTATTTCGTACAGCCTGGCTGGCGAAGGGTGCCGCCCCGCTGGCCCAGGATGAAGCAACCGTCCGCGGTTCAGCGCAAAATAACAGAATCGGTCCCAGGCACCAAAATCCCGGACCCAAACAAAGAGTCGGACTCGCGGCCTCCCACGCGGCAGCAACCCGGCGAGAACCATTCACCGGACCAGGCATCATCTGAAACGGAGTCCTTCCCTTATCCTTACCCCGAAAGGCGCCAGGATGGTGTCTGGCTCATCACTGCCGCATGCGTTTTCCTATTCACCGCCGGCCTGGTCGTTGCAGGATTTTACGTAGTGAAGAGTGCGATCCGCCGTGGAGATGCTCCGGCGGCAAAGCAGGACACGAAGAGCAACGGGAAAGCGACTAATAGCTCGACCTGGGCCGCATTCAAGGTCATCTTTCTCGCGTGCATCTGGACTCTCCCCGTCTATCTAGGCCTTTCCAGGCTTCTCCGACAAGGAATGCGGGAGATGCAAGCCATGGGGTCTCAGCTACGAATACCACGCCACATACGCGCCCTCACGACGAACCTGCCCGTCAAAGAATGCAGCGAGCTCCTAAATCACGTTGTTTTGGCACTTGCGAGTACAGCCATGTGGTTGTTTTTCAACAGCTATTCCTGGCACGCCCAGGGCCACGACCTGTGCAATTACCCAGGCCCAAAAAGTATGCTTTTTCTGTCTCTGGAGGAGCGCACGAACCCGTGGGCTATTCTGCGTGCAGTTCTTGGCGAGGGGGGTTGGCAGGTCCAGCTTGCAATGTTGGTGTGGAAATACTCCGGCTTTCCGCGGAACCTGAAAGGGTTTGGGCTTTTGGTGCTATGCACCTTTGGACTCAATGGTCTGATGCTATGGATGGGCCCCTGCAGGTTCACCGCGCTTCTACAAAAGTTGGTGGTGCCCCTGCTCGGGATATACTTGGCCGTCTGGTTCATTGCCAATGCCGAGGACTTGTTCGGCTGTTTCAGAGACGGCGAGGACTTGGAGTTTCGCCTTGCCCACGCCGAGTCTATACTCTTCGTTCTAGTGCTATGGACAGCGAACTCGGCACCTGTAGCCGTATTATGTAGGAATGACAGTTGCGAGAGCTAATAGTAATAATGGCCCCCGCCTCAACTTGGTAGTATCGAAGCTTCCTCTGCGACATAATAATGAACAGACAATGGTGAAACAAGCGATGTAGAGCAAGATAATATTGCGAAGGGACGACCGGCCACTCAAAAGGAATATCAGAAACACTAGATCAAGGGTCCGTTGTCAATTATAATTGTTAGGCTGTCTCCTGCCGGATAGGCCACGCCATGGGGTGCAACCGCCTTCAAAATCGCCCACAACTCCCTCGAATCCGACTCCTCTTCTTCGCCCGAGCCCGCGCCCGTCGTCAACTGCTCCTGCTCCATCTGCACGGTAAACGGCTACCTGCTGATCTATGTCTTCAAGGAACAGGTCAGGTTCATCCGCGGTTGGGATAATTTAAAAGCTTACGAGTTCGCCTCCAAGACGCGGAAGCACAAGTTTTGCGGCGTGTGCGGCACCAGCGTTGCGATCGACTTTCTCGACCTCGTGCCTGAGGGGAATGTTATCGGTGTCAATGTAGGGCCCTAATTACCTGTTTCGCCACCTGCTCGCCCTCGCTCTTTTCCACTCGCATTTCATTCTCTCTTTCTTTTTTCTTGCCTTTTTTCTTTCATTTTTTTCATTTTTTGGGGTTTTGGCTTCGTTCGAGATGCTAACAAACGCCCTCCCTTAGGCCCGAGTAATCCAAGGTCTAGACCTTAAGAAGCTGAACCTGATGCCCCTGGATGGCCGCGCGTACCAGGCCGAGTATAACCGGGAGATTAAATATAATAATGTATCAAATCCCATATGCCGTTTGTGAGCAAGCCTGCATTACTGTTCCCAAGATAATGGCTCATGAATAATTCCAAGATTTCATATCGCCAGCCGTGTGCGAAAACTCGTCCACTCTAATACGGTCAGCCCTTGGGAGACTATTATATTAGTTGACCGATGTGCGTCAAAGCACTCACCCCTGATTTGCGCCCGGTTATCAACTTCCCCCTTGAGACTCTCTGTTTCGAAAGAGTGTTTTAAGAGATCTTGCGGCCTCTGTCTTCCAGGAACCTTCCTTCCCCTTACCCTCTCTCCACAGGTGACTCTCGACTGTTGGCTGAGCAGTGACCGTTACCCTACATCCCGTCTTTTTTTCCACACATTTGTCTGGCCTCACCAGATATTAAACTCGTGCTTAGAAATCAAAACGGCGCAGAGGGCCTGAGATTTGCGAGCGAGCCATGTGGAGTGGTATCCGAGGTCTGAGGTCAAATTATGCTAATCTTATTAAGCTTCGGAATAGGACTCGTGGCAAGGAAACCGTAGTGAGCAAATAGCACTCCCATAAAGCTATAGCTCTACGTATCTTAAGGAATTTGGCATATTAAACCTCGCTGAATAACACGTCGTCACAGTAGCCGGGTAGATTATTTGGTTTGGCTGCTGTTTGCGTCTCGGTCCGCTCGAAGCCTCCGCTGGCAACAGACTGTTAAAGCACTATTATCTAGCGGCTGCCGGTGGATACACCAACTTCGATGCGATGAGATTCCTCACCACCATTGAAGTCGGACTCACCAGCGAGAATAATGCAACGGCAACAGTCCATGATGAAAAGAATTCAGATAATTTTTCTTTGGTGTCGTGGATGGGCCTGGTATGCATGCAAACTTATGTAGAGAAGATGAGAATACGGGAACATGGCGGGTTATATCTTTTCGGAAGGCGGCCGTGTAATGTTGTTAGATATAGTGTGGCTCGAGAATCCCGTGTAGGTGAACAACACGGCCCCGACAATATTGCCTAGTGTTGCAAGGTGAGAAAGTGTACGAAGGTATCGTATCTTTATGGACACTCATGTCTATCAGCACTAGGAAAGAAATTACTAGCATCGCCACATCATCAGCCTCAAGAGCCTAAGGGATGCTTTGGGCCAGATCCAGTTGACTCTCAAAAAAAAGCTAGCTGAACCCAACTCGGTCGAGATCCATAAGCTTACGGGATTTGAGCGGGTTCTCTGCGACTACTTCTATGGGGGTTTCGAGACAATGATATACCACAAGCGGTACATCAATCGACACGATAGGCCTTAAATGTGCCTTTTTGGATGGATGGATGGATTCTCCCTTTTGCCATTTGGATTCACGACAAGCAAGGATCGCAAGAAGCATATCCGTAACTTCCATTTCACCGAGTCAAACCAGCCGTCTGGATTTGTGAATCTCATGACTAGGTCGCAAGGTACTGAGGCTTGGTTCGCGTGTAGTCACTGTCCGAAACGCTTCACGCGAATGTTGAATCGTGATGCGCATATCCGGTCGAATTTTCATCAACGGCCATTTCACTGCTCCATAACGTCACAAGGCACTTACTAGAGCCAATGGTAGGCAGAGGTATACCCGGATACACTTCCGAAAGAGGTGATATCTGGGGCTACATAGGCGAAGAACAAATATTTAAGTCCTGGGCAAATAGAATTCATCTGCGTCCCTGACATTTGTCCCAGCTGTAACGATCTCACTAGTCTCTAGTCTACTCACGAGTAAAGCGATAGTGGATGTATTATTGGTGATCCTGAAGGTTAGATTTGCTATTCAGGCTCGTTCGCATCAATCTGCATTAGACTTTGCGCGCTCGGGATACGATCAATTCTTTCTCTGACAGCTAGATTGGTTAGTGGTACACGGAAAGGTAAAATTGCATCTGCTTCGAGATGCCCGAGCGCTAGCAATGGCCTAGAATAATCTCAGCTCCCAGGACCAAAGACAATGCTGGTTCGAGTAGGGCAGCTTTCCTGGGATTCAGCCTTCAAGTACCCCTAGCCATAGAATGAATTACATTGCCCAGTTTACTAGCCTGAAAACATGTACAATACTGGCTGGGTGCAACACCTAACCCTGACGTAGATGTTTTGCACCAGTAAAAGGTAGTCCCTTTTTCCTATTAGTTGTAAATGTGGGCAGATTTTACTACCCCCTCTTGCGTGGCTAAATTTGTAGTGCCTGGCAAGAGGAGTGTTGTAAACCTGCTGTACGGAGGATTCGGCGCCAGTCTATCAGCAGTGCCCCAGGATACCAGAACGTGGGCCGCGCAGCTGGCAACCCAAGTCTGGAGACACAAATTGCAAGCTTGATTAGATCCTTCCTGCACCTGATATCAGGGTCAACTCGCCATTCTATATGGTCGCGCCGTCTCCCCCATTCCCCCGAGGCAATAATATCCTTTCTATTTTGGGGCGAGCATGTACCCGCTAATAGCATGAGCAACACGCCTGCTCTTTGCGTCTTTAACTAGACGATTATGGCAGCATCACGGCCTGGCCTTGGGTGCTCGATGATGCTGTGTCCTGTTCAATGTTATGGTACCCTTTCCTTTGACTATAAAAAAGAGTCCTATCATAGATCATTCATTTTGAATCAAACAAGGCCTCGCAATCTGGACTGTCTCCTCTTAAATGGTAAACCAAAAGGGGGACTACGTGAGCGATTCGCTCGCGTCGCATGTTTCACGGACACTGGAATTGATAGACGGCTGTCACTTCTACAGTAGGACCAGGTCAAGTCGTGACAGGATTCACAATTGACTTAGAAGAGAGACGGACTTCACAATTTCTTGTATTAGTATCCATTTGGCGCAGAGAGTTTGGATTTCACCCTTTTCTTTGCGTCTCCATGCAGAATCTCTATCGCCATGTTATTGTCTTCGATTTCCATAATCTCGTGTGAGACGCGTATGTTCTAGTCCGGTTTCGGCTGGTTCCTCAGCTTTTATGAAAAGAGTAATATCAATGTATTATTCCTTCAACGTTCTCTTAGCGTTAAGATATGGAGACACCTAACCGAGCATCGGTCACTGAATACTGGGAGACTCGAGACCAAGAGGCACTATTGGCGGGTCAAATTGCCAGCTAGGCGAGACTCCTACCCAGCAAGCTGGCTCGAAGAATAAGTCCCAAAAAGGCAAGTTTCACGCCCAGCCTGGGCCTAGCGCAAGGCGAGGCGCCGACGATCCTAGGAGAACCTTGTTCAATAATCAGCAATAATCAGGGAAAAGCCAGCCAGGCACCATTAAATCCCCACCGAGCCCATCATCCCCTTTCCTCCCTTCCCCGAGGGCCACAGGGCTTTTCCGTGGGAAACAAAACGCATCTTTGGTTTTTGCTTTCCACATTACACACTCGTTTAACCTTGTTACTCTGTCGCTCGTTTTTTCGTTTTTTTTTTCTATCATGATGAAGTGGTACCCCGTCGTCCTCTCTGGCCTTGCCTGGCTTCAACCCGCCAAAGCAGCTGCGGCGCCCTGCTGCCACAATGCTGTTTGCGCCAACGGTAAGAGGAAAAATAAGAGTATAATCCATTCCGTGGGAGACGCAAAAACTGACGTCAACTCTAGCCATCTCCGACGCCTCCCCTGCAAATGGCCTCCAGGACTGCTCCTCAGCTCTCGCCATTGCCTTCACGGCGGCCCAAAGGTGAGGACATCTCTGTAGCTCCGCCCATAGAACCTAGAGCATAATAGTGCTGATAAACCAACGCAGCACCGTGACCGAGACTGCGACCGCCTTCTACACCGAGTACAACACCGTCGTCAACACCGATATCGTCACCGTCGTAGAAACCGCCACTGTTTCGACCGAGACCTTGTTCTTCACAGCCCACGAGACCCTGACGGCCGATACCGTCACCGTCACCGTCACGGCCGTGACCCCCCAAAAGATGCGACGAGGTGACCGCGCCGTGTCACGAGTTCCTGAGTACGCCGCCAGGGCATGCAAGTCGTGGAAGAAATACACGGCTGCCTGTGAATGCCTCGGCGTTAAGCCCACGACTATCACCGTAGATGCTGTAACCGAAACCGTGACCAAACAGGTCACCAGCACGATCACCACCGACGCCCTTGAGACCGTCACCGTCACCACCACCCAGACCGTCGCCGAGACTGCCCTGGCATCCTATACTGAAACAGTCTCAGTCACTGTCATCCCTACGCAGACAGTGATCTTTTCGCCGCCCGTCTGTACCCCACCCGGTGGCACCTGCGATTTATATGATCCCGGCCGATGCTGTAATCAGATCTGTTTTGGAAACTTTGGGAATCCGTATTGCGGTTAATTAGTAGGCAGGATTGAACGGGCCTTTCAGTGATCGTTCACTTCTTGATTAATTAATTTTCTAATTTTTTTTATAATTGGATGCCATTTGATATTTGGGGGCGGGCTGCTTTCGAAGTGAAGAGGAAGGAAACCCGCTAGAAGTTCCGAACTCGGCTCAAGCCTCGTCTCCTGAACAAATTTTCGACGGCCCACAAACCCTTGGAATAATTACGAGTTCGCATCCAGTCGTACCTCCCATGCATGTATCCTTGAATTATCAATATCTGTATCCGAGGTCTTCTCCAGAAGCGATGACCGCCTAAACTTTACATGCCGCATGCCATGTGATATATGCCCTGCAAGCGTTGGATTGCTCTCGTGGAGATACCGAAACCAAGGCTGCCAAAACTTAAACCCTGGGCATGGAGCAGGCTGCCTAGATTCAACCTGTCAAGTATCCTTTTTCAGGACTCTTCTTGATAAACACTATAAACAAATTCTAACAGATAAGATAGAGACTAGACAAACCTAGGCTGGCCTTCCCAGAGATATGTTGGTGCAAGGTGATAATATTACTATTCATGGAACCTGTGCTGAAAGGACGAATTCGGCTCTGCGGGTCACACAGGAAGCTTGCCAATCACCAGAACACTTGCACGAGCAAGTCATTGACCAGAGGGTGATTGAGAAGATAAGATGGCATATTAAACCCAGAGTCTCCATTAGTGTATATAGTTGGCTTTTGCTAATGTAAGTAGCTCAACCTGTGATGGTCGATCATGCATGACAGATCACTAGTAGCCCCGTTGTGTTGTTAAGTCGCCTTCACCATGAATCAAAGAGGAAGTGATTGTCTAGCCTAATCACAGTCAATGCCAATATACCTAGCCCGTCTTTTAGGTAACGTACAGACTGGAACCTGGAGCTGTGAGAGTTTTGGAAATCAAAGTAGGGGAACATGCGTGCAAACACACATTTGAAACAGGCTTTCTTATAAACCAAACGATTAGTGATGGATATCCGAGTTGTGTCATAAAAATATAGAAGTGTGACGTACATAAATAAGAGTATAATGCCGTCCTGCGAGCCTCCCGTCTTACCGCCACAATGTCGAGGGGAAATGGTCGCCGCCGCCGCGAGTTGTATCGAGTAATATTGCCAAGATGACGGCGTGGAAGGGCTCTGCAAGTGTGACATTAGCAACTGAATCTCCTCATGACAACTAGTGCTAGTATCACGCCCCCCTTACATTGGCCCGTAGAGGTGCATGTTGTCTCGACCCGCGCCGGCTACGAAAACCGCCCGTAGGAGGTTTTACCCCGAGACCCCCCCGGATCAGGCCATCCGCTTTCTCAGCTTCACTTGGACAAGTCTCTGGTGGTCGCTCGTGCCTGATTTGGTCTTGACCTGATATATAAAGCTAAGATGTTGAGACTATGGCGGGCGGGTTCCAACTGGGTTGTACTTTCCCGCGGCAGGGCATTGTCTGGTAAGCTGTTTTGCGAGCCCCCTCGGCCGCATCGATTAGTATGTCACCCTTCAGTTCTTGTATCTTTAAGTAATTGCTTTGATTGCACGCAGCTGGTTATGACCCCAAGCTGATATGCCAAACCCTCCAGGTTCACCAGGTTAGCAGTGCAGAGGAGTTCCTATACTAACCCGCATACCTATGGACCTTGGGAGGGGGTATTTAGTTGCATTTGAAAATTTGATAAAGAACCCCGCATATTACGAAATGAGGACTTGAAAGTTCAATTAGGCATGTTGTCGAAAGAGGGTTGTGGTCGGTCATGAGCAGCGGTAACACCAATTCCAAAGATGACCACCCTTATATCTTGTAGCTGGCTAATAACGACCTCCCAGAACCTCCCACTTCCATATTCCCCAACCGCGGTCGAGTCTCCGATGATCCAAACCCCTTCAATGCTGGTAAAGCCTGGTAAGATAGCGCCAGTTCCAGTAGTTTTAGCCTCGACGATTTCGTACGCAACTCGAGTACTAATAGAGCTTCAAGCCGCTCCAACAAGGGACTTGTGAAAAGCTTTGATTACATCTGTATATTACCGGTGCATTTGGGGGACATTGGAGCCAGACATGGTAGACCCCTACTCTTGCGCAGAATGACAGCACATGCCGTGCTATTATGCCAGCTGTGCTACTATTATCCCTTTTCCACTTGAATCCAGCGGCAAAGACTCAGGCTGACATGGCTAGGCCGAGAGGACTCGTGCCAAGGTGGGTATTCGAAGCCAAACTCAACCGTCTCAGCTACACCAGTCGCGTGAGAACCGCCAGCCAGGGGTGGTGGAGTTGCTCGATACCTCTGGTGGGAGGGGACGATGCACAATATCAGGCGTCCGTAGCAATCAGCCGGACGTCTTCGCTCATTCCGGAGATACGAGGTCAAGCAAGCCTGAAATAGAGTGGAGAAATGGAAGACAGAGGCCAATCCTCAGCCCGCTTTTACGCGCTAGGAGGGGATGATGGAGGTCGCGCTGCAGAAGTGGGAGAATGGAAACGCCCTCAGTCTCGCACCTGAGATAAAGCCGACCATCCGGGTCAGAACCGATGACGAGGAGCCTATCGGGGAGGTCTTTGATACGGACTCGAAATATAAGAAGCTCTGGGCATCAGTGCCAGTAATTACAAGGCCTGATACTGGCAGGGGATCCAAAGATGAGAATCAATGATGGCCAATGTATTAATAGGATTCAGGGTTTGCTGCTTTGCTAGACTGGAGGGTCTGTCTCTTTTCTAGGAATGGCTAATATTCTTTGGTAAAAATGTAATAACCGTCGTGGCTTGTACAATTTATTACCTGATGCAAATGGAATGAGTCAAACACATCGCCATCTCGCCCTTCCATCGCAAGTTTGCTGTTTGGTTCATGCTTGCATTGTCTTTGGAGTTATGGCGGTTTCCGGCATAACAGCCTGGCGCTTGATTTGTAATTATTAATTTCTTGACCATTGTGTGCTTACCCGATTGCCTGGCCAGGCGACGAACCTATCAGCTGGCGATGCGCTGCGCTGCGTTCAGGGTTCAGGTGAGTCGCGCCAGTTTTTCCACTTTTCTGTGTTCTCTTCAGCTCTGGTAGAATTGGTGGGAATCAACGAGTTTTCGAGGCGATTGGTGCCTGACATAAATGCACAGCGTAGCACCTTTGGCCGGCTCAACTGTCGACATCGCGGCGCTCGAGAACCGAGGGATTTGCAAGCGGTATTATTACCAGTCCGACGTTGCTGCTGAAGATTAACAGCCGCTTTCGTGGCAGGGCTTGCGAGAAGTGGCCAAAAGCAGACTTCCGCTGGCTTTATTTCTTCATCGTCGCCGTGGTTCGCACACACCTCGTTCCTCATTAGCTGGCAGATCCAATGGCGACGCCTAGCAAGCTCTGCGCTGTCTGCCTAAAAGTGCTCTCCTCAAAACTGCAAGACGTCCGCGAAAAGTCCCTGTCTGCAACATGCGAACACCACCCCACGCTGGCTAGTTTCCAAAATGCGGCTTCGGATGGATGCTTCGTATGCAGCGTTCTCTGGGATTTTGTCAGCGACGAGTCACGGGCGAGCTGGCAAGTAATGGATACGTGGACACCACTAACCTGCACTCTTGAGCGACGGCCGTGGGCGCCCGAATGGTATGAGCCGATATACTGGCAATTTACGTATTGGGTATTCAATCTAGGTCCGGTGGATATCAAGTATCGTGGCCATACGTTCTGCTTAGGCCCAGAAAACTGTCGGTGACTCGGCTCTAGCTTATTGGTTTCTTTTTCCTAATGTTCGTACCATCAGGCAGGGAGATGATATTATTCGCTGACGCTTGATTGACTATGCTTAGGGGGGGACCCCACGTTGAAAGAGACTATGTTCGTCAAGTTCGAGAGCAGCACCTCGTCACCCAAGGTCCTCGAAGTAGCGCTTGAATGGCACCGCGCCTGCCGCGAGTCTCACCAGATGTGCAATCTTATGGGGCCTCGGCATACCTTTGTCCCGACCAGGTTGATCGACGTTGGCGCCTCAGGTGACGTTGAGTGGAAGCTGTGTGTTAAGCACGAGGACATACTCGACGCGCCCGACTACGCGACCTTGAGCTACCGATGGGGATCTGATCCGAGCATCGCTCTTCGCACCTCCAACCTGGACAGCTTTCGTCACGGTCAACCCATCAGTAACCTCCCGTTAACATTCAGAGACGCCATCACTGTTGCGCGTCGTTTCGAAATCCGGTATCTATGGATTGACTCGCTCTGCATTCTCCAAGATTCCCCAGAAGACTGGACGAGGGAATCTGTCAAGATGCACGAGGTCTACACCCATTCAGCCTGCAATATCATGGCGTCTGCTGCCGATAGCCCCCAAGGTGGGCTCTTTCGGACCCGAGCCGCCGACGATGCCCTTACGGGCTTCGTAAAATTAGACCGGCTCGGTAGAGATCCAGTAAAGTTTGACATGTGGGACGAATATTACATTGAGCGGCTGACTCATGGGCCGCTTACACACCGGGGATGGATCTTCCAGGAGAGGTTTCTCTCTCCGAGAGCCCTCCACTTTACCGAGGGTCAGCTCGTGTGGGAGTGCTTCGAAATGGAAAAGTGCGAAATGTTTCCGAGGTGGTCACCGTACCCGACAGCTCTACCGACGCAGCTAAGCTTGAAGTCCGTCCACCCCTTTTCCACTAATATCGGTGACAGCGAGTCCAGATACGAACCGCCAAGTTGCGAAGAGGAAACAATGCACCCAAAGATGAGCATATCCGTCTACAACCAGTGGTGTCGCCTGCTTGAACAGTATTCCAAATGTTCGCTGACTCGACCTGACGATAGGCTGATTGCCCTGTCCGGGATAGCCGAGATGTACAGGAGACAAACAGGAGATGAATACCTCGCGGGGCTCTGGAGGTCGCGGTTGCTGGATGGACTAAACTGGGTCGTTCTTGAGCCAGCCAGTGCACCTGAAAATACTTCCCGCGCGCCATCGTGGTCGTGGGCCGCCGTCGACTCGCACATTTCCCCACGGCAGATTACGCTAGGGGGTGACTACATTGTTTCGGTTATCAATGCTTCGGTGACAACACTGGCGGACAGGGCTACAGGGCACTATGTAATAGCTGGATCGGTTGAACTGAGAGGCTGCGTAACTCATCTTACAATCTCCGAGGTGGGCGAGCGTCAACCCTTGGCTGAAAACATTAAGGTCCAAGTCGCAGAGCTGGCCTCGGTGCTTTGGGTCTACCCAGACACGACAGAGCCTACTTTGGAACGTGAGAAACCGCTCCACATACTGCCTTTCAAAACCTCAGTGTGTAAGCTGATGGATGGAACCGTTGAAAAGCGGTCTTTGATGCTGGAGGGTGTTCTTGTGGCCCCAGCGCCCAGCTGTAACGGTCAATACAGGCGTGTGGGGAGGGTTGTCATCCGAGGCTGTGACGATTTCGAGGTTCTGGGCCTGCGTGTTGTGCTCGACAATTATTGTGGATCCGCCCCCGAGCCGGCACGAGCGGAGTTCTCGGATGAGGGCCGAATATCCGTTATCACATTGATTTGAACGATGTTTGCTCCTATGGTACCCAAGATTCGGAATGGTTGGCTTTTCCTTAACGGATAGGGCCTAAGGTACTGTGTTAGACATCAATCTATTGCCGCTGGGACTCGATAAGTTCAACAGGCGAGGTATCGGTGCTCGTGGGGCGAATGTACAAGAGATATCCCTAACCGATCAGACATGCCTGGCGATTCTGGGATGTGGCTATTAATGTCAAGACGATTAGAATTGTGGATACTTGGCGCGGTTGCTCTCTGGGAGCCTACGAATGAATTATGGAGATGATGTGATTTAGCTGCAATCTCTTGTAGTGGTGTTGTGTGTATAGAAAGATATTTAACACAATCAACAGAGGTATCCAGATGAGGAACCAATCTAGCCCGCATTCCTTCCGGGACATAACCAGTATACAGGTCTACATCCAATATACTACAAAGTACACCTTTTTCCATTTATCATAATTCCTGCAAGAGTTGCCCGTTGAGGATAGAGAAAAATTCCCATCGAATCTTACATTCGGCTAGCTTCCTAGGCTCTTAAGAGCTCCAAGTAAATAGCTTGAGTTGCTTTATTGTTAATTCCTCCGTTATAAGCACGAGCTAGCTAGTCCCTCTAGTACGGTAAGCGATGTCACCGAGGATCCCAATGGCCAAGGGTTGTGAAGCGTTATGTGGCTTTAAGTATCTCGGGGAAGTGCTACGAGGGAAGAAGCTTTTGTTAGACTTGAACTGATGGGCCCACCTACCTAAACAGGGATGATGACCGACGGGGTGCCTTGACTCTTACTATTACATCAAATAGACGTTGCGGAGTTGTCTCGTGGGGCGGCGTTGATCTTTCCTGAAGCTGGGGTGACTTCGATACACGTCTGGCTTAGCGCCTTTCCACACTACCAATTTTGGGCCAGCTTGGTCCACGATCGTCGCGCGAGCGGATCACCATGGTTGCATTCTCCTTTCTACCATGGGTTTGTTCCCTATTGTTTGCCTATCCTACCTTGAGCAGAGAGGGGCCTCTATGTCGATGGGTCCGACGTGTTTTTTTTTTTTTTTTTTTAAAAAAAAGAGTGAGAGAGAGAGAGAGAGAGGGAGTATATAATTAATAGATGATCTGGGCCTGAAAGGGTGAGAGCCAGTCAAACTCAGAAAGCATCGTAGCTGAAGTTTACTCAGGCACATATTCGCTTGCTGATTTCCCGATGCAAGGATACCATCTGGGCGCTCAATGCCCAAGGACGTAAGGTGAGGGTGGCCGGAGATCGGTGGATCCAGTAGATGGGGCGCGAGTCTCATCGCGCGGCAAAAGAGGGGTAGTTCTTTATTGATTTTGTTTTCTAACACTCTGTATACCTTGGTATTACAAGATACTCGCTGGGGCGTTCGCAGGATGTGTGGCGTGTTTGGAAAGATTTCATCTTGTCTGTCTCTGAAAAAGAATATCACCTTGTCTGTTACGCTAGGTCACGCTAAAGTGAGGACAGGGACCGACGCTTCTGCCCACTCTGTTGTTAAACCTGGTCCTACAATGGCCACTGGTACACAATCCACAAAAGTGCCAGCCTTGGTGCTAACGAACCCCTGAGAACCATAGCCAGCATGCGTGGTCACATCACTATTTACGCAAGGGCAGCAGCAGGTGGCTGAAAATTGGGGATTATGCTGGCAATGCCTGGTGAGCCAGAAACGGCTTACCTCAACCCCGGGAATTTCAAGGCATTTGACGCATCGTTTCGTCGCCGCCAGCGACCTAGGAGTACCGAGCGGGTGTGGCGATCATTGAGGGCAGGATCTGGGGAAATCGGTGGGAACGACGTCAAAGCACAAAGCGGTTCAAGATGAAGCCGCGGCGAATTTGGAACTATCACTCACGTAGCGCTGGTCATAGCACGAACCATTCGTCGAGAAAACCAACCATCTGACACCAGGCACCCACCGGTCAGCTTCCGCGCGCTGGCTGGAAAAGAGGGTCATTTCTTGCTCGGGCCCTTGCGCTAGGACGCTGACGGGCGCCAGGCGAAGACGAGTCCCGCCCAAATCCAATCAGCGAAGAGTCTTCCCGGCATCTAGCGAGTTTCTCTGTGGATCTAGGGTTGCATTGTGCCCCGGCCACACTATTAGATATCATCCGCCGACGGGACAGGAATAGGTTTTGATTGAGCCTACCAAACCGTGCATGCGCATAGTAGTATATCTCCTACCAGGAAAAGACTTGTTAGCTTGGGAAATTTACTGGGCCCCCTGTAAAGTTATCTTTCCATCCAATTTGGGTAGAAGGAATACCTCGTCCCAAAATGCCCTGCTCCAAGTTAAACAAGTCTGATCGCGGGAGAGGTGTACTACATCTGTATCGAGGAACGGACGGCAGGCCCGTCCTTTATATCCTGGGCATCGCCGCCAGGCCATGCTCTTGGAATTCTACCTCGCCTCCCCGCTTGGCTCGATCTTGTCCCGACGGCCAATCCTGCCGACTGTCCATCCTACCCTCCAGATCAAGAACAGGAGCAGGAGCGAAAAATAAACAGAAACAACAGAGTCGAGCCATGATATCGCTGCCCGACAAGTCGGACGGCAACCTCGCAGCTCCGATCGACCCGTCCACTGTACCCCACGATGATGCCGGTCCAAAACTCAACGCGGTAGCGTGGACCCTCTTCGTCCTCTGCACCATCTTTCTTTCGCTGCGCGTTTATTGCAAACACATCAGCCGTCGCGGCCTATGGTGGGATGACTGGATTCTGGTAGCATCATGGGTAGGAGAAGCCCGAACCCCAACCCCCAGGAAACCGCACGCCAGAAAGGTTGCTGCGTTTTTCTGCGCCAATATGCTGTGCTACATCAATCTGAGACGTATTAATTAATGCTGATTGTCTCGGAACTTTTAGGTTACGAATCTGATCAGTTGCGCCCTATTGTCCGTTATGATTAGCGGTGGATACGGCAAACATCCTTGGGACACGGGCCCGATGCAGCCCAACCAATTCGTCGTAATGATGGTCAGAACAACGTTCACAGTGACGGCTGCCAGCTGGAGCAAGACAGCTTTCGCCCTGACCTTGCTCCGCATCTCCAAAGGCTGGGTGAAATGGGCCTTGTGGTTCATTATAGTGTCCCTGAATGCTGTTATGGCATTGAATGCTATGATTGCTTGGGTCAGCTGCAGGCCGGTTCAGGCCTCATGGGACATAACCGTGCTGGGGGACTGCCTACCTCTCAATGCCATCTCTGTCATTGGCTATGTCGCCGGTGGTATGTAGCTTCTCTTTCCTCTCCCAGCTGGCCAAAACACCAACTGTCCACTAGGCACTCGTGAGGCTAACAACGGCTATGTGTCCGACAGCATACTCGGGTGCCTGCGACATCATCCTCGCTCTGCTACCCTGGGCCCTCATTTGGAAGTTACAGATGCTTCTCAAAGAAAAGATTGGTGTTGGGATTGCTATGAGCATGGGTCTCGTGTAAGTGATTCTCTTTTGATTTTGTCCCGGCTGAGACTAACTTTTTGAAAATAGAGCTGGTATTGTAGCATGCATCAAGACTGCGCAACTGAGTAACTTGGCCTCTGGAGACTCTTGTAAGTATTCTCCCCGGCCTTGTTTTTTTCTGTTTTGTTCACTGTTCTGTCGAGTGTATGGTCAAGAGCTAATCAGCCTATTAGACGATATGGCCCAACTTAGTATCTGGGATACCACTGAAATCTCCGTCACAATCATCGCCGCCTCCATCCCCGCCCTACGCGTTTTGGTGCGAGATGTCGCTTCCACGTCGAAAAGGTACTATCTTCAGCGCCACACAGGAAATGACGATTTTACTGCCTCACGCGCAGCGTCCAAGCCTCACCACAGCGTAACCGTAAAATCCGATAGGTTCGAGAGGAGGGACGATCAGAGCGATACGGAAATTTTGGAGTCTTCGCGAGGCAAGATTTACCGTGTTGATGAGATTGAGATTGAACATTCGCAGGCAACAGACATAGAAGCATACGAGATGGTGGATAGGAAGTAATGCTCTCCGAGAAGCTGTGGCATCATATCTTGTCTTATGCAGCAGACATATAGAGACATAATAGTACAAGGTGTAAATAGATCATGTTGATTCACGCTGCGCGATCCGCCTGTCTTGGGGCATGTTACTATTGTTGTTTTCATGCTTGGTGTAATAATAGTGTCTATTATTCGTCATCCCGCTCCCCTTCTGACTTGGAGACTGCCTAAACGCAGCCCACTTAGTCGACGACGCGGTGAGGAGAGAAATTTACTGGAGGCAACCACGCCGATTTCTTGCTGTAACGCGCCAACAATTCTGTTGGGTGAAACTCGGCCACGCTGGGGTTGTTGAGCATCATCCGAGCAAAATTTAGCAGATGAAGCTCGGACTTGACTAAGGTTGAAGAGCTCGCGCTCATTTGGGCCGGCCCGCTTACTTCAATCGTCTGCGAGTTAATGATATTAAGATTAAGATTCTTGCCGAGTCGGGCATCCATCAGAACGTAAAGTTTGATGGTTTGCTCCGGTGTTCGCGGCCAGCCAGCATTCCGTTCGCCTATCATTCTTACAGTTCTTCCCGCTGCTTCTTATACGCTTTGGCCTGGTTGGGGGTTGGGAGACACCGAACCGCTGGAAGGGGATAGCGGCCGGTCTTCTTACTTGTATGTTCCACAAGATCGAACAAGATGTCGCCTGGCGCACAAGCAGTGGGGCTGACCCACCAAACACGACCGAGCACAGGGTTTGGACAGACATGGGACCGAAGCACTTTTTAAGTACTCTGGGGCCCCAAATATTAATAGCGAATAGCTGACGAATGGTACGGTTGGTACGGCCCGGCACGCTAACCTCGTCTTGGCAGAGTCTTGCCACTAATGGAGCCAGCTGTGTCAAGTCCGCCGCCTCTAATAGCCAGGCCAGCAGTTGGCAAAGAGTCCATTTGTTCATTGAAGTGGCTGTCAGCACGCCCTAGTGTCAGGGCTCAGTTACAGCATTTAAGAAGCATGTGCGCAAGCTAGGCAAGATACACGCAGAGTGCTACTCTGAGAAACCCTCAGCAGGAGTTAAACAGCCAGGCAGAGAGGCGCTTATCTAGAGTTTGACGGGATGATTTTACATTACAGCTTCTAAGTAGCTGGCCAATAGTTGCGAATTAGCTTGTCAGGTTACAGGCATTGATCCCATTAGCCGTTCCACCAGGGAGTTCAAGGCTAGGAAGTTTTTTCACGTATTAATACGCCCCTATTCAAGGAAGTCTATTACAATTTCCATTCGCCAGCCAGGCGTTTGAGTTGATACCACAGTACCATCGTAATGGGGCAATAAAAGACATCTAGTAGCAAGATATACAACTTTTAATGTCAGTAATACATTAATCCCTACACATCTCATGTCCACGACTCCCTCCTCCCTATCTCCCCGGCCGGCCGGATCCGAATCATCGTTTGTTCCCCGGATAGCGGCAAATATTCCGATGCAACGATACCCTTCTCAACCATTCCAATTTTGAGGACACAATGAACAGACCCTTCAGCCTTTCTCTCCCCTCCAAAAGGTGCGCAATCTTCAGCGCACCCGACTGGATGCAGTCCGCGACAAAAGCCCTACTTTTATCGCTTTGTCCTCCACTGCACCGGGTCAAAGTGATATAAGCTTATCTTTTTTGGCCCCTCAGCCAGCATCGTTCTTGTCCATCCACACAATACGCACCGGCATAGGCAACTCGAGGTCTAACGGTAGCGCCCTGATCCTGGCGCGAACACGCCAGTGCGCTCGCTTCTCGCCGCGCCGTAGTTACTTGGTCGTTTTAAGCGACAGCTCCAAATAACACCCAGAATGTTCGTACGGTATATCGTCGTTTGCCGTTGCGAGAACATTACATGGCCAGTGTGCTCGATATCATTCAGCGCGGCGGGATTGAGATCATCCGTGGTCACAAGCTGCAAGATTGGGCATGGGCCAATTCCAATCCTTCCGGCGGCTGACGCGTCAATTCTGAAACATCTGTTTTGTCAGCGCCAACTCCTGCTACCGGCATCCATGATCCGAGCGATGGATTTAGGCAGCTTGCTTGGAGCTTTTGTTTGTTTATTTATTTATGTTGCAGCACTCACCCAGAACACCATTGTTTAGTCGCAAATACGAAGGTATTTAGGGTTAAGAATAAGAGTATGCTTGTTAAAAAAAGACACCTGGCTCCGTTACAATACTTCATACCGAGAATCATCGCGTCTCACAATGTCAGATAGGACTGCTGTCGTGCTCGTCTCAGGGGCCTTCGGGTTGCCCGCCTTTTACGACGGGATAGTCGAGAGCTTGCGAGAAAAGGGGATCGAGATGCGAGTTCCCCACCTGCTTAGTGTCGGCCTCGAGACAGGACCAAGACCGGGGCTGCTACCGACAATGTACGACGATGCTGCCCTAATAGCGAAGGAAATCACGAGCCTTGCCAATACTGGAAAGGATGTGATTGTCATGTCCCACTCCTATGGAGGCTGCCCAGCGACAGAGAGTGTGAAAGGTCTCACTAAAAAGGAGCGGGAGGCCCAGGGGAAACAAGGTGGAGTCGTTAGGCTTGCATATATGGCCGCGTTGATCCCGGCTGTTGGCGTCGCGGCTAGCGGAGTATTGCACGATACGCCAGTGGAGAACAGGATCATGATGACCATGGACGTCAGTCACTCATTATCCCCACTTCCGTTGTTGTTGGGGCCCGCATACCTGTCTCGTGCCTGGAGATATATCCTAACTTCGTTGCTATAATACAGGAAAACGGTTGGGCCTCCTTTGATGATCCTACGGAAGTTGCAGCCATCACCTTATCGGATCTCCCAAAAGAGGAACAAGCGCGCTGGGCCAAGATGTATCCAACTCACTCCTCCGCGAGTTTCGATAACGAACTGACTCACGCTGGCTACAAGCACGTCCCGGTCTCGTATCTTGTATGTGAGGGAGACGGAACCGTCACTGTCAATGCACAGAAAGAAATGATTCAACTTGTCGAAAGCGTGACTGGGAACAAGGTCGACGTCACGACCATAAAGTCTGGCCATGTCCCAATATTCAGTGCTCCACAGGACGTTGTCGCATGGGTTGTAAGATTGGTGGAAATGAATAGTCCAGGTCGGTGATACCATCGACAGACATCAAACTTAGCATGAGTTTCGCATCGCTAGGACAAAATCAGTTCTACTAGAGCCACAGGTTCAGTGTCTGGGGTTCGGTCTGTAATCCTTGGCGGGGCACCTTGCGTTTGCCATATTTCAAGAATAGTATTATGCTTATGCTCTTTGGCAACTTAGATCATCCGTAGATATGGCATATCAGAGTAGAGGATGTGTGTGTTATACGCCGCCAGCGGTCGGAGAATCGAATGTGGTATCTCCAAATCATGTGTATCTATATCTTACATCAGTGAGGCACAGTTCTAGCTGATAATAATTTCACCTCGCGCACTGAGAGGTAGGCTGCGTGTACGGAGGGTGTGGTACCCAGGACTAACGGGTAGGCTCAAAACCCCTTCTCGCCTCCCGACTATATGATAGTAGAGAGTGTGGTATTACTATGGGTCGTAGGAGCCACGCCTTTCTCAGGCCTTGAAGTAGTTAGTGTATCCATAGATGGGGATGAAAATATGAAGTTGGTATCAACTGTTATCAATGTTAGGAGTCTAGTGGATCTAGAGACGGAGACTGCGAGGTTGAAATGTGTGTAGGTATGGGTGATGGCAATATGTCGAGAAATTGAACTGTGAAGAGGTCATGAATGATACCCACACATTTCTGAACTGGCCTATAGGCCTGCGCTGATAGACTGGGAGTTGCGGGAGTTCCACCCCATTAACGAGGTCAATCTAATCATCCAGCCTATTCCGAGTGAAACCGTCGAAACGCCGCAGTCCTGTAGCAACATAGTTCAAATCTCTATTCCAAAGTCAAGTATCGGCCTCAACTATCTCGTCAGGTTCAGAGTGATGGGGGGGACCACTAGAGAGCCTGCGGTAGGCATATAATACTCTCCCTCGAAATCATCTATTTTCCTGCGCTGGGATTCTTCTTCAAGATCGAAGAGGAGCCTCACGTTAAGCGATGAGTCGATGATTCGCCTGATTGCTGCAGGGTGGTCTCTGAGGTGAAGGGCGAGCATCTACGGACATATATGTCATGTACCGAAGCCAGCCGCCTGGTGAGCCAACTCCCGGCACGGACTGCCAAGCCCGACCAGCCCTTCCCAAGCTCCCTAGATATCATGAGCCTCAAGTATCAGGGCGTGGGGATCCGCGACTCGGGAGCTTACGCTGGTTTCCAAGGCACCCGCACTCTACTGCTCTACCTGGACTTCTACAAGGCCTTTCCAAACGTCCTCCTCCTTGGCCTTTAGTAGCCGTGGAACCTATTTCTTCCCTGTGACTGAGGAGTTTAGCGCTCCACAAACGGACTCACCTCGCGGCGGTTGTAACCTGAAACTGCGTCAAGTTAGTGCCTACGAGCCGTACACGACGCTGTTTGGTACCTCCTCGCCTGACAAGGTCTTCTAGAAGCGGGATGAGAATCTTTATGTGGCTGAATAGTTTGTTTGGAAAGGCTGAGACTACCTCGGCGAGCGTACACTATACTACTCGGCTCGTAGCTCATTCTCTGGTATTGTTGACCTCTGCAGCTTCAAGAAGGACTGTTTCTACCTCTATCAAGCGTGATGTCGGCGGGATCTGAAGATGGCGCATATCTTCCTATCCTCCTGCATTGGAATTGGCTCGAATGCGAGGGACAGGTGACCCCGACACATGTTTTCTCCGCAGCCGACGAGGCCCAGCTCTTCTTGAATGACAAGTCACTAGGAAAGATCAAGAAAGAGGCGTCCAACTACTGTTTCAGGTGGGACGACGTCAAATACGAGCCTGGCGTCCTGTAGGTGGCAACCTACAAAGACGGCTAGGAGTAGGCAAACAATACAGTTCGCACTACTGGCGCAGCTATAAAGCTCTCACTTGCGGCGGATCGCGGCGAGATAAAGGTCGACGGTTATTACCACCTATTATTCTTGACTCTTACAGTCGTCGACGAGAAAGGGGACAACGTCTCCCAGGCAAGCAACACTATTACTTTCACCATCTCATCTAGAGAGGGCGCAATTATCGTTACTCATGATGGTGATCTTTTTTGATATAGTGGCCTTTCCTTCTAAGGAGGGCAAGGCATTCAGCGGTATGGCACTAGCTATTGTTCGCGCGAAGCCCGGGTTAAAGGGCACATTTACTGTCAGAGCTAGCTCAGCCAGGCTCACTGCCACAAACGTCACTTTTCTCATCATATTCCTAGCAGCCATGATTATAAGCTGTCAGTTCGGATACATCTCTCCTAGGCTGTATAGTTAGATTGACCACACATCAAGGGTAACCAAAGGGTAGCCATAGAAATCTACCCGGATTGTGCGGTCTACTATTCAGGCTAGGACTCTGACTGGTGAAACCTCGTACGTGCCAACATGTTTGGTGCAAGTGCTGCCGAAACAGCAGCCGCTCTCAGGGTTAGGTTTTGGCGCCGCGGCTTGGTTAGCCTTGGCAGTACATGCCATCAGGATCGAAATATACGTAGGCTTCAGCCAAAATGAGAATCCCATCCTACCATATTATTGCTTCTAACCGCTCGTGGTATATCTACTGATTGCCTCATCTTGTAGGTCAAGCTCACTTCAGCCGAGCGCGAGCACCTCAGAATCATTTCTTACCAGGGACAGCTCTCAGTGGGCATGTGGGATCCTGGACGGGCCGGCCCGAAGGTCGACCGTTTGGGTGCTTCAGAGAAATGGCTGCCGCCCAGTGAGAGAATTTCTGATTAAGAGAACTTTCGAAAAAGAAGGGAGGGAAGGGAGAGACATGAGACAAAGTGGAGGCGTTTTATTCCCATCCAAGGTTTACCTAGAAGATCAGCAAGGTGGTAAACACCGAGATACTGGAACCCGACTTGTATTGTTTTGTCTAGGCGGTATATATATAGGCCGACGTCCCCTTTAGCATCAGTCAATGAAATGATATAATGTATCTAGCGTAAACTGGAGTATAGCGCTCAGTCAACCTTGATGCACACTTTGCCCTGGTGCTTAGCCGACCATTGGTACTCGTATGCCTCCTTGAGCTGATCCAGGCTAAACACTTTGGGATCCACGACCGGGCGGAGAGCCTCAGGGTTCGCTTCAATAGCTGCGCACATCTCCTCCATCTGGACCCGGTTGCCAACCAATATACCACGAGTAGTGCAAAGATTCGTCAAATTCTCGAGGAAGCCGGGCTGGTCCTTTGCGTTGCCACCGACGAAGCCGATGATTGTGATGACACCGTCGATCTTGATGCTAGCGAGAGACTGCTTCATAGACACAGGGCCAGCGACCTCGACAACGTGGTCCACTCCGACGCCGCCGGTGATCTCTTTGGCCTTGGCACCCCACTCAGGGTTATCACGGTAGTTGATAATGTGGTCTGCTCCGAGTTTCTTAAGGATCTCAGCTCTCGAGTCAGAGCTGGTTGTGGCAATGACCCGCGCGCCAGCCGCCTTGGCAAACTGCACGGCAAAGAGACTCACGCCGCCTGTACCTTGAGTAAGCACCCACTGTCCAGGGAGTACTTTCTTGTCAGTAAGACCAAACAGAGCGTTCCAAGCGGTGAGGCCGGCGCAAGTGAGCGTGGCAGCCTCGATGAAGCTGAGGTTGGAGGGCATGCGCACAAGGCCTTGCTCATTGAATACGCCAACAGTGCGGAATGTACCATCAAGGGCTCCGCCAAGACCGGTCTGAATACTTGAGCCGTCAAGGGAGCCGCCGATGTGGCCCTGGTTGAAGAGAGTAACCACTTTGTCGCCAGGCTTAAAACGAGTGACATTCTTGCCAACAGCAAGGACAGTGCCGGCGCCGTCGGAGCCGGGGATGACGTTGGGGACCTGAGCGAAGGGGTACTTGCCAAGGGGGATAACCAGGTCACGGTACTACAGGGATCGTTAGTGCGTTTCATCGGATTCTCACGAGAGAAGGGCTCGGCCTACGTTGAGGGAAGCGCCCTGGACTGCGAAAAAGAGTTAACACGTTGTCCATTGAAGATTCGACAGTAGACTAGCTCACTTTTGACGAGAACTTCGTTATCGCTAGGTTGCTTGAGGGCTTGCTCGGAGAACTTGAGATTGTCGAAGCTGCCCTGGCCCACGACATTCCACTGCTTGACAGTCTGGGGGATATTCTGCGCCATTTTTCTGTTTTCTTTGGTAGAAAGGAGAGACTCTTACGAAAAGATTGAGCGACTGTAGTCAGAGATTAGAGGATAATAGTGCGCGACGAGCGGTTTCTGGGTTGTGGTTCCAGCAACGAGGTATGATGTATTGTAGCTCCATTATATAGCCGTTGCCAGCTGGCTACTGCAGCTCTCCACGAGAATGTTAGGCTTATCAATAAACTTTTTTGCTATTTGTAAGCTCATGACTTTCCGTCCGACGTCGGGCCCACATGGTGGATGGTCGAAAAGGGAAAAGAATGGGGGACTAGACCAAGTTCCTTTGGTCCTGATGATGTAAGAGCTTTCTTTCTGTTTCTCCATGGGCCTTTGGAGCCGACTCTACCTGTATTTGGGACTAGTAATTCTGGTTCAAGATGTTAAGAAACGACGCCTCTTTCTACCTCGGCAAAAAAAAAAAAAAAAAATTAAAAATAAAAAAAGAAAAAGAAAAAAATAGCCCCTCTCTTATTATCTTGGCGTCAGGAAAATGGCAGAAAGGATTTGCGCAGGGTTAGAAACACTAAATTGTCGCAGCTGGTACAGGCCAGCCTACCCCATTCTTCTGTCAGTGCCTACCAATACAATTCTGTAGCCAGCCAGCCTGACCCTGCAAACAGGGCCGCAAAGCTTAACAGTTAGGGTTAGGGTCAACTACAGCCTGACCATCATTCCACCCTGCCAGCATCCTCAGGGAATATCGTGGCCCATTGTTACCCGATACCATGCAAGCAAGCATGGGCACGCACTGGCAGAAGTTCGGAAGTAAGCCAGCTGGCAAGCGACACCGGAGGTCAGCAGGCAGGAACGCAAGGAATAGAAAGGAAGCAAGGAACCACATACTAGCTAGAGAGAACAAGACCATTTTACTATCACAAGAGAACACCTACCTGCATACTTATAGACTATGTAGAGGTGACTTACGTGAACCATGACCATAACAATCACTGTGAATAGCATCATAGTACCCTTACTGCCTTACTTGCTAGCAGCTTGGCCACTAGCAGGTAAGCAGCATGGTGAAAGCTGTAACAACTTGGGCTTCCTCGAGGTCCGCGTGGCTGAAGCTGCCGTGACCCCTCCATGGATTCCAATCTGTCGCTTACTTCATATATATTAATATACCATCGATGGACCCCATGGATCCGGCCCAATAAGGTTACACGCAGCAATCAATACGAGTTCGATATTAATATTAGCCTAGTTGGATTAGTAAAAAGGAACAACGGCCCCTGTATCAGGCTCGAGCTGTGGCCAGTCGAGTTGGCTTAGAAATTAGCGCCCAGAGCCTCGTGCACGCAAGGTGGGTTAGCCCATACATCTTCAGACATTTGAGCCCAATCTGTAATTCTGCCCACAATCGTGCATCTCAGCTGAAACTAATGCTTTGCCATTTGCATCCTATTCGCTTGAACATGCGTAATGCCAAGCGCGGTGCTGCCAATAGAATGGAGTACGGGTATACGATAACGATATTATTGCACAAGGGATGCTCCTTCTGCATCTCTTGAGAAGCGCCAGCAGTGGAGGTGGCCTTAGCAGTCCCCGATCACAGATTCTAATAAACTGGTTTCTACTGAATGCTATGCAACCACTTTTCTTTTGGGTAGTGGTCGCAAAGCCTTCCTTCACCAGCATTGAACTTTTGGTATACTTCAACATGAAGGATTAGAACATGTGCCGCTAAGTGGAAACAACGATTATACATTCGGCCAAATAGGGAAGCACAACATGGTCATCGCTGTCTTGCCCGACGGGGAGTATGGCATATCCCCCGCTGCTAGTGTCGCAAGAGACATGATGCATAGCTTTCCTAATATTAGAGTTTCGTGTGCATCTGGCGGAGCACCAACCTATCAGCGCCAAAGACGCCAGAAGCATTTGCAGAGGAAAATCAGGCTCGCCAATTAGTTGCCCCCCTCGCTTGTCAGCTGAAAGGAAAAAAAAATGCCTCCTGCAGGTCGCGATGGCAAACCGCAGCCCATGGCCTCCATCTCATACGCATCTGCTGTTACCGACGAGCGCTTGGCGTATTCGCTGGTTATCAAAAACCTCTCTTCGATGCCCCTCCAGCTACACGGCATACAACTAGCAGCCTTGTCTGGCCCTGATCTTACTATGATATTTCTTTCACGTAGCGAGATCTTCAGCCAAGTCTCGCAGTACAGCCATGTACTATGGTTAGACATAACCAAAGCACTTGGTCACTTAAGAGCCAAGAGCCTGATCTTGAAATAAATTCCAAAACATACACCTTACACCCCCCCCACCAGGCTCCAGGGCTGAAAACTCCAGGACCCTGGCCTTATCATGGCAATTATCATTGCCCTACAGTGCTGCTGCAAGTGCTGTGGCTGGCTGACATGCCAGCCACAAACCCGAGCTGCTGCACTTGTCTGACATCGTTGAAGCCAAGAACCGAATTTCTCCGAGGCTTCAACTCCTCTGCTACTATAAAAATCAAGCTAGGGTCGGGAGAAGGAGACAATCTTCAAACACTTTTATTCTTTATCTAATACCAACCCAGCTCTTCCTTTATTGACAATACCCTTTGCCCACGACTTCAAAATGACCTCTCGCCAGCTTCCGTATGGCTCCGAGTCGGTTTCTCGATCAAGTTTGTCCGCTGCAGACAGACAAGCCTTGATTCAGCGGCTTCGCCTCTCGCAGGCAGATCCACAGGCTGCCCCACGGAAGTCAGATTCTGTCTCCCGGAAAACCACTTCAGAGGCCGATATCAAGGACATAGCCCAGAAAATGTTGCAGTCCTCTCTTCACAAGCCACATTCCGCTACTATTTCATCATCATCCGGACCCTCTCTTGACATATACTCTGTGTCAAGTGAGCCTAAAATTCACCCAGTAGAGCAACGTCGTATACAGAAGATGGAAGCTAGCAACCGGAAGCGCGTCGCCTTGCGGATGAAAAGAGAGGGCGATGCCACTGTCTCTGCCCGTGAAGCCGAATCCCGTCTGATAAGTGTTCGTAACCAAATGAATCGCGTCAAGGCTACCTCCTCCCTCCCTTCTAGTGTCGGTATCTTCAAGAGCACTTGCTCAACTGACCTTCTCTTTCTTATTGACACGACCTATTCCATGAATCCGTACATCGATGCGGCAAAAAAACAGGTCTTGGACATTATGAAGGAGATTAGTACTTCCTTTTTCAACAAAGCCGACGTTCGGATGGCTGTTGTGGGCTAAAAGGACCATGGCGACAATCCTCACATTCAATTTCTTGACTTTACTCCAAGAGCAAGTCAGGTTTGCTCGTTCTTGGGCACACTCAAGGCCTCAGGTGGTGGCGATACGCCGGAGGACGTTTTAGGCGGCCTCCAACAGGCCCTTAACGCCTCATGGAGGCTGCCAACCCGCTGCATTATCCACATTACTGACGCACCGCCCCATGGCCGCACATTGCATGATCTGGATGATGATGAGGATCGATATCTTGAGCCTGGCAGCGAGCCGCACCGTCTCAGGCATGATACAATCCTGCAGATGCTCATCAAACAGGGCATCAACTACGCGCTTCTTCGCATCAACGACTCAACTGACCGAATGTCATACACCTTCTTTGATGCCTACATGGCCCATTCTCCCAATTGCAAACTGCACGAATCCAACAAATACCACTCCTTAACCTCCAAAACTTTTTGGCCAACGGGCTTTCAGGGCTGGAGCCAATCCCGCAGCACAGTTCAAAGAAATATCCAGTTTGAAGAGCTTCATCTTGGCACATCTTATAATGCCCTGAAGCATCTCGTTGTACAGATTGTGACTACTTCTGCCTCTCGTTCCGTGTCCATATCGGTCTCTGATAGAGGTTCGGGGAGGGGTCGGCGTCCAAACAGACTTGTGAATCCGCTTTCAAATATTGGCGAAGCCTACGAAGAAGAAGATGACTCGTCTATCCCTCTGGAAACCTCCCCACCCAGGTGGGATACCCCTGGCTGGCTTGATGAAGTTCTTGAGCTTGAAGGGTTCACGACCGATGTTGTGGCGCATAGCAACAGCATGCTTGATATGATGATGAATCACGATGACAACATCCCGATCAATACCACTGATTTGACGGTGCTCAAGCGAAGCCGACCGTTTGCCCAGGGAGCCATGCGTCTCGCTTCCTATGCCCGTTCAATGGCCTCCCATAATCGATTGGTGGTCAAGTCGTACAAGCGACAGGGCAAGAAGCTTGCACATCTGATTGAGGACATGCGTGCCCAGGGTCTCTGCAAGGCATTCGCTCTTGAATTCAACTCGTTACTACCTGAGGAATACTCACTCGACTTTATCGTCGTCACATGCCTCAGGCCCAAACCAGGCGCCAGCGCGATAGCGAGCAGTTGTCTATCATTAGAGCCTTTGATTGATGGTGAATACTTAAAGTACAACTCAAATGCCGGTTGGGTCCACGACCGCAATTTATCGGATCCCATTTCTATGGCCGCCCAGGCATTCTCCCACTTTACGTTTGAGCGTTCTCTCGGTCGCTTTCTCGTATCGGACCTTCAGGGTGTGGGTCGTGTCCTTACTGATCCGGCCATACACACTCGCGATGCAGACCGCTTCCAACTCCAGGATACGAATTTTCATGAAGATGGATTCCTGTTTTTCTTCGCCACACACAAATGCAACAGTATTTGTAAGCAGCTGGAGTTGGAGACTAATGGTTCAATGTTTCTGTCGGGTAAATTCAGATTCAGGCAGATTTGGCCAGACGAAGTACATACCGACAATATGAGGATTTGTTGTTCCAACAAGCTATGCAGCAAGATCATTCACATGGCCAAAGCCAGGATATCGGACGAGTTCCCTGGATATCGCTGGTGCAATCAGTGCTGGAAAGAACTCAATAATTTTACAAAGAATGTCTGCATGGGGCCCGGAGCTCCCCATGAGTTTAAGGTGTCTCATTTCTTTTATGAGTCCCAAGGCCAGATATTGCCCCGACTGTGCCCCAAACATCGAAGTGGGACCGTCGACACCACATCGGCTGCAAATACACCAAGTACGGTTCCTGACTGTCGTTTTCAGGAAAAATGTACGTCCATGGGTTGCCCATTCAAGCATCCCACACCAGCTTGTCGCCGAGGCGGAGGTTGCAACAAGGCAGATTGCAGTCTGCGACATCCCAATCAAGTATGTAGGTTTGCAGAGAAGTGTACCAAGTCGGAATGCCCATTCCGACACCCTGGAAGGGTTAATCGAGATACCTCATACCCATCAAGCTCAGGTCCGAGTTCATTGCCTGAATGTCGCTATGCGGCAGGGTGCACTAACATGGACTGTACCTTTTGGCATCCTGTGGCTATCTGTTCAGAGCTTTCCAACTGCACAGATGATGATTGTGCGCTAAGGCATCCAGCTAAGGCGATTGAGTGTCGCTTTGGCTCAGATTGTATTGAACTAGCATGTCCTTATAAACATCCCTAAGTATATGAAATGAAAACAAATAGATTTGCATTTTCACCATGTTTTCTAACTGCCAGTCCTCCTAACTGCCAGTCCTGGGTCATTCTATTAGAACAACCACCAAGACCCACAATAACTTTAATATACATGGCGGAATATACAAGCATCAGCCTGACTGCCAGTCTTAGGTTATTCTGCCAGAACAACTGCCAAGACCTTACATAAGACTAGAATAATAGGGGTTATTTCTATAAAATAACTTCCTATAAAATAACCCTAATAATTAGTTGAAAATTTTCAACTAATAAAGGTTAGATTAACCTAGGTTTAGCTTAAGAGAGTAAGCTAAAGGGTAAAAGGGGGAGATTATAAGGATTTATAATATTCTAAGTATTTATATTATTATAAGATTTTCTATATTATTATAAGATTTCTATATTATTATAAAATTTCCTATATTCTTCTAAAATTTTCTATATTATTATAAGATTTTTATATTATTATAATTCTATATCTTTACCGCTCTAATACTTATTCTTTACTTTAATTAATATTACAGTCTTATCAGAGAAGGCCCAAGTAATAATCCATGATATATTGAACCTCAAATAATAAAGAGGGAAGATCTAAGTTAAGGGTCTTATAAGAGCTACCTATCCCTCTTATAGAGTTCCACCCCTATCTACTATTCTATAATGAACTCTATATAGAGTTCATTTAAATTGTATAGTACTGTGTTTCCCTATAAAATAATATAGGGGGTAGAGTTCATTTATTTTTATATAGTAAAATAAACTCTATATTTTTTATATATATACTATTTTAAGACTTATATAAGAATAAACTAGATTTCTTAAAGGATTTAATAGTTAAGTATTACCTTTATATAATCTATATTAAATTAATAATAGTAAGTTAAAGTTACTAGAAATTTTAACCCTAGATTTTAAGTAGTTAATTAAGATAAAGTTAGGTTACTATATAGGCTATAAGCTATATAAATATAAATTTTTACTATATATATTCCTATTATTAGGTTAAGAGTACTATATAATCTAGTTATATCTATAGTTAGGATATACTATTAGGTTAAGAGTATTATATAATCTAGTTATATTTATAGTTAGGATATACTATTAGAGTAAGAACTTAGGGTTAGTATTCTATACTTTTATATAAAGCTATACTTCTTTAAAAAGAATATTATAGTAAGTATACCTTTATATAAAGTTATCTTTCTTTAAAAAAAAATATTATAGTAAATATACTTTTATATAAAGTTATCCTTATTTATAAAGAATATTATACTAAGTATACCTTTATATAAAGGTATTCTATAAAAGTAATAGTACTTTATAATTTAAGTTTAAGTTTATATATAAGGTTAAGTTAGTTTATTTTAGGTATTTAAGTTTTATATATCTAAAGTATAATAGGGTTCTTACTAGAAGAACTAGTAGCTAGAAGAGTAGGATATCTACTTTATATATAAGATATCCTAATGCTTCCTCTACTACCTATTCTATTATTACCTCCCTAGTTATTACTAGGTATATATTAGGTAGTATAATCCTACTACCTATAATTACTATAAATACTACTAAAATATCTAGGAGTTTATATATATACTAGGGATAGTTAGTTAAGCTAGTTATAAGTACTAGTATAGAGTTATTAGTACTTTATATAAAGTAGAGTAGATACCTAGCCCTAGGATTAGATAAGTAGGGTATTAATATAGCTAGGCTATATTATAAAGACTTAGACTAGGTAGATTAAGCCTTATATAACTATTATAAGTTAGCTAAGTAGTACTAGTAGGTTCTACTATAAGATATTATAGTAGAAAGGTACTAGCTAGTTACTACTATAGTTAAAGGCTATAAAGATTATATCTTTATATAAAATAATAACCTCCTTAGGAAAGATAGGCCTACTATAGCTAGGATTATATAACTAAATACTATTAGTATTATAAGATAAGAAAGAAGGTAAGGATTATATATATAATAAGCTAGCCTTAGCTAGAAGGGATAATAAAGTTAGAGGAAATAGTAGGGGGGGTAGGTATAGACTAGTTTATACTAGACTTAGAATTAGATTAGTTATATCTACTAAGAGGTACTAGGAGTATTAGTTAATTATTCCTAGAAAGGTTAGTATAAACTACTATTAGTAGATAAGATATATATATATTATTTTATATAAAGATATAGATTCTACTACTTTTAGTTAGAAGAAGATAGAAAGGAAGGGGGATAGAAAGGAAGGGAGGTAGAAAGGAAGGGGGGGGGGGGGGGGTATTTATAGAAGTTTATATAAAAAATAGAATATCTTATAAGGAAAGGGTATAAAAAGGGAGAAGAAATAAAAAGGTATATAGGAGGGAAGGTTTCTTTATATAGAAGGAGAAGGTAGCTAGATTAGTAGATATTTACTAGAGTAGTAGCTTTATACTAAAATAAAAGTAATAGACTATAGTAAATTAACTAGAGTAGTAGCTTTATACTAGAGTAGTAGCTTTATATTAAAGTAGTAGCTTTATATTAGGGTAAGAGTAACTAAAGTAATAGTAATTAACTAAAATAATAGCTTTATACTAGAGTAATAGCTTTATACTAGAATAGGAGTAACTAAAGTAGCTATACTAAAGTAAAGGTAATAGACTAGAATAGTAGCTTTATACTAAAATAAAAGTAATAGATTAAAATAATAGTTTTATATTTAAGTAAAAGTAATAAACTAGAGTAATAGTAATTTACTAGTATAAGGAAATATTATATAGAAACTTAGAAGAAAAGAGAAACTAATATTAGGAAATTATAACTAAAGTAAGGAAATATTATATAAAAACTTAAAAGAGGAGGGAAGTTAATACTAAGAAATTATAATTAAAGTAAAGAAATATTATATAAAAACTTAAAAGAGGAGAGAAGTTAATACTAAGAAACTATAATTAAGGTAAGGAAATATTATATAGAAATTTAAGGATAAAGGGAAACTAATACTAGGAAACTATAACTAAGATAAGGAAATATTATATAGAAACTGTAATAGGGTGTGATGTGGTTATACTTAAGTAAGGTAGTCCTAAGAGTCATGGAGTCAGGTTGGAGAGTATTTGCTATAGGTTTGTAGAATTATGAGGTAGAGACTTTAGCTTAGAGAGCCCCCTTTTTCCTCTTAAGGCTCTCTAGCTATCTTCCTTTTATATTTTATTTAGGCTCTACTTATAGAGGATATAGCCTAGTCTTAGACTATACTCTAGATTATCCCTAGGCTATCTTAGAGTAATCTCTAGTTTAGGTTTATACTATTAGATTCCTAGTAGTATAAGATCTATTATCTTAAGATCTAGTAGCTTATATCTTCTCTTTAGAATATCCTTAGTAAAATTTTTCTAACTCCTACTATTATCCTAGGGTATTTAGGGTTTAGTAGGAGTTAACTCTTAGTACTATTAAGGTTATATCTACCTTATTCCTTAATAAAGAATCCTTTATAATAGTCCCCTTAGAACCTATAATTAGTCTCTAATCTAGGGTTCTTTATATAGAGCCCCTTCCTTATTAAAAAACCTAGTAGGAAAAAGAGTAAAAGGTAGGATAATAAATCCTTAGATCTTTATTTAGGGTTAATACTAGGTAGAGTTAGTAATACTTCTACTAAATAGTTATAGACTTATTTATCCTAGTTTAGATTCTAAAGCTTTCCTACTTTATTCTCTGAGGGGTTGGAGTTGGTTTGTTTGATGGGTGTTTCCTGCTTTGTTCTCTGAGGGGTTGGAGTTGGTTTATTTAATAGGTAGTTTTATATAAATTTAGTCTTTCCCCCCCCTATAACCTTATAGCAGGTATATTCATTATTAATAATATTTATAGTTATATTTAGAGCTTTTTCTTTTATTAATAGGGGGTTCTTACTTTAGGAAAAGGCTCCTAAGAGGTAACTATAAATTAGGATTTCTATTCTTAAGATCTCCCTCTTCTTCCTTTCTTTCTAAGCCTTTAACTTTATAATAATTTTCTTAATCTTTTAGAAGTTTTTAAATCCTATCCCTAAATATAATACTATAGTAGCTTATCCTCTTAATAATATAGCTTACTAGGCTCTTATTTAGAGTAAGGGCCTAGTTAATATTAAATTTAACCCTAGCTAAGGTTAGCCTCTTAGGCTTAGCTTAAAGCCTTATTTTAGATATATTTTCTTAGTCTATCTAGACTTATTCTTACTCTATATTAATAGTTTAGGTAGGTCCTTATATAGCCCCTATTCTTCTTCTAGCTTATACTATTTTACTATATATTCTATTTCTATTCTATAAAGAGTTATAGCTAATATACTAATAGATTCCCCCTACCCTTCTAAGCCTCTTTTAATTATATATCTACTATTCTATAGTAGTTATTTATACCCTAGTCTTAGAGAAGGCTACTAGTAATATTATTATTAATATATTATTAGAATTCTAATATCTCTCCTACCTTTCCTATAGTATTTTAAAGGCTACCCTTACCTATATTAATAGTAGTAGGTGTTATACTATATCATGCAAGCAAGCATAGAGGTGCTCCATGACACGCCACACCAACGTAAGCAAGCATGAACATGCTCTAGCAGAACCTTAGTAGTAAGCAAGCAATACTAAAGGTTAAAGGTAAGGAATATATAAAGGAAGTAAGGAACTATAAGCTAGATAGAAAGAATAAGACTATTTTACTATTATAAGAGAATACCTACCTATATACTAACTAACTATATAAAGGTAAACTTATATAAACTAGTAACCACATCAAATCTATAAATAGTATTATAGAACCCTCCTACTTACTTATTAGTAGCTTAGTAGTTAGTAAGTAAGTAGATATAGTATAAGCTATAATAGTAGTAGTATTACTTATTTAACCCTTCATCCTTAAGCAAAAAACTATACCCTAGAAGAGTTATCTCAACTATGAGATAGCTATAATAGGTCCTCTATAATCTCTATATAAAAGAGATTACCACCTAACAAGATACTAGTAATCCCAGGATTACTAACTAGCAATAATAATAAGTAGTATACCTAGTACTAGCTATAAATCACCTTTATAGTAATTATAAGCTAAGAAGGTAAAAATAAGTAGGAATAGAGGAAGCTAGTAATAGTAGGAATCCTCTAGACCTTAATAAGATACTACCTATTAAGGGTAAAAAAAGAGTAGTAACTTATACTTAAATAGTAGTAGCTACTTCCTCCTTAAATACCCTTAGTAATTTTCCCTATTCTAATAATAGTAATAACCCCTATAAGTATAAAACTACTAGCTTACTAAGTAGGGTATCCTCCCCTCTATAGGAAATAGCTAGAGAATACTCCCCTAAGGCCTCTTTAGAATAGTAATTATATAAGGAAAACTAATTTAGAAACTAAAGGGAAGTTAGGAGCTATAATAGAAGATATCTAGTAATAGCTAGCTAGGATTAGTATAGAATACTAGTTATTAGTAAGAGATAAGATATACTTACTAATTAGTATATTACCCTAGTTATAAGAAGTACTCTATAGCTAGTAGTAAGTACTAGTAAGTAATTATAAACTATTACCCTCTATATCTAGAAAGGTTAACCTTTACTAACTAGATTTATACTAAGAGGAAGAGGAGATAATAGTAGAGATACTTACTAACTAGACTAATAGATACCTAGTATCTATTACCCTTAAAACCTATATATATAGGGTCTAGTAGTATAAGTAAGGGATAATACCCTTATACTAAGATACCTATAACTAGGGTTTAATTAGCTATAATATCTAGTACTAGAGGGTATACTAGTTATTTAGTATTAGTCCTTGGAAAGACCCCTAGTAGTATTACTAATCCTACTACTAAGATAAGATAGTAATTATAGCTAGTGTTACGCCATATCATATAAGCAAGCATGAATAAGCCTGGCTGATCCTCAGCAAGCAAGCAAGTAATGCCAAGGGTCAAGGCAAGGAATATATAAAGGAAGCTAGCAACCACAAACTAGATAGAAAGAATAAGACTATTTTACCATTATAAGAGAACACCTACCTACATACTAACTAACTATATAGAGGTAAACTTATATAAACCAGCAACCATATCAAATCTATGAATAGTATTATAGAACCCTCCTGCTTACTTGTTAGCAGCTTAGCAGCTAGTAAGTAAGTAGACATGGTATAAGCTGTAACAGGTGGTAGTATTACTTATTCAACTCTTCATCTTTAAGTAAGAAACTACTCCCTAGAAGAGCTATCTCAACTATAAGATAGCTACGACAGGTCCTCTATAATCTCTGTATAAAAGAGATTACCACCTAACAAGACGCTAGTGATCCCAGGATCACTAACTGGCAACAACAATAAGTAGTAGTATGCATACCTAGTGCCTAGCTATAGACTACCTTCACAGCAATTGCAAGCTGAGAAGGTGAAAGTAAGTGGGAATAGAGGAAACTAGTAAATATGGGAATCCTCTAGACCCTGAAAATATGCTACCTGCTAGGGTAAGCTACCTAGTGATAAGGGCTGGGATGCTAGTTATTAGCAAGAGATAAAGGATATTTGCTAACTAGTATACTACCCTAGTTACTAGTCCCCTACTACTAGACCTAACTACTAGTAAGTGATTATAAGTTGTTACCCTCTATATCTAGGAAGGGTAAGAGTTGCCTATTGGACTTATGCTAAGAGGGAGAGAGGATAATAGCTGTACTATCTACTAGCTGGACTACTAGGTATATGATGATACCTATTACCCTCTAAACTAGTATAGCCAGGGTCTGGCAGTGTAGGTAAGGGATGAAACCCCTATGCTAAGATGCTAGTAACTAGGGTTCTACTAGCTGTAATATCTAGTACTAGAGGAACTAGTAGGTAGGCCTTAGTAATCACCTGCTAGAGTGCTAAGAAGACTACTAGTCCTACCCCTACACTAATATTATAGCCTACTAGGGGGTAGGGATTACTAACCTACCCCTATATTTAGCTCTTAGGGGACTAGTAACTAACTACTAACTAGGCATTAGGATCAGCCTGATGTGATAATAAGGGTGGAGGCAATGCAGGCCTTCTAAAGAGAGTATTCCTAATAGGGGCGATCCCTTACTGCTCCTAGTGAGAAAGAGGTGGAATCACTAGGGTAACCCTTTATAGCCTCCTACCTAGAGAAGGTGTAGCTATTATAGTAATCCCCTGCTGCTTCCTAGCTACTGATAGAAGAGACTATACGAGTCGTAGATATAATATTAGTAGATAGGGTAGACAGCGATTGCAAGATGGCAACTGTGAACTAGGCTTAGCTAGTCTAATAGTAATGAGATAGCAGCCTAGGATATGAAAGGAAGCCTGCAAAGGATAGGATGCTGATAGAGAATAAGTAGAGAGGGGCCAAGGTAAAAGACAAACCCCCTAATCACTAAAAGATCTCTATCAGTATGCCTACTACTAATAAGCAACTCTCAATCACAATAGCTATCAAGGAAGCTATGGTAAATAAGGTAAAGGGATGAAAGGGATCCTCGATAGATAACCCTGATGCCAGCAAGGACGAGAGAGAGCTATAGCAGGCCAGCTACTCATTCGCAGCGATGTATGAGGAAGGAAGCAGTGAAGATAACGCTTCCAAGCCAGAGAAAGATATCATGCTCGTTGCGAAGGGCAGGCCAGCAAGCAATAGCGAAGAAAGCGAGGGCGAGATAGTAGGGAGGAATTCGGCAGTCGGCAGTGTGAGGAGGAGCTAGAACCGGACGTTCCTTACGAATTTTTCTTTTATCTAAAACCCACTTTACTAGATACCCTATATGCCTAATCCCTATCCCTATCCTGATCCCTATCCTGATCCTAATCCCCATCCCCACCTATCACCCTATAACACCAGATCTAAATAGAAGGATAGCAAGTGCTTTCTATCAAAATAGGTTCCCAACTTCTAAATACCAGCAAAGTACCAACGGGGTCGTTGGTCTTATCTTGCTGGCCAGGGGCACTGTTACGCCATATCATGTAAGCAAGTATGAATAAGCCTGGCTGATCCTCAGCAAGCAAGCAAGCAATACCAAGGGTCAAGGCAAGGAATATATAAAGGAAGCTAGCAACTATAAACTAGATAGAAAGAACAAGACTATTTTACTATTATAAGAGAACACCTACCTGTATACTGACTGACTATATAGAGGTGAACTTACGTGAACCAGCGACCACATCGAATCTGTGAATAGCATCATAGAACCCTCCTACTTACTTGTTAGCAGCTCAGCAGCTAGCAAGCAAGTGGACACAGCACGAGCCGTAACAGCTAGCTAATAGATAAGGATTATAGACCTACCCCTATATTTAGCTCATAAGAAACCAGTAACTATTCACTAATTAGAAGTTAAGGATAACTAGATATAACTAAGATGGTAGAAGCTATTATATAAGTATTCCAGAGAGTAATACCCTAGTAGCTACTATATCTTAACCCTATAGTACTAGTACCCACACTACTATCTAGAAGCAAGATAGTAATAGAATACTAATAGTAGATCAAGTTAATTAGTTTCTTTTAGCTAGATACTAATAAAAAGAAGTATAGTAAGTAAGGATACTTTATAGATAGTAAATAAATATACTTCTAAGATATAACCCTTTTCACTAATATACTAAAGGTAGAGGCTTAAGATAGTATAAAGAAAGTATACTAGATAGTAATCAGCCTTTATAAGCTATTAAAAGGTAAAGTATTAATATAATAAAGTAAGATTATTTCCCTATAAGAAAGGTAGTAATTATAGTAAGGAATAGTTAATAGATAAGTAGCTACCCTATATTAATAATTTAGTATTTAAAGATATAAAGCTAAAGAATAGTTAACTAAGAATATATATATAGTAGTAGATATAAAAAAGTAGAAGCTAGTATATAATTTCATAATCTAATATATATAGTATATATAAATATAGGATAATAGTAGTATCTATAGTTAGCTAATAGTAACTTATAATCACTTAAACCCTACCTTATAAATAGTAATAGTAAAGCTAATAAAAGGAAGAGATACTAATAAGTAGATAATAAAAATAGAAGAGAAGGCTAAACTATTAAGTTACTCTCTTACTACTTCTTAGCTATTAATTAAAGAATCTACCTAACTAGTAGAGATAATATTAGTAGATAAAGTAGATAATAAGAGTAGGCTAGTAGCTATAAACTAGGCTTAGCTAAACTAATAGTAATAGTAGAATAGGTTATACTAAGGATATAGTAATCTAGAATATAAGGAAAAGCTAATAAGGGACTAAGTACTAGTAAGGAGGTAATAGAGAAGGACTAAGGAGAGAGATAAACCCCCTACTTACTAAAAGGAACTCTCTAATTAGTATACTCTACCTTACTTAAGTAACTTTTAATTATAATAGCTATTAAAGAGGTTATAGTAAATAGAGTAAAGGGATAAAAGATATCCTTAATAGTTTAAAACCTACTAGAAAAGAAATAGCTAGTAAGGGAGAAGCTATCTAGTTAAAAAAATATATAAAGATAACCCTAATACTAGTAAAGAAGAAAGAAAGCTAAAATAGGTTAGATATACTTTTATAGTAATAAGTAAGGAAGGAAGTAGTAAAGATAATACTTCTAAACTAGAAAAAGATAATATATTTATTATAAAAAATAAGCTAGCTAGTAATAGTAATAAAAGTAAAAATAGAACTAATAGGAGGGAGTTTAATACCTACTACTCTTAGCTAGTATATAAGGAAGAGAAGAGTAGAGTAAATATATACTTAATATATAGAGAAGTATTTTAGTCTAAGAAGGCCCTATATTACTATTATTAAGCTAAGAGATATAAGTAGTAAGGAAGGGATAAGGAGGTTAGTATAAGAAGAGACTATAAGAGATTATACCTAAGAAATCAGGTAGTAAATAATAATAACCTACCCTACTCCCTAGGATAAGTAATTAACTTAATAATATTACTAACCCTTATCCTAAAAGACTAATAATTAATATATTTATAGATACTAATAAGATTTAAGAAGAATAAACTAAAAATAGAGATCTACTTTAATATAGGAGTAAGCTCTATCCTAGTTAATAAGGAATAGCTTACTAAGAATTCACTAAATATAGTATTTACTACTAAAAGTAAGCTAGTTATAATAGTAGGTATAGGAGCTAATTTTAATATTACTAAGGAAGTAAGTTTTAATTTCTATATTCCTAGAACTATATAGGAAATAGAAATTAATAGCTATATAACTATAATAGTAGATATTATTAATAATCTTAGTTTTAAATTATTACTTAGTAATAATTTCTTAATCTAGATAAAAGTAATAATTAACCTATAGAAGGGAATTATTAAATTCCTAGTATATTAAAGGATAAAAGTAGACTTAAGGATATTAAAGAAGAAAAGAAGGATAGAAAGAAAGGTAGTAGTAGCTTATATAATAAAGATCCTACTAGGATCTAAAATAGTAATCCCTCTCTACTATATTAACCTTCTAAAACTAATAAAAGTAGGAAAAGTTAGGTAGTAGAAGGAAGGGGATAGTAAGTAAGAGTAAACTTACTACTTTTAATTAATATATAATAATATCTATAATACTAAAATATTATAATCTACTTCTAAAATAATAATAACTAATAACCTAATAGTATCCTAGATAATATTAAAGTATAGTAAAAGAGTAGGAAGAATAGTAGAGAGTAACCTTAAAGAATAGGTATTTATAGTATTAATAAAAGTAATAAAGAGGCTAGATAATCCTATTAAGGGAGAAGTTACTTATTAGTAGTTATAAATAGTAGAGAAAGAGGTAGTATATAACAGGTTGAACCCTGGAACACGAGTGCCAGTGATGCTGGCACCCCCTACACCCTCTGAAAGGGGATAGCACCCTCTTACTAGGCCTACTATAATTAGAGCTCTATATACCCCCCCTATCAGGAGGTCTACTAGTAATCCCCCTATGGACCTATAGTAATAAGACTACCTGTACACCCCCCTATTAGGAAGCCTATAAGTAATCTCCTAGTAGACTAGCTATAGTAGGATAGTATATATGCCCCTACCTAGAGGTCTACAACCCTACTATAGACCTACTCCTATAGGTGTACATACCCCTATAAGCAGCCCTTATATAACTACTACTATAGTAGAAGATCCCTTTTTTCCTATTCTTTCCTTTTACTCTTTAGTTATTTTATAATAGATATATCTAGGCCCTATATTATAGACTATACTCTATAGCTAGCCTATAATATATTATAAAATAACTCTTTATAAAAGAACCCTTAGAAGTAATAGTTAGTTACTATAGTATCTCTAAGTATTCCCTTTATAATTAACCCCCCTTTACTAGAAGGAAAGACCTCTTTAAACCCTAACTAGGTAAACTATCTAATTAAGTAAGTTATAAACTAGGCTACTTAACTAATATAGGAATAGCTAGCCTAGCTAACTACTACCCTATAAATAATATAAGCTATAATAATAAACCTAGCCCTATTTACTAGTTCTACTCTAGGTATATAAATACCCTTCTCTAACTAGCCCTCTAAGCTCTCTACTAAAGAGATACTCTCTACTACTTACTAAGGAGTAGTTAAACTAAAACTTCTACTAGACCCCCCTAAGTTTATAGGGAAGTAGAAGGATTATAATATATAGGTATAGTAGATATATAATAAGATCTACTATAATAGCCTACTTATTAGAGATAATAGAAGGATATAGTATATTATTAACTCCTACTTAGGATTAATACCCTAAGCTATAGTTTTAACTTTCTTTACTAAAGGTAGACTAAATAGTCTTTAAGACCTTAATACCTTTATAAATTATCTAGATTAGACCTATACTAATAGGAACTAAAGAGCCTAAGCCTATAATAAACTCTATACCCTAAAATAGGGAAATAATAAACTCTACTTATCTTATCTACTAAGGTATAAATAGCTAATAGTAGAAGTAGGTATAGCTAGTTAGGTAGATAAAACTAAGATCTCCTTTCTTAAGAAAAGCCTTTACTAAGAGATCTATAAAAAACTAATTAGTATAAACCTCCTTACTAAGTACTTCCTATAGATTAACTATATTAGGGAAATTATAAGTAAGCTTAAATAGTTAGAATAGAGCTTATACCTAGCCTACTACTAGAACCCTAACTTAACTAGGAGACTAGAAAAGAAACCTAGCTTTTAGTATACTCTAGACTATTACCCCTAACTTAATAGAGATAGGGATATAAAGATAATAAAAGTAAACTATACTTATATAAATAGGTATACTAAGTAAAAATAAAACTATAATTACTTACTAAAAAATAGGAAGGAACTAATATAACCCTTTTATCTTAATACTAGTCCCCTCTATAGTAACTCTAAATACTTATCTATACTATTAAAGGAGGTCTCTATTAAGTAAGTAAAAGAAGATATAGAGAGTACTCTAGAATCCTTTAGTAAAAAAAGTAAGTTAGAAAAAAGCTAGCTCTAGTATAAAGTTAAGTATTAGAGCCTCTAGTAACTAAAAAGTAAGATTAAGAAGCTTTTAAGCTAAGAATAGATAGGAACCCTATACTAATTACTACTTAAGTTAATAAAAAAATTATTAAAGTACTAGTAGATACTAGGTATAACTCCTATATAACTATTAGTAAATCCCTTACTAAATTACTCTACTTCCCCTTTATTAACTATTCCCCCTAAGTAATATAAGGGTTCTTAAATAACTCTCTAGCTATATATATTATAAGTATAGCTATACTAGATATAGAGATAGGAGGATTTATAGAATACCTCTTTACTTATATTATCCCTAGTCTAAGTAAGGACTTATTCTTAGGTAAACCCTAGTTAGAAAGAAATACTATTATCTTCTATATAGATTAGTAGTACTTCTTCTATAGAAAGGTAGGGATTACTATCTATCTTATAAGTAAAGAAGAGCTTATAAGATTTTAAGAGATCTAGATAGTAGCCCTTCTCCCTATATACTCCTTTACTATACTCTATAAATACTTCTACTATAAGAAACTACCTATATCTATATAGCTAAAAGTAGTAAGTATTATAAATATAGATAAAATACTTAAAAGGAAGGCCCCTATAAATCTAGAAGACTATATCCTATAATATATCCTTAAAAAGTTCCCCTAACTCTTCTCTAAAGATTTTATAAATAAACTACCTCCTTACTAGCTAAAAGTAGACTATAAAATTAACCTAGTCCTAGATAAAGATAGTATAGAACTACTCTTACTATAAAGTCTACTATACTATATATCTAGAGAGGAGCTACTAGTCCTCTACTAGATACTCTCTAAGCTACTTAATAAAGGGTTTATCTAAGCTAGTAGCTTACTAGTAGCAGCCCCTATACTTTTTATATAGAAACCAGGAGGTAGCCTCTACTTCTATATTAACTACTAAGTACTTAATACTATATTAAAAAAGGACTACTACCTACTTCTACTAATTATAGAGACCTTATATAACCTAGCTAGTACCTAATAGTTTACTAAACTAGATATCTATACTACTTTCTATAAGATCTATATAGTAGAGGGCTATAAAGAGAAAACTATATTCTAGACCTGATATAGACTCTTTAAATAGCTAGTATATCTATTTAGGCTATCTAATACTCCTATAACCTTCTAGTAGCTTATTAATATAACCTTATATAAATTTACTAATTTTATCACTACCTATATCAATAATATACTTATCTATTCAAGAGGATCCCAGAGTAACTATAAAGTGAAAGTATAGAAGGTACTCTAAGCACTTTCTAATATAAGACTATACTTAGACCTAAAGAAGTATAAGTTTAATATAAAAATAGTTAAGTACTTAGGGTTTATAATAACTACTAGAAAAGGTATCTTCTATAACCTAGAAAAGCTAAGGGCTATCTATAAATAAGCCCTACTAACCTCTATAAGGGGTATCTAAAGCTTCCTTAGTTTTACTAACTATTACTAAGTATTTATCTATAACTTTATAAAGGTAACCTTACTACTAACTTAGCTAATAAGGAAAGGGATCCTATTCTAGTAGGGCTAGGAGTAGTAGGAGGCCTTTAATACCTTAAAGGTAGCTTTTATAAAAAAGCTAATACTTTACTAGTAGGACTCTAAATAACCTACTTAGGTTAAGATAGACTACTTTAGATCTACCCTAGGTAGTATCCTCTCCTAGGAGGATAGAAGTAGGTAGTACTATATTATAGCTTACTACTTATATGTGACATTCCAACACTTCTTAATAGGGTTAGTTGCCTTAAGGTTAGAACAGTTGGGCCTGTTAGTGGATAAGTGAGGCAATCAGATAGTAATGATAAGGGTTTGTAATGCATATTTAAGTGTGGTTTATAGAGTGACTTGAATTAACTACTGGAGAGCCTTGAAAGACAAACTAGATACATGTCATGGGCCGATCCGGCCTCTTATGCAGGCCAGGCGGACAAGCATGGCAGAAAAGGGTAAACTCCGGCACAACCCGGAAAGACTAGGATTAGGCAGCACAACCTGGGCCAATCAATAGAGGACTGCACTTAGAATATAAGCAGTCTATAGGGGACTACATCAGAGGCAAGTATAGTCTATAGAAGGACTGTACCTTTAGGGCCTATAGTCCTAAGGAAGATGAAGTCTATATAAGTTATAGTTATTACTATTATATATTCTAGTTATTCTTTAGTTCTATAGTAGTTAATTTAAGTTACTCTATAAACTATACTTGAATATATATTATAGACCTTTATTATTACTATCTGACTGCCTTACTTATCTACTAATAGGCCTAACTATTCTAACCTTAAAGCAACTAACCCTATTAGAAGTGTTAGAATATTATATATTAACTACTCCTATTTGGTAAGTGACCCTTTCAAATAGTAAAGAAACTAATAGTAGGAACTATAGTAAATGAAACTATATCTAGTACTAGTATTATAGCTGCTAGTAAGGAATAGCTTGCTAAAAAGATTAAGGAACTTATAGAGCAACTTTAACAAGCCTAATAGTAGAATGCTTAACTCTAGGAATAATACTAACCTATTATATATGAAGATATGTCATCTCTCTTCTAAACTATTATCTAATCTACTGCTAATACTATTATAGAAGTAAGGAAGCCTAAGGTCTACTTCCTAGGACCTAAGAAGTTCGATAGAAGCTGTATTAAGCTATAGTCCTTCCTTATATATATGAGGGTATATTATGACTACTATAGAATTACTAATGCTACTACTAAAGTTACTAGTATAGTGGGATTCCTAGTTAGAGATGCTGTAGTATAGTTTGAACTAACCTTATGGGACTACTATACCAATAAACCTGTATAATAAGATAGCATAACCAAAAGAATGTTCAAAAACTATGACAACTTTGAAGAAGCTATCAAAGGGGCTTTTAGAGATCTAGATAAAGACTAGACTATAAAATAAAAGCTTAGGGAAACCTAATAAAAAACCTTAGCCTTAGAATATATATCTAAGTTCTGATAAATTACTATATACCTTAAATAGGATAATGAATCTATGATTGAATACTTCTACTATAGGTTAAAGGATAAAGTGAAAGATGAAATTAATAAGATCCTGGATACTCCTATGGAACTTGGAAAGTATATGGACTTTGCTATTAGGATTAATAACTAACTGTATTAATAGTGACTAGAGAAATGCTAGAAGACACTATATAGTGGAGGATATAGCAAAAAATAGGAAGCTAATACTGGGAAATGATGTAATGGTAATACCTTATGGGGAACTTACCTAGGGCCTATAGAACTTAATTCCACTATATGAAAAGATGACTATGGAATTAAGAAATGAATGGAGGACTGTCTTAGCAAATACTATACCTATGGCTGTATAGGATATTTTGTAAGAGAATACTGAAATAGAGGAAACTAGGGAGTAGGGAGAAAAGAATAAGGAGACTAAAAGAATAAGAGCTGGAGACCTATACCTTAAGGAAAAACCTGGAGTAATAATAAGTAAAGTAGGGCTAGTAATGAACCTACTACCTAGACTTAGACTTTAGCTAGTAGTACTGTCCTAGACTACTAAGTTATATATTAGACTGTATACTATGATGATGACTGTTAAGTATACTGTGATAGGAAGGATAGAGCTGGATACTACCTATGAAAACTGTGAACCCTTGTAACTATGGAAAGAGAAAAGGCTGGACTAAGTAACCTCAAAGCTAATAATATTGAAAAGGAGATGCTTATAGTATTTAAAAAGTATTTAGGAGTGGAAGTAAAAGAACTAAATATTACTATATTCTACTAGAAGTATTATAACTATAAGTAAGGTAAGAAACCACCTATAGAATATACTTAATATATGGAGTGGATCTAAATTACCTTGTAATAATAATGAAAAGGGAAAGAGGTTGAGAACTAAGGACTTCCCCCTTATTAAGAAGTAATACCTACTACTGAAGAAGAAGGAGCTACCTAGAAAATCAATAAGTGTATTAAAGATATTGAAAAACTAGTAAGGAAGGTCTATAACCTTAAAGAAGTAATTAATAAGCTGGATAATACTCTCTATAACTAACTTAATAAAGATTAAAAGAATGATCTACTAAAATAGTTCAAACTAATAATTAAGAAACTTAGTTAAATCAAAATATAATAAGTAGAAATAGCTAGAAGACTAGAATATATAGAAATAAGAACTGAAAATATAGAGGAACTTATATAAACTATAAACTATAGAACTAATAAAACTATTACTGGCATCCTAGAATAGATGACTGAATATGATAAACTTATTATAGAAATATAAGGACAAGTTAAGGGACTTAAAACTAAGCTTGATAATATAGATATGGTAGCTGTATAGGTATATACTAAAGCTATAGAAAAAGAAATAGATATAGTAAAATAAGACAACTAGGTAATGAGGGAAGCAAGACTACAAGTAGCATAATGAAACTTCAAATATAATAGGTAAGCCATAAAGATACATAAATAATAGCATAAAGAACCACAAGGATGACAAAGCCTGGAGAATACTTCCAAAAAGGCATAAGAAAGCTATAAATGAGCCATCATACTGGAAAACTGAAGTCTGAATATTATGAGCTCTAATGAAACTAAATATTTAAAAGTACTAATTATGATTCAAGGATGAATATATAAAGCCTTAATAGATAGCAGAGTATAAGGAAATTTCATCTTGCTAGATATAGTGAATGAACTATAACTCCTATAGAATTACAAGGAATAACCATACCTATTAAGCAACTATGAAGGAGAACTTGTCATGTATGGAAAAGGTATGGTAAATATGGAGACTGTGCACCTTGATGTCATGATCTAAAACCAACCTAATAAAATATCCTTTGATATTATGGAATCAAACTATCCTATTGTGATTAGTATACTATAGTTGAGAACCTAAAACTTGAGAATAGACTGGATTACTGATCAGCTCACTTGGACTGGGATCCAAGGAGAATCCATTAATGGTTCAGTCTTTGAGCAGTATTGACTAGAGCAGTATATGCTAAATGAACTGAGAGCCTTTTGAATGATGGTATATATTAAAGTGCTTACTACTAAAGATTCGAATTACCTACTAAAAGGAAAGAAATATAAACAAAACTGAACAATATGTTGTGTGATGAGCATGACTACTATGCTAATAAAAGAAGAAATGATATAGAACTTGCTACTATGATATCACAAGTATAGTAAAATATTCATAGAAGAATTAGAAACTGGACTCCCAGAATATAGTAAATGGGATCATGAGATTTATCTCAAACTAGGAATATAACCTAAGTTTATACTAATATATAACCTAAATAAAAACCAGTTGAAAGAACTTTGGGAGTATATATAAGAAAATATTAGAAAAGGGTTTATTAGACCTTTAATATTACTAGTAGGATACCCTATCTTCTTTATACTAAAAAAGGATGGAAGACTATGTATGTATATAGACTACTGCTAACTCAATAAGATTACTATTAAGAACTGATACCTACTACCATTGATCTCAGAGTTGAGGGATAGACTATAAAAAGTAAAATAGTTTACTGCCCTAGATCTCAAAGGGGTATATAACCTTATCAGGATTAAGGAGGGAGATAAGTGGAAGATAGCCTTTTATACTTGATATAGACACTTCAAATATTGTGTTATGCTATTCGGACTTACTAATATACTAGCAACCTTCCAAACCATGATTAACTATATACTATGAGAATACCTAGATTAGTTTATGGTAGCCTATTTAGATAATATCCTTATCTTCTTGGAGACCTTGGAGGAATATAAGGAACATATTGAAAAGGTACTATAAAAACTCTATGATGCCAACTTATTGGTAGAACTAAAGAAAAGTTACTTCCATGTATAAGAAGTAGACTTCCTCAGATACACTATCTAACCAGGAGAAATCAGAATGTAGAAATCAAAAGTCAAGGCTGCGCTTAACTAGCCAGTACCTTAGACAGTTACTAAAGTATAGGGATTCCTAGGATTTATTAATTTTTATAGGAGGTTCCTAAAGGACTACAGTAAGAGAGTCAGACCTCTTATAGAGCTTATAAAGAACAAGAACACCTTTATATAGGGGATAGAACAGTAATAAGTATTCTAAGAAGTAAAATAGAGTATTTATAAGAGACTAGTATTATACAAAGTAGACCTTAGTAAACCTTTCAAAGTCAAGATAGATATATTAGACTACACCCTAGGAGCATAACTTAGACAAAGAGATAAACAAGGAAGGATACACCTAATCACTTTCATATTGAAAAAGTTAAGTAGACCTATACTATAATACAAGATCCTAGATAAAGAACTTATAGTAATTGTCAAAGCCTTCAAAGAATAGAAATATTACCTTATAGGGGCAAAACACCCTATTATTATCTATTCTGATCATAAGAACCTCACCAGCTTTACAACCACTAAGGAATTGAATAAGTAATAAGTCTAATAGGCTGAATTCCTCTTTAAATATAACTTTAAAATTATATATATCAAAGGAAAAGAAAATGGACAAGCTGATATACTTAGTCGATGACTAGATCACTTCTAGAAGATACCTAAGGAAGTAAGTATAATATTCCATTACAATAAATAAGGAAGCCTATAACAACTAGTAGCAAGCTACCAAGTTAATACTATTACTAAGGTAATAGAAGAAATTGAAAGCTACTATAGGGATCTAAAACAAGGATAATATAAGAAGAATATACTAGTACCCCTAGAACTAGCTAAGGAACTAATATAAGTAATATATAAGTTACTACTTAGTAGGCACCTAGGGATTATAAAAATGATCAAAAGAATACCAAGAGGATACCTTATCCTACAGCTAAAAACAGTGGTTAAGGAAGTACTTGCTGAATATGCTTCATATATAAAGAACAAAAACTCATGACATAAGCTACAAGGGCTATTATAGCTAATACTAGTACTAGAAGTACTATAGCAAAAGATTATCATCGACTTTATTATTAAATTACCAAAGTTAGAAGACCTAACCACAGGAGTTAAATATAACAGCATCATAGTAGTTATAGACTAACTCACAAAATATACTTACTTTATACCCTACAATAAAGCCATAAAAGCACCTCGATTTGCAGAACTATTCCTACAGATAGTAGCTACAAACCACAACCTACCAGAAGAAATCAATACTAATAGAGGAAGCATCTTTACTTCCCACTTCTAGTAGAGCCTTTCAGATAGATTAGGAATCAACTATAAGTTATCTATAGCCTACTATCCTAAGACCTAAGGATAGGTAGAATAGGTAAATCAAATACTAGAAACCTACCTATAACACTATATCAACTGGGAACAAAATAACTAGGTAGTACTACTACCCCTAGCCTAGTATACCTACAACACCAATATATTAGAAAGTATAAGAATATCACTATTCTATGCAAACTATAGAATATAACCTAAGACAGGATTCAAGCCTATAGGAACAAAAACACAGGCTGAACAAGCAATCATCTAATCAGAGAAAATAAAGGAACTCTATAAGTAACTAATAGAAGAACTAGAGTTCATAAAATAAAGGATAAAGTACTATATAGATAGGAAAAGGATTAAAGGACTAACCTTTAAAGAGGGAAGTAAGGTCTACCTACTGCAAAAGAAACCAGGAATAAAGGACCTATAAATCAAAACCCAATAACTAAGCAACAAACTTAATCACTGAAAAATCAGGCCCTTTATCATAAAAAGGAAAATCTCAGAAGTCAACTATAAACTACAACTTCCTAAAACAATAAAGATAAACCCTATATTCCACATCGCGCTACTCGAACCAGCATACTAAGATACACCTACTAAAGAAACTATAGAAGTAGCCATAATAGAAGGAGAATATGAAGTAGAGAAGGTTCTTAACTCCATGATTGATAATAGGAAAGTTAAATATTTGATTAAATAGAAAGGCTACAACTACAACAAAAATACTTAGAAGCTTATCCAGAATCTGGCTAGGAGCCTAATATTACTTATAAAGTTTTACCAGGAGAACCCAGGGAAACCTCAAGATCTAATAGTAGGAGGTCAGGAGTAAGACCAAGGGCATCCTAATCAAGCACCCTAAAAGCACTAAGGGACTAAGTGTCCCTAATAGCCTACTAAGTCTTAATAATAAGAGTATCCCTCTCCTCCTCTATTAATAAACCAGCAACACCACGCCAATAAAGTTCATTACCCTACTCTTTAAAGAGTTTCCACTAACAACAGAGGTAGGTAATCCTTACTATAATTTCAAGAAGCTAGTCCTCAGATTTTTCCAAAGCCTTATCCACCTTTTTAGTTTCAGCTATATTATGGGATACTAGAAAAAGTTAGGACTACCACAAGGAAGGTAGGGGAGATGGAAAATGCCCACAAGACGAAGCCACCAGGGAACCATTACAAGCACACTTCCCCTTAGCATAGGCTAAATATTAGGAAGAATTCAGTACTATATAGTACACCTTCTTCTAGCAATAACAACAGGTACACAGCATTTCAAGGTCATCACTAAAGGAAGAAATATATTCTATGAGCTTTTCATTCTCTTGTTTCTTTCTGAGGGATTGTGTAGAAGGGCGTTTCGCTACCCAGTTCAATATACTATTAGCATCATAGTAAAGGAAGGAAAAGGGGAGAAGTTGGACTGACCTAGAAGGACTAATAGGTCAAGGCTGATAGGGATTAAAAAAAAAAAATAAAAAGGTCTTTAGGGACAAAGACCAAGGAGAGGAGGCATTATATTATAGGCTGATCCAGCCTCTTATACAGGCTGGGTGGACAAGCATAGCAGAAAAGGGTAAACTCTGGCATAACCTGGAAAGACTAGGATTAGGTAGCACAACCTGGGCCAATCAATAGAGGACTGCACTTAGAACACAAGTAGTCTATAGGGGACTACATTAGAGGCAAGTACAGTCTATAGAAAGACCACACCTTCAGGGCCTGCAGTCCTAAGGAAGACAAAGTCTATATAAGTCATAGTTATTACCATCATATATTCTAGTTATTCTTTAGTTCTACAGTAGTTAATTCAAGTTATTCTATAAACCATACTTGAATACGCATTATAGACCTTTATTATTACTATCTAACTACCTCACTTATCTACTAATAGGCCCAACTATTCTAACCTTAAAGTGACTAACCCTATCAGAAGTATTGGAATGTCACAATAACCTAAGACAGGATTCAAGCCTATAGGAATAAAAACACAGGCTGAACAAGTAATTATCTAATCAGAGAAAATAAAGGAACTCCATAAATAACTAATAGAAGAACTAGAGTTCATAAAATAAAGGATAAAGTACTATATAGATAGGAAAAGGATTAAGGGACTAACCTTTAAGGAGGGAAGTAAGGTCTACCTACTATAAAAGAAACCAGGAATAAGGGACCCATAAATCAAAACCCAACAACCAAGCAACAAACTTGATCACTGAAAAATCAGGCCCTTCATCATGAAAAGGAAAATCTCAGAAGTCAACTACAAACTACAACTTCCTAAAACAATGAAGATAAACCCTGTATTCCACATCACACTACTCAAACTGGCATACCAAGATACACCTACTGAAGAAACTATAGAAGTAGCTACAATAGAAGGAGAATATAAAGTAGAGAAGGTTCTTAACTCTATAATTAATAATAAGAAAGTCAAATATTTGATTAAATAGAAAGGCTATAACTATAATGAAAATACTTAGGAGCCTATCCAGAATCTGGCTAGGAGCCTAATATTACTTATAAAGTTTTACCAGGAGAACCCAGGGAAACCTCAAGATCTAATAGTAGGAGGTCAGGAGTGAGACTAAGGGCATCCTAATCAAGCACCCTAAAAGTACTAAGGGACTAAGTATCCCTAATAGCCTACTAAGTCTTAATAATAAGAGTATCCCTCTCCTCCTCTATTAATAAACTAGCAATACTATACTAATAAAGTTTATTACCCTACTCTTTAAGGAGTTTCTACTAATAATAGAAGTAGGTAATCCTTACTATAATTTCAAGAAGCTAGTCCTCAGATTTTTCTAAAGCCTCATCTACCTTTTTAGTTTCAGCTATATTATAGGATACTAGAAAAAGTTAGGACTACTACAAGGAAGGTAGGGGAGATGGAAAATACCTACAAGATAAAGCCACCAGGGAACTATTATAAGTATACTTCCCCTTAGCATAGGCTAAATATTAAGAAGAATTTAGTACTATATAGTATACCTTCTTCTAGTAATAACAATAGGTGCATAGTATTTCAAGGTCATCACTAAAGGAAGAAATATATTCCATAAGCTTTTCATTCTCTTATTTCTTTCTAAGGGATTATATAGAAGGGTATTTCACTACCTGGTTTAATATACTATTAGTATTATAGTAAAGGAAGGAAAAGGGGAGAAGTTAGACTAACCTAGAAGGACTAATAGGTCAGGGCTAATAGGGATTAAAAAAAAAAAACAAAAAGGTCTTTAGGGATAAAGACTAAGGAGAGGAGGCATTATATCATAGGCTGATCCAGCCTCTTATACAGGCTAGGCAGATAAGCATAGCAGAAAAGGGTAAACTCCAGTATAACCCAGAAAGACTAGGATTAGGTAGTATAACCTGGGCTAATTAATAGAGGACTATACTTAGAATATAAGCAGTCCATAGGGGACTGCATTAGAGGCAAGTACAGTCTATAGAAGGACTGTACCTTTAGGGCCTACAGTCCTAAGGAAGATGAAGTCTATATAAGTTATAGTTATTACTATCATATATTCTAGTTATTCTTTAGTTCTATAGTAGTTAATTCAAGTCACTCTATGAACCATACTTGAATATATATTATAGACCTTTATTATTACTATCTGACTGCCTCACTTATCTACTAATAGGCCTGACTATTCTAACCTTAAAGCGACTAACCCTATCAGAAGTGTTGGAATGTCATAATACACAGTAGAACTTGTAGTTTATATAGGTGTTTCCCTTGTGGGCTCTCCCGGATCACTCTGGCTCACTGTGACCCCATATGATCCAGGTCACTTACAGATCACCATGAGCATGGGTGATCTGTTATTTCCTGTGATCCTGGTGCACTTCCATAGTTTATCCTTTTCTACTAGTCTTGACTGCCTGGCCTCCTCTCTTGGCTAAGTGTAGCTATGATATGATACCTCCCCTCTTTTAGTCTTTGTCCCTAAAGACCTATAAGTAGACCTTCTGCTTGTTAGTTCCTTGTTTTTGTAAGTTCCTCCCTATCCTACTAAAATGTTTCTGTCATGATTGCTACCATGCCTGACCATACCTATAGATCCTATTCTAAAGCTTCCTATAACTATTTAATCTTAGCTAATATAATTAAGTCATTAGGTACTAAGACTAAGATACTATATATATACTATTTTAAAAATAATAAGATGTATATAATGAGTGAAGGGTCCTCTTGGTGCATAGAGTGTGTATAGTGGGGTAGGTCATGTAATAGGGTTTTTATAGCTTCTGCTTATGAGCCTCCTATCCTTCTTAGATCCTTGTTTTAGTCACTGACTACCCCCCTAGTTACCTATCTTCTATAAGAGCAGAGAAAACTAGAAAAGGAGGAGGTGGAGGTAGAGGAGGTATTATTCATCCTCTAGATATAATTGTCCATAGTAGTAAACCGCCTAGCGCGCATCTACTAGCTAAAGAAGAGTATTAAGGTAAAGAGTTTGGAAATATTTAAGAGAGGGATCTAGGGTCTGGACAAGGAGGATAGTACCTGCCTCTCTATCTAGGAGTCTTATATAGTAGAGGACCTCTATTCTTTTAGGGTTTCTAATCCTATTAATTAGTCTTCCTTAGGTTTAGGGGATAGTTTTATAGACTTAGGTCCTTTAGTTAACCTAGGTTCTTCTAGTAGAATATAGTAAGAAGTTACTAGCTCCCTATTAAATATTTAATAGGCTCCTAAGTATTTTCAGTATATTCAAAATTTTTCTATTTAACTAAGTATTTAACCTTCCTATTATTATTTATTAAGTTAAGAATTTTCTTGGTATCCTAAATATCTTCTTCAGGTTCAACTATTATAGATTCTTCTATAGGTATATCATTATATGCTAGTTTGAGTAGTACTATATGGAAAATTAGGTATCTCTTTATTCCTTCTAGTAGTTCTAGTTTATAGTTAACTTCTAAAACTTTTTATTTAACTAGGAATAGTCCTAGTTTCTTGTAATCTAGCTTATTACTTAGTTGTATAGTTTTAATCTAGGGTTCCCTAGTTCCTAGTTTCTTTTATAGTAACTAAACCTTACTTCCCTCCTTAAAGGTTAGTCCCTTAATCCTTTTCCTATCTATGTAGTACTTTATCCTTTATTTTATGAACTCTAGTTCTTCTATTAGTTACTTGTAGAGTTCCTTTATTTTGTCTAATTGGATGATTGCTTGCTCGGCCTGTGTTTTTATTCCTATAGGCTTGAATCCTATCTACTATTCTGTAATGAACTCTATGTAGAGTTCATTTAATTTGTGTAGTACTGTATTTCCCTATAAAATAATGCAGGGGGTAGAGTTTATTTATTTTTACAAAGTAAAATGAACTCTATGTTTTTTATATATATACTATTTCAAGACCTATATAAGAATAAACTAGATTTCTTAAAGGATTTAATAATAAGGTATTACTTTTGTATGATGTATGTTGAATTAATAATAGTGTATTGAAGTTACTAGAAATTTTAACCCTAGATTTCAAGTAGCTAATCAGGATAAAGTCAGGTTGCTATATAGGCTATAGGCTGTATAAATATAAATTCTTACTATATATATTCCTACTATTAGGTTAAGGGTACTATATAATCTAGTTATATCTATAGTTAGGATATATTATTAGGTTAAGGGTACTATATGATCTAGTTATATTTATAGTTAGGATATACTATTTAGGTAAGAACTTTAGGTTAGTATTCTATACCTTTATATAAAGCTGTGCTTCTTCAAAAAGAATATTACAGTAAGTATGCCTTCATATGAGGTCATCCTTCTTTGAAAAAGAATATTATAATAAATATGCCTTTGTATGAAGTCATCCTTATTTATAAAGAATATTATAATAAGTATGCCTTCGTATGAAGGTGTTCTATAAGAGTAATAGCACTTTATAGTTCAAGTTCAAGTTTGTATATAAGGTTAAGTTGGTTTATTCTGGGTATTTAAGCTGTATATGTCTAAAGTATAATAGGGTTCTCACTAGAAGAACTAGTAGCTGGAAGAGCAGGATATCTACCCTGCGTACGATGTGTCCTAACCCTTCCTCTACTACCCATTCCATCATCACCTATTTCATTATCACCTCCCTGGTTATCACCAGGTATGCATCAGGCAGCATGGTCCCACCACTTATAGTTGCCATAGGTACCACTAAAATGTCCAGGAGTTTATATATATACTAGGAATGGTTGGTTAAGCCGGTCCTGGGCACTGGTGTGGAGTTATTGGCACTCTATATAAGGTGGAGTGGATACCTGGCCCTGGGACTGGATGAGTAGGGTATTGATGTAGCTGGGCCGTATCATAAAGACCTGGGCTGGGCGGATCGAGCCTCGTACAACCACTACAGGTTGGCCAGGTAGTGCCAGCAGGTTCTACTACAAGATGTTGTGGCAGAAAGGTGCTAGCTGGTTGCTACCACAGTTGAAGGCTGTGAAGACCATGTCTTCGTACAAGACAACGGCCTATCTACTATTCTGTAATGAACTCTATGTAGAGTTCATTTAATTTGTGTGGTACTGTGTTTCCCTATAAAATAATACAGGGGGTAGAGTTCATTTATTTTTACAAAGTAAAATGAACTCTACATTTTTCATATATACACTATTTTAAGACCTATATAAGAATAAACTAGATTTCTTAAAGGATTTAATGATAAGGTATTACCTTTGTATAATATATGTTGAATTAATAATAGTGTATTGAAGTTGCTGGAAATTTTAACCCTAGATTTCAAGTAGCTAATTAGGATAAAGTCAGGTTACTATATAGGCTATAGGCTATATAAATATAAATTCTCACTATATATATTCCCACTATTAGGTTAAGGGCACTATATGATCTAGTTATATCTATAGTTAGGATATACTGTTAGGTTAAGGGTACTATATGATCTAGTCATATCCATAGTTAGGATACACTGTTCAGGTAAGAACTTCAGGTTAGTATTCTATACCTTTGTATGAAGCTGTGCTTCTTCAAAAAGAATATTATAGTAAGTATGCCTTCGTACAAGGTCATCCTTCTTTGAAAAAGAATATTATAACAAATATGCCTTCGTACGAAGTCATCCTATCTACTATTCTGTAATGAACTCTATGTAGAGTTCATTTAATTTGTGTAGTACTGTGTTTCCCTACAAAATAATGCAGGGGGTAGAGTTCATTTATTTTTACAAAGTAAAATGAACTCTATGTTTTTCATATATATACCATTTCAAGACCTATATGAGAATAAACTAGATTTCTTAAAGGATTTAATGATAAGGTATTACCTTTGTATAATATATGTTGAATTAATAATAGTGTATTGAAGTTGCTGGAAATTTTAACCCTAGATTTCAAGTAGCTAATCAGGATAAAGTCAGGTTGCTACATAGGCTACAGGCTATATAAACATAAATTCTTACTATATATATTCCTACTATTAGGTTAAGGGCACTATATAATCTAGTTATATCCACAGTCAGGATATACTATTAGGTTAAGAGCACTATATAATCTAGTTATATCCACAGTTAGGATACACTATTCAGGTAAGAACTTTAGGTTAGTATTCTATACCTTTGTATAAAGCTATGCTTCTTTAAAAAGAATATTATAGTAAGTATACCTTTATATAAGGTCATCCTTCTTTGAAAAAGAATATTATAACAAATATGCCTTCATATGAAGTTATCCTTATTTATAAAGAATATTATAATAAGTATGCCTTTGTATAAAGGTATTCTATAAGAGTAATAGCACTTCATAGTTTAAGTTCAAGTTTGTATATAAGGTTAAGTTGGTTTATTCTGGGTATTTAAGCTATATATGTCTAAAGTATAATAGGGTTCTTACTAGAAGAACTAGTAGCTGGAAGAGTAGGATATCTACCCTGCATATAACATGTCCTAACCCTTCCTCTACCACCTATTCTATTATCACCTATTTCATTATTACCTCCCTGGTTATTACTAGGTATGCATCAGGTAGCATAGTCCTGCTACTTATAGTTGCTATAGGTACCACTAAAATGTCTAGGAGTTCATATATACACTGGGAATAGTTAGTTAAGCTAGTCCTAGGTACTGGCGTGGAGTTGTTGGCACTCTATATAAGGTGGAGTGGATACTTAGCTCTAGGACTAGATGAGTAGGGTATTAATATAGCTAGGCTATATTATAAAGACCTAGGCTAGGTAGATTAAGCCTTATATAACTACTACAGGTTGGCCAGGTAGTGCTAGTAGGTTCTACTACAAGATATTATAGTAGAAAGGTACTAGCTAGTTACTACTATAGTTGAAGGCTATAAAGACTATGTCTTTGTATAAGATAATAGCCTCCTTAGGAAAGATAGGCCTACTATGGTTTGGATTGTATAACTAAATACTATTAGTATTATAAGATAAGAAAGAAGGTAAGGATTATATATATAATAAGCTGGCCCTGGCTAGGAGGGATAGTGAAGTTAGAGGAAGTGGTAGGGGGGATAAGTATAGACTAGTTTATACTAGACCTAGAGTTAGACAAGCTATATCTACTAGGAAGTACTAGGAGTATTAGTTGATTATTCCTAGAAAGGTTAGTATGAACTACTACTAGTAGATAGGATATATATATATTGTTTCATATGAAGATGTAGATTCTACTACTATTAGTTAGAAGAAGATAGAAAGGAAGGGAGATAGAAAGGAAGAGGGGGGGGGGGGGGGGGGTACTTATAGAAGTTTATATAAAAGATAGAATATCTTATAAAGAAAGGGTATAAAAAGGGGGAAGAAATAAGAGGGTATATAGGAGGGAAGGTTTCTTTATATAAAGGGAGAAGGTAGCTAGATTAGTAGATATTTACTAGAGTAATAGCTTTATACTAGAGTAGGAGTAATAGACTATAGTAAACTAACTAGAGTAGTAGCTTTATACTAGAGTAGGAGTAATAGACTATAATAAACTAACTAGAGTAGTAGCTTTATACTAGAGTAGGAGTAATAGACTATAGCAAACTGACTAGAGTAGTAGCTTTATACTGGAGCAGGAGTAATAGACTAGAGTAGTAGCTTTATACTAGAGTAGGAGTAATAGACTAGAGTAAATTAACTAGAGTAGTAGCTTCATACTAGAGCAGGAGTGATGGACTGGAGTAAATTAACTAGAGTAAATTGACTAGAGTAGTAGCTTTATATTAGAGTAGGAGTAATAGATTGGAGTAAATTGACTAGAGTAGTAGCTTTATACTAGAGTAGGAGTAACTAGAGTAGCTATACTAGAGTAAGGGTAATAGACTAGAGTAGTAGTAATTTACTAGTATAAGGAAATATTATATAGAAATATAAAGGGGAGGGAAGCTAAGACTAGGAAATTATAACTAAGGTAAGGAAATATTATATAGAAATATAGGGGGGAGGGAAACTAAAACTAGGAAACTATAACTAAGGTAAGGAAATATTATATAGAAATATAAAGGGGAGGGAAGCTAAGACTAGGAAACTATAACTAAGGTAAGGAAATATTATATAGAAATACAGGGGGGAGGGAAGTTAATACTAAGAAACTATAACTAAGGTAAGGAAATATTATATAGAAACTTAGAGGTAAAGGGAAGTTAATACTAAAAAGGTATAGATTTTAAGAAAGTAGTTATAGTAAAAGAATATCTCTATAAGTAAACTTTAAATATAATTAAGAGAGGTTTATATTTAAAGGACTTTAGGGTTCTTAACTTTATATAAAGCTAGAATTCTATTTTTTTCTTTTTTAAATTTTAAAATAAAATAGATTTCTTTATTTTTAATAGCTAGTTCTAAGTACTAATTTATATAAAATGCTAATTTAGTATTCTACTAGGGGAACTATCCTATTATATCTGAGATATTTATTATATAATATTACTATAAAGAAAAGCAGAAATTATTCTTCACTTCTAGTAATATCCAGGCATCATACAAGACTAGAAAGATCTTTAAAGGTTCTAGCTACTACCTCCAGAAACCCTAGTAATTAATAGTCTTAGTCCTCCTATACTAGATGGTCTAGTATATATAATATACTAATTTATTACCTAATTCTAGCAAGTAATCTAGTAGTACTATTATATAAACTACAACTAGGTTAATATAAACCAACTTAGGAGGCTATTATAGGTATAGCTAGTAGTAGTACTATAGCATATAAATATCCCTTATCAGAGGTTATTTCAAACTAGACTTGCTAGTAACTAGTTTAAAGTGACTATATAGGATATAGTATCTATTATACTATAGTATATATTAGATAAACTGGATTCTATCATATAGTGGGCTAAGATATAACTAGAAGAGTTTTAGTAGCTAATTACCTATATAATCTAAAGCAATAGCTAAAGGTTAGAACTGAACCAATGGCTGAATCATACAAGATAGGCATTACATCTTCAAGGGCTAGACCTCACACTACTCTATAGTCTTATAGAGCTTAGTATAGACTAAGGAAATAGTCACTATATAGATAAAACACCTATTATACTAGGCTAGGTATAGGAAGTGTTTATATAGCTTATATAAAATACCTACTAGATTTATACCTTATAGGAATATAGGTTTACTGTCTTAGTAGAGGTAAACCAGATATTATATAAAAGGAAGGTAAGGTGCCTATTTAATATATACCTTTAAGAGTTAATATAGGATAAATATATAGTATTCTGGAAGTGGATTCTTAGGACCATTGTATGAATGCTTCTTTAGTCAGGTAAGGAAGGATAACTATATTTTTTAGCAACTTACTAGCAAGACCTTCACTTTAATCAACTTTAAAACTTTATTATATAAAAAGGGTTAAGCTTATATACTAAAGAAGATAAAGTTATAGTTAAGAAATATCTCCTAGACTTTATTATCTCTCTTTTCAACTACTAACTAGAGTTAGATAAATACTCTAATATTCTTATTAGTAGTCTAGCTATCTTAGGGCTTAAGTAGAGCTCAGATATATAGTTTGTATAGCATAGCCTATAGGACTATACTCAAATCTACTCTAGTATTATTAAGATTGTATAGCTACTGATTATCTACCAATCTATATTAGAGTATGATGAGGAAAGCCCAGGAACTGGACTATTTAGTACTATATGAAGCAAGGTTTAGATATTTAGTATTCTGGTATCTAAGGATAGGTTACCTATACTAATGAACTGGATATTAGAAACCAGAGTATACAGTATAAATATCTAGTACTCTATGTCTATAGCTGGGAAGGTGAACTAGTAAGGAGATTATATTATCTACTAAGATATTGAATTTTCTATACTATAGCTCCAGGATTTTATTCAATATCTAAATCTTGAGTTAAGTTATATGATGGTAGAACTACTATTTCTTAATATAGAGGAAGAACTACTTCTAGAAGTTTAGCTTTGTATGATCTTTAATAATATAGGGATTACAACACTAGGGTATTTCTTTCCTAATAATAAAAGAAACAGCTAGTAGGCTCAAGATAGCCAGATATAGCTCTTATAAAGGATACTAGATAGTATTATATGAAAGCGACAGTGGATTCAATCTACTAGTAGCAATACGATCCGGTTTCGTACGAACCAGGTAACCTAGTATATAGGGTTAGGGTTAGGGTTAGGGTTAGGGTTAGGGTTAGGGTTAGGGTTAGGGTTAGGGTTAGGGTTAGGGTTAGGGTTAGGGTTAGGGTTAGGGTTAGGGTTAGGGTTAGGGTTAGGGTTAGGGTTAGGGTTAGGGTTAGGGTTAGGGTTAGGGTTAGGGTTAGGGTTAGGGTTAGGGTTAGGGTTAGG